>CM034152.1:177299765-178034295 GCA_019776745.2 Taxus chinensis | reverse complement strand
CTTTTTGCTATACAGAATAGATCGAGATTAGAACCAGATCTCTTCTCTATTTGGCACTCCTTCATTCGTTGTCTCTCAGTTTGGTATCAGAGTGACTGAGCCTCTGACCTGTGTGCGTTGGATAGGAGTGCATCGTGATGGTGTTTAAGAGGGCCACTGGCAGTCGAACCTTGTGCCACTGAGCAGGAAAAATACCCTGCACGACCACGCGGCCCCAGGACAGAAGTGAGTACCCGCTGAGTTTAAGCATATCACTAAGCGGAGGAAAATAAGCTTGTTCCAGAATGTGGATGCAGAGAAATGCCCCACCGTTGGTAGCACCACCGTGGCACCCGAGATCAGGAAAAAATAGCAGAAAACATTGATACGCGAATTGTACAGTTGGTGTAACAGTTGGCCGTGTCCATGACTGATATTTATATGAAAGGTGAGTGTAGGTAATTTAAAAAAAGAAGAAACTATTACAGAATTTGGTCAGAGAGAAGTGGGAGGCGTCTGGAGTAATTGAGCGGAGCAGAAAGCAGAAAGGCATTCCAACAGAAGAGAAGCGAGTCCAGATCCATTTCCTCCGCCGACTGCATTGAAGACAAGGAGAAACTATTTTCTTTTTCTACTGGTGCGTTGGACAGGAGAACAACGTGGAAGAGTTTGGTCATTGGTCTTCTATTGTCTTGCATGGAGATTAGAGGAGTCCTGCTGCTGCTGCTATTGCGTGGAGATCTTCAACATTAAGTCTTTTATTTTTTCTGCCTTTGTCTGTGCGTGTTAATGACAGCTGCTGCTGCGTGGAGAGGAAACAATCTAAGGATCAAACACTTACTGTTGCATGGAAAGGAAAATGTGGAGGTCTCGCCGGGAGAGAGAACTTATTTCTGTGCGTGGAGACCTTCAACCTGTGTAGCGCTGTTGAGGTAGTATTGAGTCTACAACAGTTTCTTCAACACTACGTCGAATGTCGAGTGTAGAAAACTCGATTGAGAGCATCAATAACACGGTCGCCACAGCTGAAAGCCACAATATCAACTCACGAGCCAGAGAACACCGTGGAGAAGCTCCTGAGAGCTCTGGGTTCTACTTTGCTTTGCTGAACGAGCTTCAAAATTCTGAAAATCTTGCATTCGACAAACTAGCTTGAGAAGGACTCCTTGAATACTTTCTTTTCGACGTCAGCTGCCAAAAAAAGTGAGTACAAGAAGAATTAGAAGCCGGATACGACGCCGATTGTGATGACGAAGAAGAATGCCCTATAAAGCGTCGCCGTCTCACAGCACGTGAATATCGCGAGCATCTACAAGCCAGTAATTCTCGACAGTGAGTCCAAATTGTAATAATTTTTCAAATAAATAATTTTTTTTTACAATGTCTGCTCCGAAGTTACTTCTGTCTGACGCTCATTTGCTCAAAGGGCCTAATTTTGTGGCCTGGAAGACAAAAATGAAGACAATCCTTTAGTTTGAAGGATTATGGGGAATTGTCACAGGGTCTGTGCCTGCTCCCACAGCCCCCGATGAACTAATAAAATATGACATGGCTAGTGCTAAAGCCTTGATGTTGATAATGCTCAGTATCAGTGATGATGTGCAACCGCATGTTCAGAATGCGGAGAAACCCAAGGAGGCCTGGGACAAGTTGGAAACCATTTATAAAGCCAAAAATCAGACAAATATTATTCATCTTCAGTCGAAGCTGCACATCCTCTCTATGGGGTCTGACGAGAAAGTGGAGGAATTCTTGTGTCGCGTGGCTGAGCTGAGATCAGAGTTATTAGCCCTCAGTGAAATGGTAGACGATAACATTCTCATCCCAATCACCTTGAGAGCACTCCCTTCTCAATTTCGAGTGTTTGTTACAACACTGAATGTGTCTAAACAAACAGTGACATTCGAAGAGCTTGTGAATTTACTGCAGTAGGAAGAGGCTATCACTTCATCGCATGGGGAGTCTCAGGACAAAGCCTTGTTCTCAAATCCTAATTGTGGCCAGAAGAATCGGAAAGGTCCCTCAGAGAAGCCAAATCTAGTGCAACCCAAACAGAAAGATCAAAAGTCAAAGAGATGGTGTCACATTTGAAGAACCAATACTCACAACACTGATCAATGCCGGCACAAAAACCTGAAACAAGGGCCTTCAAGCCATACAAGCACATCCGGGCACGAAGATTTTCAAAATTCCAAACGACGTCCCCGCTGGAGAAAGAAAAAAGGACATCTTGCAGCCCAACAAGAATATGATGACTCTGATGAGGAGACATCAGAAGGAGCCCATTATAGTAAGAATCTTGTACTCGTCTCTCAAACTTCTCAACCCACAAAGAAAGTCTGGTTGATAGACTCTGGTGCAAGAAAGCATATGTCAGGTGACAAGAAGTTGTTTGATTCACTACACGAAGAGCCAACTGGAGATCGAGTTCGGATAGCGGATGACAAAGAGTACATTGCAGAAGGAATAGGGAATGTGACCATTCCTCTGGGGCCATGAAAATGTACACTTACAAAGGTACTATATGTTCCTGGCTTGACTAGCAACCTTTTGTTAGTTACTCAGCTCTTGAATCATCACCTTAAGGTTGAATTTCTTGTTCAAAATGGCATTAAATCATGCTTAATCTCCCGACAAGGTACGGTTCTTGCTAAAGCTTTTGTAAAAGATAAGTTATTTGCTTTAGATACTGTTTCATCTTCTGCAGTAGCTTTATCTGCTTCAACAATAGAATCAACTGCCTTATGGCATTTTAGATATGGACACTTGTCGGTCGGTTCATTACACCAGATGAGTTCAAAAGCAATGGTCCGTGGACTACCCAAATTGTCTAGTTCCTTGCCTATTTGTCCTGGTTGTCTTGCAGGAAAACAACACAGAGATCCGTTTCAAGCGAGCACCTTCCATGCCAAGTAATGTCTGGAGGTAGTTCATACCGATCTGAATGGCCCATTTCCTACTTCGTTTTCAGGATACAAATACTTCCAGCTATTCGTGGATGATCACTCTCGCAAGATGTGGGTATATTTCCTAAAGCAGAAGAGTGAGACTCTTCAACACTTTCAGAACTTCTATCATCGTGTTGTCAAAGAGTCTGGATAACCACTTCTTCTACTCCGCTCAGATCGAGGGGGGGAATTCACATCAAAGAAGTTCTTGGCCTTCCTAAACCATCACGGCATTAAGAAACATCTGACTGCTCCCTGCACGCCCCAGCAAAATGGCATTGTTGAGCGTCGCAATCGCACAATGATGGAAATGGCTCGCTGCATGCTATCAACTGCAAAGCTAGGAGAGCGCTATTGGGCTGAAGCAGTACAAATGGTTGTATATCTTCTCAACAGGGCACCAACAAAGATTCTACTGAACAAGACGCCAGAAGAGGTATGGAGTGGTAAAAAAACATCAATTTCTCATTTGCGAGTATTTGGTTACACATCATACATGCATGTCCCAACTTAGAAGAGAAAGAAGGTAGAGCCAAAAACACTCCCATGTATTCTTCTTGGCTATAGTACTACCTCGAAGGTGTATCCTCTCATGGATCCTGAGACAAAGAAAATATATGAGAGTCGGGATGTGGTTTGTGACGAGTCATCCCTTGACTCAATAGTATCAACAGAAGATCCACTTCCAAACACATCTCACCGATTAGTCTCTGAATAAGATGATGAGATGGAGGAGACTACTCAAAGAAAAGAAATGCTACTAGGAGAACTATTTGTTGACCTTGGAGAACTGCAGAATGTGAATCCACATCAATCCTCACGGCAACGACAAAGTTCTTCTCAAAAGCAGTCAAGTTCTCGTCCGAAGTGGGTATAAAGCACTATCAAGGACTCAAATTTGCAACAACTCCTAGACACATCATCCGGAGTCAAAACAAGGAGTCAAACAAGAAATGAGGTAAACTTTACACTCATGAGTTCATTGATGAATAGCTCTGAGCCAGATAATGTTCGTGAAGCACTCAGTCAAACTCAGTGGAAGGAAGCTATGGAAACAGAATATGACTCACTCATGAAAAATCAGACATGGGAACTTGTCGATCTGCCTACAGGAAAGAAACCCATAGGCTGTAAATGGGTTTTCAAGACAAAATATAAGGCAGATGGATCCATCGACAAATATAAAGCATGACTTGTAGCCAAAGGATATGCTCAGAAAGAAGGCATCGACTATGAAGAAACCTTTGCACCCACTGCGAAGATGAAGACCATCAGAGTAGTTTTCACACTTGCAGCATAGAAAGGATGGAGACTTCAGCAGATGGACGTCAAGAGTGATTTCCTAAATGGTGATCTGAAAGAAGAAGTATACATGACCCAACCTGAAGGATTTGTTGATGAAAATCAGCCTAAAAAGGTATGTCGTCTCATCAAATCTCTTTACGGACTGAAACAAGCTCCCAGGGCATGGTATATCAAGATCAATGATCACCTTTTGCAGCATGGGTTCACTCGTAGCCCCTCAAATTCAAATTTTTATATAAAGAAGGTAGGAAAAGAAATTATCATTCTGGTTGTTTATGTAGATGATCTTGTGATCACTGGTAGTTCAGAAGATCAGGTTGATATTGTAAAGAATGATCTCAAAAGAACCTTCGACATGAAAAATTTGGGGCTACTACATTACTATCTTGGCTTGGAAATATGGCAAAAGGAGCATCACATCTTTGTCTCCCAGACAAAGTACGCCAAGACACTCCTGGAAAAGTATAGAATGTCTGACTGTAAACCTATATCCACTCCGATGGAAAAAGGCTTGCAACTTTCAAGATTCCAGGACTCACCTCAAGTAGATGCTACTCTCTATAGGAAATTTGTTGGAGGGCTCATCTATTTGACATACACCAGACCAGATCTCTGCTATGCTGTCAGCTATCTTTCCAGGTTCATGCAGGAGCCAAAGAAATGTCACTGGAATGCAACAAAGCATGTTTTGAGATATGTCTGAGGGACAACTAATTATGGTCTGGAATATAAAAAGAATGATCAATTCTTCCTATAGGGATATGTCGACTCGGACCACGCTGGATCTATTGATGATAGGAAGTCAACTACAGGATACATATCTCATCTCGGATCTGGACCTATCTCGTGGATAAACAAGAAGCAGAATGTTGTTTCTATCTCATCCATAGAGGTAGAATATCACACCGCATGAGGAGCTGTGTGCGAAGTGATATGGATACGTCGCATTATGGATGACCTGGGAGTTCCTGAAAAATAGTCACCTGTTCTCTATTGCGACAATCAGAGTGTGTTGAAGCTCGTGCAGAATCCAGTCTTTTATGAACGAAAAAAGCATATTGAAATTGACTACCATTTCATTCGAGAGCACGTCTTGAACCATCAAATTCAGATCCAGTACTGTCCTACTGAAGCACAAGTTGCTGACATTCTCACTAAATCCCTTGGAAAAGTGAAATTTGAATCTTTCAGAGGTCTGTCGACACTAAAATTTTCCTCCAAAATTTCTATTTCATTAATGTATGTATTAGGAATAGGATGTTGTTAAGTGTAATTAGTAGTAGCATCCGATAGAAGATAACGGCGCCGTTAGTACGGTGACGCCAATAATGTGTAGTACGGTAACAGTCAAAGTACAATAGGAATGTTGTAAAAAGTAAATATTTGTCGTAAATGGTCTGGTAATGTTAAAATGTCAAAGTTTGGGTAAATAGAGAAGTAGGGTCTACATGATTAGGAATTAGAAATATTATATTGGTAATAAAGACAAGGAGTGAGGTCATAAATATTTTGTGTATTTTATTTGTAAAAAGTCTAAAAATGTGGAACCCATGTAAAATGATAAGGTTTATCTTATCTTAACAGATAAGCCTACATGTACAGATAAGAGTTAAGGTATGGAATATGATTCGTCAGAGTGGATTTCTTATCTTATCTTAGAGATAAGATGGATAAGCCTGTAAGTTCTATAAATAGAGAGGCCACCCCCCTCATTTAGCATAGAAAGAAGTAGTGAGAAATATTGTAGGAAGTGTGCAAAGGAAGCCATCAGTTAAAGGTGTGTTGAAGAAGCCATCAAGAGGTGTAATTGTAAAGTTTCTCCCATAGTCTTGTCGAAGTATCTCATGGGTGAGATTGTAACAGTTTCATGTTAATATTATAATTTATTTTGATATTTCAGATTTTTCATCATTCTGTCTTATCATAGTCAATGGTATTCTTGTGTTCGGTTGTTGTTTTGTTTCCAGATTACATCCACCAAACTAAAGGCTGTGCATTAGTAAATAATCATAGCACGAGGAGTTCCCGGTGAAGAATTATCATAGTGCCGGATTGGTGATGACATTTTGGTTCCGTTGCCGGGACCATTCCTCGTTGGTGGATTTTCTGGAGAGATATTCCCACTTAGTCAAAAATCAATTGGAGGGTAACCTTGTTTTTACTGTGCATAGTAGTTACCATGGTAAAGTCATTTTTACCGTGAATAGTAGTTACCATGTTAAAGTCATTTTTTCCATAAATAGTAGTTACCCTGGTAAAGTCCTTTTTGCTGGGAATAGTAATTACCGTAGTAAAGTCACTTTTTACCATGAATAGTATTTACCGCAGTAACTTCACTTTTTACCATGAATAGTGTTTACCATAGTAAAGTCAGTTTTTACTGTAGTAAGTCAAGTTTTACCATAGTTTACCGTGGTCATTTCTATTTTACTGTAGAAAGGTGTAAAGTCACTTTCTAGTATAGTGATTCCAATTATTTGTGCACATAAGTCTTGTTAATTGTACTTGTGGGTTGGTATTTCACGGTAGTTACTTTTGAAAATGGGAAAGATTCTTGTTTTTTCAGCTCAATCTAATGAAGATGCTTCTTCTTTCATTCAAGAGTTTAAACGATCTTGTATTTGTAATGGCCTTATAAGAAGGGAGCAATGGACTAAATTTTTTCCTACCTTTTTGGATGGTTCAGCACTTAGGTGGTTTGAAACACTAGGTGATAATGTGAAAAATTCATGGGATTTATTAACCGAAAGTTTTCTTGAAGAATTTGGTGAACAACAGAAATATGCAGATCTCATGATCGATATCACAAAGCTAACCCAAGGAGAGAAGGAGAAGATAAGGGATTATCATGCTCGTGTTCTAGAGCTAAGGAGGAAGCTCGATGCCTAGATTCGGAAGGAAGGACTAGCGGATGGGTTGATGAATGGCGTGGATAATCTCCTCTGTAAGCACTTCATTCTTGGGATGAAGCCAGAGATCAGACAACGAGTGAAGTATGACCGCCCAACTACCATTGAACAAGCAAAGGAGATTGCAAGAAGGCAAGAAGAAAGCATGGAAGAGGAGCCCAAAGAAATTGTTGCTAAAGTAGAGCCTACACTAGCACCTTTGGTCCTGAATCCACAACCACTCCCGGTGAGCACAAATATTTCTCCTAATACATCTACTGAGTATGAATATCTGCTCAAAAAGATGGGTCAGTTAACTATTAATCTTCTTCAAGGAAAGGAATTTAGTTCTCAGGGAGGAGATAGAGGTCCAAAAAGAAATATTTCTGAAGTTGTTTGTTATGGTTGTTATAAAAAGGGTCATTATAAGTATAATTGTCCAGATAGAGCTTCTACATCTGGTAAGGGAGATAATGATAAAGGAAAAGCACCTGTGAATTCTCTTGATGTAGTAGATAAGAGTAGAAATAATGAAGTAGATGTGTTTGTAACAAAAAGAAAGAAAGAAAAAGATAATCAAGATGGAACTGATCCTAAGAAGATGAAAGGAGAAACTAGTAAGAAACATAGGAGAAGAAAGTTGGGTGTGCAGGATTTTCTGATTTCACAGGGGCAAGGACCATACTCCATCTTGGAAGATCTGTCCAAAAGGCATGCAAACATTACATATGGTCAACTCTTGGCTATGTATTCGGAGAAGAGGCGGGAGCTGCGAAGTGGACTCAATGCTCGACGAAGAAAGGAGGTTGAGGTCCCTATTTTGGAGGCAGAGGCAGATCCCTATGCTCCATAAGCTGAGGTATTATGTAATGGTATTTCAATTCATGATGTCTTAGTTGATGGAGGTGCTACAGTTAATGTAATGACCGAGTCTGTAATGAATATGTTGGGTTTAAAAATTGATCGCCCTTCAACACTTATGTTAAGGTCATTAAATAAGGGAAAAACTAAACCAGAAGGTGTAGTTTCAAATGTGGCAATATCTGTTATGGGTGTTGTATGTGTGGTAGACTTTCAGGTGATGAAAAATGGTACTGTTGCGTACCCAATGCTGCTGGGAAGACCATGGCTAAGGAGAGTTCATGCAAGAAACTACTGGAATGAAGGTTTCATGACACTTGGACGTGGTAGAGAGAGGGTGAAGATAAATGTGATCCCTCGACATCATAAAGCAGAACCTGTGGATTCAAGTGATGAAACTGATGATTGGACATCCTCTGATTACTCTAGAACCAGTGAAGTGGACACTGAAGATGAAGAAAGTGAGGTTGATGTTTCAGTCATGGATATTCTTCCAGTCACACCAACCCAGGACCCCATAAAATTATCTGAAGAAGAAGTTGATGATCATCTCCAACAAATAAAGATTGGTGATGCTGTGATGGAGAGTGAGAAGGAATCCTACCTCCAGCTCTTTCGAAGGTACATACACCTATTCACTTTTGGTTACAAGGAACTCCGTCAAGTAAGTTGGGTAGAACATTGTATTGAGCTGGTAGATGGAGCTAAGCCCATAAAGAAAATGCCATATAGAATGAATCCTAATTTTTCCAAGACTGTAAAAGAAGAAATAGATAAGTTGCTTGATGCAGGATTCATATTTGCTGTGGAGAATTCAGAATGGGTTTCTCCCATTGTGATCTCAATAAAAAAGAAGGGGAAGCTACGCATTTTTGTTGATTACAGGAAGCTCAATAAGGCAACAAATAAGGATCATTACCCTCTTCCATTTTCAGATCAGATCTTGGAAGAAGTAGCTGGCCAGGAGTGCTATAGTTTTGCTGATGGATATAGTGGCTACAACCAAGTTCGTATAGCAGAGAAAGATCAGCTGAAGACCACATTCACCACTCCTTGGGGAACGTTTGCTTATAGAGTTATGCCTTTTGGGTTGTGTAATGCTCCAGCAACATTCCAGCGTTTGATGAATAGGGTGTTCGAACCCTACATTGGGACCTTCATCAGAGTATTTCTGGATGATTTTTGCATCTATGGGAGCAAGTTGGACCACCTGCACCAGATGGAGACAGCATTTCAAAGGTTAGATGAAGCACAAGCCTCACTAAACCCTACAAAGTGTGTCTTTGGATGTTCTAAAGGTGTTTTGTTAGGGCATGTTGTATCCAGAGATGGTATTGGTACTGATCTTGATAAAGTTTCAAAATCAAAGATTTACCATTTCCTATGAATAGAAGTAAGTTGAGATCATTTTTAGGCCATGTGGGTTACTATAGAAGGTTCATCAAGAATTTCTCAAAGATTGCACAGCCACTAACCCAGTTCTTGAAGAAGGATGTTGCTTATGAACCAGGAAACAAGGCGCATGAAGCTTTTGGACAACTGAAGGAAGCCCTGGTGTCTTCATATGTTTTGAAGAATCCAGATTGGAGAAAGCCATTCATTGTGTACACTGATGCCTCAGATGCAGCACTAGGTAGTACTTTGAGCCAAAAGGATGAAAATGGGAATGAACATCCAATTTACTTTGGGAGCAGACAAATGAGCAGTGCTGAGGTAAACTATAATGTAATTGAAAAAGAGGCTCTGGCTATCATTTTTGCTGTAAAGAAGTTTAGAAATTACTTGCTAGGGAAAAAATTTATAGTTGTAACGGATCATCAGGCTCTGAAATATATTGTCAATAAGCCTAACCCATCAGGGAGGATAGCAAGATGGATAATTTTGCTACAAGAATTTGAATTTGATATTATAGATAGGCCAGGAAAGAAGCATGTCAATGCAGATGCACTCTCTCGAGCCTATGATGGTTTAGGATCATCTTGTGATGATGATGATTTTCCCGATGCAGCATTGTTCTCCCTTGACACAATCCCTAGTGAATACATAGATATTTGGAATTATCTTAATGAATTCAAGTTTCCTGATGGTGCTAATGCAAAGACTAAGAGAAAGATTACTCAAGCCAGTCGTCCATATTCTATTCTGCATGGAGCATTATTTCGAATAGGACCTGATGGACAGTACAAGAGGGTAGTTGGACGTGATCAAGGAAAGGAGCTGCTAGAAGAATTCCACAATGGTACATGTGGAGGGCACTTCTCTAGACAACTTACAGCAAGAAGGATCTTGGATGCAGGTTATCACTGGCCCACTCTTTTTAAAGATTGTTATAATTATTGTAAGACATGTGATATTTGTCAAACACATGGTAACCATAAGACTTCATCAGCTCCATTATGTCCTATTCTTCCCCTTGGTCCCTTTGAAAAATGGGGAATAGACATTGTAGGTCCACTTCCAACTACATCACGTCAAAATAAGTATATTGTAGTTGCCACAGATTATTTAACCAAGTGGGTTGAAGCTAGGCCATTGAAAACAACTTCCATGGATGAAGTGGCAAGGTTCATATATGAACGCATTGTCACCAGATTTGGTTGTCCATTAGAAATTGTAACAGATCAAGGAAGCCACTTCATTAATGAGGTGGTAGAATCCCTAGTCAATAAGTTTTCTATCAAGCACAGGAAGGCAACAACATACAAGCCAAGCACAAATGGACAGGTGGAACGAACAAATTTTGTGTTGTGTCAAATTCTAGCAAAAGATGCAGCCTTGCAGGTACATAAATGGGATAAAAGGATTCATGCAACATTGTGGGCATATAGGGCAACATCAAAGTCAGCAACAGGATACTCCCCATTTCAGTTGGCCTATGGCATTGATCCACTTCTTCCTATTGAGTTTGATATTCCCACTGTGAGAGTTATGAAAAATGAAAGGATGGATGAAAGTGATTCAGTAAAAGAAAGGTTGGTACATCTTCAATTGCTAGAGGAAATGAGGGAAATAGCAAAGGATACAAGCCATAAGAAGAAAATGAAGCAGGAGTACTTTGATCAAAAGATCCGGTGGTCTCCATTTCAAGTGAATGACTTGGTTCTAGTATATGATTCCAGATACAAAAAAAGAAGACAGAGAAAATTTCTTCCAAAATGGATGGGGCCCTACAAAATAGCAGCTGTGCATGAAAATGGTACGTACCGACTGGAGGAATTGGATGGCACTCCCATTACGAAATGGGTCAACCATGACAAGTTGAAGATTTTCCAAGCACCAGAATAGTCTACTCCGAGGACGGAGTAGAAGCTAGGAAGGGGGAAGATGTCGACACTAAAATTTTCCTCCAAAATTTCTATTTCATTAATGTATGTATTAGGAATAGGATGTTGTTAAGTGTAATTAGTAGTAGCGTCCGATAGAAGATAACGGCGCCGTCAGTACGGTGACGCCAATAATGTGGAGTACGGTAACAGTCAAAGTACAATAGGAATGTTGTAAAAAGTAAATATTTGTCGTAAATGGTCTGGTAATGTTAAAATGTCAAAGTTTGGGTAATTAGAGAAGTAGGGTCTACATGATTAGGAATTAGAAATATTATATTGGTAATAAAGACAAGGAGTGAGGTCATAAATATTTTGTGTATTTTATTTGTAAAAAGTCTAAAAATGTGGAACCCATGTAAAATGATAAGGTTTATCTTATCTTAACAGATAAGCCTACATGTACAGATAAGAGTTAAGGTATGGAATATGATTCGTCAGAGTGGATTTCTTATCTTATCTTAGAGATAAGATGGATAAGTCTGTAATTTCTATAAATAGAGAGGCCACCCCCCTCATTTAGCATAGAAAGAAGTAGTGAGAAATATTGTAGGAAGTGTGCGAAGGAAGCCATCAGTTAAAGGTGTGTTGAAGAAGCCATCAAGAGGTGTAATTGTAAAGTTTCTCCCATAGTCTTGTCGAAGTATCTCATGGGTGAGATTGTAACAGTTTCATGTTAATATTATAATTTATTTTGATATTTCAGATTTTTCATCATTCTGTCTTATCATAGTCAATGGTATTCTTGTGTTCGGTTGTTGTTTTGTTTCCAGATTACATCCACCAAACTAGAGGCTGTGCATTAGTAAATAATCATAGCACGAGGAGTTCCCGGTGAAGAATTATCATAGTGCCGGATCGGTGATGACAAGTCACATTTTCAAGAATAATTTAATAAGGGGGGGAATGTTAGCATACGTTGGATAACTGTTTCTTAGGTGTCTATCCTATCACTTTATCTCTTCTTCTATTATTCCATTATTCTCTCCTTCTGTTTTGGATCCTCTCCATTCATTTAGGGGAGTCCAGTACAAATTCTTTCCTATAAATACTGTACGTGAGCTTTGTGTTATACAGAATAATACGAGATAAACAATCTCTTATATTTCTCCTTCATTCGTTGTCTCTCAAATTGATTCCATACCCTTTACACATTGCCACCAGAGGTTTGTCTCTGAAACTCATTGCATTATCAGAAAAAATCTTAGCTGGCACTCCAAATCTGCATATGATTTGATTTAGCATGAATTCCATGATGACTTGGTGTTTTTATTTATTGATGGGAATTTGTTCCACCCACTTAGTGAAATAATAAGTCACTACAAGAATCCATTTATGACTAGAACTTGAAGGATCTGAAATCTCGCCAATGAAATACATTCCCCATTACTTAAATGGGGCTTCAATTGACACAATATGCAAAGGAAGGGAGCATGAAGCTTTCATTCTTCTAGAAAAACGCTAGAAAATTTCACATTTCCTAACCAATAGAGTTGTATCTTTGATGAGAGTTGGCCACCAATAACTAGCCCTCAAGATTTTATGTTTTGTAACTCTTCCAGAAAAATGTCCTCCACAAAATCCTCCATGGAGATCATAAATTACCTTTTGGTATTCATCCTCAGCAATGCATCTTAAGAGCATTCCCTCCGAGTTATTCGAAGATAACCCAAAATCAATATTGACGTATTTTTGAGAGGGTAACTCAAGAGCTCTTTTGTGATTTTTACTCAAATGTTCAGGGTAGCATAGATGTTTGAGATAAAATATTATATCTTTGTACCATTCAGAGCTTACCAAAATTTCAAGGACATCCACCTTTTCTCCTTATACTTCATTCACCTCAATATTTGCAAGTTTCTCTCAGCCATAAGTGTAGCTAGGCCCAAACCTCTTATCAATTTCATGGTTTGGATATCCATATCATATTCCTGCAACTTGATTACCCATCTGCATATTTTACTTGACACCTCCATCTCTGATAAGATATCTTTCACCATGGTGTGGGGAAGATAAGAAACAACTTTAGAGCTCAAGATGTAAGGTCTGAAAACCTTTGTTTCTTTCATTAAGGAAAATGCTTTCTTCTCCATGATGATTTAATTCAATTCATATACTTGCAATGCCATACTGAAAAAGGAAATTGGTCTCTCAGCCCCTTCATCATCCTTCTATAATGGTGTTTTCTGAAGAAAAAGAAAACATTTGAAAAGGCTTGTTTTAATTTAGAGCTGTCAAAATAAGGGCATGTTTTAATGCTTCTTTGATCCCATTGAAAGCTTGAATGGAATCTTCTTCCCATTTGATAACTTGGTCCTTCTTTAACATGCTAGTAATGAGGATGGTCAACTCAACAAAGTTAGACACAAATATTCTGATAAAGTTTATTTGTCAAAATAAAGACTAAACTCCCTTCTTAGTTATCAAAATTGGAACCTTGCTGATGGCTTCCACTCTCTCGGGATCAATCATGACCCCTTCCTTTAATACAATGTGACCAAGAATCTTTACCTTTTGCACTCCAAAATGGAACTTCTTGGGATTCAATGATATGCCATACTCTCTACACCTTAACAACATTCTCTCCAAGTGTTGCAGGTGATCATTTCTTTTTATGGAAAACATAGTTACATAATCTTGATAGAAAACAATGAAATCATTAATATAACCAGCAAACACTACATCCATTGCTCTTTGGAAAGTTTCTCTAGCATTCATTAAGCCAAAAAGCATCTTGGAATAGACATAAGTTCCCCAAGGAGTGGTAAAGGTATTATTTATTCTTTCTAACTCATTCACAACAAATTAATTATAGTAAGAGAAAGCATCCAAAGTGGATAACAATTCAAAACTAGTTACCAATTATAGCATATTCTCCATGTTTGGGAGAGGCTAATTATCTTTCAATGATGCTTTATTCAATTTCCTAAAGTCTACACATAGAATTATATCACCATTATTTTTACTGATAGGTAATAAATTTGCAACCCAAGATGAGTACCTTGTGGGCTGAATGATCCCTTCATCCCTTAACTTCTTCAATTCTTCTTGCATCTTCAAAGAAAGGAGCGGATTGATCATCCTCTATTTTTTCCTGAAAGGCTTGGCATTAGATTCAAGAGGAATTTCATGTTAGAAAAAATCTTTCATGTATGCCTTCAATTCAAAGTAAGACCAAGCTAGGCAGTCTTGATATTTCTTCTAAAATTGAACATAGGATTGCTTCTCTTCCTTGCTCAGATTGCTTCCTAACAAAATTTTACGTGGTTTTTCCTTTTTTCCCAGGTCGTGCTCTTCCACATCTCTTGAAACTGACATAATTATAATAATAATGCAATTAGAATTATCAAAGTTTGATTTAAGTGCCACCAAACCTATGGGAATCATGTTTGTCTTCAGCTAGATGATGTATTTTCCAAATAAAGTTTCCTTTCCTTCAGCAACACACACCATTGGTTCCCAATCTATATTTTGGTCAACAAACTCACCTTGGTTCTGCAGAAACCATTTCACTTGGGCATCATCATAGAACACTTGCCAATTTTTAATGTTGTCAGGGACATATGGCCTTGTTAGTATTTCAACATCATACTCATAAAATGGAGATATTATACAATTTCCAAATCCAGATCCTAGCACTGCTAACTTTTCTGCAACAACATTTAACTTTCTATCATGGTGCACAATATTAAATGAGTCAAACATTTCAATAAAATCCCATATTACATGCTTGTATTGTTTCATTCTCTGATTTTTAGTATCATATAATTTTCTAATCTACTTGAAACTTAGTTCTAAATCTACTTTGACAATGATATCCTTTACACCATATTTACATGCAATTCTCAAACCCAATAACAATGCTTCATATTTAACAATGTTGTTAGTGCATTAAAAGTTGAGTTTGAAAGAAAAAAAAAACTCTTCCTGGCTTGGAGAAATCAAAACAATACCAACACCAGTTCCATTGAATAACAAGGTCAAAGGAAAACCTACTTGTTCAAGACATTTACATTGATCAATTTTTTGCTCTTTTCCATCAGAAAATCGAACAAAGTTATCAACATCTACATCAACATACAACACTTCAGAAGAAGCATTGTTGGGATATTCATTGAGGTGCAACATCTTCTTCTCTCCATACAACTTTACAAGGCTGCCTTCAATTGGAATGGTGGCAAAAAACATATCCATCTGAACACTTCCACTAACACTTTTAGCCCACTTCTTTGATAACAACATGCCCCATTTGGCAAGGAAATCAACAATAATAACATTAAGTTTCAAGTTCTTACCCATATAAGCTACAAGTTTTACCACCAAACCTCTTACACATCCTACAACTGGCACCTCTCTAGAATCCATTGCATGATGCTCCAGAATCAAACATACAAATGTGCAGCAGTCTATTCTTAATAATCAATGTTGTAAAATATGGATCAACATTTAATTGAGACTCAACCAAATATGTTCCCAAGTAAACTTTAGGTGGTTCACCTATCACCTCCATGTTGGTGGTTTTTCTAGGTCTGTAATGGTTGGAGGAGTGTCTACATTATTTATATTTCTGCCTTGGGTACTCCTATCTTCTTCCAATCCCAAATACTAAAAGGCACTCTTCTTGTGCTCAATAATCCTAAGAAGTTCAACAATTTCAATAGAAATATTGATCTAACTCAAGACTTGGGCAATGTCATAAGGAATGTATTTGGTTAAAGGAGAATTTGGAGAAAGATTGACAAACTCATCAGATAGCACAAGATTTTTCACATTTTGGACATGGGTTGGAACATCAGTTCTACTTGAGACAACAAGGCCTTTTCCAGATGCATCTTTCTTTAGAGTTTCTTTTGGGATATTGGTGAGAACTAGGGTTTCTGGTTTTGTCTTGAGTCCCTGCCCCTTTGACATCTTTACTTCCTGTGTTATACTCTTTTTCTTCGGTAACAACAACATTCATTAATAGTTTTCTATCCTCTTCAAATGGGATTCGTCCATCATACTTGTAATCATTAGAGCTCTTAGGTACTGAAAATCATTATTAGAAAGTTCAAAATCTTGTACCATATCTATTTCTAAAGTATGATAGGGAGGAAGAAGAGGTACCGAGTGAATGTAATCCCAAAAACATGCAGTAGTTCTTGCACTTATTACTTTAGGTGGTTCACCTATCTCCTCCAATGCTGGTGGTTTTTCTAGGTCTACAATGGTTTGAGGAGGAGTGTATACATTATTTATATTTCTTCCATGGGTAATCCTATCTTCCTCCAATCCCAAATACTCAAAGGCCCTCTTCTTGTGCTCAGGAATCCTATGTAGTTCAACAATTGGAATAGAAATCTTGATTTGATTGAAGACTTGGGCAATGTCATAAGGAATATATTTGTGCAAAGCAACATTTCGAGAAAGATTGACAAACTCATCAGATGACACAAGATTTTTCACATTTTGGGCATGGGTGGGAACACCAGTTCTACTTGAGACAACAAGGCCTTTTCCAGATGCATCTTTCTTTGGAGATTCTTTTGGGATATTGGCGAGAAATGGTTTTTTTGGTTTGGCTTGAGGCCCTGCCCCTTTAACAGCTTTACTTCTTGTGTTATACTCTTTTTCTTGGGCAAAAAAAACATTAATTAACAATTGTACTCAAAATCAATATTAGGAAGTTCAAAAACTTATACCATATCTATTTCTAGAGTAAGAGAGGGAAGAAGAAGAGGTACCCAGTGAATGAAATCCCAAAAAATTGTAGCAATTCTTGCACTTATTACTTCAGCTAAATTTACTCCTTGTTGTGTGCTTGTAGAGAAATCCACCATGCATGCATCATCATCATTGTTATCATCATCATCAAATTCTTCAACTTGCTGATCTACTTCACATGGTGGGTTGGGTAAGAAACATTTATCACACAAATCAATTTTATTTGTCTCTTCAACAACAAAAACTTTGGCATTTAGAGGATCAGACACTACTCTATTTTATGTAGCTTGGGGTTATATAGCTCCCATGGGTCCTTTACCTCTGTCATTAGATCTCTAATCATTTGTAGGATGATTTTCAAATGTGTCTTGTCCTTGTTGCCTATGCTGACCATAAGAACCTTGTCAAATTCCTTTCTCTACCCTAGCTATCTTGTAAGAGATTTCTTTGAAAACTCTAGCCAAATTCTTTACAAATTCCTCAAGATCCACATCCTTACTTGATTGAGGATTCTCTGGGTTGATCAATTTAATACCCTCCCTCTTAGGAGGATTTCCAACTGATTTAATGTTGTTCTCAATCTGCAGAGCCATGGTAAAGGCCTACCTTAAAGTTCCACGATTCTTATCCCTCAAATTTTAAGAAAATTTATTATCAAATTTATCTATATACTTTATCAAACATGATTCATCACATGGCCTCAAATTAATAGGAAGTATTCTCAATGTTTTGTTAAATCTTGTGTTGAAATACTATAATGATTCATTAGGATTCTTTTTTCTATTTTCTAATTCTGATAAAAGAAACCTAGGGTTTGTTTTATCTCCATACTGCAATCTAAAATCATTCTTCATCTCTGTCCAAGAATCAATGGAATTATCTAGAAAATATTTCTACTAGTCCCTTGCATCTTCTTCTAGAGTATGGATAAACAATTTAATGTACACATCCTCAAATTCTATTTCAAAGTCCTCCATCATATTGACAAAGAGATTCAAGTGCTGATCACCAATGATTGTTTTATTTCCTTGATACTTAGGAAATATATTTCTTACATCTTGTGGCACGACATTTGGATAGCCAGCCATACCTCTAAAATCGATGGGACCAAAAGTATTAACAAAAAATGGAGGTCTGGGTGGAGGCTGAGCCATATTATTTTGAGGAGGTGACCTTGGAGGAGATGCAAACTAATGAGGAGTGAGAGGTTCTTTCGGTACATGGATGCAATTATCAGAATGACTACCCTCTAAAAGCTCTGTTTCTTGGAAAATTCTATCAGGTTTGGAAAATACAGAGGCAGATTGAGAAGGAAAATTTTCAAATACAAATGAAGGCCCCTCTCCAAATGGAGAATTTAATTCAACAAAGAGACTACGTGATTCAAATTCAATTGAGGAAGTATTGCAAACTTCAATCACAGGATGATCAGTTTCACCAATGGAGATCTCTTTTCTTGATGCTTGATCTCCAACAACCTTCCAAATTCTTTTTCCTTCTGAATTAGACTTTCCCAACTCTGGAAACAACCTTCTACTAGGGTCCTTGGTGAAGAAATATATTATTCCTTCATGCTTTGTAGAGATTAATGAAAAATATTACTTGATATATGTTAAGACACTGGTATTTATTAAGAATTTAAACAGCACAGAGTCACGACTAAGGATTTTCACCTTAGTTTGTGTAAATGCACTATGAAAGACCTATCTAATGTCTGTCAATACCAGATTCATGCAGATTTTACAATATCTTCTCTTCTTCTACCCAAATTTGTCAATGATGATACAAAATTTAGTGCAATAAATGTATAAGCATGAAATATTACACTCACAACTTACAACTTTGAACAATTCTTACATATTTGAATAGATAATGATGTTTCAACAATGTATTAGCACAATGCATGTGTAAGAAGTATGACCTGGGTCTGTATGTACTACATTTGTAAAATACTTCAAAGAGTCCTCGACAACGGTGCCATTCTAGTGTTGTTAATGGGCTAAATGGATATGAATTGGAAACAAATCAACAAATCGTCCCTGGAAATGACGCCATTTTGGTGTTGTTGATGGGCCAAATGGATATGAACTTACAAAAAATCAAAAAATCATCCTTAGCAACAACGCCATTCTGGTGTTGTTGACGGGATAAATGGATATGAACTGGAAAAAAATCAACAAATCATCCCCAGAAATGATGCCATTTTGGTGTTGTTTCCACACAAATAAATATCAGAGCTCAAATAATCCCTGAAAAAGAAAATCAAGTCCCGAGCAATGGTGCCACGAGTGTCGGTATCCAAATTTGTTCTCCTTTTCAAGCTGAGCAACATCACAGATTTGACATGGAGCTTAGAGACAGATAGATTATTATTTATGTCGTTTTATAGTCGGGGATGAGAACTAACTAGCCCTTTTTCACTCAGATTGTTGAGAGATGGATAACACCTTCAAGAGGATTTGACCTATCCTCACTGCTTTAGGTCGTGCCTTTCACCCAAGGTGAGAGGACCCGTAGTGTAACCTCTGTTTGATGAAGGAGATGGAGATATCCTTTTTTTACAAAAAAATTATGAAGAAAACCTTGGGAAAGTATGATCAATACTCAATAATTTAATTCTCAAGAGTTGTCACTTCTAAAATATGGAGATACTTTCAAAACAAGGCTAAGGTTACTGAAGACATTATCAAATCCTGAATGTTCTACATATTTTAGTAAATAGATATTGTTCCTTTGTGGATATACAGGGAAAAATAGGGGTAGTTTATAATGGATTCATGATTTTTCAATAATTTTTGTGGGAGATTAAGTATGATAAAATCTATTATACCAGATCTTTTAGATACTTCACAACAATTGGAAAGCTAAATGATAGAAAGCTTTAGAATAGCTAAAATATTCCATCAACCAGAAGGTGTGCATCAATGGAGGCCCATATTTAAATGGTTTCACACAATCTCCAAGAATTTAAAATGAAGGCTTGAGCTAAAGACTCAATAAAACATCAAATACAGTTAGTTCCTCACACCTAAGATACACTTGAAGGCTTACAAACAATATTTATAAACAAATGATAGTGAAGTGATTTTAATTTTTTATCTCATTGCAGGATGAAGGCTCTTCTTGAAATTAAATTTCAAATTCCACTAAAATATCAAAGGGATGAGATCTTCTATGTTTTGGAGGGACTTTAACACAAGATTGCAATAGGAATAAGAAAAACTACTTGCAGACATTTTGAAATAAAGCATACACAAATTTCTCCAAGATCGACACATATTAACTCAAAATTGGTTAGATTCATCAACAAGGGAAAGTTTCTTTGAACTATCTCATAGATTTTTAATGGATTTACAATCACAACCAAATTGACATGATTGAAATCTAAAACACAGAAAATTAACAGGTTTCTCGGATTGGTCTCTCAGGAAGACGGGCTCTCTCAAATTTTCTCTTGAGCATTTAACCCCTATCCATCTGCAAGGGTATTCTCATTACATTTATACATTTCAATCATTCACTCATCCCAAAATTTCCCCCCAAGATAGAAGAATATTCGAGGGACCTTTTCTTGTTACCAATTTGGCTCAGAAAGTGACATTTAACAAATTCACATCCAAAAGCTGCCAGGTGAACCAATTATGAACTGATCACGCTTCTCAAAACCTCGACTAATGACTAGGATGCCATGCCACAACCTTTTTGACAGTCCTTTTAATCATTCTGATTCTTTCATGTGAGAAATCCCTCTATTAATCATTCTCTGGAGGCTCTGTACATCTGGATCTGACAGGTAATCCTTTTCGCTCTCGAGGAAACACCCTTTTCATATTTTACACATGTCACCTCCATCATTTCATCCTTTTCCATATCTTTCCTCTGCAACTCTGCCCTGCATCCATATTCTCTAGTAATTCAAATTTTTGCAAGTGCTCGAGCAATTCCAATTTCAAAATATCAACCTTAAAAATTCTTGGACTCACAAATTAAGTTCTAAATCCATTCAATGGAACTTTTCAGACAAAAATGACAAGGAATTTCATAAAAAAATGATTTTAAAAAAGTGCATATTCACATCTCCAGGAGTCTTGGAAAAAAAATAGTAGAAATACAGATGAAATGGACAACAACCGTTGATTCTGCCCCTTCTCAACTCTATATTAGAGCCATCCACTTGTTTTCTTGGCACAATTGGAAAGGTGAGGTACAAAGACAATTTTCCAAACAAGCGTGGGCCTTCCACGTGCCTTGGGCTCAAGAAAATTATGTTTTGGCCTTTGAAAAGTCTCAATATAAAAAGGAGCCAGCGGAAGCCTCCACATGTTTCAATGGTGCACATTGAGATTTTTTCCAAAAGCAGAGACCCCAAACAAGAACGCACTCACCACATGTTTCATTCTGGAAACATTTGATGAAAAAATTGAAAGACCAGTGGAATGCGCCATGTGTCTAGGGTCCAAGAGATATTTCCTTGGCCGTTGAGAAGTCCAAGTAAGGCCAGAGTGAACGGAAACCTCCAACTATCCTCTTGGCACTTCTTAAAAATAAAATCTAGGAATCGGTCCCTAAACAGGTGCAGTCCCTTCACGTGTCCTAGGCCTTTAGAATTTTTCTTTAAAAGTTTAAGTATAGATAGGAGCCGACGTAATCCTCCATGTGTCTCCTTGGCGCAAATCTAAGGTCAAACCAAAAGGTGAATTTTTAGATGCACGCTGGCCCTCCATGTGGACAAATTTTGATTTCAAGTGGGCCTTAGAATTTCAAAGTGCCTCACTGAGCCACATATGACTAGAAAAGACCAAGTTTCCATAGATGCTGAGATATAAATTTGACAGGGAAAACACACCTGTCAAATGATAAAATACAGGAAAATCACCATATGCGCCTAGAAATGAATCTTTCTTAAAGGATAGAGAATTTGGAAATGATATAAGGCCCAAATGTGTTCCACCGAGCTGTATCCAATCACGTTTCCATAGATACTGGGAAAAAAATTGACAAGGAAAAAAAATGTGACTATGGAAGCACGGAAGGAAGGGAAACAACTTGATTTTATGCCCAAGTTACAAATTATTTCACATTGACAGAGGAGCGGAGCGGAAAACAAACTTTGTATTTAAAGTGATCCTCGACCAAATGAATGGACTAATCATGGCTACCAAATGGAGGGAAAATTTTTCATGCATGAATACGGGGAAATAGAAAATACAAATTTTTATCAAATAAATTCTGTAATTTTTCTCTAAAATTCACATGCTACTGATAGAAAATACGATAGAGCCCGCAAATTGAAAAATTTCAAGGACAAACGGGGTGAGATCAAATTGAGCACCAACATTGGCTCTGACTTGGGGATGGGCACTCCAAATCTACATATGCTTTGATTCAGCATGAAGTCCATGATGACTTGGTGTGCAAATTTCTTGGTGGGGATTTCTTACACCCACTTAGTGAAATAATAAGTGGCTACAAGAATCCATTCGTGAGGAGCACTGGAAGGATATGAAATCTTGCCGATGAAATCCATTCTCCATTGCTTAAATGGGGCTTTAATTGACATAGGTTGCAAATGAAGGGAGCCTGAAGATTTCATTCTTCAAGAAAAACGTTGGCAACTTTCACATTTCCTAACCAATAGAGTTTTATCTTTGAAGATATTTTTCCACCAATAACCAGCCCTCAAAATTTTATGTGTTATAACTCTTCCAAAAAAATGTCCCCCAAAAACTCCTCCATGGAGATCAACAATTACCTTTGGGGCTTCATCCTTGGCAATTCATTTAACACCACTCCCTCCGAGTTCCTCCAAGCTAACCCAAAATCAGTAATGACGTATTTTTGAGAGGGCAACTTAAGAGCTCTTTTGTGATTTTTACTCAAATGTTCAGGGCAACATAGATGTTTGAGATAAAAATATTATATCTTTGTACTTGTTATCCAAAATTCCTTGGAAATTCAAAATCAGTAATGACCACTCCCTCTAAGTTCTTCCAAGAGGGTAACCCAAAGAGCTCAGTTTTTATTTTTACGTCAAATGTTTTGAGAGGGTAACTTAAGAGCTGAAACAAGAAACTAGATGTTTGAGATAAAAATATTATATCTTTGTACTCAAATGTTCAGGAGCTTAGCATAGACTGTTTCAAGGACATAAAAACCCTATCTCCTTCTATCTTTGTACTCACCTTAAGAGCTTACCAACTTTTCAAGGACATCCACCCTTTAACGGCCAGAAGCGAGTCCTTCTACTTCTTTCACCTCGATAGTTTTCAAGTTGATCTCATGCATAAGATTAGCTAGGCCCAAACCTCTTATTAATTTCATTGTTTGGATATCCATGTCATATTCCTACAACTTGTTTACCCATCTACATCATTGCAGGTCTAGAGCTGTGTTCATGGAGTTTTGGGACATTTTCTGTGTGAAATTTTTTACCCATCTGACATCTTTTTCTTGAGACCTCCATCTCTGATAAGATATCTTTCACGATGGTGTGGGGAACATAAGCAAAAACTTTAGATCTCAAGATGTAAGGTTTGAAAATCTTAGTTTTTTCAAGGACATCCACCCTTTCTCCTTCTATTTCATTCACCTTAATAGTTTACATGTTGCTCTCAACCATAAGCTTAGCTAGGCCCAAACCTCTTAGTCAATTTCACCAAGGAAAATTCTTACTTCTCCATGATGATGTACTCATACTCAGCTCCTTGCAATGCCTTATTGAAAAAGGAAATTGGTCTCTTAGCCCCTTCATCATCCTTCTACAACAAGAAAGATGCAATGGTGTATTCTAAAGAAAAAGAAAACATTTGAAAAGGATTCTTGTAATTTGGAGCTGCCAAAATAGGGGCATGCTTTAATGCTTCTTTGATCCCATTGAAAACTAGAATGGAAGCTTCTTCCCATTTGATAACTTGGTCCTTCTTCAGAATGTAAGTAATGGGGATGGTCAGCTCAACAAAATTAGACACAAATCTTCTGATAAAGTTTATTTGTCCAAATAAGAATTGATCTTCCTTCTTAGTTCTCAGAATTGGAACCTTGCTGATGGCTTCCACTCTCTTGGGATCAATCATGACCCCTTCCTTTGATACAATGTGAACAAGAAGATTTTCATTTTGCACTCCAAAATGGCACTTCTTGGGATTCGATGTTATTCCATACTCTCTACACCTTAACAAAATTCTCTACAAGTGTTGTAAGTGATCATTTATTTTTCTGGAAAACAGAGTTACATCATCTTTATAAACAAAAATGAAATCATTAATATAACCAGCAAACGCTACATACATTAGTCTTTGGAAAGGTGCTCCAGCATTCATCAAGCCAAAAAGCATCCTGACATACACATAAGTTCCCCAAGGAGTGGTAAAGGTAATATTTATTCTTTCTGACTCCTTCATAACAACTTAATTATAACAAGAGAAACCATCCAAAGTGGATAACAATTTAGAACCAGTTACCAATTGTAGCATATTCTCCATATTTGGCAGAGGGTAATTATCTTTCAATGATGCTTTATTCAATTTCCTAAAGTCTACGCACAACCTTATATCACCATTCTTTTTTTTGACAGGTACTAAATTTGTAACCCAAGATGAGTACCTTGTGGGCTGAATGATCCATGCATCCCTCAACTTCTTCAATTATTCTTACAACTTCAAAGAAAGGAGCGGATTGATCATCCTCTATTTTTTCCTGAAAGTCTTGGCATTGTATTCAAGAGGAATTTCATATTGGAACAAATATTCCCTATATTCCTTCAACTCAGAGTAAGACCAAGCTAGGAAGTCTTGATATTTCTTCAACAATTGAACATAGGACTACTTCTGTTCCTTGCTCAAATTTCTTCTTAACCCGTTTTTACATGGTTTTTCCTTTGTTCCCAGGTCGTGCTCTTCCACATCTCTTGAAACTGACATACTTCTGTTAATAATGAAATCAAATTATCAAAGTTTTATTCAAGTGCCACAAAACCTCTGGGAATCGTGTTTGTCTTCAGCTGGATGATGTCTTTGCCAAATAAAGTTTCCTTTCCTTCAGGAGCACACACCATTGGTTCCCAATCTATATTTTGGTCAAAAAACTTACCTTGGTTCTGCAGAAACCATTTCACCTTACCATCATCATGAACACGTGCCAATTTTAAACACTGTTAGGGACAGAAGGCCTTGTTAGTATTTCGACATCATACTCAAAAAATGGAGATACTGTACAATTTCCAAATCTGGATCCTAGCACTGCTAACTTGTCTGCAATAGCTGTAAAATTTATATCATGGTGCACAATATTAAATGAGTCAAATATTTCAATCAAATCCCATAGTGTATGCTTGTATTGTTTTATTCTCTGATTTTTAGTAGCATGCATTTTTCTACTCTGCTTGAAAATCAGTTTTGAATCTCCTTTAATAATGATATGCTTTACACCATATTTACATGTAATTATCAAACCCAATAATAGTGCTTCATATTCAACAATGTTATTATTTCATTAAAATTTGAATTTGAAATAAAACACAAACTCTTTTTGGCCTTGAGAAATTAGAACAATATTTCAAAACTTGGAACAAGCTCCATCGAATAACAAGGTCCAAGGAAAACCTACTTGTTGAAGACATTTACATTGATTAAGCTTATGCTCTTTTCCATCAGTAAATCCAAAAAATTTACTAGTATACAACACTTCATAAGAAACATTGTTGTGATCTTTAATGAGGTACAACATCTTCTTCTTTCCATACAGCTTTACAAGGCTTCTTTCAATTGGAATGGTGGGAAAAGACATATCCATATGAACACTTCCACCAATGTGTGTGTTACTTACAGCCCACTTTCTTGATAACATCATGCCTTTTTTGGTAGTGAAATCAATAATAACAACATCAAGTTTCAAGTTCATACCCAGATAATGCTGCAAGTTATATCACCAGAGAAGGCTGGTTACACTATTCCTCTGTTCAGTTGCACACGAAAAATCTAGAGGGTTCGCATTACAGTACACTTGTGATAAGTTGCTAGGGAGACAGGGTAAGAAGCTGTAGAACATTCATAACTTCTTAGAGGCATAACATTGCAAGGTGATGCTCCAAGGAATCAAGAACATACTATTTGTGTAGCAATAAACACAAGCCATTAATAAATCAACGTTGTAAAATCATGCACAGATAACAACATTTGAATTGAGACTCAGATCAAAGACGTTCCCAAGTGAACACAGAGAGTGGTTCACCTATCATCCTCTAATACTTGTTTTTTTTGCTACAAAGATTGATACAATACACTGGAGGAATGTATTCCAACTTGATGGGTTGAGACTCATTAGTGCAGATTTCATAACATGGGAGCTTTGAACTCCACAAATTCACCTGCTAAGGAGAAGAAGGGAGT
Organism: Taxus chinensis; assembly: GCA_019776745.2. Classification (NCBI taxonomy): domain Eukaryota; kingdom Viridiplantae; phylum Streptophyta; class Pinopsida; order Cupressales; family Taxaceae; genus Taxus; species Taxus chinensis. Next base: position 178,007,902 of record CM034152.1, on the reverse strand, counting down.
GGAAAAACGGGAATGCTTAACTCTTCAGAAAGAAGGCCCCTCCTTCCAATTCCTTTAGTTCAAGAATGCACACATAGAAGATGCAAAGGGTTTACTCAGATCTACCCCAATCTAACTTCTCAAGGAGCATTTAGGGTCAGAACATTATGGCGGTAAAAATGAGAACCCTAAACTAACAAACGGTGATGCACTGAGGAATTGAAGAAACACCTGTCTTGTCAATGAAACGTCAAACCGTTCTAACTGCAATGTACCAGATCATGCAACAGATGTTTTTTTAATTTGTCTCTCTCCATACTGATCAGGAAAATGCAAGATTGAACACCTGCGATCATGTAGATGAATCATCCACAAAAATTTCCATTGATTTTCTCCAAAGAACGGGATACAATACAAGCTCTGGATCGAAAGTTATGGCGATTTGAAGATTTAGGGCAAAAACAGTTGCCATTAACGGTTTTAGCATGGGAAATATTTGAACTTCGTAAATTTCAGTGCTCTGTCACTTGAGAAGACAGGTGAGGGGCTTTGATTCATTCACGAATGTCCAACCTTTAGAAAGAGCCCTGTCGGCCCCTTACTTAATTTCTAGGAAGAGTGAGAGAGGGAAGAGCAGGAATTCCAAATGGCTACGGGCCTAAGGGGCACACTTTGTCCTTTTAGATTGTATTTAAGTCATCTCATTCACTGGTGGTAGGTGAGAACCTTAGCATTTCTCCCCCGCGCTCCACCACTCAAGTGCTACATTGTATTTTTTCATTTTTGAAGAGGGCCCTTGTTCGCACCCAATTAAATATATCTAGTTGTAGTTAAACAGAGGACCTTGTAAAACTTTCTGAAAAGTTTCAAACCTTGCATGAATCCGATGAGGGTCCCTGTAAGGGGACACGTGGTGAGCCATTTAAATATCGTTGCGTCAGGGTCTTTCGGTTTTTTACGTCCCAAAGTGTACTTTTGGCCCAAATGTTCTGACTGCTTGGGACATGTTACGCCTCCTGAAGGTGCACCAATTTGGTGATTCCATTATTTCCTGTCAACGGTGAAGACTTATGTGGCTTCCATAGGCACTCGAAAATTTCGGCTATGTCAACATCTTCCGCTGTACTTTTGCCTCCAACCTGTGCCGGATGAAAAGTATTTTGTTTCGGCCGAATCAGGCCGGTTCGACATCTTCTGCGTACTTTACGTCCTTCAACCTATCGCCAAACTGCACTGGGATTTTTCTCATGTCGAACCACCTGAAATGGACTGATTTGTGTCCTTCAAACTACACCAGATCCGCGTGACTTTGCGTACTTTCGTCCCAACTGTCCCCGACACCTATCTGAAACAAGTACCTTAGGAAACTTTTACCAGGGTGTGAATTTTTCCGATGTCGACACCTTCTGCGTCCCCTCGCGTCCTCAACCAGTGCCAGGGTGCTGCACTTTTCCGCCTGTCGACACATCGGCTGATTCGTACACCGACGTCTCAACCTGTCACTAGGACCGCCACTTTTTCCATGTCAACACCTTAGCTGATTTTCACCTTTTTTTGGCACCTACATCAAGGCTGTTGCAATTTTTCCACATGTTTTACACCTTACTGATTTTTGCTTCTTGGATAGGAGAGTGTAGCCAGAAGCACAACTGGCGGACCCCAAATAACATGTCAGGTTTTTCCTTGAATCAATATGACTTTCTCGAGATTGAATGATCTGATGCATGTTTGTCCATATTTACCCAGAGAGGTGAGATATATGGACAAAAATTTTGGCGACTCAATGGGATCACCTTCCTGCTAGGTGAAGTACGATCAGTGGCCTTTTCGCAATTCCTTAGGCATGGAGTCTGTTAGATAACCTCTCAACTGATCTGAAATTTGAAAACCTGATATCCTTGATCTATTGAAACATTTGTTGAGATGGTTCTCTTGATACCGCAACTCCTTCTCCAGAGAGCAACGCTGCACTGTGGAAATTCATGCACATAAGAGAAGCAATAGGACCTATGCACAAGTACTTAGGGAAATTGAAACTACTAACTAAAAGTAAGTACAATGTGCATCCACCACTTAGAGGAATTAAAATTCTAGGCTAATATTTACAAGGGTGAGAATCTTTTCCTTCTAGTAGCAGATGTTTGAGATAGATTCTGTTGATCTGGAATCGGGAGTTCTCCTCCATCCAATGTAGACAATTGGAAGGCATTACTAGTTTTACATCCCGTGACCATGTAAGAGCCACTCCAAATGGCATCAAACTTGGAATGTTTTTCCTGGTTTTGCCCACGATCTGCATCCCATTTCAAAAGTAGGTCCCCAATTCGTGGAAGGTTTTTGCTCTTGGCTTTCTTATCAACCATAGTCTTCTTGATCTAAGGCTTGATCCTTCTCAATCATCTGGGCTACATGTTCTCTAATTTCTTCCAATTCCATTAACTCTACATACCTGGCTTCCATTTGTTCGAATTCAGATAACTCGAACTACTTCATGAGCTCCAATGTTGGTAAGTCTAAGTGATATAGGCAGATACTACCTCTTTTCCATAGACCAAGCTTGTAGGGAGAACTACCTATTAACCACTTTGGTGTTATCCGATTAGCCCATAAGGCATTTATTTTACCTTGGTATGCCATGTTCTTTGGTTTTCATCTAGAGTCCTTCCGATGATCCTTATTAAATTCTTGTTCGTGGACTCTGCCTGTCCATTACCCTGAGGGTAATAATTTGAAGAGGTGTTCAAATAGATTCACAATTCTTGATAGCCCATTCTGTAATCTTTGTGAACCTATGAATGCCAATGCATTGTCTTATATGATAGTAGCTGGCACACAAAACCTAGTCACTATTCCTTCATAGAAAGTCTAAGTATGTTAGACTCATTTTCTTCTTTGAGCGCTACTGCTTCAGTCCACTTGGTGAAATAATCCGTTGCCGTGAGAATCCACTTGTAGCCTTGGCTTGAGTTTGGATTGATGACCTCAAGGAAGTCCAACCCCCATTTCATAAATGGTTGGTCAACCAAAATTGGGTGCAATGGGGCAGCGCTGCTAGTCTCTCTTTGCCTATGAATAGTGCACATTTCTTGCACTTTCTTAATCCATGTAGTAGTAGTCATTGAACACTGTGGGCCAATAATAAACCATGCTCTTCATTATCTTGAGAGCTGTTACTCGTGGGAACAAATTGGCCTTCTGAAATCTGTATCATGAAAATCTCATGTAACATCTCTCTCAGTTTGACCTGTCCCAATGCACCTCAATAGAACTCCATTGATGTCTTTCTTGAACAAAACACCATCAACAAGCACATATGGAATGGCTTGTAATCTAAAGTATCTCCTCTTTTCCTTGCTCACTTCTGGAGGGCACAAGCCTGTTTGGAGGTAATGCACCAAGTCTTGAGTCCAACATGGGATGAGTGTATCATCAGCTGGTTGTTCTTGATCATTCTGTAGTAGTAAGGCAGCATCTTCTTCACCTTTTGAGCCTTCTAGTTGTTTGGAAGCGAGCTGCTCACACAAAACCTTTGCCATGAATTAGCTTGGTCACTTTGATTTCAATATCATATTCCATCACCTGACTGATCCAACCTGCTCTCTTCTCGTTTAAATCCTTGTTTAGGAGGAAGTCCTTGACACCAGCATGAGACACTAGTAGTTGAATCTTATTGTTCGAGACCAAGTGTCTGAACTTCTTCAAGCTCCTGATGACGGCCAGGACATGCTTTTCGATGAAAGAATACTTTATTTCGTAATCTTCCAAGGTTTCTCTGAAGAATGCTATGGGCTGTTCTGAACCCTCTCTATTTAGCTGTGTCAAGATAACTGAGATTGTGTCTGATCCTTCAAATGCATACAACATGAAGTCCTTTGAGAAATTTTGGGTTGATAAGAGTTGGAGCTTGTGATATTGCATGTTTGATGTCTTCAAAACTCTCTTTGCCTTCTGCTGTCCATTTGAATGCCAAACTCTTTTTCAACATCAATGTTAGAGGCTTCACAAGAGTGGAAAAATTAGGCACAACTTTGCGGACAAAGTTTATCCTCCCTAATAAGCTTTGGAGAAAATTTCTGGTGGTGTGGTAATGGAAGCATTCGGATGGCTTTCAACCCTTTCAAGATCACTTGTTATCCCTTCCTTAGAGGACAATGTGGCCCCAAAAAATTTGCCTTTGTGTGCCAAGAATACACACTTCTTTGGATTCAATGAAACTCCTAAACCTTCTACACCTCTGAAGCACTTGTCTGAGGTGAAAGAGATGGTCTTCTACATTCTTTGAGAAGACAGTGATATCGTCTAGGTATACGAGCACTATATTGTTTATTAAGCCTTTGAATGCCATATCCATAGCTCGCTGAAATGTTTCCCCAGCATTTGACAGTCCAAATGGCATCTTCTTGTAAGCATACGTAACCCATTTTGTAGTGAATGTCGTCTTGAATTGATCTTCTTCCTTTCACCATTATCTGATTATAGCCTGAATATCCATCTAGCAATGAAAAACCTTTTTGAACTAGCTACGACCTGTAATATTTGTTCCATTGATGGAAGTGGATAATGATCTTTGAGTGATGCTCTATTTAGATCACGAAAGTCCACACACAATCTTATTTCTCCGTTTCTCTTTCCTTACCGGCACCAAGTTTACAACCTAGCTTGAGTGTTTGATAGGGAAGATGATACTAGCCTCAATGAGCTTGCTTAACTCTTTTCTCGTGAGAGGTTTGATATGAGGATTTTACTAGCCTTTGCTTTTTTCCTGACAGGCTTGGATCCTGGATCCAACTCAATAGTATGTTGTGCCAACTTTGGGTTGAAAACCTCTTAAATCCTTGTAAGTCCAAGCAAAGACATCTGGGAACTCTTGACAAAGCTGAACAAAATCATATTTCTCTTGTGGAGTACTTACTTTTCCAATTTGCAATGTCTTGCCTTCGTCAACTAAGATAGGTTCTGAGTCTTCACCCTTTACTTGAATGTTCACCTTCTCCTTCTGGAAGCTGATCATTCGGGGTTGAAGATTGACTCCGAGGTTATGAGGCCTTTTGGCAATTTTTTTAGTCCTAAGCCATACCACTTGGTCACCATACTTCCGCTCTAGCTTGTCTTGATTTCTCATGGAGAACTCAGCCTCTTCTTACAGGAAATTAACAATCTGCTAATCATTCTTGAAGACTTACCAACTTGTGTTGTTATCCTGGAATAGCTGGTCTCACAACCACTTTGATATGAGGCTGAGATTTTCTTACTTTTGATACTTTCTACAACATTAAACGCAGCCCCAATCGCTGTCAGTATGTCAGCGACTTCAATCCTTTTTCTTGGGATGGAAATGATGCTAAAAGCTTCAAAATCTTCAATAAGATCCCATACCTGATTTTTTTAGTTCTTCAACAGATCATTTTTGGACAGCATTTTTTCCTTTGACTTGGTTTACAATCAGCTCACTATTACCAAATACCTGAAAATTCTTAATGCCTTTCTTCCTTGCCCAGTGCAGTCTATGAATTAAGGCTTCATACTCAGCTGTGTTGTTTGAACAGGAAAACTGGAAACGGAAAGCTGAGTAATACCTTGTACCTTGCGGAGAAATGAGCATAGCTCCTCCTCCTGCACCTTGTCTACTCCTTGACCCATCAAAGAACAATTGCCATACTTCATTCTTGTCATTATGATCTGGCTTGGTGATGCTAGGAAGAGGTTGATTCTCTTCATGTAAACAATAGACTCCCAACTCAGATTCTTCTATTTCTTGGTAAGGATAAAAATCATGCACCTTACTTGCCCATTCATCAAGAGTCAAATTTTGGGATGCTTCCTACCTTGGTGTCAACTTCATCAGTGCTTGGATGATCTTCTTGATCAAACGCGTTTGAACATTTGGTATTGATTTGGCTTGTAGTGTAAGGCTCAATATGAAAAGTTCGCAATAGGTTCAGACCTGATTGTGGCCTTAGTTCCATACCTTGTTCTGAACAACATGTGTGGACTAATCTACGCCGAGAGATAGCCTCCAATCTTTAGTAGTGAAGTCTCCTGACAAGCAAAACGCAAAGAGTGGTGGTAGGTCTATGACTGAGACATCTTGAAAAATTGTTACGTTAGAACAAGCATTGCAAAGTAAGACTCAAGTTTTTAATCACTCCAACTGTTTGTCTACTGTTTTCCCATCTAATTACACTACAGCCCTGGAGATGACTTCATATTGGAGTCCTAGCTAATCAGTTATCTGTGCTTGGGCATGACTGAGTTGCTTGCTCCCGAGTCGATCATGGCAATTATGCACCAACCTATCTCCTACGATCAATGAAAACATAAAATGGAGGGGGCTTCAAAATTTTACCTTGTTGTCCTCCATGATTTCCTTCAGGCTGGGCAGCATTTGTGAGTACCTTCTCTTGCATTTGGGACCTATTGATTTGAAGTTGACCAGTCCTTCATGGCAGCTTGTAGCAAATCTCTCTGTCCTGGGATAGATAGTGATTCCCACATGGATATGTTTTACATTTGTCTTCTTCATCTGATCAATGATACTGAATGGAGACGAAGTATCCCTCTACTTGTCCCTTGGCCTACACGTTCATTCCTTGCAAATGAGCGGCATCAGCTAGCATTTGAGTTGGTTTTGGAGCTGGTATTGGATGCTCCTTGCATGTTTGGATCTACGTTTTTGTTTGCCAGCGGCTTGTGGAGTGGTAGAAGGTTGGGGATCGCTTGCGAAGCCAATGTCTGTTCTTCACCCAAAATTTCTCCTCTTTGACCTTGTGTTGGCTGCAACACTTTGAGAGGGTATTTGATTCATACCACAGAAATCTTTCAGCCTGCCAATTGACAAGAGTAGTTTCGTTCAGAGATGTCCCTTGCTGAGGTGCCCCTTGCTGCTGGTCTCCTCTTCGTGGCTGGACTCTTCCGACCCACCAATTGGTTTTGCACCATTAAGAGGCCTGATTTAATGCACCGTTAAAGCACATTGATTGGTTATGTAGCTGACTGCATGGGAAAAACCAATCATATTCTTGGGCCATGTTATTTTGGGACTGGCACTAAAGCTTCACGATGCAGATGCAACATTGGGGTTGTAGGGCTGAAATGGTCCATTAGCGGGAGGCCCTTACTTGGCTTTGATTCTGATTTGTAGCCTAGAGTTGGTGTGGTCTATTTTGGTTGATATGGGGGCCTAGCCCGATAGGCTGCAGCTTGAGGCTTGATACGGTCTAGCACTTTGAGCTTGATGTCTTTTTGATAGTAACTAGCTCATTTCCCAAATTTTGCAATTGTTTCATGACCTCTTGGAGTTCGTTTGAAAGTACTAGAGGATGAAGTAGAAGTCTCATTTGAACTTTGATTTCTAGGAGTAGGAATAGGGAGCTAAAGACAGGCGCTTGACTTGTACTTGGGCTCTCTAAACTTGGATATAATGGCATTAGAGGCCTAGGAGCTAGTTTACCAGATTGAATAAGACAGTTTTCAGCCCTAATGGAAATGCTATAAGTAGCAGGTAAGGTTGTGCCTCCCATAGATTGAATTAACATAGAAATATTAGAACTCAAAGCTTTAAGATAGTATAGAAAAGCACCTTCTACTATTAGCCTGACTGCCACTGGAATCCTATCCCAAGACTTTTGAAATCTGAAGTTGAATTCAGTCAGCTGCTCATTGGGAGCTCTCTTGATATTTGTTAGTTGTTCTAGAAGAGACAAGTTGTCTCCCTTCTACCCAAACTGCTCATTGATAACTATGCATAACTGATTCCAATTCGTGATAAAACCAGCTTCAAGGCTCCTGAACCATTGCAATGCCTTCCCTTTAAACGAAGACGCCAGTAATTTGACAGGCACATCCATTTCATTTATCTCATAGATTACACATATGTTAGCAATGTCTTTTGACATGATCACCAGGAGTGGTATGATTTTTCTCCAGTGAAAAATGGAATGTTCTTCAAATGCTGCGATTGGAACTCGATTCTGTGCATTGAGGGCAAGTGGACTGCTGCTAGTGAAGTTGACAATGGGGGTTTAGTGGTTGCGCCATTCTGATTGGCATGAGAATCCTTGTTGATGCGAGAAAAAGGTTCTACCAGGTGGAGGTGTAGACAAAGTTCTATTAGGTGGAGACGGTAGATCTTTGAGCTCTTCTTCCCCTTCTTTCTCTGCCTAGAGATAGATGTAGATAAACAAAAAATCCTTCCTCCCTAGTTCTTGATATGGTCTGTATTCTTCTCATAAATTTACCAGCGGCTTGGAATGCTAAAACCAGTGGATTATGCCTCTTTTGGACTCACCAGATGTGTGATTTTAAAGCTCCTTCAAAGCTAGAACTTGGACAACAAGTGCACATCAATCTTGTTGCAATGAAATTAAAGACCTTTAAGGTCCCACCGGGCGTGCCAGAACTATTATCACCGAATCATATCACCCCTGAATGTTGATCAGATTTCTAGGTTGATCATACTAGCATCCAGTGTGATTGGATAACATTGAATACTATCTCTAAGTTGTGGGACTTGCTAAAAATGAGATAGGAATCTCCAGAGAAAGCTGGTTCCTATGCCTCCTAAACTACCTGCACACGAATCTACTCTAATGCAGAGGGTTCAGCTCAACTATTCTAATCTAAATTTCCAGGGAGACCAGGGTAAGAGAGAATGTATAACAATGAAAGCCTACAAACTAAAGAAGGTGATACACCAGAAAAGGAGGATGTGAGAGTAGTCTCCAATCTGTGTGAAATACAGAGGCAAAGTGCACACTAGAAGAGGCGATGCACAGTTCATCCATAGATCTAGAAAAATGCATTCACAGTGAATATTCCAGGAGCACACACAATGATACACAGAGAGGGTCCTGCAAGAATCATAATAATAGACATGCAATATTCTTGCTAGAAAGATTGATACAAGGGGCACTAGAAGAATTCAGAAAACACAACAGGGGAAGATACAGTCCACAAACTTGTATTTTATTGAACTTCCTTGTATGCACAGTTCAGTCTGCTACAGGAGAAGAAGGGCCTGGCATCACCATGCATGTTTGAGTCCACTCACAAGGAAGCCCCTACTTACACACTGGCTATAGCAAGAATGAGCAGAGGGAAGAGAGAGGAAATCTAGATGCTACCCAAACCACTTCTCCCTCTTACAATGAGCCCAACACTCCAATTTATAGAAAAAAGTGAGAACCCTAGCAAAAGAGGCGAGTTGTTTTTTTGCATTTAAGCTGGAAATCCCGAAACGTCTAGTCCTAGCCATTACCTCCTGCTAAGAGGCATTAAATTTTAGTGAAATGGTCTATACATTACTTGAACCAGAAGAATTCCCCATACTGTCCCATGTGAATGCAGCAGTAGAAAGAATGATGACCATGCCTTTTAACTGCACTCCCAACTAAACGAGAATAATCCAAGCACTGGATCTAAACCTATGGTGATCTGAAGATCTTAGGGCAAAAACTCAGGCCAATTTCTGACCAAATCTAGAAAATATCTTGATTTTTTTGCATCAGCGCTCAGAACCAAAACTTGGATGACACGTGTCAGGCTCTAATTCATTCGCGTGATTTCATCCTGAGAAATGCAAAATTCCTATCAGCCCCTTTCTTAAGTTTCTTGCCACTTGGACACGTGGCAATTATTTTATTAGCTCTGGCCTGAGGGGCACACTTCTGTCATTTGACGGGATTGAGGATTAACTGACTTTGAGCCGAATATATTTCTCTTATTCTCCCCCGCGCTCCTACCACTCAAGTGCCAAATGGCACAATTTCATTGCGTAGAGGACGTCGTGCTCGTTCCAGACCATTTCCAATTTTATTTGAAAATCGGAAAACTCGGAGTCAAAAGTTATTCCCGCCGGGCCAATGAGGTGAGGTTCCACATGGTCAAGATGTTGACTTTTCTCCTCCGCCTTCGGCCGCTTTCGGATTTTTCGCGTCCCACACATACCTTTTGGCCCATTTGTTCCAGACTTCCTGAAGTTCCCTATTTCAGCTAAACCGGCCGAGTTCGTGTACTCGCAGCCCAGATGTCCCAAATGCTTTGCGGTGAAGACACATCTGGTGAGAAATTTTCCCGATTCGCTCTCAGCTCCTTTGGCTTTTCGCGTCCCTCCGCGTACTTTTTGTCCTGCAACTATCCCAGATTGAAAGTCTCTCATTTCAGTCTGAATCCGGCCGGTTCACGTACTCCATGCATACCTTCATCCTAACTGTTCTGGGCTACCTTGGACTCATTTCGGCCGATCCGGCTTGTTCACGTACTGACTTGCGCCAAAACCGGCCAATCCGCGCACTTTGCGTACTTTCGTCCCAGACTGTCCCAGACTGTCTGAAACAAGACTTAGGAAATTTTTTTCCATTTTTTGGCCAGTTCGGACCTTTTCTGCGTCCCGCGCGTCCCTTTGTTCCAAATGTCCCAAATGCTGCACAGACCTCTTGATGGCCTTTTCAGCCGGATTCGCGTCCAGATGTCCCTCAACTGTCCCTACTATTGCCTAGGACTGAGACTTAGCCGATTTTCTCATGATTTTTTTCTGGCACCGAGCTTGTTTTTTGCAATTTTTCCACATTTTTTTAAGAACTTGCTGGGTCTTCTTCTTCGACAGGGGAGTTAGAAAAAATATGAGGGGACCCTAGAAAACATGATTTTTTTGCAGTGAATCATTATAATTGCTTGGGACTAAATGAATTTGATGCATGTTATCAAAATTACCTTGAGGGATGAATTTTGGAAAACAGTGTGTAGCCCACTTTCTTGATAACAACATGCCCCATTTGGAAGGGAAATCAATAATAACAACATCAAGTTTCAATTTCTTACCTGGATAACCTGCAAGTTATACCACCAAACCTTTTACACATCCTACAACTCATAGCTCTCTAGAATCGATTGCAGTACACTTTCCATAAGTTATTATCACTTTAATGTTCAATTCATTCATTACCTCTAGAGGCATAACATGACATGATGCTCCAGAATCAAACATACAATTGTGCAGTAGTCTGTCCTTAATAATCAATGTTGTAAAAAATGGATCAACATTTAATTGAGACTCAACCAAATATGGCTAAGTCCCAACTAAACTTCAGGTGGTTCACCTATCACCTCCAATGCTGGTGGTTTTTCTAGGTCTACAATGGCTGGAGGAGTGTCTACATTATTTATATTTTTTCCTTGGGTACTCCTATCTTCTTCCAATCCCAAATACTAAAAGGCACTCTTCTTGTGCTCAAGAATCCTAAGCAATTCAACAACTGCAATAGAAATATTGATTTGACTCAAGATTTGGGCAATGTCATAAGGAATGTATTTGGTTAAAGGAGAATTTGGAGAAAGATTGACAAACTCATCAGATAGCACAAGATTTTTCACATTTTGGACATGAGTTGGAACATCAGTTCTACTTGAGACAACAAGGCCTTTTCCAGATGCATCTTTCTTTAGAGTTTCTTTTGGGATATTGGTGAGAACTAGGGTTTCTAGTTTGTCTTGAGGCCCTGTCCCTTTGACATCTTTACTTCTTGTGTTATACTCTTTTTTTTCGGCAACAACAACATTCATTAATAGTTTTCTATCCTCTTCTGATGGGATTCCTCCATCATACTTCTTAATCATTAGAGCTCTTAGGTACTCAAAATCATTATTAGAAAGTTCAAAATCTTGTACCATATTTATTTCTAAATTATGAAAGGGAAGAAGAAGAGGTACCCAATGAATGTAATCCCAAAAAAATGCAGCAGTTTTTGCACTTATTACTTCAGTTGAAGTTGCTCCTTGTTGTGAGCTTGTAGAGAAATCCACTATGCATGCATCATCATCAGTTTTATCATCATCATCAGCTTCTTCAACTTGCTGATCTACTTGACATGGCAGATGGGGTAATAAAAATTTGTTAGACGAATCAATTTCATTTGTCTCTTCAACAACAAAAACTATGGCATTTAGAGGATCAAGCACTACTCTATTTTCTCTAGCTTGGGATTTTCTAGCTCCCATGGGTCCTTTAGCTTTGTCATCAAATCTCTAATCATTTCTAGGATGATTTTCAAATGTGTCTTTTCCTTTTTTCCTATGCTAACCTTCAGAACCTTGTTTAATTATTTTCTCTGATTGATTAGCTTGTAAGAGATTTCTTTGACAACTCTGGTCAAAGTTTTTACAACTTCCTCAAGATCCACAACCTTACTTGATTAAGGCTTCTCTGGGTTGATCAGTTTAACACCCTCCCTCCTAGGAGGATTTCCAACCGATTTAATGTTGTTCTTAAACTGTAGATCCATGGTAAAGGCCTACATCAAAGTTCCAGGGTTGTTATCCCTCAAATAGTAATCAACTTTCTTATCAAATGCATCTGAATACTTTATTAGACATGATTCATCACATAGTCTCAAATTAATAGGTAGTATTCTCAATGTTTTTATAAATTTTGTATTTAAATAATTTACTAATTCATTAGGATTGTTTTTTCTATTTTCAAATTCTGATAAAAGAAACCTAGGGTTTGTTTTATCTCCATACTTTAATCTAAAAGCATTCTTCATCTCTGTCCAAGAATCAATGGAATTATCTGGAAAATATTTATACCAGTCCCTTCCTTCTTCTTTTAGAGTATGGATAAACAATTTAATGTACACATCCTCAAATTCTATTTCAAATTCCTCCATCATATTGACAAATAGCTTCAAGTGTTGAGGGTAATTCTAAATCCTACTCTAACTTGCCAAGGAGACAAGGTTAAGGGGATGCAAGAAATTAAACCTAAACTAACAAAGGTGATGCACCAAAGGAATGTTGAACACCGGCTTTGCTATCAAACACAGACCATTAAAATGTGATACAACCACTATGCACAGATAACCAATATTGTAATGAAAGATCAAATAAAGGAAATGAACACAAGAGGGTTGAAATCATCCACAGACATGTATTATTGCTTCACAAATTGATATAGAACATTACAATGGCCAAAAGGAAAAAAAATTCCATTACAATCTTAATAGAAGGTTCAGACTCCACAAATTCATTTGCAGACCAGAGAAGAAGGGAAGGGTGCAAAACCAAAATTTCCAACCCTTTACAATGAGCCAAGTTCTTACCTTTATAGATGCCAGTGAGAGAGGAGAAGAAAAGAGGTGGGAAACCTGATTTGAAGCTCAACTACCAATGGCCATCAATGCCCCTGCAAATCTTCCCACAATCTTTCAAGTCCACTACTCTATGTCTATAAATGGCATGTTGAAGAAGGAAGAACGATAGATAAAATCAAATTTGATCCAGTTGTTGAAGCAATCAGATTGTATATTAATGGCATGAAGACATTTTTTATTTTTTTACCCACCTAACCTTCTTAAAATTAAGGTTTTAGGCCTCCATGGCATAGAGGAGGTTGAGATATTTCCAACGGTGCCAAATTTTTTGAATTTTGAGCACTGGATCAAAATTATGCCCTTTTGAATATTTAAATCAAATCCATATACAAAATTGGCAGAAAACTAGTTTTGCAAAATGGGTCCATGGGCCCGAAATTCACTTTGCATATTTTGCACAAAAATTACAAAAGTGCAAAAAATTCCCCACAGCCCCACAATCTCAATTTTTTTTCCAAAAAAAACATCTTCGGGCCCATCCGGTCCACATTTTCCATTTGGGAAAAAAGTCTCCCCCATGCCCGCCGGCCTAGTTTTGGCAAAGAATCCCTCCAAGGCCCACCTTCCTGTATGTAATTTAGACCTAACACGTGGTTTCTCTAGGCGTCGACGGAGGTGCAACTTACTTTTAAACTTTATAAATTTTCAAAATAAAATCCAAAAGGTTCAAACTACCTTTGGAGACCCACCTTCCCGCTTTGACTTGAAACATGGCCACATGTAGAGCTGGCATGTGTTTTGGGACCGCTTTTAGATTTTGCTTCTAAAGTTGCGCCAAAGAGACATGTGGCTCCTTCTATAGATTTTCTTTGTTTCTCTATGTTTTGGATAAGTCATTTTTGTTTGGTGGGGCCATATGTCTGACCTAGGACACGTTGAGGGCTAACAAACATTTGAGACCTGCCTCCAGATTTTACCTTTTGAATTTGTGCAAAGATGACATGTGGAGGCCTCCGCTATACCTTCCATACTTAGTCAATTTAAGCAACTAGCTTTATCCCCATTTTTGACTTTTGGATACGCGGAAGCTCTGCGCTCGCTTGAGACTGGCCCTTGGGCCACCCTATTTGAATTTGCGCAATTGAGGCACATAGAATCCTCCACTGACCCTCCCCCATCTTGACTTTTCAATTGTCGACTTTGTCCCTTTTCAAACCTAGACATGTGGAAGGCCTTGCACTCAGTTTTGGAGTCTCCAATTTGGGTCGTGCACCTTTGAATTTGCATTGATGAGATGACATGGATGCCTTCCACGAGTTCTTGATACTTAGCCTCGATTAAACGTGGCTGATGTCCATTTCTTTGAACCCTAGACACGTGGAAGCCTCACACTCATTTTAGAGTCTCTACTTTGGGTTCGACCTTTGAATTGTGTCGCTAATGAGACATGTAGAGACTTCCACCAGTTCCTTATACTTAGTTGATTAAATGGCCAGCTCTGTCCCTTTTTTCATACCCTAGGACATGTGGAGGCTTGGTGCTTGTTTGAGTCTCTGCCCTTGGCTTCAATCCTTGAAGGTGTGCCATTGAGACACTTGGCAGCTTCCGTTGATGCTCTTATACTTAATCAATTTGGGCCCGCTACTATTTGAATTCTTTTGGACCCTGACCACATGGAGAGATAGAGCTAGTTTGAGTCTCCACCTTGGGCTTTCACTTTTGAAATTATGCGGAGCTGACACGTGGTTCTTTCTGCTCATTTGGACTTTTCAACAGCCGACTCTATCCCTTTTTGAGCCTAGGACATGTGGAATCTCCACGCATGTTTGACATCTCCATTTTGATGTTCCCTTTTGGAATTATGCCAAGGTGACATGTGGCACCTTCCGCGAGTCTGCTATTCGGCCCCATGTCTACTCGTATGCAGAGAAGTTGGAAAACTTTGAGCCTTTCCCTATTTTTCTCCTTTGAGCCTCTAGTTTCTTTGACTCTATTTACCCCCTTCACTGACCCTACTTCTCTATTTTTGAGTCCACCTACAACTTGACTGTTGGATTTGAAATGTGGGCTTGTACGATGGAACTGACCCTTAGATTTCTTCTTGTGCGGGGTCGGGTTTGATCAATTTTTCTAAGTGGGGAAAAATTGGGACAACAATTTAGTGACTTATGGGGACATCTTCCTGCTAGATGAAGAGACCAGTAGCTTTGGAAGTATCCATTGGGCATGGAGTTTACCTGGTAATTTTCTCCCTTATTTGATTTTCCACAAACCTGATATGTTGGAGTGTAAATGAAAACATCCAAACCTATTTCAATAGGGATACTTTACAGATTTATTTTCTTATGGCCACAAGTCTTTTCCATGGGTGAGATTAATTTCAAACAAGCATACCAAAAGCAATAGAACATGTGCACCAACACTTAGGGAAATTGAAACCTAAACTATAACAAGACAATGTGCATACACACTTGGAGAAATTGAAAACCTAGGCTAATATTTACAAGGGTGAGAAATTTTCCTTTTAGTAGAAGTGTTTGAGGTAGATCCCATTGACTGGAATCTACAATTCTTCACCATCCAACTTAGCCAACTGGAAGGCATTGCTACTTTTACATTTTGTGACCATGTAGGGGCCACTCCAAATGGAATCAAACTTGGAATGCCTTCCTGGTTTTTCTTGATCTGCATCCCACTTTAGAACTAAGTCCCCCTCTTGAAAGGTCCTTGTTCTTACTTTCTTATCAAATCTCTTCTTGATCAATGTTTGATCTTTCTCCATGATCTGCATTACATGTTCTCTTGCTTCTTCTACTCCCATTAGCTCTGCATACCTAATTTCCATTGGTTCAGACTCAACCAGTTCCAACTATTTCATGAGCTCCAAAGTGGGTAAATCCAATGATATGGATAATATTGCCTCTTTTCCAAATACAAGATTGTATGGGGAGTTGCCTATAAAAATTTTGGATGTGATCCTGTTAGCCCATAGAGCTGATTTGAGCTTAGTGTGCCAAGTTATCTGATTTTCATCAAGAGTCCTTCTAATAATCCTTAGTAGGTTCTTGTTTGTGGACTCTACTTTTCCTTTACCTTGAGGGTAATAGTTTGATGAAGTGTTGAGGTATACACCATTCTTAAAATTCCATTTACTGATCCTTGTACTAAGGAATGCCAATGCATTATCTGATATGATAGTGGTAGGGAATCCAAACCTAGTGACTATCCCTTCATAGAAATCTAAGATGTTGGATTCATTTGCCTCCTTAAGTGCCACTACTTCAGTCCACTTGGTGAAATAGTCTATTTCTATAAGTATCCACTTGTGGCCCTGGCTTGAATTTGGGTTAATCACTCTAATGAATTATAATCCCCATTGTATGAATGAGCGATCCACTAAAATTTTATGAAGGGTCATAGTAGCTAAATTTTCCTTCCCTGTGAAGAATGCACACTTCTTGATCCATGAGTAACAATCACTAAACATCGTAGGCCAATAATAACTAGATTTCATGATTTTGAGAGTTTTTATTCAAGGAGAAAAGTGGCCTCCTGCTTCTCCATCATGGATCTCATGTAACACCCTCTCAATTTGGCCTGTCCCAATGCATCTCAATAGAACACTATTGATGTCCTTCTTGAACAAGACACCACCAATAAGCACATATGGGATGGCTTGTAACTTGAAGTATCTCCTCTTTTCTTTGTTCCATTCTGAAGGGAACAAACATGTTTGGAGATAATGTAGCAAGGCTTGAGTCTAGCATGGAATGGGTGAATCATTACCTGGCTGCTCTGAATCATTCTACAAAAACTGGATAACCTCTTCTTCATCCGCTGACTTAGCTTGTTGCTTGGAAGTGAGATGCTCACACAGACCTTTGCCACAAACTAGTTTGGTCACTTTGATTTCAATATCATATTCCATTACACGAGTGATCCAACCTGATCTCTTCTCATTCAAGTCCTTGTTTAGGAGAAAATCCTTGACACCAGTATGAGACACTAGCAGTTGAATCTTGTTGTTCGAGACCAAGTGTCTGAACTTCTTCAAACTCCTAATGAAAGTAAGGACATGTTTTTCAATGAAAGAATACTTTACCTCATAATCCTCCAAGCTCTGACTTAAGAAGGCTATGGGATGTTCTAAACCTTCCTTGTTAGGCTAAACCAAGATAGTTGAGATTGTGTCTGACCCTCCAAAATCATACAACATGAAGTCCTTTGAAAAGTCTGGGTTAATAAGAGTTGGGGCCTATGATATTGTGAGCTTTATGGCCTCAAAACTCTCTTTTCCTTCTACTGTCCATTTAAATGCAAGACTCTTCTTTAACATCATCGTTAAAGGCTTCACAAGAGTGGAAAAATCAGGCACAAACCTGTGAACAAAGTTTATTCTCCCCAAGAAGCTTTGGAGAGACTTTTTGTGTTGTGGCAATGAAAGTGTTTGGATGGCTTCAACCCTTTCAGGATCAATTGTTAACCCTTCTCTTGAGACAATGTGGCCCAACAATTTTCCCTCATGTGCCAAGGAATACACACTTCTTTGGATTCAATGACACTCTGAACCTTCTACACCTCTGAAATACTTTCCGCGGGTGGAAGATATGGTCTGCAACAGTCTTTGAGAAGACAGTGATATCATCTAGATATACCAAAACTATATTGTTGAATAAGCCTTTGAATGCCATGTCCATAGCTCGCTGAAATGTTGCTCTGACATTTGACAGTCCAAATGGCATCTTCTTATAAGCATATGTACCCCATTTGGTGGTGAAGGTTGTCTTGTACTGATCTTCCTCTTTCACCATTATCTAATTATAGCCTGAGTATCCATCTAGCAATGAAAACCTCTCAGAGCCAGCTACAACCTGCAAGATTTTCTCCATCAATGGAAGTGGGTAGTGATCTTTCAGTGATGCTCTATTTAGATCATATAAGTCTACACACAATCTGATCCCTCCACTTCTTTTCCTCATAGGCACCAAGTTTGTAACCCAACTTGAATGCTTGATGGGGAAGATGATGTTGGCCTCAATTAGCTTATTCAACTCTTTTCTCATGAGAGGTTCAATGTGAGGGTTTACTAGCCTTTGCTTCTATCTGAAAGGCGTAGATCCTAGATCCAGCTCGATAGTGTGTTGTGCCAACCTTGGGTTGAAACCTCTTAGATCCTTGTAAGCCCAAGAAAAGACATCTGAGAATTCTTGACAAATTTTAACGAAATAATATTTTTCTTGTTGGGTACTTAACCTGCTAATTCAAAACATTTTACCTTCATCTATGGAAATGGGCTCTGAATCTTCACCCTTTACCTGAATATTTTCTTTCTCCTTCAGGAATTGATCATTTGGGTTGAAGATTGACTCCAAAGTTATAAGACCCTTTCGTAAAAAAAATTTTCTCAGCTACACCACTTGGTCACCATACTACTGTTCTAACTTGTTTTGGTTTCTGGAAGAGAACTTAGCTTCTTCTTGTAAAAAATTGACAATTTGCTGATCATTCTAGAAGACTTTCCAACTTGTATTTTTATCTGGAACAACTTGTCTCACAACCACTTTAATATGGGGCTGATATTTCTCACTCTTGATACTCTCTACTACATCAAATGCCCCCTCAATTGCTGTCAATCTATCTGCTACATCATTCTTTTTCCTAGGTATGGACATAATGGTAAAATGCTTCAAATTATTCGATGAGGTCCCATACCTGACTTTTTATAGCTCCTGAGTAGTTCATTCCTTACATCATGTTGTCCTCTGGACTTGGTTCATAATCAGCTCACTATCACCAAATATTTGCAGATTCTTGATCCCTATCTTTCTTGCCCAATGCAGTCCCTGAATCAAGGCTTCATACTCTACTGTGTTGTTTGAGCAAGTGAATTGGAAATAGAAGGCTGAGTAATCTTTCATACCTTGAGGTGAAACAATCATAGCTCCTCCTCTGACTCCTTGTCTACTTCTTGAGCCATTCAAAGAATAACTGTCATACCTCATTATTATCCTTGTGGTCTGGCTTAGTAATGTCAGGAAGAGTATTATTATTCTCATGCAAACAATAAAATCCCAACTCAAATTCCTCCATTTCCTTATAGGGGTCAAAAGCATGCCTCTTGTTTTCCCATTCATCGAGAGTCAAGTCTGGAATACACCCAACCTTGGTATCTTCCTCATAAGTGCTTGGGAGGTCCTCCTGATCAAAGGCTGAACAATTGGAATTTATTGGGTTGGGCACATAAGACTCAAATATGGTAATCCACAATGGGCTCAGATATGATTGTGGCCTTAGCTTCATACTTTGTTCTAAAAATCATGTGTGACAAATCAACAGAATAAAAAGCCTCCAATCTTAGCAATGAAGTATCTCAACAAACACAATACAAAATGGGGTGGCAAGTCTATGACTGATATGTTTTGCAATACATTCACATTGGGACATGCATGTTTAGTGTGAGGGTCAAATCCTTGGATGAATCCAACTGTTATTCACTATTGTCCCATCCAATTGCACTACGCCCTCTAGAGATGAATTCATATGGAAAACCCAGACTGATCATCTATTTGTTTTGGCATTACAAAACTACTTGCCCTCGAATCAATCATGTAATTATGTACCAATTTTTCCCCAATGATCAATGAAACATAGAATGTAGGTGAGGCTTCACATTCTTACCTTTTTGTCCTCCATGGTTTCCCTCAGGTTGAGACACATTGGTGAGCACTTTCTCTTGCTGCCTAGGGGGCCTGGTTTGTGCTTGATCAGTTGGCCATAGTAGTCTACAACAAGTATCTCTATCCTTAGAATGGCCAGTGACTCCCACATTGAAATGTTCACATTTGTCTTCTTCATTTGCCCAATGATATTAAATGGGGATGAGCTATCCTTTTGCTACCCCCTTCCTTGGCACATTTTTCTCTTATACATGGGTCCTTACAACTAGTGCCTAGGCAGGATTTGGATGGTGGATTAGGACTAGCTCTACATATTGGGAAGTTTCACTTCTAAGTACCAACACCTTGTAGAGTAATGGAGGATTGAGGATTACTCGAGTTTGATGATTTCCCCTCTCCAATATTTTTCTTCTTGGATCGTGTATTTGCTGCAACTACACTTTGAGAAGAGTGCTTGATTCATTCCATGGAAATCTTCAGCTTTCCAATTGACAAGCATAGGTCTCACTTGGAGGTGGCTCTTGCTAAGATCCTTACTGCTAACTTTCTTCTTGGCTAGACTTCTTGTGACATACCAATGGTCTGTCGACACTAAAATTTTCCTCCGTAATTTCTATTTCATTAATGTATGTATTAGGAATAACATGTTTTTAAGTATAATTAGTAGTAGCATCCGATAGAAGATAACGGCGCTGCCAGTACGCCGCCGCCAATAATGTGGAGTACGGTAACAGTTAAACTACAATAGGAATGTTGTAAAAAGTAAATATTTGTTGTAAGTGGTCTGGTAATGTCAAAATGTCAAAGTTTGGGTAATTAGAGAAGTAGGGTCTACATGATTAGGAATTAGAAATATTATATTGGTAATAAGGACAAGGAGTGAGTTCATAAATATTTTGTGTATTTTATTTGTAAAAATTCTAAAAATGTGGAACCCATGTAAAATGATAAGGTTTATCTTATCTTAATAGATAAGCTTACATGTACAGATAAGAGTTAAGGTATGGAATATGATTCGTCAGAGTGGATTTCTTATCCTATCTTAGAGATAAGATGGATAAGCCTAGAAGTTCTATAAATAGAGAGGCCACCCCCCTCATTTATCATAGAAGGAAGTAGTGAGAAATATTGTAGGAAGTGTACAAAGGAAGCCATCAGTTAAAGGTGTGTTGAAGAAGCCATTGAGAGGTGTAATTGTAAAGTTTCTCCCATAGTCTTGTTGAAGTACCTCATGGGTGAGATTGTAACAATTTCATGTTAATATTATAGTTTACTTTGATATTTTAGATTTGTCATCATTCCGTCTTATCATAGTCGATGGTATTCTCGTGTTCGGTTGTTGTTTTGTTTCCATATTACATCCACCAAACTAAAGGTTGTGCATTAGTAAATAATCATAGCACGAGGAGTTCCCGGTGAAGAATTATCATAGTGTTGGATTGGTGTTGACATTTTGGTTTCGTTGCCGGGACCATTCCTCGTTGGTGGATTTTCTGGAGAGATATTCCCACTTAGTCAAAAATCAATTGGAGGGTAACCTTTTTTTTACTGTGCATAGTAGTTACCATGGTAAAGTCATTTTTACTGTGAATAGTAGTCACCATGATAAAGTCATTTTTGCTGTGAATAGTATTTATCACAGTAAAGTCACTTTTTACCATGAATAGTATTTACCACAGTAACTTCACTTTTTACCGTGAATATTGTTTACCACAGTAAAATCAGTTTTTACCGTAGTAAGTCAAGTTTTACCATAGTTTACCGTGGTCATTTCTATTTTATTGTAGAAAGGTGTAAAGTCACTTTCTAGTATAGTGATTCCAATTATTTGTGCACATAAGTCTTGTTTGATTATACTTGTGGGTTGGTATTTCACGGTGATTACTTTTGAAAATGGGAAAGATTCCTATTTTTTCAGCTCAATCTAATGAAGATGCTTCTTCTTTCATTCAAGAGTTTAAGCGATCTTGTATTTGTAATGGCCTTATAAGAAGGGAACAATGGACTGAATTTTTTCCTACCTTTTTGGATGGTTCAGCACTTAGGTGGTTTGAAACACTAGGTGATAATGTGAAAAATTCATGGGATTTATTAACTGAAAGTTTTCTTGAAGAATTTGGTGAACAACAGAAATATGCAGATCTCATGATCGAGATCACAAAGCTATCCCAAGGAGAGAAGGAGAAGATAAGGGATTATCATGCTCATGTTCTAGAGCTAAGGAGGAAGCTCGATGCCCAGATCCAGAAGGAAGGATTAGCGGATGGGTTGATGAATGGCGTGGATAATCTCCTCTGTAAGCACTTCATTCTTGGGATGAAGCCAGAGATCAGACAACGAGTGAAGTATGACCACCCAGCTACCATTGAACAAGCAAAGGAGATTGCAAGAAGGCAAGAAGAAAGCATGGAAGAGGAGCCCAAAGAAATTGTTGCTAAAGTAGAGCCTACACCAGCACCTTTGGTCCAGAATCCACAACCACTCCCGGTGAGCACAAATATTTCTCCTAGTACATCTACTGAGTATGAAGATCTGCTCAAAAAGATGGGTCAGTTAACTATTAATCTTCTTCAAGGAAAGGAATTTAGTTCTCAGGGAGGAGATAGAGGTCCAAAAAGAAATATTTCTGAAGTTGTTTGTTATGGTTGTTATAAAAAGGGTCATTATAAGTATAATTGTCCAGATAGAGCTTCTACATCTGGTAAAGGAGATAATGATAAAGGAAAAGCACCTGTGAATTCTTTTGATGTAGTAGATAAGAGTAGAAATAATGAAGTAGATGTGTTTGTAACAAAAAGAAAGAAAGAAAAAGATAATCAAGATGGAAATGATCCTAAGAAGATGAAAGAAGAAACTAGTAAGAAACATAGGAGAAGAAAGTTGGGTGTGCAGGATTTTCTGATTTCACAGGGGCAAGGACCATACTCCATCTTGGAAGATTTGTCCAAAAGGCCTGCAAATATTACATATGGTCAACTCTTGGCTATGTCTTCTGAGAAGAGGCGGGAGTTGCGAAGTGGACTCAATGCTCGACGAAGGAAGGAGGTTGAGGTCCCTGTTTTGGAGGCAGAGGCGGATCCCTATGCTCCACAAGCTGAGGTATTATGTAATGGTATTTCAATTCATGATGTCTTAGTTGATGGAGGTGCTGCAGTTAATGTAATGACCGAGTCTGTAATGAATATGTTGGGTTTAAAAATTGATCGCCCTTCAACACTTATGTTAAGGTCATTAAATAAGGGAAAAACTAAACCAGAAGGTGTAGTTTCAAATGTGGCAATATCTGTTATGGGTGTTGTATGTGTGGTAGACTTTCAGGTGATGAAAAATGGTACTGTTGCGTACCCAATGCTGCTGGGAAGACCATGGCTAAGGAGAGTTCATGCAAGAAACTACTGGAATGAAGGTTTCATGACACTTGGACGTGGTAGAGAGAGGGTGAAGATAAACGTGATCCCTCGACATCATAAAGCAGAACCTGTGGATTCAAGTGATGAAACTGATGATTGGACATCCTCTGATTACTCTAGTACCAGTGAAGTGGACACTGAAGATGAAGAAAGTGAGGTGGATGTTTCAGTCATGGATATCCTTCCAGTCACACCAACTCATGACCCCATAAAATTATCTGAAGAAGAAGTTGATGATCGTCTCCAACAAATAAAGATTGGTGATGTTGTGATGGAGAGTGAGAAGGAATCCTACCTCCAGCTCTTTCGAAGGTACATACACCTATTCACTTTTGATTACAAGGAACTCTGTCAAGTAAGTTGGGTAGAACATTGTATTGAGCTGGTAGATGGTGCTAAGCCCATAAAGCAAATGCCATATAGAATGAATCCTAATTTTTTCAAGACTGTAAAAGAAGAAATAGATAAGTTGCTTGATGCAGGATTCATATTTGCTGTGGAGAATTCAGAATGGGTTTCTCCCATTGTGATCTCAATAAAAAAGAATGGGAAGCTACGCATTTGTGTTGATTACAGGAAGCTCAATAAGGCAACAAAGAAGGATCATTACCCTCTTCCATTTTCAGATCAGATCTTGGACGAAGTAGCTGGCCAGGAGTGCTATAGTTTTGCTGATGGATATAGCGGCTACAACCAAGTTCGTATAGCAGAGAAAGATCAGCTGAAGACCATGTTCACCACTCCTTGGGGAACGTTTGCTTATAGAGTTATGCCTTTTGGGTTGTGTAATGCTCCAGCAACATTCCAGCGTTTGATGAATAGGGTGTTCGAACCCTACATTGGGACCTTCATCAGAGTATTTCTGGATGATTTTTGCATCTATGGGAGCAAGTTGGACCACCTGCACCAAATGGAGACAACATTTCAAAGGTTAGATGAAGCACAAGCCTCACTAAACCCTACAAAGTGTGTCTTTGGATGTTCTAAAGGCGTTTTGTTAGGGCATGTTGTATCCAGAGATGGTATTGGTACTGATCCTGATAAAGTTTCAAAAATCAAAGATTTACCATTTCCTCTTAATAGAAGTAAGTTGAGATCATTTTTAGGCCATGTGGGTTACTATAGAAGGTTCATCAAGAATTTCTCAAAGATTGCACAGCCACTAACCCAGTTCTTGAAGAAGGATGTTACTTATGAACCAGGAAATAAGGCGCATGAAGCTTTTGGACAATTGAAGGAAGCCCTGGTGTCTTTCCACCTGTTTTGAAGAATCCAAATTGGAGCAAGCCATTCATTGTGTACACTGATGCCTCAGATGCAGCACTAGGAAGTACTTTGAGCCAAAAGGATGAAAATGGGAATGAACATCCAATTTACTTTGGGAGCAGACAAATGAGCAGTGCTGAGGTAAATTATACTGTAACTGAAAAAGAGGCTCTGGCTATCATTTTTGCTGTAAAGAAGTTTAGAAATTACTTGCTAGGGCAAAAATTTCTAGTTGTAACAGATCATCAGGCTCTAAAATATATTGTAAATAAGCCTAACCCATCAGGGAGGATAGCAAGATGGATAATTTTGCTACAAGAGTTTGAATTTGATATTATAGATAGGCCAGGAAAGAAGCATGTCAATGCATATGCACTCTCTCGAGCCTATGATGGTTTAGGATCATCTTGTGATGATGATGATTTCCCCCGATGCAGCATTGTTATCCCTTGACACAATCCCTAGTGAATACATAGATATTTGGAATTATCTGAATGAATTCAAGTTTCCTGATGGTGCCAATGCAAAGACTAAGAGAAAGATTACTCAAGCTAGTCATCCATATTCTATTCTGCATGGAGTATTATTTCAAATAGGACCTGATGGACAGTACAAGAGGGCAGTTGGACGTGATCAAGGGAAGGAACTGCTAGAATAATTCCACAATGGTACATGTGGAGGGCACTTCTCTGGACAACTTACAGCAAGAAGGATCTTGGATGCAGGTTATCACTGGCCCACTCTTTTTAAAGATTGTTATAATTATTGTAAGACATGTGATATTTGTCAAACACATGGTAACCGTAAGACTTCATCAGCTCCATTATGTCCTATTCTTCCCCTTGGTCCCTTTGAAAAGTGGGGAATAGACATTGTAGGTCCACTTCCAACTACATCACGCCAAAATAAGTATATTGTAGTTGCCACAGATTATTTAACCAAGTGGGTTGAAGCTAGGCCATTGAAAACAGCTTCCATGGATGAAGTGGCAAGGTTCATGTATGAACGCATTGTCACCAGATTTGGTTGCCCATTAGAAATTGTAACAGATCAAGGAAGCCACTTCATTAATGAGGTGGTAGAAGCCCTAGTCAATAAGTTTTCTATTAAGCACAGGAAGGCAACAACATACAAGCCAAGCACAAATGGACAGGTGGAACGAACAAATTTTGTGTTGTGTCAAATTCTAGCAAAAGATGCAGCCTTGCAGGTACATAAATGGGATAAAAGGATTCATGCAGCATTGTGGGCATATAGGGCAACATCAAAGTCAGCAACAGGATACTCCCCATTTCAGTTGGCCTATGGCATTGATCCAGTTCTTCCTATTGAGTTTGATATTCCCACTGTGAGAGTTATGAAAAATGAAAGGATGGATGAAAGTGATTCAGTAAAAGAAAGGTTGGTACATCTTCATTTGCTGGAGGAAATGAGAGAAATAGCAAAGGATACAAGCCATAAGAAGAAAATGAAGCAGAAGGAATACTTTGATCAAAAGATCCGGTGGTCTCCATTTCATGTGAATGACTTGGTTCTAGTATATGATTCTAGATACAAAAAAAGAAGACAGAGAAAATTTCTTCCAAAATGGATGGGGCCCTACAAAATAGCAGTTGTGCATGAAAATGGTACGTACCGACTGGAGGAATTGGATGGCACTCCCATTACGAAATGGGTCAACCACGACAAGTTGAAGATTTTCCAAGCACCAGAATAGTCTACTTCGAGGACGGAGTAGAAGCTAGGAAGGGGGAAGATGTCGACACTAAAATTTTCCTCCGTAATTTCTATTTCATTAATGTATGTATTAGGAATAGGATGTTGTTAAGTATAATTAGTAGTAGCATCTGATAGAAGATAACTGCACCGTCAGTACGGTGCCGCCAATAATGTGGAGTACGGTAACAGTCAAAGTACAATAGGAATGTTGTAAAAAGTAAATATTTGTTGTAAGTGGTCCGGTAATGTTAAAATGTCAAAGTTTGGGTAATTAGAGAAGTAGGGTCTACATGATTAGGAATTAGAAATATTATATTGGTAATAAGGACAAGGAGTGAGGTCATAAATATTTTGTGTATTTTATTTGTAAAAAGTCTAAAAATGTGGAACCCATGTAAAATGATAAGGTTTATCTTATCTTAAAAGATAAGCTTACATGTACAGATAAGAGTTAAGGTATGGAATATGATTCGTCAGAGTGGATTTCTTATCCTATCTTAGAGATAAGATGGATAAGCCTGGAAGTTCTATAAATAGAGAGGCCACCCCCCTCATTTAGCATAGAAGGAAGTAGTGAGAAATATTGTAGGAAGTGTGCGAAGGAAGCCATCAGTTTAGAGGTGTGTTGAAGAAGTCATCAAGAGGTGTAATTGTAAATTTTCTCCCATAGTCTTGGTGAAAGGCAAGTGAATTCAATAACACTTGAAGTACCTCATGGGTGAGACTGTAACAATTTCATGTTAATATTATAATTTACTTTGATATTTCAGATTTGTCATCATTCCGTCTTATCATAGTCGATGGTATTCTCGTGTTCATGTTGTTGTTTTGTTTCCATATTACATCCACCAAACTAAAGGTTGTGCATTAGTAAATAATCATAGCATGAGGAGTTCCCGGTGAAGAATTATCATAGTGCCGGATTGGTGTTGATAGGTCTATACCATCAAGGCTGGATTTAGTGCACCATTGAAGCACATTGATTAGTTATGTGGTTGATTGCATGGGAAACACCAATCATGTTCTTTGGGCCATGTTGTTTTGTCCTGGAACCAATGCCCTTGATGTTGAAGTTGTATTTTGATCATATGACCTGGAAGGTCTATCAACTTGAGGTTTTCCTTGGTTTTGATTCTGATTTGTAGCCTGAAAATGGTGGCCTATTTTACTAATACGTGGGTCTAGCCTAATACTGAGTTTGAGGCTGATATGGCCTAAAAATCTAATCTTGTTGCCTCTTGATAGTCACTAGCTCATTTCCTAGGTTCTATAGTTGTTTCATAACCTCTTGTAGCTCTTTTGAAGTTCTAGAAGATGATGTGGAAGCTTTAGTTGAAATCTAATTCCTTAGAGAAGGTATGGGAGCTAATTTGTGTGTTTGACTAGTGCTTGGAACTCCTAGTTCTTGATATAGAGGTGTAGGTGGCCTAGGTGAAAGTTTACTAGCCCGAATTAAACAATTTTCAGCTCTAATGGAAATGTTATAGGCTGCAGGTAAGGTTACACCTCCCATGGATTGAATCATTACGGAAATATTAGAATTTAATGCTCTAAGGAAGTATAGAAAAGTGCCTTCATCTATTGGTCTTACGACCACCGCAATCCTATCCCACGTCCTTTGAAATATGTCAACTACTCATTGGGATCCCTCTTGATTGTTGTCTATTGTTCTAATAAGGACATATTATCTTCCTTCTCTCCAAATTGGTTGTGAAGAGCTCTACACAGATGGTAAAATTTAAGAATAGAGCCTGCTATTAGACTCCTGAACCATTGCAATGCTTTCCCCTTGAATGAAGAGGATAAAAATTTGACTGCAATGTCCATCTTGTTGATTTCATGAATTACACAGACATTTGTAATGTCTTGAATGTGTTCAGTAGGAGTAGTATGGTTCTCTCTAGTGTAATATGGAATTCTCTTCAATGTCGCAATTGGATATGGATGTTTTGCATTGAGAGCAAATGGACTATTGCCAGTGAAGTTGACATAGTGATTGGGTGGTGGATGTGCCATTATGATTGGCCTAAGAACCCTTATTGATTGAATGAAAGGTATACCAAGGGGAGGTGTTGATAAGGCTCTATTTGGTGGAGATGGAGACCTTTGATCTCTTCTTCCCCTTATCCCTCTATCTGGGGATAAGTGTATATAGAAAAAAAATCCTTCTTCTCTAGTTCTCGATCTAGTTTGGATTCTTCTCATGAATCTACCAAGCCTAGGTTGCTGAAACCAGTGGACTCTACCTCTTTTGGAGTTTCCAGATGTGTAATTTCAAAGATTCTAAAAAATCTAAAAACTTGCAACAAGTGCACATCAATCTTGCTGAAATAACATGGAGACATCCTATCCCATTGGGCATGCCAAAACTATTAGTGAAAAATCACAACACCCCTGAATGTCTGCAACTTAGAGACTTTAAATGTGATTGCATAACATGGAGCATCTCTCAAACAGTGGGAATTTACTAGTTGATAGATCTCTTTGGATGAAGGCTGACTCTTATTCCTCTATTCAGGTGCTCACATTTGGATTACAGAGGGTCATTCTAAATCCTACTCTAACTTGCCAGGGAGACAGGGTTAAGGAGATGTAAAAAATTAAACATAAACTAATAGAGGTGATGCACCAAAGGAATGTTGAACACCGGATTTTCTATCAAACACAGACCAATAAAATGTGATACAACCACTACGCACAGATAACCAATATTTTAATGAAATACCAAATAAAGGCAATGAACACAAGAAAGGGTTGAAATCATCCATAGACATGTATTATTTCTTCACAAACTCATACATAACATTATAATGGCCAAAAGGCAAAAAACTTGCATTACAATAGTAATAGAAGGTTTGGACTCCATGAATTCATATGCAGACCAGAGAATAAGGGAGGGCGCAAAACCAAAATGTCCAGCCCTTTACAATGAGGGCACAAAAGCTCTTATCTTTATAGATGCAACAAAGAGAGGAGAAGAAAAGAGGCGGGAAACCTAATTTAGATCTCAACTACCTATTATTACAATATCACAACACCCTTGCGTTTACACAAGTTCATATAATTGAGCTCACAGTGTGATTGGATAACACAGGTACTATCTCCAAGTTGTGGGACTTGCTACTTGAGATAGACATCAAGAGAAAGCTAGTTCTTGCTCCTAAACTACCTGCCACAATCTACTCTAATGTAGGCAAAGCTATCTTTCCTAATCTAAATTTCTAAGGGACCAAGGAGAGAGAATACATGAAAATGAGAACCTACAATAAAGCGGTGATACACTAGAAAAGGATGGTTTGAGGGTAGTCTTCTAATGTGTGAGATACAGAAACAAAGTGCACACTAGAAGGGGTGATAACAATTCTCCACAATATAGAAAAATGAATTCAAAACAACATCTCAAACATACAAAATGATAATGTATCCTTGCAAGAGCATAAAAATAGACACAATATTCTTGTAATGAAGGTTGAAAGGGCAAGAAGAGTGAAAACAAACACAGTAGGGGAAGATGCATCCACAAAATTGTATTTTATTGCTTCATGATATGCACAGTTCAATCTATTACAAGATAAGGCCTTGAATCACCATGCAAGGAATCCACTACAAGGGCCTGTCGCACATTGGCTTCACAAAGCAATTTTGATAGAGCTTTTCTACAACAAAACTACCTCCTTTTATAATGAGCCCAACACTCTAATTTATAGAAAAATAAGAAGAGAGAGAGAGAGGGAAAATGGTAATCCTGAAATATGTCCTTCAACCACTCATAAGAGTTATTAAATGGAGTGAAATGATGTTTTGTTACTTGCAAAAGGATCCCCATACTGTCCCATGACTTGCTGCAGTGAAATAATGATAACCATGCCTCTTAATTGCACTCTCAACCACCAAATAAAACACTATTCTAAACCTGGCCGCGTTTTTTGCAAAAATTCTATCTATCTTTCATGAAATTCAAAATTTCTTAATATTTTTGCATTGGGATCAAATCCAAAATTCCAATGGTACCAATTTTGTGCGATTTCATTGAGAAATGCAAAATTTATGTCCTTCTGAGTGCAAGTAGCTATTTTGGGTTTGCAAGGCATTTTCTATCATTCGACAGGAATGAGCATTAATTGAATGGAGCTAAATATGTTTCTTTTATTTTAATTGACTGGAGCTTGGAATCAAAAGTTATGTCCGTTTGAATTTTGAGAGGTCAAAAATTGACTTTTTCTCTCCATTGCAGCTATTTCAACAAAATCGGGTCCTCATGTCTCGGCTGTCCCTGACACATTCTTCTGCATCGCCCGATTTGGGCTTCCTTGTCCCCGTGCATCTGCTATTGGCCGAGACGTGAGGGGCATTGAATTATGAATTCTCCACATCCCATTTATATTGGCTCTTTGTGCGGTGATTTCACTTTTTTGCATCCCACGCGTACCTATGTCCCAGATGTACCGTGGATCGTGCAAGATGAAAACTTATGCTTTTGTCGATTTTCACTGCATGTGGCCATTTTGGATTTGTGCATCCCACACATACGTGCGTCCCAAATATATTGCAGAACATGCAAGATGAAAACTTTCACTTTTGTCAATTTTCACTGCTTGTGGCCATTTCAGCTTTACACATCCCGTGCATACCTACGTCCGAACTGTCCTGCGGACCGCGTGGGATGAAAAATTTCACTTTTTCTGCAAAACACCAGAATGAGCCCATTTTCCAAATATTTTCAAATTTTATCTAACTTCTTGGATTTTTTCCTTGGATGGGGAAGTTAGAGAGAAACCAAAGGGACCCCAAAAACATGATTTTGGGCCTTGAATCAATTCTAATGGCTTAGGACTGAAGAATTTGTGCAAGTTATCCAAAATTATGTTGAGGGGTGAATTTTGGATAACACTAACAGCCATCAATGCCCCCTACAAATCCACCCACAATTTTTTAATTCCACCTCTCTATGTCTGTTTGGCATGTCAAAGAAGGAACAACAATGGATCAAATCAAATCTGATCCGATTGTTGAAGAATCAGATCGTATATTAATGGCATGAAGATTTTTTGCTGTTTTTTACCCACCTAATTTTCTCAAAATTAGGGTTTTAGGCCTCCATGATGTAGAGGAGGTAGAGATCTTTCCAATGGTGCTAGATTTTTTGAATTTCGAGCACTAAATAGAAAGCTATGCCCATTTGAATACTTGAATTGGATCTGTACAGAAATGGCGAAAAACTTGTTTTACAAAATGTGTCTGCGGGCCTGAAATTCACTTTGTGCCTTTTGCACAAAAATTACAAAAGTGAAATAAAAACCCCACAGCCCCGTAATCCTCATTTTCCCAAAAATCATCTTCAAGCCCACTAGTCCACATTTTCAATTTGGGAAAAAATTCTGCCCCAGGCCCGCCAACCCACTATTGGCAAAGAATCCCTCCAAGGCCCGCCTTCCCGCATGTAATTTAGGCCTAAAAAGTAGCTTCATTGGGCATCGGCAGAGGTGCTGCTTAATTTTAAACTTTACACCTTTTCGAAAATAAATCCAAAATGTTCAAACTACCTCTGGAGACCCACCTTCCTGCTTTGACTTAAAACATGGCCATGTGTAGAGATAGCGCGCATTTCGGGACTGCTTTTGGATTTTTATTTTAATGTTTCACCAAAGAGATATGTGGCTACTTTCATGGTTTTTCTCTATTTCTCTATGTTTTGGCTAATTCCTTTTTGTTTACTAGGGCCATATGTCTTACCTGGGACACGTGGAGGGCTTGTCCACATTTGAAACCTTCCTATGGATTTTACCTTTTAAATTTGTGTGGAGATGACACGTGGAGGCCTCCACCGTCCCTTCCATACTTAATCAATTCAAGCGGCTAGCTATGTCCCTCGTTTTGACTTTTGGACACGTGGAAGCTCTGCGGTCACTTGAGACTGGCCCTTGGGCTGCCCCTTTTAAATTTATGCCATTGAGGAATGTGGCACCCTCTGTTGAATCTCCCCCATCTTGAATTTTCAACTATCAACTATGTCCCTTTTCGGACCTAGGACACATGGAAGGCCAACACTAGTTTTGGAGACCCACTTTTAGATTTACCTTCGAACATATGCAAAGATGACATGTGGCACCTTACATGAGTCTGCGATACTTAGCCGATTCGGGCCAATGCCTTTCTCGAACCCTAGACATATGGAAACCTCGAGCTCATTTGAGTCTTTAGTTTTTGTCACCCCTTTGAATTCGCGTTGATGATACACATGGAGACTTTGGCCGGTTCTTTATACTTAGTTGATCAAATGGAGAGCTCAGTCCCTTTTTTCAAACTTGGGACACGTGGAGGCTTGGCACTTATATGAGTCTTTGCCCTTGGCTTCAACCCTTTAAGGAGCACCATTGAGACACTTGGTGCCTTCCGCCGACACTCTTATACTTAACCAATTTATGCCTGCTGTTATTTACATTCTCTTGAACCCTAACCACGTGGAGAGCTAGCGCTAGTTTGAGTTTCCACCTTGGGCTCTCACTTTGTAAATTATGTTGAGCTGATATGTGGTTCTTTCCACTCATTTGGAATTTTCAATGGCCGAGTTTGTCCCTTTTCAGGCCTAGGACATGTGGAAGCTCTGTGTATGTTTGAGGTATCCATTTTGATGTGCCCTTTTGGAATTGCACCAAGCTGACACATGGTTCCTTTTGCGAGTCTTTTGTTTGGCCCCAAGTCTACTCATATGTGGCTAAGTCTAAAAACTTCGAGCCTTTCCCTATTTTTATCCTTTAATTCTCTTGTTTCTTTGATATTATTTACCCCCTTCACCAACCCTGCTCCTCCATTTTTGATTCCACCTGTAACCTGACTATTGGATTTGAAGCATGGGATTGTACGAAAGAACTGACTCTTAGATTTCTTCCTATACGGGGTTGGGTTTGATCAATTTTTCTTGGGGGGAAAAATTGGGATAACAGAAACATACAACACAAAGGGAAACACACACACACACACACACCTATATTCACCTATGATAAATAATGGGAGATAACCCACTTTTATCGAAAGTATTTTTCCCTTTGGAAGTTACCTCTGAATGGGTAACATTTATGTCTTAGGAATCCATTGACAGGTACCAAAAAGAATCCCCCTTTTCTCAACTTCTTATGAAAACCAGTTTCTCTCATAAGTTCCCTTATTTTTGGGACAAATCATCCTACATGATCCTTTTTATGCTTTGATATTTGTGCCCAAATTCTATCCATTTTAGATTGCAAATCGTCATTTTTGTTCCCCCACATTTTTTATTTCTTTATTATCATTTCATCCTTGGTCCAAGACTGATTTTTGATTGGATTGTTTGAAAGCTCTATGTTATCCTCTTTCCCATATTCATACTTATTAGTGAAATGTTGATGAGAAGCCTTGAGTTTATATTTTTGTTCTACTTCAATATGGGATGAAGGAGCAAACATAGTCTCATGTCTATATTGTATGGCCATAGGATGAGTTAAGAGGTCAAGACTTAGATTAGGATCTTTTGTACCGTCCATAACTTTCAAACTTTCTTGCAAGGATTCCTTTTTCAAAAAATTTGAGGGTTTATCAGCACATTCATTTGAAGAATCTTCTTTTTTGAACTCAATGAAATTGTTTAGAGAAATCAATCCATCATACCAAGGTTCCTTGAACTTTACTACTTCATTAGTATGAGAGACTCCATCATCAAAAGAATTGAAGGAAATTTCTTTTAGTCTTTCCCTCATGATACTAGTATTTATCTTCAAATGGAAAGGAGAAAAATTTATTTTCATCAACACATTCATCATACATTATCTCAGGAGAGGAGTTAGATTTATTACTTTTATAAAATACATTATGAAAAATATTTGATTTGGTTGAGAAATCAATACTAGATTCATCCTTATCTTTTGATTTCTTAGCTCGCATTAGGAGTTCAAAGATGAGTTGAGGATATTCAATCTATTTTGTATCTCTTAGTAGTTATTTCATAGATTCTTCTTTCAAAACTTTTGAAGGACCATCCCAAGTTCATATTTATTTTCTAGAACATCATGGTTAAGAGAATATTTATCTTCAAATGGGAGTGATAACACCTCCTCAGCATGGATGAACACATTGGATGATATTTGGGCTTGAAATTCATCAAGAATTGTATGTTATCCTTCATGGCTTACATTATTTGATAATTCAGGGATTATCTCCTGTAACTTTAAATTTATTCACTCTCCTTCATACTCAATACCCCATCTGAAATGAAATCCTTGTCGTATCAAGATAGGAATTTCCTCCCCCTATTCAGATTCTATAAAATAGTTCCCATGTCCATTTTCTTGGTAAAGAATACAAACTTCAGTATCTTATGATTTGTGCATTGTATACTTCATTTTTCTTGTCCGCAGTAAATTTTACATTTGTCCCTTGACTAGAATATTTTCTAAAGATAAGTTCATCTAGATTTATCCTCAAAATTATCTATAGAATTTTCTACTCAATAAAATCCCATATGAGGCTTGAATGTCTACCACAAATATAGTCAATAATACCTTCTTTTTTAGGAAAATCAGCTAAAGCAACTTGGGAATCCTTTATTCTTTCCACAAGTGGGACTTATTTAGTTTACATGGAATAACACCATCCTTTAGCTTTTGTTAGAGGCAAACCAAGGACATTAGATACTTTCATTGGCATCACATTATCAGAAGCACCTACGTCTATAATACAATTGTTCGATTGATAACCTCCAATAAGAAGAGAAAGGCATAATGGTTCAACCTTGTCATTATTGGATGCACTTCGGGCCATCATCTTATGATATGATTGCAAAGAAGGAGTCAGTAGTAACCATTTGGAAGAAGGAGTGATAATATTGGGCTTTGGGTTACTACCCTTGATAAATGAGACTAGTTTATAAAACTGTTCTAGATGGGTTTACAAATATTCAGACTTAGAGATTTTAAACTTAAACTTTTTGACATGGTTTATCATATCAAAAGAGGATGAAGTACACATATATGAGGTGGTGGAATTTTTTGAAGAAGACACTACTTTAGAAGAAAGGGTCAGTTTAGTAGTAGAGGAATACTTGGAAGTTACTGTGGGCTTATTAGGTACCTCAAAAGTTTTGATAGATACATTTACTACTTTTGTAGTAGCATTAGAAATCTTAGATGGAGATGTTTTATTAGATGTAGACTTAAGAGACTTCCTTTGCTTAGGTGTGGTCTTCTTGGGTGACACGAGGTTTGGTTTTTCTTTAGAAAATTCCATAGAAGGTAGATGTACAACTCATCTATTGATTATATTATTATATGGAGTCGCCATGGGAGAATTTGCATCTTTCTTCTTCTTACGGGTAACAACAAAAGAACTTTGTTTTTTTATTTTTATTGAGAATGAGTGAACACCGCACAAGAGAAACTTGGTGGATCATCTTCTTCACTTTCATCTCCAAATGATTACTGTAAATATCCAATCTCAACACCATCAACTTATTCAATTTCAATCCTATAGTCTTCATCTTCATCATCACCCTTTGTATTACATGCTACATTTATAGGGGGAGCTTCTAGAGAAATTATTTGAGGTTATGGGCCAATCCTTTGTCTATTTGGAAAGTATTTCTTAGATGTCTCTCTACTATAGAAGGTTGAGCCAATTTCTTCTTGAGAGACAAGATATCATTAGCCAATTTCTAAACTAATGAATCTGTGGTACTTGCGTTTGAGCTTTGGGCTTTCTTCTTACTAGGACCTTTCTTTATCTTCCTTGACAGTATCATATCATCCTCCACTTCAATGGAAATATTTTTCATTTCATCCAAATTATTTGGTTGAGTTATTATTATCATATAAATCTCCTCAGGAAGTTGGGAGTTTGTGAAAAAACTTAGCTTGTTATCTTTAGTAGGTCCGGCCACTTCAAGAATCTTATAAATAAACCTATTGAACTTCGCAATGAAATCCCTCAAAGGTTTGAAGGGTTTTTTCTTCAGTTCAGACCATTAGACCAATAGTGCATGAGCATATTCTGTAGGTTTGAATCTCTTTTCGAAATTGTTCTTCATATCATTCCATTTAGTTATAGACATGACATGCAAGTGATAAAACTAGTCTATTACTTCATCTTGCAAAGATTATACAAAAAGGTAAAATGATACATCTTACTGTCTGACTCCCAGAACTCCACAAGCAGTGATGAAGGCCACAATGTGGTCATCTGGATGTTGTTTCCCATCACCATGAAACTTGGGAAAATTCTTTCTCGATCCTCTAGGTAAATCATGTAGAGGTGGGGTGAGAGCTAAAGGACCTATTATTTTCCCCTAGGGTAGTGGTGTTTGTTGAGCCATTGACATTTCTTCCTCTTCAAATTCTTCTTCTTCTTCAAATCCTTCAAGAAATAATTCGATTCTTTCAAGATCTTCTTTAACAAATTCCTCTTGTAGGGGACTGTAGTTCAAAGTTTTGACCACAACTCTATCAGTATGATCAAATTACAGGGAGCATTTTCAATATGTTCTTCTTGAAAATTGATTGATATGAAGTCTCAAATTCGATTGCAACTATTCTTCAAATTTAGGATCAGACATACCACTAGCTGTGGAAGATCTTGTATACCTTCTGTCAGTCATCTTGAATGTATAATTTGAACAAGATTTCTTCTAGGCTCTCCTTTTTTGGTTTTGAACTTGTTTCACTCATTCCTATTCTTCTTCACATTCTTCTTCAGAATCTACTATTCTTATAGCAGTGTTGTAATGTAAGAAGCTAAATATATTGTGCCAAATAACATCCCTCAAGTTTGGTGTAATATCTTCTTGATTATCTAATATAATCTCAAGAGTAAGGACTGGGGGATTACATGGGATAGCCATTAGTTGAAGAGATGAGGATCAACAAATTTTTCAAACTCTTGAATTTTTATTTTTGGAATATATATATATATATATATATATATATATATATATATATATATGGATTAATTGGGTGTAGATATGTTGAATCTACCCCACGATGGGCGCCAAACACTATTGTTGAAATAATTTTTTGATTGGGTGAATTAGTGAAATCTCACAAATAGGGTGTGGATCTAAGTCCCTCTGCTTGAATGGGGCATCTCCATTTATTGAAAACAAGGAAATTAAAACAATCAAAATTAACTTAGAGGGTGACGTGAAGACTAAGATCAAGCAATAATACTTCTCTATACATGTGGCACTTTATTTTATTCAATACAAGAGAAAAAAATTGTTTAGTGAGGGAGATGAGAGAGAAAAGTGAGAAGCAAATTTTAATCAAGAAATAACATAATAGAGTTTTTCACATTCAAACAAGAACATTTCACTTGCATCAATTACAAGAAAAAATTTATAAAGAAAGAGGAACAATAAAAAAGAAACAATTTTTTTTAGTTCATCACATTGCACAATTTATAATGCTCCTCGATTACAAGTTGAGAGGGATATAGAACAATAGATAAGGATCAAAAGAAATGAACACTCTTACTTCTGGAAAGACAATGAGAGATAGTAAATAATTATTAAGAATTTCCTTGAAATTAGGGCACCATTCATATTTATAGTGCAAGAACCGAATTTCATCTCCCCCACATGAACTTTCACCTTCCTTCATGACTGTTTAATTTTCATCTTTTGACCTTTGGTGTTCCTTCGCCAGTGTGAAATTTTGAATTCATGACCTTTGGTGTCTGAGTTGTCAGACGTCAACACATTTTTCTTATTTTTGGCCATAAAAAAATTCTTCTTATTCCCAAATGTCAACAAATTTTTTCTTGTTATTTTCCATCAACAAATTCTTCTCGTTTCCGGTTGTCATCAAAAACTTGCTCCTGGTCATCATCAAAATCTTTATGTTCCCGTCGGTCATCAAAATTTTTCTCCCGGATGTCAAAAAAATCTTCCTCTTCCCAGTCGTAATCAAAATATTGATTTCTGACTCTAATACAACCTTTTTTACCAACTGGTAACACTTTTTTCATGTTCCCAGATGGTAACACATTTTTGTTCCTGGATGGTAACACTTTGGTACCTCAGGGCCAAATTTTGTTTTTCCATTTTCTGGGTCAAAACGTAACAAAATTTGGTCGTATAATATATGAAAAATTATGGAAAATGGAAAATGAATCCAATGATAATATTTAAAAGTTAGTAAAATGATTTATTCATATTGTTGTACCCAAATTTCCACTTTACCTTGAGGTGTGTGCCACTAAACTAAGTGATAAGAAGAGTTAATAATCACCGTAGACTAAAACATCATATGGGCTATGAAAAGAACTAAATATAATTTCATATTATATTTTTATGGGCTCTCAAATATTCATGAGTCTCCTAAAACATTTTGTACAAGTTACACCTTATATAAGGGCCGTTGTGCTACACCGTCGGATGATTTTCCACGTCTCAAAATTCTCGATATCTTTCCTTGATGATTCTAACATGAAGTATGTTGTTTGATCTCTCTAATTCATGGGGTATAATCCTCTAACTATTTATAGGGCTCCTGAAACTCTTCAAACAAGGTGACTACCTTTTTTAAAAGATTCATTTCCCAATACCTTGCTCATAAAGACCCTGATTTTTTATAACTTGTTCCTAGAAATTGGTTTTCTTCCAAAAAATTCTAAAATTCCTAGAATGGTCACATAGATCTATTATACACTTCTCGTAGCCTTTAGATATTCGGTACATCCCATGAGGCACTCTGCAGGTGCAAGAAATCTAAAAATAGGTCTTTTTAGGCCTCCAAGAGCAACTCCTTCCATGTGAATCATAATTGGCTCATGAATTTATTTCCAGGGAATTACCTGTACATGAAACACTCTTAAAAAAAATATTTATCATATCCCTCTCATCTATGATGTGATTTACATGGTTAGATATTGGCTAGAGGGCGGTTCACATTACCTGGTTCAAGGATTTTTGAGTGTGGGCTTGATTTTCATGACCAAATTTCAAATTTTTATGCTAGACATTTGTCATGAAAATAGATGCATTGTGTTAGGTGTTGCTAATAATCCAAGGTGAATAGAATAATTACAAAACAACAGAAGAAAAACCAAAACCCTAAAAAAATAAGAATGGAAATGAATGAGTCAGACTAACCTCAGCTGCCATAAATTCGGGCTTACTAACTAAGCATTGCACTACATTTTTGACCCAAATATAGTTTTGTTATGTGTGTGAAACATGTTCCCTAGGTTCTCTTATGCCTGTCACACTTTGTGACATAATGAGCAATAACTAGATGTAAAAATGTAGTAGAATGGTGGATGGAATAGAATAGAATCCCCTCCTATACTTGTGTGATGCAGATGAACTAGCCTTGTCATTTTTGATAGAGCTAAATGTATGCAAATGATCTCCAAATGTCTTAGATGAATGTAAGCCTAGGTGGGTGATAGTAGTGACTAATGCTTGGTCCATAATTATGGCCTCATAAATTTATATTTATAGGGTTCTCTTGATCTAATTTTGTAATTAACCTTTAAATGGGCAACCAATAAAACGATAAGAAGCTAAAATGGCTAGAAAGTGCCCAAAAGGTGGAAGGAAAGTTAAAAAAGGATTGAGGCACCCCTAGCTGGACTAGATTGCCCCAGAAAAAGATAAAATAACTTGAAATGAAAAAATATGGTTGGGCATGCGGGTGTAAGAGATTGGCAATGACTAAAAAAATAAATTAAGATGGCCAAAGGACAAGGTTTTATTAGTATTTTCTTCAATCAAAAACCTTATAAATACTAGTATGAGTTTGAGACTAAATAGTGTCTAAAGTCCATGATTTTGTGACAATAACATCTACAATTGTATATGCAGTAGAGGAGTCTGATTTCATTCCGATCAAATAAAAATAGGGCCCACTAAATTTTGAAAATTTAAACAAATAAAGTTGTATTTTTATTTAAATAATTACATAAGATTTATTATTTTGGGGTTTCTGTAAATAGTAAATTTAATTCAACCATGGTATTTAAATAACATTATTAAACTTATTTTAAAATAATAAATTGTTACAAAGTAAATTTTAATAAAAGGAAAACAAGGGTCCATCGATCTTTTGAAAATCAACACAAATAAATGTGTATTTTTCCTTGATGCACTTTTAAATAATTATACGAGATTATTATTTTTAGGGTTATTAGAAATGGTAAATTTAATTTGAATTTTTTTTTAATAGTGTAAAAACAGGGTTAAGGGGACCTTACCCCATAAAATCAATGGAGACCAAGATGTTGCATTTAGGAATAAATGAGGCAACCTCTACCATCGATAAAGAGAAACAAAAAGACAACACTTACAACCGAGCAACACAAAAAGACCAAACTCACAAAAATACCAAAACCTCATCCTTTTTACCCCTTCGCTTGAGATCTTAAATACATACGAAGGGGAGAATTATTCACTTTATTTTTCTTGTTCACAACAATCCAATCCTTTTCAATATTCGGGTTTTTATTTTCATTATTATAAATTGAAATCATGACATCAAAATGATCCTTATAATTTTTGATCCCTGATGAAGCAAGAGGAAGGGAAATTATTCCCTTTTTCAAATACCCCAAATACACATAACTCTTAAGATCTCTTTGCAATGGATCTTTCGGAATAGGAGAAAGCACTTCCTCATTCTCAGAGTCTACATCAACATATTTCTTATACTCAGAATCTGAATGACTAATTGATGGGTCATTTACAAGCAGATGGATATGATTTGAATTCTTTCACTAAGAGATTTTATTTTTAACTTGTTTTCTTCCCATATGAAAATATAAAGCTAAATGACCAAGAGAAAATAAGGTTTGATAACTAAATGGGAACCCTTCATAATCCATATTTTGTGTCACAACTCTATCCTTAACTTTGAGTTCAATATTGTCTGCAAAATGTACTGAAGTATCCATATCAAAATATACTCTTCCATATGTAGTGTGCTCATTATTGGTGCTCAAATTAGTTTCACCCCATTTTCCATTGAAAATCTTTCAGTTTGTGGCCTCTGTCACATTTTCATCTCCCTGTGTTGGTGCTTGAAATCCTCTATCCCCCATTCAGTTTCCATGGTCAGTTCCTTCCTTGGCCAAGGATCTCTTAAATGCCCAAAATGTGTTCTTTGTTAATCTGGCCATATGAAAAGTATGTAAACTGGGTATAAAACTCGGGCTATCCCATTCTTTCCATTTTCTACAGTCAGGAATTGTTGTCCCTGTCATTTTTGTCCCAAATACTTAAAGAAAAATGAATGAATGTAGCTCGGAGGAGTGTGTTTGAGACTTGTAACATTTCCAAATTCTCTTTCCTTGAATTAAATTTCATCTCTGGCCTCAAACAGCTGTCTTCCTGCATTTTACGGTTTGACGGGTGATTTTTCCCTGTCAAAATTTCATCTCTAAATCAGTGGAAACATGGCCCCTTTTGGTTGGATGTAGCTCAGCGGGGCACTCTAGAACTTTTGTGAATCACGCCGACCCAAAATTGGTCTACGTGGAGGAATGACGCTCATTTGAAAGTTCACTTTTAAGGTTGGCCTTGGACTTGTGATGGGAGGAAATATGGAGGATTCCATTGCTTTTTCCAGACTTAGATAATTTTTTATACAGCTAGTACATTTTGGCGGGATAGGGACACAGGTGAGCATGTGCTCACTCATAGTTATCACTCTTAGGGACCATCTTGAAATTGTGCCATAAAGACACGTGGACGCTTCCGCCGGTTCTTCCCATACTTAAATTTTTTTTTAAAATTTTGAGAGGCCTGGGACACGTGGAGGGACTGCACATGTTTGGTTACTGGCCTTTGAGTTTTTTTTTAAGAAGCGCCAGGAGGACACTTGGAAGCTTTCGCTTACTCTATCTTTTGCTTGGAATTTTCAACGGGCAAAGGAGACCACCGCGGACCCTAGACACATGGTGCATTCCATCGAGCTTTCAAGTTTCAACAAATCCTATTTGGCTAGGACACGTGGTGAGCCCGTGATCATTCAGGGTCTCTACTTTTGGGGACCATCTCAAGATGCGCCATTGACATGCGTGGAAGTTTGAAAAGTCAAAAGGGCGGGGAAGCAGGCCATTGGGGGTAACTTGATTTTTTTGCCTCTTGTCATCCAAAGGGTTAAAATCATCAAAATGGCCTGCAAGCCTGATAAAGGACAAGTCAAAATTTGATGTAAAGGTCAACGACAGAGGTGTGGACATCTGGGGGAAATTTTGAAAATTTTCCTTTTGTGAAAAAAGGGGTTAAACTATAGAAAGGAAGCGCGTTTCCATTGGGACCCACATTGGGACATGTGTCAAGCCCATTTTTCAAAGGCGGAGGGGCAGAGCAAATTGAGAAATTTTGCTTTTTTTCCAAAAGGTGTAAAAAGTAAAAAGAAATCCCCAGGCCCATCTTAACTCAGATCTCCCACATGGACGGTCCAAATTCAAAAGGGAAATCGACGAAAACAGTGCATCTGTATATAATTTTCCACCATTTCTACTCCAAAGCTCCTGGGGATGCAATTTTTTCTGGTTTTTTATCGTTTCTTGGAGTCTCCTACATGCCAAATGAAGAGGAACATTAATTTGATATCCAAGTTCGGTGGGGAAGGTCTGAAAACACCTGTCACAATTAAAGATGTAATCTAACTGTTAAATTTGACTTGATATTTCTTTCCTTGGAATGCAAGAGACCCGTTGATAGCTTGGTTTGGTGAAAAAAAATCTAAAAACATCTTTTACTGTTAAGATGTGATCTGACTATTAGCCTCAATCTGATTTTAAAATTTTTTCTTCCTTGGCACGCAAAGAACCATATTTGACAAATTAGGGGTGGAAGTAGCTGGCACATAAGAGGAAGAGTGATCTACTAGATGAAAGAATTGAATGTTGAGATATTTGAAGAAATATGCCTCCTTGAAAACCTGACAACCTTTTTGCAGATCTGATTCTCGAGGTCAAGATCAAAATCATAACAAGCAATGGTGCTTTGAATGTTTTTTTGGGGGAAAACTCTTTTGTAAAAATGTTATAAATTGCATGAATTTGTCATGCAAATTGTTGGAGGGTTAAAGGTCGGGAGCTAATTCTTGAGAGAAAAAGTTTGACAGATTCCATATTTCTAAGAGACTATCTGAGGAACCTGTTTACTTCTTTTGTGTTAAATTATATCATGTGAAGGTGGTTGTGAATTTGTTCTAGGAACAAGCTCTGGGATTGTTCTAGAAAATTTCCCCTACTGATAAATTTAATCAAATTTGAGAAAATCTATGTCGATGTTGAGCAAATTCGTGTCTCCTTCATTTCTGAATGTCTACAAATATTTTTTCTTGTTCCCATTGTAATCTTACATTGAAATCTCTATGAATCACACAAGATCTTAGCTTCGTGATAGTTTGGTGGAACTTACAACTTCATTTATCAGGAGAGATTTCATTTGTTAGTGAGATAAACAAAGTTAAAATCACTTTACTCCTAGCATGATGATTAAGATTGTTTGTTATCCTTTGAGGGTATCTTAGGCGTGATAAAATAGAGGTAGATAGTGTTTAATTAAGTTTTTCAATTTCAGTGTTCATTTTGGATCCTTAAAGTTTGTGTGAAAACATGCTAATCTGGGCTTGCATTGAAGCACATCTTCTACTTAAAGGAACATTCTAGTTGTTTTGAAGCATTCTGTTGATCAATCCTTCCATTTTTGTAAAAATTCGTAGAGATCTAGCGAATCAAAGTCTACTATTCCTCACCTCCAACTAAAATTCATTTAAAAAAAATCAATCATACCCATACTACCCATGTTTGTCCTATGTGTGCACAAATGCATAATTTCTGTTACCAAAACATGTAGAAGCAATCAGGGTTTCATTGTCTTTAGTATCTTGAACCTTTCTCATAAAATATCTCCATTATCTAGGATGATAACTCGTGAGAGTTCAATTTTTTCTATATTGATCATGTTTTCTTCAAGGTCTTCTCAATAATTCTGCAAGGAAGGACATCTCCATATCCTCCACAAACAATAGCCTAAAAAAGGGTCCTCTCAGCTTGGTTGAAAGGCACAATTGTAAAATAGTGAGGATAGATCAAATCCTCTTAAGGGTGCTACCCATTTCTCCACATCTAAGTGACAAAGAGCAAGCCACATTTCTTCCCTAGCTACAAAATGACACACAACATGCTCTACTTGCCTCTAAGCTTCCTGTCAAAACTGTGATGTTGTTCAGGTTCTGAGGAGAATCAATTTGGGTATCAACACCATTTTGCCACCGTTTCCAGAGACATTTTGATTGCAGTTCATACTTAGGCCCTGGTAAACATTTGTTATATGATCTAAGTGCTAGTACATTGTTTCAACATCAGCCTGTGTTCGGGCCTGTAAGAAGCGTTCAAAGTTACAAGTGTTGTCTGCAATATTTCTAGTTTCTGTAGTTATTGCACTAAGTTCCATTTCCAATTTCTAGTGTCGACAGATATTTGACAGATCATATTTTTAGTGCATTAGCACAACTAAGGTGGAAATCCTTAGTGGTGACTCTGTGTTGATTTTATTTTTTATAATTTCCAGTGTCATAACCTCTGTCAAGTGATATTTTTTACTAATCTTTGTAAAGATGGAAGGAAGAAGATCTTTCTTCACTAGGGATCATACTAGGACATTATTTCCAGAGCTAGGAAAAACAAAGTCAGAAGGAGAAAGATCCTGGAGAGTTATTGGAGATCAACATTCAAGAAAAAAGATCTCCATTGATGAAGGTGATCAGCCTATCATTGAATATTTCCATTCAAGTGATTCTGAAACAAGTAGTCTTTTTGTGGAA
The DNA here is from genome assembly GCA_019776745.2 of Taxus chinensis. Lineage (NCBI taxonomy): Eukaryota > Viridiplantae > Streptophyta > Pinopsida > Cupressales > Taxaceae > Taxus > Taxus chinensis. Next base: position 177,962,963 of record CM034152.1, on the reverse strand, counting down.
TTAAATTCTCCATCTTGAGAGGGGCATTTATTTGATTTTGAAAAGTTTTCTTCTCATTCTGCTCTTGTGTTTTCTGAAGTTGATAGAGTTTTCCAAGAGAAAAATCCTTTAGGGGATATCCATTATGGAAGTTATAATCTTGTGTTTCAAAGACCCCTTGTCCCTTATCAGTTTGATTTTCCTCCAAGGTCACCTCCTCAAAACAACATGGACCATCCCCCACCCAGACCTCCATTTGTTGTAAATACTTTTGGTCCTATAAATTTTAGAGGGATGTCCAGTTATCCAAATGTAGTTCCCCAAGATGTAAGAAATATACTACCAAAGTTCCAATGAAATAATGCTATAACTGGTGGTTAGATTTTAAAACTCTTTATCAACAGGATGGAAGACTTTGAGATTGAATTTGAAGATGTATATATCAAATTGTTTATCCATATTTTGGAGGAAGATGCAAGGAATTGGTATAAATATTTTCTAAATAATTCAATTGATTCTCGGACCGAGATGAATAATGTGTTTAGATTGTAATATGGTGATAGAACGGATCCTAGGTTTCTTTTGTCAGAATTTGAGATTATTAAAAATAATCCTAATGATTCAGTGCATGACTTTAACACTAGATTTATTAAGACATTGAAGATATTTCCTATTAACTTGAGGCCATGTGATGAATCATGTTTGATCAAATATTCAGATGCAATTAATAAAAAGGTTTCTTACTACTTGAGGGACAAAACCCTACTAATATGAGGTAGGCCTTCACCATGGCTCTGTATATTGAGAACAAAATCAAGGAAATTGGAAAACCTCCTAAGAGGGAGGGTGTGAAGGTAGTTAACCTGGAAAATCCTCAAACAAGTAAGGCTACTGATTTGGAGGAAGTTGTGAAAAAATTGACAGGGGCTGTCAAAAAAATACTATACAAATTAGCCTGGAAAGAAAAGGGAATTGGGTAGAGTTCACAAGGTCAACAAAAGCAACAAGGCCAAAATAGATTTACAAATCATCATAGAAATGATTAGAGATATGATGACAGAGGTAAGGGACCTATTGGATTTGGAAATAAACAGTCCTAGGCCAGGGAAAATAGAATGGTGTCTGATCCTTTGTCTGCTAGAGTTATTGTTGTTGAGGAAAAAGGGTTCATTGACTAGTGTGACAGATGTTTCATGCCCCATGCTCAATGTAAAGTAGATCAGAAAATAGAAGAGGAAGCTGATGATGACAATGATGATGATGTTTTCCTGACGTGTTGCTCCACAAGCTCACAACAAGGAGAAACTTCAACTGAAGTGATAAGTTCTCGAACTGCTGCAAGTTTTTGGTATTACATCCACCAGGTACCCTTTCTTCCTCCCTCTCATAATTTAGAAATAGAAACTGTACAAGTTTTTGAGATACCTAATAATGAATTTGAATACTTAAGAGCTTTAATGATAAAGAAGTGTGATGGAGGAATCCCATATGAGGAGGACAGGAAGTTGTTGATGAACACTGTTGTTTCCCAAGAGAAGGAGTATGACAAAATAAGTAAGGTTGTAAAAGGGGCAGGTCCTCAGGACAAGCTAAAAAACTCCATTACTTTCAAATATTCATAAAGAGGATCCTAAGAAAGATGCATCCACCAAAGGCCTTGTTGTCCCAAATGAATTTCATATTCCTCCTCATGCCCAAGCTATCAAAAATCCTATTCCATCTGATGAGTATGTCAATCTCCCTTCCAAATTAGCCTTTCCAAAGTATGTCCCATATGATATTTCCCAAGTTTTGAGTCAGATAAATATTTCAGTTCCAATTTTTGGGCTGTTTAGAATTCCAGAGCACAAGAAAAGGGACTTTGAGTATTTTTGGCTGAAAGAGGAAAAGACTACCCTAGGCAGAAATGTAAACATTGTGGAGAATCCTCTAATCATTGAAGGGTTAGAAACACCACCAGCATTGGAGGAACTAGGTGAACCACCTGAGTTTTTTTTGGGGACATCCTTGATTGAGTCTCAGCTAAATGTAGACCCATTCTTCACTACTCTAATCATTAAGGACATATTCCTGCACAATTGTATGTTTGATTCGGGGGCATCATGCAATGTTATGCCTCTGGAAGTCATGAATGAGTTAGATATCAAAGTAACAACATCATATGGGAAGTGCACTGCCATGGACTCTAGAGAAGTTCCAGTGGTGGGATGTGTGAAAGGTTTGGTGGTGCAATGTGCAGCTTACTCGAGTAAGAACCTGAAACTTGATGTTGTTATTGTTGATCGCCCAACCAAGTGGGGTATGTTGTTGTCTGGAAAATGGGTTGCAAGTGTTGGTGGGAGTGTTCAAATGGATATGTCCTATGCCACCATCCCAATTAAGGACAACCTTGTCAGGTTGTATGGAGAAAAGAAGATGTTGTACCTCATTGAAGATCCCAATAATGCATCTTATGAAGTGTTGTACACAAGTGTTGATGTTGATAACTTTGTAGGATTTTCTAATAGGAAAGAACATAAAATTGAAGAGTGCAACTGTCTTGAGGAGGCATGTTCTCCTTGGAATTTATTGTTTGATGGAGCTTGCTCCAGGTTTGGAAATGGTGCTGATGTTGTTTAGATTTCTCCAGGCCAGGAAGAGTTTATTTTTTCCTTCAAACTTAACTTTGAGTGCACTAACAACATTGCTGAATATGAAGCATTGTTGTTAGGTTTGAGAATTTCTTGGAAATATTGTGTTAAGGAAATTAGTGTCAAAGGAGATTCAGAACTAATTGTAAAGAAAGTCAAAAAGCTCTATGCTATGAAGAATCAGTGAAGGAAACAGTACAAGCATACAGTATGGGACTTTATTGAGATGTTTGATTCATTTAACATTTTGCATCATGATGATAATTTTAATGATTTGGTAGATAAACTTACAGTATTAGGATCTCGGTTTGATAATTGTGTAGTGTCCCCATTTTCTGAATATGATGTTGAGGTGTTAACAAGGCCATCTGTATCTGACAATATTAAGCATTGGAAATTTTTTGATGATGAGGCTCAGGTCAGAAGGTTTTTACAGATTAAAGGGGAGTTTTCTGATCAATGTATTGATTGGGAACCAATGGTGTGCATAGAAGAGGGAAAAGAAACCTTGTTTGGAAAAGGCATCATCCAACTGAAAACTAATACCATTCCTAGAGGGTTGGTTTCTCTTGAATCCAACTTTGATAATGTTGATTGCATTATTAACAGATGCATAGTAGCCTCAAGGGATGTTGAGGAGCATGACCTTGGCACAAAGGAGAAACCAAGGAAGATCTGGTTGGGAAGAAATCTCAGCAAGGAGGAAAAATAGTCCTATATTCAATTATTGAAGAAGTATCAAGATTGCATGGCTTGGACTTATTTTGAACTAAAGGCATACAGAAAGGATCTGTTTCAACATGAGATTCCCTTGGAATCTAATGCAAAACCATTCAGGTAGAAAAAGAGGCCAATCAATCCACTCATATCTCTTAAAATGCAAGAAGAACTAAAGAAACTGAGGGATGGAGGGATTATTCAGCCCACAAGGTATTCTTCTTGGGTTGCAAACCTAGTACCAGTTAGAAAGAAGAATGGTGATATCAGGCTGTGTGTGGATTTCAGAAATATGAACAAAGCATCAATGAAGGATAATTATCCTTTACCAAACATGGAAAACATGCTGCAATTAGTGACTGGTTCTGAGCTGCTTTCTACCTTGGATGGCTTCTCTGGTTATAACCAAGTTGTTGTAAAGGAATCAGAAAGAATTAAGACAACTTTACTACTCCTTGGGGAACTTATGTTTATGTTAGAATGCCCTTTGGTTTGATGAATCCTAGAGAAACCTTTCAAAGAGCAATGGATGTTTCTTTTGTTGGTTACATTAATGATTTTATTGTTTTTTATCAAGATGATGTAACTATGTTTTCCAGAAAGAGAGGTGATCACTTGCAGCACTTGGAAAAAATGCTGATAAGATGTAGAGAATATGGTATTTCACTCAATCCAAAGAAGTGCCATTTCAGAGTGTAGAAGGAAAAGTTGCTTGGTCACATTGTGTCACAAGAGGGGGTAATGATAGATCCAGAAAGGGTAGAGGCCATCAGCAAGGTCCTAATTCCAAGAACCAAGAAAGGAATTCAGTCCTTCTTTGGGCAGATAAACTTTATCAGAAGATTCATATCAAACTTTGTTGAGTTGACCATTCCAATTACTTGCATGCTAAAGAAGGACCAAGTCATCAAATGGGAGGAGGATGCCATTCAATATTTCAATGGGATCAAAGAGGCATTAAAACATGCCCCTATTTTAGCAGCTCTAGATTATAAGAAGCCTTTCCAAATGTTTTCTTTTGCTTCAGAGAACACTATTGCATCTGTCCTATTGTAGAAGGATGATGAAGGGGTTGAGAGGCCAATTGCCTTTTTCAGTAAGGCATTGCAGGGGGCTGAGCTGAAATACACTATTATGGAGAAACAAGCATTTTCCTTGGTAAAAGCAGCAAAGGTTTTCAGGCCTTACATTTTGAGCTCTAAAATTTTTGCTTATGTTCCCCACACTATGGTGAAAGACATCTTATCAGAGATGGAAGTCTCAAGCAAAAGATGTAGATGGGTGAACAAGTTGTAAGAATATGACATGGATATCCAAACCAAAAAGTTGGTGAGAGGTTTGGGCTTGGCTAAGCTTATGGCTGAGAGAAACTTGCAAACTATTGAGGTGAATGAGGTAGAAGAAGGAAGGGTAGATGTCCTTGAAAATTGATGAGTTCTGAGTGGTACAAAGATGTAATTTTTTTATCTCAGACATCTATACTACCCTGAGTATTTGAGTAAGAACCAGAAAAGAGCTCTTAAGTTGGCTTCCTAGAAATATATCATTACTAATTATGGGTTAGCCTAGAAGAACCCTGAGGGAGTTCTCTTAAGATGCATTACTGAAGATGAAGCCCCCAAGATAATTTTTTATCTCCATGGAGGAGTTTGTTGGGGGAATTTTGCTGGAAGAGTCACAACACACAAGATGTCGAGGGATGGTTATTAGTGGCTAACTCTCTTTAAGGATACAACTCTTTTGGTTAGAAGATGTGAGATTTTCCAACATTTTTCTGCAAGAATGAAAGCTTCAGGCTCCCTTCCTGTATAGCCTGTATCAATTGAAGCCCCATTCAAGCAATGGGGAATGGATTTCATTGGTGAGATTTCAGACCCTTCAAGTGCTGGCCATAAGTGGATTCTTGTAGCCACTGATTACTTCACTAAGTGGGTGGAGGCAATCCCCACCAAAAGAGAAACACACCAAATTTTCATGGACTTCATGTTGAATCATATCATCTACAGGTTTGGAGTTCCAGTTAAAATTATTGCTGACAATGCCATGAGCTTCAGAGCTAAACCTTTGGTGGAAATGTGTAAGGAGTATGGGATCAATTTGACATATGCTTCTAACTACAATCCCCAAGGAAATAGACAAGCTGAGTCTAGTAATAAAAACTTACTGAAGATTATCAGAAGGACCTTGGAGCTGAACAAGAGAAAATGGGGTGAGCAGTTGAAGTTTGTTGTTTGGGATGATTGAATTACTATTAAAAGAGCCACTGGAAAGAGTCCATTTGAGTTGGTGTATGGGACTTAGGATTTTCTGCCCCTACATATGCAATTATCCTCATATCAGTTCCTTCAACAACTGGAAGATCAAGAAGTTAGTCCATATGATGCTCGCATTAACTAGATTGTTGAACTTGATGAAGAAAGGAGGGCATCTCACCAAAGGCATGTAAAGTTTAGAGAAAAATTGAAGAGGTTATTTGACAAGAAGGTCACTCCAAGATCTTTTAGTGTTGGAGATATTGTGCTGTTATGGGATAGCATGCATGAAGACAAGGGAAAGCATGGTAAATTTGATGCATTATGGATGGGCCCTTACTCCATTGACATTCAAATTGGTGAACATACCTTCTTCTTGAAAGACTTGGATGGGGAATTTCTTGAATTGCCTATTAATGGCAGGCATTTGAAGCATTTCCTTGATTGATTCCCCAGAATCAAGGTGAACATCATCTGTATAGTGTATAGTTTGTTGGTTTGTTTTCTGTCTTTTGTGTTTTTGCTCGTTCTGGTCCTTGGTGACCTGGTTTTGCTAGTTTCTCTATTTTTTTTAGGAGATGGTTCTAATGTTCTGCTCTGCAAGATGACTCCTTTGCCCAATGGATATTTTTGGCACTTGGTCTATTATTTGGTTCTTGTGGCACTCACAGGGAGTGCCCATCCCCGAACCGGAGCCAATGTTGGTGCTCAAATTAGTTTCGCCCCATTTTCCATTAAAAATATTTCAGTTTGCGGCCTCTGTCACATTTTCATCTCCCCGTGTTGGTGCTTGAAATCCTCTCTCCCCCATTTAGTTGCCATGGTTAGTTCCTTCCTTGGCCGAGGATCTCTTAAATTCCCAAAATTTGTTCTTTGTTCCTCAAACGATATGAAAAAGTTTGTAAATTGGGTATAAAACTTGGGTTGTCCCGTTCTTTCTGTTTTCCACATTTGGGAATTACTGTCCCTATCATTTTTGTCCCAAATACCTAAAGAAAAATGAATGGATGTAGCTCAGAGGAGTGTGTTTGAGCCTTGTAACATTTCCAAATTCTCTGTCCTTGAAGAAAATTTCATCTCCGGGCTCAAACAGTTGTCTTCCTGCATTTTACGGTTTGACGGGTGAGTTTTCCCTGTCAAATTTTCATCTCTGCATCAGTGGAAATGTGGCCCCTTTTGGTTGGATGCGGCTCAGTGGGGCACTCTAAAAATTTGTGGATCGCCTTGACCCAAAATTGGTCCACGTGGAGGAACGATGCTTGTTTGAAAGTTCACTTTTGGATTTGGCCTTGGAATTGTGATGGGAGGACACATGGAGGCTTCTATTGCTTTTTCTGGAATTTGACAAATGTTAATGCAACTAATATAGTTTGGTTGGATAGGGAAACATGGTGAGAATGTGCTCATTCAAAGTCTTCGCTCTTAGGGACCATCTTGAAATTGCGCCATAAAGACACGTGGAGTATTTCGTCGGGTCTTCCCATAGTTAAACTTTTAAAAAAAAAATTGAGAGGCCTGGGACACGTGGAGGGACCGCACATGTTTGGGGACTCTAGCCTTGAGTTTTATTTTAAAGAAGTGCCAGGAGGACACTTGGAAGCTTCCGCTTACTCTATCTTTTTCTTAGACTTTTCAACGGCCAAAGGAGACTATTGAAAACTGGAGGGACACATGGCACCCTTCCACTGAGCTTTCAACTTTCAACAAATTCTGTCAGGCTAGGACATGGAGGTGAGCCCACTCTCATTCAAGGTCTTGTACTTTTGGGTACCATATCAAGATGTGCCATTGAGACGCGTGGCAGAACTTTGAAAATTCAAAAGGGCGGGGAAGCAGGCCATCGGAGGCAACTTGGATTTTTTTCCTCTTGTCATCAAAAGGGTTAAAATCATCAAACTAGCCCCAAGCCTAACAAAGGATAAGTCAAAATTTGATGTAAAGGTCAACGACGGAGGTGTGGAATGACTCTGGGGGAAATTTGGAAAATTTTCCTTTTGTTCCAAAAAAGGGTTAAATAGTAAAAAGGAAGCATGTTTCCATTGGGACCCACATTGGGACATGTGTCAAGCCCATTTTTCAAAGGCGGAGGGGCAGAGAGAAAATTGAGAAATTTTACATTTTTTCCAAAAGGTGTAAAAATTAAAAAGAACCCCCACAGGCCCATCTTAACTCAGATCTCCCACGTGGAAGGTCCAAATTCAAAAGGGAAATCGATGCCAACTGTGCATCTGTATCTGATTTTCTGCCATTTCTGCTCCAAAGCTCCTAGGGATGTAAATTTTTCTAGTTTTTTTATCATTTCTTGGAGTCTCCTGCATGCCAAATGAAGAGGAACATTAATTTGATATCCTGGTTTGGTGGGGAAGGTCTGAAAATGTCTTTCACCATTAAAGATGTAATCTGACTATCGGATTCAACCTGATCTTTCTTTCCTTGGCATGCAAGAGACCTGTTGATATCTTGGTTTGGTGGGAAAAAATATGAAAATGTCTTTTACCATTAAGATGTGATCTGACTATTGGCCTCAATATGATTTTCTAGTTTTTCAAATCTGAAAACGTTTTTTCCTTCCTTGGCATTGGCCTCAATCTGCAAAGAACCAGATTTGACAGATTAGGGGCAGAAGTAGTTGGCACATAAGAGGAAGAGTGATCTACCAGATGAAAGAATTGAATGCTGAGATATTTGAAGAAATCTTCCTCCCTGAGCACCTGACAACCTTTTTGTAGATCTGATTTTGGGGGTCACGATCAAAATCATAACAAGCAATGGTGCTTTGAATGTTTTTTGGGGGGGAAAATCTGTTGTAAAAATGTTATAAATTGCATGAATTTATCGTGCAAATGGTTGGAGTGTTAGAGGTTTGGAGCTAATTCTTGAGAGAAAATATTTTGACACAGCCCATATTTCTGAGAGACTATCTGAGGAACCTCTTTATTTCTTTTGTGTTAAATTTGATCATGTCAAGTTGGTTGCGAGTGTACAGCCATTGACAAGCTCTGAGATTGTTCTAGAAACTTTCCCCTACTGATAAATTTAATCAAATTTGAGTAAATCTGTGTCGATTTGAGCAAAATTTGTGTCTGCTTCATTTCTGAGTGTCTACAAATAGTTTTTCTTGTTCCCATTGCAATCTTACATTGAAATCTCTGTGAATCACACAAGATCTTAGCTTGTGATAGTTTGGTGGCACTTGTGATTTCATTTATCAGGAGAGCTTTCATTTGATAGTGAATAAATAAGTTTAAAATCACTTTACTCCTAGCATGATGATTAAGATTGTTTGTTAGCCTTTGAGGGTATCTTAGGCATGATTAAAAAAGAGGTTGATAGTGTTTAATTAAGTTTTTCAATTTGAGCCTTCATTTTGGATCCTTAAAGTTTGTGTGAAAATGTGTTGATCTGGGCCTCCATTGAAGCACACCTTCTGGTTAAAGGAACATTCTAGCTATTTTGAAGCATTTTGTTGATCAAGCCTTCCATTTTTTGTAAAAATTCTCAGAGATCTGGTGAATCAAAGTCTACTCTGCCTCACCTCCCACCAAAATTCATTTAAAAACAACCAATCATACCCATACTACCCCTGTTTGTCCTTGTGTGTGCACAAATGCATAATTTATGTTACCAAAACATGTAGAAGCAATGGGGTTTTCATTGTCTTTAGTATCCTGAACCTTGCTCAGAAAATATCTCCATTATCTAGAGTGAAAAATCATGACAGTTATATTTTTACTGTATTGATCATGTTTTCTTCAAGGTCTTCTCAATAACTCTGTAACGAAGGACATCTCCATCTCCTCCATAAACAACAAGCTACAAAAGGGTCCTCTCACCCTGGTTGAAAGGCACAACCATAAAGTAGTGAGGATAGATCAAATCCTCTTAAGGGTGCTACCCATTTCTCCACATCTGAGTGACAAAGAGCAAGCCACATTTCTTTCTCGGCTATAAAATGACAGATAACATGCTCTGCTTTCCTCTAAGCTTTCTGTCAAAACTGTGATGTTGTTCAGGTTCTGAGGGAGAATCAATTTGGGTACCAACACTCATAATCCTTAGTATTGGGATCAATATCAAAATATATTCCTAGTGTGTTACCTATAGAGGTTAAGTAACTCCCCTTCCAAAATTGGAGGGGAAAATAATGCAGATGAATCCAAACTGGTTTCACTTGGAAGGTATCAATCACCAGGTAAAAAAAGGAAAACCACGGCTCCATAAAACATAGATGGGATTAAAAATCCCAAACTCTTCCAAAAATCAAATCTCTATCTGATATTTCCACAAAAACAACAATGAAAATTCTACGTGAAGAAGGACAAATATCGAGCTTACCTTCCGTAATTGTTGAAATTAGAAATCAATCCAGTTTTTATGAAAAATAATTCAAATTACACAATCTCTGCTCCAAAACTAAAAGAGGAGGTGGATTTTTCATAGGCCATAGGGTTAGAGCTAAGTTTCCTGACCACATCTCAAAATATCTAGTTGGGATCAATCTTTCCCCTATTTCTATTCATTGACGAAAAAACATTGTTTGCATTTACAAGCTCATCTACATGTGAGTATTCAGCGGAAGAGGACTCGAAGCATGGGCTCGAGCGATCCAAAGTCATCTCATGGATCTCCATCTTTTCCTAATGGAGGGCCTTCTTCAAGAAATGCCGAGAGAGGGATAGATTTTGATGAGTAGGAAATATATATGTCTTACATGACATTGTTTGTTTATGCCTATGTGCATGGCATTAAATGTAATCCTATATGGTATTTGAACTTAATGGTATATGACCTATTTGGGAATTTTTGTATTTATTATGCACATTAAAATACTATTTGAAACTTTATAATTTTGTATGAGACCTTACATTTCTGTGATTATTTTCGCATGAATCTAATATGATGTGCACTTGACAATATTTAAGACATTACGGATTATTTTTTCATTTATTGGTGATGTACATGTACTAGCATTTTCAATGTATAATATGCATCAAAATTTGGAAATTAATATTTATATAATATATGTATATAAAGAGTTACCTAATTTGAGTAATTATTCATTCAATTTATCAATGTGTATATGTGTATTTACCTTACTTGTGCTTCTTCTTGCTCATGGTCTCTTTGTACTGGTTCCTATCTTATCATGCACTTACTACATTCTTCTATGCTTCGTAGTCTTCTCCCCTATTAAAACACCCGGTAGTTGTCACAATTTGATGCCTTTCATCTGTTGATATTTTGGGAATGTCTCTCCATATACATTACTCCAATTCTTGAGAATGTCTCCACATGCAATGACATTCTGATTCAGACACTCGATGATTCTTGATTGTCTAATCATGTCCAATTCATGTTACTAAATTTAAATATGTAGGCATTTCAAGTTATTTGGAAATCACATCACACCCTTCACTAGGCTTGATGACTAGCCATATCCTTTTTAAGGCTCTTTTGAAAGCATCCATGGGTTTATCATAACATAAATTATCAATGAATAGAAGGTCACTAAGCCATAGGCTAGCTGACTCCCATCCAAAACTAAACAAGAAAGATTTATTAGGCAATTGATAACTCACGTGTTTTCTTAGACATACCCATATCAAATTATTTCTTAATAAAATCTAGTTATTCATGGCTCTTAAGTGACTACACCCTGACGGGGTAGCCCTACACTGACTCAGACTACCCTATTTTCACATTTTCAAACAATAAGACAATGAAAGAACCAGATGGCGAGGGAGAAAACTATGAGAGGATTTCATAGAGATCCCCAACATGGAGCTCTAGGATCTTATGAGATGTCTCTAGGTGCCACAGAGTCTGAGAAATCACCCGTCGAGGATATGGCATGTTTGGGCCTCAGGGCTCTTAAGCGACTACGCTTGGACGGGGTACCTCGAGAGCATGAGGAGCATATGGAACAAAAATGAATCCTCTAATAGCATTCACTAGGCTATTTGGATGTGTTGGAATAGTTGGTTTGGTCCCACAAGCTTCCGTTTGCAGTAGTATAGCATTTGGCAGCCCTACACTGACTCAGACTGCACCATTTCTCGTGTTTACAAACAATAGGACAACGAGAGAACTGGATTGAAAGGGAGAAAACTGCGAGAGGAATTCATAGAGGGCCATGATGTGGAGCTTTTGATTTTGACCAAACATCTCTAAGTGCCACGGATTTCAAGAAATCACCCGTCGAAGATATGGTGTGTTTGGGCCTCGGGGCTCTTAAGCAACTACGCTTGGATGCGGTAGCCCAAGAGCACGGGGAGTGTAGGGAACAAAAACAAAGCCTCCACTAGCCTTCACCAGGACATTTAGATGTGTTGGCATAGTTTGTTTGATCCCATGAGCTTCCGTTTGTAAAGTATAGCCTCTGACAGACCTACACTGACTTAGACTGCACTATTTTTTGAATTTACAAACAATAATACAACGAGAGAACTGGATGGAAATGGAGACAACTGTGAGCTGATTTTGTAGAGGGCCCTAACATGGAGCTCTTAGTTCTAACAAGACATCTGTAGGTGCCATGGAATCTGAGAAATCACCCATCGAAGACATGGCATGTTTGGGCCTCGGGGCTCTTAAGTGACTACAGTTGGATGGGGTAGCCCAACAGAACGAGGAGCATAGGGAACACAAATTAATCCTCCACAAGCATTCACCAGGACATTTGGATGTTTTGGTGTTGTTGGTTTAGTCCCAAAAGCTTTTGTTTACAAAGTACAACCTCTGGCAGACCTCCACTGACTTAGACTGCACTATTTCTTACATTTTCAAACAATAGGACATTGAAAAAATGGGTGGAGAGGGAGAAAAAAAAAAGGATTTCATAGAGGGTCCTGAAATGGAGCTCTCAGTTGTGATGAGATGTCTCTAGGTGCCATGGAGTCTGAGAAATAACCTCTCAAAGATATGGCGTGTTTGGGCCTCAAGGCTCTTAAGCGACTACGCCCAAACGGGGTATCCCGAGAGCACGGGGAGCGTAGGGAACCAAAAAAAAGCCTCCAATAGCTTTCAAAAAGACATTTTTATGTGTTGGCGTAGTTGGTTCAGTCGCACAAGCTTCCATTTGCAGTAGTATAGCATCTGACAGCCCTACACTTACTCAGGCTTCACTATTTCTCGTGTTTACAAATAGTAGGACAGAAAGAGAACCGGATGGAAAAGAAGAAAACCAAAATAGGATTTTGTAGAGGGCCTTGACATAGAGTTCTTAGTTCTGATGAGCCATCTCTAGGTGCCACAGAGTCCGTGAAATCACCAGTCAAAGATATGGTGTTGGGCCTCAGGGCTCTTAAGCGACTACGCTGACTTAGATGTTGTACTACTGCAAACAGAAGATCATGGGACCAAACCAACTATGGAAACATGTCAAAATGGCCTAGTGAACACTAGTGGAGGCTTCATTTCAGTTCCCTATACTCCTCGTGCTCTTGGGCTACCTCGTCTGGGTGTAGTCGCTTAAGAGCCCTGAGGCCCAAACATGCCATATCTTCGACGGGTGATTTCTTAGATTCCGTGGAACCTAAATACATCTTGTTAAATCCAAGAGATCTAAATCAAGGCCCTCTATGAAATCCTCTCATGGTTTTCTCCCTCTCCATCCGGTTCTCTCGCTGTCCTATTGTTTGCAAACGCGAGAAATAATGTAGTCTAAGTCGGTGTAGGTCTGCCAGAGGCTATACTCTACAAAAAAAAGCTCATGGAACCAAATAAAATATGCCAACATGTCAAAATGGCTTGTTAACACTATTGTATGCTTCATTTTTTCCCCTACGCTCCCCGTGCTCTCGGGCTAACCTGTCCAGGCGTAGTCTCTTAAGAGCCTTGATGCCCAAACACGCCATATCTTCGACTAGTGATTTCTCAGACTCCGTGGCACCTAGAGATGTATCATCAGATCTGAGAGCTCCATGTCATAGCCCTATAAAAAAGCCTCTTGTAGTTTTCTCCCTCTCCATCCGGTTCTCTCGTTGTCCTATTGTTTGAAAACACAAGAAATAGTGCAGTCTGAGTCAGTGTAGGTCTGTCAGAGGATGTAATTTACAAATGGAAGCTCGTGGAACCAAATAAATTATGCCACCCTGTTCAAATGGCCTAGTTAACACTATTTAAGGCTTCATTTGTGTTCATCATGCTCTCGAGCTACCCCGTCCGGGTGTAGTCGCTTAAGATCCCTAAGGCCCAAAGACACATATCTTCAACAGGTGATTTCTCAGACTCCGTGGAACCTAGAGATGTCTCATTAGAACTAAGAGCTCCATGTTGGGGTCCTCTATGAAATATTATAATGGTTTAATCCCTCTCCATCTGGTTCTCAAGCTGTCCTATTGTTTGCAAACGCGAGAAATAGTGCAGTCTAAATCAGTGTAGGTCTATCAGAGGCTGTACTTTGTAAACGAAAGCTCATGGGACCAAACCAACTATGCCAACATGTCCAAATGGCCTGGTGAATATTATTGGAGGATTTTTTTTGTTCCCTACATTCCCCGTGCTTTCGGGCTACCCCATCCCTGCGTAGTCTCTTAAGAGCCCTGAGGCCCAAACATGCCATATCTTCGACGGGTGATTTCTCGGACTCCATGGCACCTAGAGACATCTCGTCAGATTTGAGAGATCTATGTCAGGGCACTCTAAAAAATCCTCTCATGGTTTTTTCCCTCTCCATCTGCTTCTCTCGCTGTCCTATTGTTTGTAAACGCGAGAAATAGTGCAGTCTGAGTCAGTGTAGGTCTGTCAGAGGCTGTACTCTGCAAACGGAAGCTCGTGGGACCAAAAAAACTATGCCAACACATCCAAATGGCCTGGTGAACACTAGTGGAGGATTCATTTTTGTTCCCTACATTCCCCGTGCTTTTGGGCTACCCCGTCCAGGTGTAGTCCCTTAAGAGCCCTGAGGCCTAAACACGCCATATCTTCGACGGGTAATTTCTCAGACTCCGTGGCACCTACAGACATCTCGTAAGATCTGAGAGCTCTATGTTCGGGGCCCTATATGAAATCCTCTTGTGGTTTTCTCCTTCTAAATCCGGTTCTCTCATTGTCCTATTGTTTGCAAACACAAGAAATAGTGCAGTCTGAGTCAGTGTAGGTCTGCCAGAGGCTGTACTTTGAAAACAGAAGCTTGTGGGACCAAACCAACTACGCCAAAATGTCCAAATGGATTGATGAATTCTAGTGGAGGATTTTTTTTGGTTCATTTCTAATATTTAATTGTTCTTAGCTTCACTTGGCTTCGAGATTAATAAATTCTCTACTGATAGTACCAACCACGTGAAGGTGGAAGATGTTTTGGCACCACTAACCTACATAAACATGTTAGTAAGAAATTAAATATAATTTTAAATCATACAAAATTAAAAAAAACTCATTCAAGTAAATATTCAAATTAAATTCATGAAGAAGATACCTTTGCAAATTCAATCCAATGAACTACAAGGATCAGCTCTATTCTTGTCAGTGGCAAGAATTGCTTCATGATTTGATTCACAAACCTTCCACAAATTTTTGTTTGATGGCCAAAGTCGATATTTGATCAATTTAATATTTTTTGTAATGACCAAATGTGAATAGTGAAGTATATTTTGATGTACTTCATAGTCTTCAAATAACCAAATGTTTGATTTTTTGATAGGATATCATCGGAGCCAAGTTCCAGTGACTACCGCTGATCCAGTGGGATACTCAAGGTCTTCACCATCAATGACTATGGAAGTCAATATTTTTTCCCCTCTACACAACGAGATAAGAAGTAGTCTATTCCCTCTTCGTTAAATTCCATCACAATAACTGCAAAAATGTGTCATATGTATCACAAAGTAAAATTATTCAGTCAATTTATAAATACATTAAGAGTTGACCATTTAATAATTTATAAATCTAAAACATGGCATGCACATATATGTATGTACCTTGTTGCACTAAATCAGAGACTTGGTCAAAGTCAGGTGATGTTGTCATTTGATCTGAAGACCCTGCAAGTTGTAATTCTCATGGAACTCAATATGTGTCGAGTGGAATTAGAGGTCTACAAGTCCACTCATCCACCCACTAATGTGACTCACATTCATTCCACACAAAATCAATGCATGATATACAAAAACATGTCATGCACCTAGTATAAATAGTCCAAGCATTTACATTTGAATTACGAAATGAGTTCATATCACTTGATCTTGTAACTGTCATATAATCTTCAAAGTTTGTCAGATATTTTTGCTCTATCAACCAAAAATATCTACGAACCATTGATCTCTCTTTAGATTCATGGCCCATATTATTGACACACCAATCAACAATTCTTTTTACATATGTAAATTTAGCACCATCCTTGACCTTTAAATATTCTCTTGCAAGTGCTCTTTTCACACATGCTCCTGCACCATCATGCTCTCCTTTTCCATACCCTACCTCAGTAAAACTCTAGATATGTTGTAAATTTGTTTCTTTATGCATCCTTATTAGCCGATAAAACATTAGTGCATTCTTGAATTGTGATGTGCAGTTGTCTGACCAAATGTAATGTTGATCGAAACTAATGTTCCTCTCATTCAAGTTCGCATAAAACACCTAGAAACACCCTTGTACATATTCTGTAGAATGTGTTTGATCATCACTGATGTATAAATGATACTCTCTCAATATTTTTCAGTCTTTCTCAATGCTTTGAGGAGAGTGCATGCATGTTATATGCATGAAAATAGAAACTTACACTAAGTTATAATATTGAGACTGAACCTCCTTTTGTGGCTGCAATGTGTAATTCTCTATGAAGTCAACTACTGAAACAATAGTATCAAGTGGGAATGTGTCCTTGCTTAACTTGAATTTTTCATCCAACCATCGAGCTCTATGTGTGTGCCTTGCATACTCATAAAAAAAATTCTCTCTGAATTTGACCATATATTCTGATACAGGTTTTTGTAACAAGCTCACACCTCATAGATTCTTTTCCATCTTTTAATTGATATGCCACCAATTTATATTCGGTGAAATCAACCAATTATTTTCCTATTGAAGATGTACTTTCCTTGTGGATACAACTTTTTCAGATTTGGCAAGCCACCACATACATTGTACGTTCCATCCAAACATGATTTGTTATAAAAAATTTGACTTGTTGATTTTTCACAAAATATTGTCGGAATAAATTCTCTTAAATATTTTTGTGGAAAATTTATTTCACACTCCTGCAACATAATGTCAATATGCAAAACACTACGTATTTGAAAAAAAACATCATAATTCATTGAAAATTCAACATGATGCCTGCAACAACAAGTGGTACGTGAGTGATTGATTTTCAAATAAAAGGGTTTTTTTATTTCAAAGAATCTTTGGCTAATGTTATTTTGTGGATTTTCATTTTTAAACTTAGAGAACATTTCTATTTGAGTCATATCTAGGAAATGTTTTGCACATGATTCACGATTACAAGAACCTATTCTTATTTTTACTGTATCTCTTCTATTCGGTGACATCCTTGTGTTCTCATTCCAAAATTTCACAATTAATTATTTTATAATATTAGATGTATTCTTGTCATTTCATGGAAGTCTACTAGAGAAAGTCCAATAGTCAGTGTTATTGACTGACTCAAGAAGTTTACGTCTCCCTATTGCTTTCATTAGTGTTTTTCTATTTAGCTTCAAAACACTTCTTGTTTTTCTAATCAAGCATTTAGTAATTGTTTTATCACTTACTATAAAATTAGTTAGTGCACATCATGTAGCATTACTATCTTTGGTGCATCTTTTGCCACCTACATCTTGGTATGCTTTATGTATGTTTTCAATAATTGATGCATTTTGATCAACAACATTAGATGTTCTTAATCCCAGGGTCTTCATTGTAGGTCTCATTTTAATTAACTTCATCAATGAAACAAATAATTGACATCTTTGTGTGTCATTTAAATTCTCAAAGTAATTATCTCAAATTCCACTAGCTTTTCTTCTCGCATTTCTTTCAGACATTTTGTTAGGCATTGGTTTTATAATGTTTTCATCAATTTCAATTAAGTGAATTGGTTTTATTCACAAAATGGAAGGAGGTGTTCTTAGAGGTGAAGATTCATTTACAAGGTTACTTTCTTCATTCAATGTTTTCATACAAATTTCAGGGTTAACATTTGGATTCTCAAGTAAGGGTTCAACAATTGGATTCATATCAATGTCTTCATCCATACCAACATTATCATTCAATTCAATATCATTATTCATTACAATATCATTATTCTCTACATTTTCATTATGTATTTCATCACAATTTTCTAATACATTAGCTACATTTGATATAGTGGATGTACCTTACCCTGCTCAAATTTTTTGCATTCTCTTCAATTTCTTTATTCTCTTCTCTTCCAATTGATCTGGTGTCTTATACTTGACTTTCCTCTTGTCCTTAGCTCGACTTTTATCACCCATGATTAGAAAAAATCAACGAGTGGGGTAGGGGAAAAAATGAAATACTAAAAAGTTGTGCAAGAATGTAGAGAATATTGCAGACACAACATAATGTTTGTAGAATTCCATTGAAAGAGGTGAAAGGGAAATTGGGGGCCACAAGATATAAAACAAATCAAAATGCGTATGTGTTATATAACGCGTACACATTTTTTGTTTTCTCTTTTCCCAAGCCATTCTTCAAGGCTTGGGATCCATTGTAAATCCCCAAGCCTGAGGCATGGACCTACACAAACACAACAAACAACGTATTTTTATAAGAAAATGTAAAAATGACACTTCCTCTTTGAGAAATTAAAGTAAAACAATAGATCCATTTTAAAAAGATTATACCATGATGCAGAGCAGAGTCTCTTCTTTCTTAAAATATAATTTTCCAAATTTTCTACACTAATATAAGATATCCATATTATTTATTTTCTAACTATGCCTTTTTATAGCTATTTTTGAAGTGTAAATATGTCTATCTTTCATGGTGTATCTTTTTTTTGGGTGATCAAAATTAAAAATAAATTATACTAGCCAAGAGTAGGCATAATTCTATACATATTAAAAAAAAATCTAATTTTTGATATTTTTTGAGGTAGTTAAGGGGGGAACGGTCGGAGCTCCGTTATTTTTCAAAACATAAAACTTTTTTACTACAAAAATCATAAATGAAAAAATATTCACTAAAAAAATCTTTAAAAAAATGGAGCCCAAACTAGATACTCCTAGCTATCGTTCTACCAAAGGGTTTTCAAAAATAATAAATGGTGCTCAATAAATGGTGGGGGGCACGGAAGTCACTCTATTATGCTTTTTAACAAAAACATGAGCATCTGTTGGTATTTTAGTTGTTTGACCCACTTAAACTTATCCGTTTTCAATAAAATTTAGTAGCTTAGAAACTAGACTCAAAATTCTATTATTCATATTTCTACAACATCTTCCAATTTTGAGTGTAACTATTTCAAAAAACTCATACAAGTGGAATTTTTTTTTTTTAAGAAAAATGTGTCCACTTAAGACCCCCTTTTGCCCCCCCAACTTGGTGCACTTACCCTTGGTCATTACCTTGAGTGTAATAGTTTGAAAAGGTGCTAAGATATACACCATTCTTGACATCCCATTTAGTGATATTTGTGCCAATGAATGCCAATGCATTGTATAATATGATAGTAGTAGGGGAACAAAACCTTGTGACTATCCCTTCATAGAAATCCAAGATGTTGGATTCATTTACCTCCTTAAGTGTCATTGTTTTAGTCCACTTGGTGAAATAGTCAGTCGTTGTGAGTATCAACTTATGGCCTTGGCTTGAATTTGGGTTGATCACTCCAATGAAGTCCAAGCCCCAACGCATGAATGGCGGATTTACTGAAATTAGTCAAAGAGGCGAGGCTTCTAACCTTTCTTCCCCTGTGAAGAATGCACACTTCTTGCAATTCTTGATAAATGAGTAGTAATCCCTAAACACCGTAGGCCAATAGTAACTAGCCCTCATAATTTTGAGTGTTGTTACCTGTGGAGCAAAGTGGCCTCCAGCTTCTCCATCGTGGAACTCATGTAACATATTCTCAATCTAGACTTTCACAATGCTCATAAGTAGGATGCCATTAATGTTCCTTTTTAACAAAATACCATCAATAAGTGCATACAGGATGGCTTGTAATCTAAAGTATCTTCTTTTTGTTCTACTCATTTCTAGAGGAAACGAACTTGTTTGGAGATAGTGCACCAAATTTTGAGTCCAACATGGAATGGGTGCATTGTTAGCTAGATGCTCTGGCTCGTTATGTGTTAATCGGAAAACCTCTTCTTCATCTACTGACTCAATTTGTTGCTTGGAAGTGAGTTGTTGACACAGACCTTTTCCATGAACCAGCTTGGTCACTTTGATTTCAATATCATACTTCATTACATGAGTGTTGAAACCCTTCACATCTCTATCATCACACTATAAAAAATATACTATGTGTTAGGATAAATTAAAACCATGAGACTAGCATTGAAGACACATCAGCAGTTGATTATTTTTATTCAAGACCAATTGTCTAAAGTTCTTCAATCACCTAATGACATAGATTTATCATGTTTTTTATGTACTGACATATAGTGTAATAAGTTAAATTTGTTTTATATAAATTACTAGATTGTCTCCAATAAATTGAAGTGGCTATAGGATGTTCACTGTTACCTTCCTCTCTTTATTCGTTTCCTACATACAATATCAAATGAGATTAGTAGTCATATATTAGTCCAAAAGTTATTAAACAAAATGATATGTTCAAGTTGTCTTTCTCGACATATATTTTGGGTTCAAATGAGACTAGTAGGGCCTTACAAATATTTATTGATCATGATGTCTCCAAAACTAAAAATAACATTCTAATGACCATTTTAGTCAACAAATGCACGCAATGCTTAAACACTACATTCGTTAAAGGCACTATTAGAGTGGATAAATTTATAGAACAACATCTATGTGAAAAATTTGTGAATCCTAATGCATAAGATATCTCCTAATGAAAATGTTGTGTTGTCCCCATAGGTAGTGATTCTCATGGCTTCAAGTCAGAAATTGTCAGTGGTCCGTTGCTCCATCCAATCACTTGCTGACTTCTGTTGCTCTCAAAAAACTTGCCCTCGTGTAGCCAAGTCATAATTGTATACATGAGTTATTGTGTACATAATATAAAAAAATTCGAACCTTCTACACCTTTGATGTCAAATAATTATGTAACAACCATCAATTAAAGGTGATTCCTTTGCGTTCTTTCACATTATTTTGATGTCTTATTTATTGATATATCAGCATAATTTTGTATGATCAAGAAATTGGTAGGAGAATCCATATCCATAGCTCACTGAATTATGTAGGCTCCGGCATTGGACTAATCCAAATGGCATCTTCTTGTAAGCATATGTGCCCCATTATTACGTAGGAATAAATATCATCTAGAAAAATTACAAAAATCTATGTATTAAACCCTTATCACATTATAGCCATGGAGTATCTGTCTAACAATGAAAATAGCTTAGAGCCATCTACAACTTGAAAGGGATATGTTCACATTGATGGAAGTAGAATATTATGTGTCTTCCTCCATTGCTCTACATCTTAGATCCTTTGAAAGTTCAAACATAATCTGATTTCTAAAATTATTTATGCCTCAAAGCAAAGAACATCTTCTACCTCAGACTCATTTTTTATTTTTGTTAATTTTTCGCTTCCTTGGTAATCATATTGTTTTTGTAGAATCACAGCACCCCTAAAATCTGTAACTTGATGGGTTGAGATCCTCAGTGTGACTACACAACATGGATCATCTCTCATAGTGTGGGACTTTGCGAGTCGAGAGATCTCTCAGGATAAAGTTAGGATCCTATTCCTCTGTTCAGAAAATTCTTGACAAAGTTGAATGAATTCAGATTTTTCTTGTTAAGTACTCAGCTTGCCAATTCACAATGTTTTGCCTTCTTTTATAAAAATGGGCTCTGAATCTTCACCCTTTACCTCAATATTTTCTTTCTCCTTCCATAATTGATCATTTGGATTGAATATTGACTCCAAAGTTACAAGACCCTTTCGTAATTTGTTGGTTCTCAGTTGCACCACTTGGTCACCATACCGTTGTTCCAACTTGTCTTTGTTTTTGGTAGAGAACTCAACTTATTCTTGTAAAAAAATGACAATTTGTTGATCATTATCAAAGACTTGCCAACTTGTATTGTTATCTACAACAGCTGGTCCACAACCACTTTAATATGGGGCTGAGATTTCTCACTCTTGATACTCTCTACTACATCAAATGTCACCCCGATTGCTACCAATATGTATGCTACTTCATGTTTCTTCCTTGGGATGGAATTGATGCTAAAAGATTCAAAATATTCAATGAGATCCCATACTCAATTCTTGTATTTTTTTAACAGATCATTCTTGGCAGCATTTTTTCCTCTGACCTGATTCATAACCAGATCACTATCACTAAATACTTGTAATTTTTTAATTCCCATCCTTTCTTGCCCAATGCATTCCATGGATCAAGGTTTTATACTCTAAGGTGTTATTCAAGTAAGAAAATTGGAAACATGGAAGGCTGAGTAATATTTCATACCTTGAGGTGAAATGAGCATAAGCTCCTCCTCCGACTCCTTATCTACTTCTCTGAGCTATCAAAGAATAACTAGCCATACCTCATTATCATCTTTGTGGTCTTGTCTTAGTGATTTTAGGAAGAGGATGATAGTCTCTTCATGCAAACAATAAAATCCTAGATCTGATATTCCCTCCATTTCCTTGTAAGGGTCAAAATCATGCCTCTTGCTTGCCCATTCGTATGAAGAGTCAAGTCAGGAATACATTTGAACCTTGGTATCTACCTCATTAGTGCTTGGATAGGTCTTCTTGATAAAAGGATGAACAATTTGACATTGATTGGGCTTGGTGTACATGAGGCTCAATATGTGAAAGTTTGCACACTGGGCTCAGATCTGATCATAGCTTTCCTTATCTCCATTACCTTGTTCTAAAAAGCATGTCTGACCAATCAGCAGACAAATAGCCTCCAATTTTAGCTGTGAAGTCTCTTGACAAACACAATGCAAAGTAGTGGTGGCAAGTCTATGACTGATACGTTTTACAATATGGTCATGCATTAGGGCATGCATGTAATGTGAAGCTCAAATCGTTGATGATTCTAACTGTTGTTACCGATGTCCCATCCAACTACACTACGCCCTTAGAGATGACTTCGTAGTGAAGACCCAACTGATCGGCTATTTGATTCGGCATGAACGAAGCTACTCACTCCTGAATCAATCATGTGATTATGTACCAATTTTTCCCCAACGATCAACGAAACATAGAATAGAGGGGGATTCAGATTCTTACCTTATTGTCCTCTCTATGATTTCCTTCAAGATGAGCATTTATCGGTAAGCACTTTCTCTTGTTGGTTGGGGGGCTGATTTGAGACTGACCAATTGGCCATAGCAGCCTGCAATAGATCTCTCTATCTCTGGGATAGCCAACAACTCCCACATTGAGATGTTTAAAAAAAATTTCTTCATCTGTTCAATGATATTAAATGGGGATGAGTTATCTTTTTTCTTCCCCTTTCCTTGCACATTCTTCTCTTGCATATGGGTCGTTACAACTAGGTACCTGAGCTGGTCCTGGAAGGTGGCTTGGGTTGACTCTGCAAATTGGGAACTATAATTTTATTACCAATACCTTTGTGGGGAAATAGAGGGTTTTAGATCTGTTTGAATCAGATGAATTTCCCCTCTCCAATATTTCTCTTCTTGGACCGTGTATTTTATGCCACACTATGAGGAAGTGCTCTTGATTCATATGACATAGAAATCTTTATCTTGCCAATTGATAAGCATGGTCTCACTCTGGAGGTGCCACTTTCTGGGTTGATTCTTACTGCATAAGCTTCCTCCTTGGATAGTCTCTTGGGGCTACACCTGTATGGTATGTACCATCAAGGATTTGTTTCAATGCACCATTGAAACACATCGACTTGTTATGGGGCTGATTGCATGGGAAACACCTATCATTTTATCTGAGCCATGTTGTTTTTTGTTTGGTATCATATGCTGTAGACGTGGATGAAACATTAGGCCTAGCAGCTTGGAATGGTCTATTGGCTTGAGGTCTTCCTTGGTTTTGATTTTATTCAGCTTAGCTTGGATGGTCTATTTTGCTGATATGGGGGTCTAGCTTGATATTGGGTTTGAGGTTGATACGACCTAGAACTCTAAGCTTGTTATCCTCTTGAGTAGTCACTAGCTCATTACCCTAGGTTTGCAGTTACTTCATGACCTCTTGTAGCTCATTTGAAGCAACTAGAAGATGAGGTATAGGATTCAATTGAACTCTTGATTCCTTGGAGCAGCTATGGCCGCTAATGTTGGATGTTTAAATAGTAGCTTGGAGCTCCTAATTCTAGATATAGAGGCATAGGTGGTCTAGGTGCAAGTTTACCAACTTGAATTATGTAATTTTAAGCTCTAATAGGCAATGTTATATGAGGTGGGTAAATTTATACCTCACCATTGAATGAATCATCATGGAAATATCAGATTTTAAAGCTCTAAGGAAGTATAGAAAAACACCTTCTTCTATTGGTCTTACAGCCACCGGAACCCTGTCCCATGTACAGCGGGAATCTGATCTTGAAATCAATCAAAATGCTCGTTATGGGCCCTCTTAATGGTTGTTAAATGTTCCAACAAGGATAGATTGTCTCCCATTTTCTCCAAATTGGTTATGAAGGGCTATGTACAGATGATCCCAATTCTTGAATAGATCCTGTGCTTTTATACTCGTAAAACATTGCAAAGATTTATCTTTAAAGGAGGATGCTAATAACTTAACAACAACATTTCCATTTCAACAATCTCATGAATTGTACACAGACATTTGCGATGTCTTGAACATGATCAATTAGGAGTAGTCTGGTTCTATCCAGTGAAAATATGGAATGTTCTTCAATGCTACAACTAGAACTAGATTTTGTGCAGTTGAGAGCTAGTGGGCTACTTCCAGTGAAATTAACATAGGGGTTAGAATGCACCATTCTTGATTGGTCGAAGAACTCTAGGTCAATTAAACACAAGGGTCTACCAAGTGGAGGCATGTCGACAATGTCCTATCTTGGAAAAGATGGAGACCTTTGGGCTCCTCTTCCTCTCCTTATGCTATTTATGGGGATAAATGTAGATAGAAAAATTAGTCCCTCCTCTCTATTTATTGTCCTTGTTTGTATCCTTCTCATTAAATCTGACAAGCTTGGAATGCTGAAACCAGTGGATTATGTCTCTTTTGGAGTCATCAGATGTGCACTTTTAGAGATTATTACAAGCTGAGGAACTTACAACAAGTGCGTACATCAATCTTGCTGTGAGTAAAAATGAAGACTTTTGGTCCCACTGGGAGTGCCAAAACTGTTAGTTATAGAATCACAGAACCCCCAAAATTACCTCAGACTTGAGTGGGTTGAGATCCTCAGTGTGACTACACAACATGGAGCATCTCTCAAAGTGTGGGACTTTACGAGTCAAGGAGACTCTCTCTGAATGAAGGCTAACTCTTATTCCTCTGTTTAAGTGCACATGTTTAGATTGCAGAGGGTCTATCCTATAAGTCCTACTATAACTTACCAAGGAGACAGGGTTAAGGGAATACAAGAAATGAATCCAAATCTAACATAGGTGATGCATCAAAAGGAATGCTAGAGCATTTACATTAATCCTTTAAACACAAACCATAAAAATGTAAAACAATATCCATGCACAGATGACCAAGATTACAATGAGGGATCAGGAAGAAACAATTAAAGCATAAGAGGGGTTTGAAATCATCCACAAACTTATTCTATTGCTCCAAGAATTGATACAGTGCATTACAATAGCCAAGAGGTAGAAATTACATTACAATTTGGATGAAGGGGTTCGAGACTCCATGAATTTACCTGTTGATGAGAGAAAAAGGGAGTGCACAAAGCAAGAATGTCCCTCCTAGAATTGTCCCTCTTGTAAAATATATATGAAGAATGAAAGAGAGAAAGGAGGAAAAAATCCAACCCTGTTCCAACTGCCCCTGAAGGAGCATTGAATTCCCCTACAAAATGATGAGTCTCACTTTAACACCCATGCCCTTATCATTGTTCCTTACTGGGCAGGAAAGGAAATCCATTCTTCAAAATGGTGTAGGTGGGAGACTTGATGGCCTTGAAAGTGATGGGTCGAAACATGAATTATGGCAGGTGGGTAGCAGGTGCTGAGAGCTCTCTAAAATGTCCCCTCCCGATCGATTCTGAGCTTCTGATCTAAAGATATGGCCACTATAAGGTACTTCGAGAATGGATTCTATTCACGCATATCCATGTGGTGGCCCTAGCGCGTCTCAAGGTTTCACCCCCTCCTCTACACTCTTGAAGTTACACCAAAGAGACATGTAGTGTCATCTGCGAGCCTACTATATTTCCTTTGTATTCTTCCTAAGGCCCCCCTATTGGCAGAGACATTGTGCCTGACTTGAGACACATGGAGAACTGGTGCATGTTTGGGGACCTCATTTGGATTCATCCTTTAGAGGTGCATCGAATAGACACATGGAGGTGTCCACTGTCTCTTCTTTCCTTAGCCAATTCGGGTCCTAAGTGAACACTGCTTTCCTTTTCCATTTGGTGAGTTAAAGGGGCCCATAATATATAATGCCAAAAACTCTTTACTAGTGGAACCCTCATAGCAAGCTCCTTAAATTGTGATGGTGGGACACATGGAAGCTTCACGCTCATTTAGGGACTTTCCCTTAGGTATCACTTCTGAAGTTGTACCAATGAGGCACGTGGAGGCTTCAACTAACCTTCTTATACTTAGTCGATTAAACTACCGACTCTATCCCCCTTTGGAATCTAACCACGTGGTGAGTCCACACTCATTTGAGAACCCGCTCTGTAGTTTACCTTTAAATTTGTGTCAAGTTGACACGTGGTTATTTCCGCTGGCCTTAGAATTTTTAACAGATAATTTAACACTTTGAGGTACTGACCACATGGAGGGCTGGCACACATTTTGGACCTCTGATCTTGATTCTTCCTTTGAAGTTACATTTTTGAGACATGTGGGGAGATTTCGATGACTCTCTTATACTTAGCCGATTTAGGGCCTCGAGTGAACAATGTCTTTTTCCACTTTTCTCCTGTGCTCTCTGATCTCCTTTGATGCCATTTGATCCTCCATTGTCGAGCCCACCTGCCCCTCAGATTTGGGATATATTGTGAGTCTACTAGACTAAAATGAACCTTCTGATTTTCTTATGCAATGTCATGTTTGACCAATTTTTCTGAGGGGGTGAAATTTTTATAACTGCCTCTTGATATCATGAGCATTTAAGACCTTTTAAACCATCCATTTAACTTATTTAATGAAATCCTGTTCCATTATTCCAATGACCATGTTTAATTTTTGAACTTCCTTTTCTATTAGTTTTGAAGAAATTTGTAGCTTAGCAAGTTCATGAGAGAGCATCCCCTGTTGTCCTTGAATACTTAGAGCATCCCACATTGAGATATTAACATTATGGTTTTTCATTACATCAACAATGTTAAAAGAAACAATAGTTTTGGAAATAGATTCTAATGTTTTGGCATAGGCTTTGGAGAAAACTGACTCTGCTTTAGCTACTTTTGATATCTGAGGTATAAATAATCTTCTTGGATCAGGTTTTGATTGTTTTTCTTTTCTTTACCAGCTAAAAAACTTGTTGTTTGGTGAGAAGCAACATAACTATTATTTTATTTTTAAACTTTAGTTGTTGTTTTATTAGTGACTGTGGGAAAAAATGTCTATTTTGTTGTTTCTCTCTCTCTCTCTCACCTTTTCTTGGGCCTTAGTAGTAACGACAATAAAGTCATCTTAACAAAAACTGACCAAGTTCTTTTCAGGTGCTTTTTGAACATGAGTTTCTTGTTTCCCACCCTCCATTTGAGGCATGTATAATGCTTTAGATTGAGGTTGTGCAACAAGGCTTATATTCAGGAATGCATTTGGGTAGTTGGCAACTGAATGAGGTTGATTACAAGGTTGACACCATTATTTTGTAACCATGTTAACTAGAGCAAGAGCACTAGATGAACTAGGAGATTTTGGGTCGAATTACCTTGGTTGATATTGTTGTCTATAATTCCGATTCTACTGATATGGTCACCTATTTTGTTGATTTTTCTGGTTTTACAGATAAGTAGCTTGATATGACCTGCTAGGCTGGGCTAGTTTATTTTCAATTGACGTTAATTTATTACCCATAGTCCCTAAAGATTTAAATACATCATCTGAACGAGCTAAAACAATAGGTTCTATAATTGTAATAGGCTATGGAATAGGTGACAAATATGCTATAAGAGGCATTGAAGGCCTTGGTGCCAATTTACCATGTTGAATAGGGTTTTTAAAGCTCAAATAGTAATATCATAAGCTAATGGGAGAGTATTTCTTCCCATATATTGAATCATAGTTGAAATATCACTGTTTAGGGCTCTAAGATAATAAAGAAAATCATGGTCAGCTTAAGGCTTGACACTTGTTGGAATTCATTTCCAAGTTCTTGCAAAATGGATATTAAAACTGGTCATAAATTCATGAGGATCTCTCTTCATTGTCGACAACTGTTCTATGATGGATAAATAATCTGAATGATCTTGAAATTGTTTCAAAAATTTCTTACCTAACTCATCCCAAGTTATCTATACCATTGCAAGGCTTTCCCTTTAAATGATGCAACTAAAAGTCTCAAATCCACATCTTAATGTGTTATATTATGGATGGAACATAGGGTTGCAACATCTTTGATGTGCTCTGTAGTTGTAACTTGATTTTCATCAATGAATGAAGGAAAACGTTTCATGGCAGCATTACGAATATCATGATAAACTGGAATTACTAAAGGGATGCCATTAGTAAAGGTCAAAAAATTCCTAGGTGGTTGAATGGCCATTGGAAAAATTGGGATCGGAACAAAGAAATCAATACGTGGTGAAGGAAGATTAGGAGGAAGGTTGGTAAAACTAGGCCTATTATAAGGTAGGGTGTTACTAACTTTTCTTCGTCTCATAGAATTCAAAGGTAAAGAAATAAAATTAAAGGAATTCCTCTTACCAATGATCTTGTAGTCACTTTAGGAATGGAACATGCTGTAAAAATGGTCTAAAATCAACCTTATGGAGTTTCCAAATAGATATTTTAATCATTAGAATAAGTTATTGTAAGTTCTTGCTCCAAAAGTAACTTTTCTTTGTTGCGAATCTACTCTAAATTACTAGAATTTGCTCACATATCTGATTCATTATCCCACCATGAGTGCCAAAAAATATTATCTCTTGAAATTTCACCCTGTAGAGAGATGACTGCAAGGGTTCTAAGTTTTCTCTGCATCTCTCTCTTTCATAGATACAATGGAAACACCTCAGGTCTATGGGTATACATATTATTGAGGTGAGTCTCTGGTATCAAGGATGGTTCCTTTTTTGATGTATCCTAACCTAATTTTAGTGGTTTTGAGGGTAAAAAGATGACTATAAATGAATTGAAAACTAGGGTGATACACCAAACTTGTTGAGAGTTTTGATTTAGTGCATGCAAAAATATTTGAGAATGGATTCTGGGTGTAAAAACCAATAGTTTTTAGTAAAATATTAAGGAAAAACACTTTATGAATTGAGGTAATGATTTAAAAAAAATATTGTTTAAGATAAGACATGCACACAAATATTATTCAGAAATAACTAAATTTGGAGCAAGGTAAGATGATTAATCGGGTAATTTGACATTCACAAAAATAATAAGGTCTAATTAACACTGCAAATATTTGGAAATGCACAAATCAATTCTCATGCACAGGGAAAAACTGGCAAAATATGCTTTAACACTCCATTATCCAAAAATTCCCTCTTTTGTGCTTTACCATTGCACACAATATATACTAAGTTTATTCATCCCACCCCTCCTAAAAATAGACTAAAATTTATACTCGCCCATGCATCTTGTTTTATCCTTTATCATGAATAAATAAAGGAATAAAAATAAACATTCTAATATAATGAGGCATTAAATACAACTCAGTCAAACTGCACTTGACTGTTCTATTTTTAATAAAGTTAATTGAATAAATTGGCTAACAATAAGTTTTGATTCATGAGAAATTCTTCTCCAATACATGCAATCTCTATCTTCCAGCTGATGATGTGCCATCTGCAACTTGAATCAACTGTTATGATAAAATTTACATTCTTTAGTTCTTCCCCCTTCGATGCACATGCAAAATAATATCTCTTTGTGTGAGCAAAATAATTTCATTATTTTCTATGCTTTGCAATAATAAGTCACCCATGCTATCATCCTGATGCGGACCACTTGCAGGATCTGATGTTGACATCTGTTTGTCTTCTTGTGTCCACATGAAGAATTGCACTCATGAGAAAATATAATTTTATCATTTTCAAACCCTCCCACTGTGGGGACCACCTATGATGTGTGCACACCTTATATAGTTATTGCATTGGCCACCTTTTGGAGAAATTAAGTATGTTTTGGAAATTATAAGGTAAAGTGGTCATGGAAAAGAATATATGGATCACTTTGGGGTCATAATATATCTAACCCAATAATCATTGCATAAATCATAGTCATTGACTATAGTAATTGAATTGATATATTGTTCGTTATTTGATCATGGGGGTGAATTATAATTTTGGACCTTTAACCATGGTCAGTGTAATGATTTTATTCAATGGGGTTGGTCCCCTTCACTGTGATGACTCACCCATTGAGCATTGTCAGTGGTTCTCCTTTCGAGGCTAACTCAGTTGTGGTCAAGGCTTTTTATGCTTGCCATTTTGGTAATTTTTCGACCCTAGTAGAGTTAAGGTAACCACCTTGGTTTACATTAGCACCATTGATCTTTTTAATTTTTTATCTACATCATTGAATTTAACTCACTGGGTGAGTTAAGTGAAAAATTGGTTGAGTTAAGTGAGTATTGTCGTGTAAATGTGCAACAGGAAAATTGGAAATTTCCAAGCACGACAACTATACCCCTATGCTGAAATTTTCATGCTTTATCATTCCTAGGCAACCCCAGCTCTGTCTAGTTAGTCCAAATTACCTCCCAACCAATGTTATATCATCTCCCTAGGTGATTTAGGAAATTCCATTCATTCCCCTAGGTGATTTTAGGACTCCATTGAAAATGCAAATTTTGGGGAGTCACGGGAAGTGTTATCGCTGGCCTTCCCAGGACTAGATTGACCCCCTGGAGAAGAACGTAAGGGAAAAATTAAACATGGAGGTGAATGGAATACCTTATGACATCAAATAAATTATTTTTAAAGGTTTACAGAAGTTTTTAGTCTGAGTGAAAACCAGGGTTCACAAGCCTAGACAATACACAAGCCTAAAACAACCACTGGGCTTCAGAAGAAGATTCCGAGAGCTCCAAATGGATTCGGAAGTTAAAAAAAAAATATTCAGAAGGAGGATTCCAATACCTACATGATGGTTAAATAATATTTTTCACAACACTTTGGCGCATATGATTGGAAGGTAGTTTTTCTCAGGCACAAGTGGAGTCCCAGATCAAAAATCTGAATTTTCAAGGATCATATAGTCGAAGTAATACATGAGACTAATATAATTGGATTAAAAATTCCATTTCCAGTCAGGATCATATAAAATTTAACCAATAAATTCCAGCGGAAACTCAACTTATCTGCATTTCAAGTTACCGTCTCAAAGGCAGTTTAGGACTTAGTCATTTTTTCGAGAGGACACGTGTCAGCACCAGGAGCTTGGCGGGATTTCATGTCCCCGAAATCCATAAGCTCAGGTACATCAGCCCTTGGGAAATGTGTGAAGCACTCATGTGACCTCTGGGACCCTCATATGACCTCCAGACTTGACAGTTCAGCCCCCGGGTGCTTATTTGGAGCATGCATTCCCTGTTGTCGGATCAGGCGCCATGTGTCAGCTCCAAGACCACCGTGTAATTTTATTTCCCTTATGAACCTGAGGTGGGGGACATCAGACCTTGAAAAATTCACCCATCCACTATGGGGAGTCTTCTGGACACCCACGTGACAGAGCTTCAGCCCCTAGGTGCATTTTTGGAGCAAATCCCCTGCCATCGAATTGAGGACACATGGCATCGCCTTTACCACCATGGAAATTGATGTCCCTCACATCCCTAAGGTCAGGGAAATCAGGGACATAAAATTTTTCACAGCCCCTCCATGTTCATGTTTTTAAAGTTTAAATCTAGCACCTAGCCATTTTCTTCCTCTCATTTCTCCTTCACAACTTCATACCTTGCCATGGCTCCATGCATGATTGTCCAGACACCCGGTCCACCATTGTTGCTCTGAACCAGATCCACCATGGCCACATAAAATCTTAAAATCATGAATGCACATAAATATTTAGGCCTCATAGAAAAATGGAGTGAAATGATGAAGAACGAAGAGAAAAATGGAGATTTTTTTGCCAAATAACCGTGAAGTCACCCGATCGAAAAATCCTCATATCTTGCAAGATACAAGTGGGAATGAGATGCCATATTTTGTAGAATTACTCATTTTTCAAGTTGATAAATATCCAACAAACAAGATGTCAAATGGTGCCTAGAATAATTTGCTCCAACAAAACCCTCACTTCGTGCACCGACTCACATTCGTCAAATTTCCATCATTTCGACAATGTAAACAAGCTAAAAACTTGCACATGAGTTCCAAATGTAAAACCTATAGCAATGGAATTTTTTTCATTACAAATGGATACAAAAACCAAACCTTCAAATTTTGAGCTCCATTAATGGCCTCCATGACAGCTCTGTGCCCGAAGCCACTGCCAAGTTGAAATTTCAAAATTTATTTCCAGGCATTGTACTGGGAAAAACTATGTGAAATTCGGAGGGTGTGATCGTAACAACAAGAAGAGTCCAAAAAATTATGTTCCATTGCAAATTGAGCACTGGAAACACACTTTCTAAAAATACTAAGTTTTCCTATACATGCTTGCTATTTTTGGCAAGTCTTCATAGAAAGTGGTTATGGAAAGAGCAGTGTGCACTAAAGATCTCCAAAAGGATAGAATGATTATTTGGAGTAGAAAATATTGGAAATGACCATTTACTAAAAATAGTAAGTCACACTCAAAGGATATTTTTGGCACAATGGGACATTCAAAACTTTGCTACATTTCTTGCTTTCCATAAACGAGGATCAACAGACTTCATCGGGAGACATATCCTCTTCTTCTTCTCTCTCTCTTTCTCTCTCCTCTTCCCCCCAAATTTCTCTCACTTTCAAATTTTCTAATTCTTCGTTGGGGTTTGCACTTTTTGATATACCTTTAAGTCACTTAAAAGTGACTTTAGAAACATAATGTAAATTAAGTCGCCTTACTACTATAAAAGGGATTTAAATATTTAAAGTGGAATATGAACAATATTAAGTCATATTAAGGTATTCGAAAGGTCATGAGGAAGATGAAGAGTCATATTCTATTCTATAAATTGTAAATCCATTCCCATTTCAAAGGGTTGGTGATTGATCTTGTAGACTCACGAGTGCATTGTACCTAGATAAAGCAAAGGAGATAGCCATTTTCTTCTACTCTTTCCCCCCCCCCTTCTCAATTTCTTCCATTTCTCCACTATGTAAAAATTTTGTCTAAGCAATCAATACAAGAAGGAGTTTCTAGCTTTCTTTGACTAAGGGGTTTCATGATACTTTGTGTTCATCGAATTCTATTTGGTTTTGTTGGTATTTGCAGGGTTGTTTCTTCTCATGAATGCATGTGTTGAATTTTCTAACTAGTGCATGAAGGAATCTGATTTTCTACCTGAAACATTAGTTCTCTTACCTCTTTTATCACTCCCCTTTCCCACTCTATAGACGAAGACTTCCCTAGCAATAGATTTCTAGCTTTATCATAGGGTCAATGGAGTGCCCTTGTTGGATCCCCGGTCGAAAGGCCACCACAGAAATCTACCTTTTCACACACATGCACATACAGAAGCTGCACCAGTTAAGTAGAGGGACTTAGATTCCCAGAGCGTTGGCAATAAATCCACAAGTTTTTCCACTTGACAAATTTTCTCACCAACAATTTTTGGCACCCACCGTGGGGCAGATTTAGCAGCATCTGCACCTAATATACAACCACAAGGTACCAAAAATTCAAAAGAAAACAAATATTGAAAAAAAAAAAAAAGGAGTTAATGAAATTCTGTTCCCAAAAGATATATTACTAATTCCTGCACATGAATTTTGACATTTCACAGTGCCCTTTTGTGTTCCAACTATATAAGTTTTCAAAAGCTAGCTGAAAGAAGATACACCAGGTTGAGCAGGTCGAGAGGTGTTGCTGATTCCACTTTTGAAGCTTTGAAAAATCAGTAAGAATGAATTGGAGATAATCCATACTTCTTCTCTCAAGCCTCCTCTCCATCTGGCATTTCGAGTAGTTCTCTTGGCAATCCTATCCAAACTCCTTCAAATTCTCCAATTTTTCAACCATCACTGAACATCGAGTTCACAAAAGAAGAAGAATGTGAAAAAGCAAGAGATAAAATAGAAGCAAAAGAAATGATGGCAGAATGAAGAAGAAAAACCTCAACCCATTTTTCCATGGGAAAGGAGTACATGCTCAGCTTGCTCTTGAACCCCCTCTTCACGATCTACCAATGGGTTCCCACAAGAAATTTTCAAATTTCAAAGGTTAAATCTCACAACATCTTGAAGAACACATTGCTACTTTCACAACATCGTGTGGAATTCTTGGTATCCAACATGAATATTTTGATGTAAGATTGTTCGTCAATTCCCTCCAAGAAAAAGCAGCTAGAATGGTTCTACCTCCTACCTTCCCAATCCATCACTTGGTTGGGATGACATCAAGGTTGCGTTCGAAAAAAGATTTAATTCAACTGAAGATTGTCAGGACCTCTTGGTGCAGTTGGCTCAAATGAGGAAAGGAGAAAGTGAAATGATGAGAGACTTCATGGCTCATTTTGAATAGCTTGCTTCATAAGATACCAGAAGAAGATTCACCCTCTCAGAACAATATCAAAAGATTCTTCATAAACACTCAATCACTAGAGGTAGGATTTCTCCTACAAAGAGTTCAACTAAGGAACATTGTAGAAGCACAAAGGAGATCCATTGAATTGGATGATGATCTCATCCTCTCTGGAAAGATCAAGAATCCATCAAAGGGCAAGGCCCAACATCCTGAAGATGAGAGAACTAATCCATCACTATAGAAGTTGGTGAATGAGAAGGCCTCTTTGAAGAGGGAATTATTTGAACGAGTTTCTTCTCAGAGAAGCAACAAAAATCAGATTGTAGGAGCACCCTAAAGACTTGCCTTGGAGGCCCCACCCGTGAATGTAAATTTCATATTCCAAGAAAGTGAAGAAGACCTTGAACAAGAAGGTGGTGATTTCCAAGCAAGTGATGAGTTTGAGAATGATACACAAATCAGGTTTTGTGAGTATTCTGGAGGTTATGAAGAAGACAAAGAAGATGCACCCAGTTTCTCATGCGCAGTATTCACTCGTTCTCAATATAAGAAAAGAGCATCTTCCTCCACTACTGCAAAAGAAAATAAGATTGATGATCCTCCTATGGCGACTCCAAAAAATAAAATAATCAGTTGAGGATCCCCACTTCCATCTTCCATGAAGTCTACATTGTTATATCCTAATCTCGTAGCAAGTAAGAAGACTCCCGAAATCCTAAGTAAGTCTTCCAATGTCTCTTCCATTTCTAAACCCAAATCTTCTCCTAAAAAATCTAATTCCTTCAAAACTCCTAGTGTGCCTTTCAAAATACCATCCATTCCTCAACCATCAAATCCTACTCCTAAACCTATCCAGACTCCAAAAATCAGTCCCTTCACCCCCCTTGTCCACATCTACTCCCTTTTCCTTCATAGAATATGCAAACAAATCCAAAGTGCAGATTACCGAAACTGAATATTTGCAGACTCATCCTAAACAATTTGAGAGGTTTGTTTGATATATCAAGAGTGGTAGTCTAACACAAAATTATGTAGCTCATCATTCCAAAGGCATGCTACCAAACTCACCTACACCTCCCTCCCATAACATGCTTTCTCTAAGTGCATTAAATAATGATAAAGTTGAACCTTTCTAAGTCTCCCTTCTTGTTGGATAATATGTACTGAACAATTGCATAATAGATTCTAGTGCCTTAGACAACATGATGCCTTTGAAGATCACCAAGGCTCTTAAACTTACAATGACTCCACCTAGTGGCTCTTGTTACTCTTTGGAATCAAAAAAGGTCTCACCTATAGGGATGGTTAAAGATGCATAGGTGGCTCTCACCAGATTTCTAGACAAGAAAGTTTCAGTGATGATTTTGGTAGTAGACGTCCCAGCCTCATTTAGAATGTTGCTGAGTGGAAATTTCTACCAAGATTTGGGAGGGAAAATTCAAATGAATTGGTCTTTTGCAACCATACCAGTGAAGGGAGACGTGGAGAAATTACTTCCTGAGAAGAAGATGAGGTTCATAGTATGAAATTCTGGAAGCCCAGATGCTAACATCTTGTATCAAGGTAGTAGGCAGATGAATCACTTTGTGCCAACTAAGGAAGAAGAGGATATCCCCATCTTGATAGGCCCAAACATGCCTTCCCAAAGATATTTGGATTTTGAAGAAGCATTGAGGAGATTCGAGTTACAAGAGGACAACCCCAAATCACTAGATGATGTAGACCACGAGGAAGAGGAGATGGTTCTTGATGATTTTCAAGAAGAAAAATCAGTTTATATGATTTTACAAGATGAGGAGTTATTCTCATTCCCATTTAAGGATGAGGATGATCTCAATCAAGCCATCTATGGAGAGAAAAAATCATCTTGCGATGAGCCCCTGAAAGGTTTGAAAGAAATGTCTGTACAAGAAATGCTTAGAGCTGCAGAAGAAAATGAAGATCCTTAGTTTAGTCTCAAGATCCTAATGCGAGCCACAAATCTGCAAGACAAGTGTGAAGATGATTTAGAAGCCTTAACCAATGTGATGGTTGGCCATATTGAGATAAGGAAAGATGAAAAATATGATGCTGCTCTTGAGCTAATGATTGATGGATGCAATAACAAAATAGAGATATTTTCTTTTCCATTTAAAGATGAAGAATCTTTCCATGATGAAGAAATTGAAGCAAGGATTTTCAAGACCTCTAAAGATGAAGCTCCTTTTGATGAAGGATTGGTAGAGTGCAGTGATTCTCAAGATGATTAGGTAATCCATGCATATAGTTTCTTTGAGTTACAAGATAGAGATTCTTCAAAGGCGTATAAAGAGGGAATACAAGAAATGATGAAGCATTACTCCATGCAAGAAATCTTAGATGTAGTAGAAGTTGTAGAAGATCCCAAGCTGATTCTTGATCTCTTCATTAGTGTCATTGACATACAAGACAAGTATGAGTTCACATCTAATCCTTCTGTCAGTACTCAAGCACCTCGCAGTGGAGTGAAGGGAAAATATGAATCAAATGTTTCTCATGGAGAATATGTCAATGAACATAGGCTTGGGAAAGAAAAAAATCAAGAATGTTCAAGTATTTTGAACAAAAATCAGCCCTAGGGCAGCGATGAGATCCTCAATGGAAAATCAGCTATATGGATAAACATGGAAGGCAACTGGAACTATGAGACTGACTTCAAAGAACACGAAGGCAGTGGAATTTCCAAGAAAGGACTAGAGCATCAAGAAGCTCACATGGAATCACTACTATAAAGTAAAAGGAAAATCATGGAAGCACCTAGATTCCATAAATAGTTAAGGAAAGGAGGCTACTTTCTGGAACCCGTCAACGGCTTTGCAAAACATCATCATTCGGTGTTTCCTCTTCAGGGGTAACTTTTGAGAAATGAAAAGTACTTCAGTGAAAGCGGGTTGTCCCCCACCCTATACCATAGGTGATTTCTAGGTGTGTTTCCCTTTCTGTTGCATGTGTTTCCCTTCCTTTTGTGTGTCATGTGTTTCCTTTCATTCGTTTTGTGTGTGTGTGTGTTTCCTTCTTCTAATCTTCCTTTCTAGAAGTTGTGCATGACTCCGCAGGGCCTAATGGATAAGGCACTAGTCAACAAACTATATGGTCTAAAATTGAGATTCTGGATTCCCATCCCATGTCTTCACTTCTCTCAGTCCATGTCATGTCCCCAAGCTAGAGCCAACTATTGTCGTGCAAATATGAAATAGGGAAAGTGGAAATTTCCAAGCACGACAACTATACCCCTATGCAGAAATTTTCATGCTTTATCATTCCTAGGCAACCCCAAATCTATCCAGTCATTCCAAATTACCTCCCAACCAATGTTATATCATCCCCCTAGGTGATTTAGGAAATTCCATTCATTCCCCTAGGTGATTTTAGGACTTCATTGAAAATGCAAATTTTGGGGAGTCATAGGAAGAGATGTCGCTAGCCTTCCCAGGACTGGATTGACCCCCTGGAGTAGAACGGAAGGGGAAAATTAAAAATGGAGGTGAATGGAATACCATATGACATCAAAGAAATTATTTTTAAAGGTTTACAGAAGTTTTTCAAGACCTGGAGCAGTCTGAGTGAAAAATAGGGTTCACAAGCCTAGACAATACACATGCCTAAAACAACTGCTGGACTTCAGAAGAAGATTTCGAGAGCTCCAAATGGAGTTGGAAGTAAAAAAAAACATATTTGTAAAGAGGATTCCAAGACCTACATGATGGTGAAATAATATTTTTCACAACACCTTGGCACATATGATTGGAAGGCAGTTTTTCTCAGGCACAAGTGGAGTCTCAGATCAAAAATCCAATTTTTTAGGGATCATATGGTATAATTAAGACATGAGACCCACATAATTGGATTAAAAATTCCATTTCTAGTCAGGATCATATAAAATTTCACCAAGAAATTCCACCGGGAGCTCAAGTTATTTGCATTCCAAGTTACCCTCTCAAAGGCAGTTCAGGACTTAGTCATTTTTTCGAGAGGACACGTGTCAGGACAAGGAGCTTGGAGGGATTTCATGTCCCTGACGTCCCTATGGTCAGGTACATAAGCCCTTGGAAAATTCACCCAGCGTTCATGTTACCTCTGGGACCTTCATATGACCTCCAAACTTGATAGTTCAGCCCCTGGGTGCTTATTTGGAGCATGCATTCCTTGTCGTTGGATCGAGCGCCACGTGTCAGCTCTAGGACCACTGTGGAATTTGATGTCCCTTATGAACCTAAGGTGGGGGAAATAATACCTTAAAAAATTCACCCGTCCCCTATGGGGTGTTATCTGGACACCCACGTGACCGAGCTTCAACCCCCAGGTGCATTTTTGGAGCAAATCCCCTGCCGTCAGATCGAGGACACATGGCATCACCTTTACCACTGTGGAAATTGATGTCCCTCACATCCCTAAGGTCAGGGACATAAAATTTCACCCAGCCCCTCCATGTGTATTTTTTTAAATTATAAATCTAGCACCTAGCCATTTTGTTCCTCTCATTTCTCCTTCACAACTTCATACATTGCCATGGCTCCATGCATGATTGTCCAGACACCCGGTCCACCATTGTTGCTCCGAACCAGCTCCACCATGGCAACAACATTTCTTCAAACCACAAATTCACATAAATATTCATGCCTCATAGAAAAATGAAGTGAAATGATGAAGAATGAAGAGAAAAATGGAGATTTTTTGCCAAATAACCGTGAAGTCACCTGATCGAAAATTCCTCATATCTTGTAAGATACAAGCCAGATCGAGATGATGTATTTTTATGAATTCCTCATTTTTCAAGATGATAAAGATCAAATAAACAAGAGGTCAAATGGTGCCAAAAATCATTTTCTCTAACAAAACCCTCACTTCGTGCACCAACTCACATGCGTCAAATTTCCCATCATTCCGGCAATGGAAATGAGCTAAAAACTTGCACATGATTTCCAAATGAAAAACCTATCACAATGGAGTTTTTTCATTGAAAATTGAGACAAAAACCATACCTTCAAACTTTGAGCTCCATTAATGGCCGCCTTGACAGCTCTATGCTCGAAGCCGCTACCAGGTCGATATTTCAAAATTTATTTCTAGGAATTATAGTGGGAAAAACTATGTAAAATTCAGAGGGTATGATCGTAATGAAAAGAAGAGTCCAAAAAAGTATGTTCCATCACAAATCGAGCATTGGAAACACACTTTCTAAAAATAGTAAGTTTTCCTATACATGCTTGCTATTTTTGGCAAGTCTTCATCAAAAGTGGCTATGGAAAAAGCAGTGTGCGCTGAAGATCTCCAAAAGGATAGAATGATTATTCGGAGTAGAAAATAGTGGAAATGACCATTTACTAAAAATAGTAAGTCACACTCAAAGGATAGTTTTGGCATAATGGGACATTCAAAACTTTGTTGCATTTGGAGCTTTCCATCAATGAGGATCAGCAAACTTCATCAGGGGACATATCCTCTTCTTCTTCTCTCTCTCTTTCTCTCTCCTCTTCCTCTTAACTTTCTCTCACTTTCAAATTTTTTAATTCTTTGTTGGGGTTTGCACTTTTTGATATACATTTAAATCACTTAACAGTGACTTTAGAAACATAATGTAAATTAATTCGCCTTGCTATTATAAAAGGGATTTAAATATTTAAAGTGGAATATGAAAACTCTTAAGTCATATTAAGGTATTCGAAAGGTCATGAGGAAGATGAAGAGCCGTATTATATTCTATAAATTTTAAATCCATTCCCATTTCAAAGGGTTAGTGATTGATCTTGTAGACTCAAGAGTGCATTATACCTAGATAAAGCAAAGGAGATAGCCATTTTCTTCTACTCTTTTCGTTCCTTCTCAATTTCTTCCATTTCTCCACTATGTACAACTTTTGTCTAAGAAATCAATACAAGAAGAAGGAGTCTCTATATTTATTTGACTAAGGGGTTTCATAATACTTTGTGTTCATCAAATTCTATTTGGTCTTGTTGATATTTGTAGGGTTGTTTCTTCTCATGAATGCATGTGTTGAAGTTTCTAACTAGTGCGTGAAGAAATATGATTTTCTACCTGCAACATCAGTTCTCTTACCTCTTTTCTCACTCCCCTTTCCCGTTGTACAGAAGAAGACTTCCCTAGCAAGAGATTACTAGCTTTTTTGCAGGGTTAGTGGAGTGCCCTTGTTGGATCGTTGGTCAAAATGCCACCACAGAAATCCACCTTTTCACGCTGCACCGGTTAAGTAGAGGGACTTAGATTCCAAGAGCATTGGCAAGAAATCCACAAGTTTGTCCACATGAAAAATTTTCTTGCCAACAATGAGTAAAACTAACTTGAACCCTAAACTTTTCATTTCATTATCCAATGTTTATTTGGAGGGCCAAACGTTGGAGAAATTTATCCAGATGCCATTAATGATATTTTTGAGGTCTAAACTTTGGAATTTCTGCCTCTATGAGTTCCGAGTTTGGATTTTTACATTCTTTGTTGTTTTGTCATTGTTTTAAGTTTGACTATGGAGATTTTGACAAGCCATGAAATGATGGTCTTGAGATCTGTATAATGCACCTTCTGTTATGATTTACATGGTTGCCATTGTTGAGAAGGTAAGACTTTAATTTTTTAACTTTGTGATCTTTTCTTTCTTTTTATTTAAAGGTTACTTGGTCCCTAATACATTAAAAATCCCTATTTTTTTCTTCATTTAATGCACCTTCTATGATTTTGATTTTGAAATCCCTTATGGGTGGTCATAAATTTTGTCTCTACATTCAATCTTTTGAGGATTTCAACAAGTTGAAGGGAAAAACGTTAAGCTTCTATAACTCAAATTATCGTAAAACTTGATAAATTATTGACGGTCATAAAATACAAAGATTTTATTTGTTTTGTACCTATTATCTTTTATGAAAATACAAAATGAAATTCTCTATATTGTGATGGCTCGCTATTTTCCTCTATACTCAGCTCTATTTTCTATACTTCCATTGATCTGCAAAACTATTTTGTAGTGGGTAATTGAAAAAACTAGGGTTTGAGACCCTACCATACTTTGTTCCTTCGTATTCTTTACTTGAATATATTTGTTGATATTTCTATTAATACCTAAGTTGATTTTTCATTTATCATGATTTCATTGCAATTGTAACTTTGTATATTACTCGAATATGTTCAAAATCAAAACTGGGTTTTCTTGTTTATTGTTTCTTGCTCAATATTTTGTTATGGCATCCATAGTGACATGAGATATTTTTGACACATATCTGTATCGTGCATAATTTTCTTCATTATTTTAAAACTCTACTTCTATCTATTTGAGGGTTTTTAACTCTGAAAGTTTACTTCAATGGTCGTTGGTCCTTATTGTAGATCATACGAGCTTCTTCTCAAAACTGGGCAATATTTTTCATTTCTGTAACAATATTTTCTAGGCAATGCTTCTATTTATGAAGTGGTTTTCTTTTGAAGCTTTGTTTTATGTAAATGGCCTATTATTTGAAAGGTCATTAATAATGATACTATTGCCTGAACAAATTTCTACTTTAACACTAGGTGCATTATTCAATATTAGTATTTCTCTTGGCCGTGATTGATTTCTAAATTATTTTTTGCTTTTTCAACTCTGCTTGGGTGCACTACAACAGTGTTTTTCCCCTTAAAGTCATAGATCTGCATATTTTTAAAAATGGGTACTCATGTATGTCGAGTGTTTTATTATTTTATCTGGTTCCTGATCCTTGATGATTGTCATTTTTAAGAGTTTAAGTTTATGTATCTTCTGGTGATTTAACATTCCTCTCCATATTTTAAGTCGTTCTTGAATATTTAGAAGATAAGATCTTGCCTTGTTATTTACTTTGCCAAATTTGAAATCACTTTTTATTATTTGCATCTAATTTTCATACCTAAATTTGGGTGTTTTAAATTCATATTCATCATTAAGGAACCTTTCATGCGTTATTCACTTCTCTCAATTTAAGTCAGACATCATTTCATACCTAAGAGCTCTCTCAGTTTTCTTTATCAGCTGATGGGTCGTCATCCTCAATAGTTATTCTTCATTTCTACTCTTTGATCTATTCATTTGATCTTCTCTTGAATGAGTGTTTACTGATGCATAATCTTTCTAGTATGATGAGAAAATAATTGTACTTTCATGCAAAATATTAGCTTCTAATTACATGGAATTGTACCTATTCTCACATTAAGTATTGAAATTTGTATAGATTCTCCTTTTAAATGTTTATTCATAACTGAAACCTATCTCAGTTGGAATCAATTCCATGCCAAGGTAAGATGTAATACTTGTTTTGGAAAGAGTGGCAGGATTTACTCATTTCATACTTGTCATTGTACTCAATTCCTGATGATATTGTTGATCACGTTGTACTTTAAGATGAACCCTACAACTTAGATGATTTTTTTTATGTTTTAAATCATGATTTTAGTACTAAAGTAGGTTTATTCATTCATTTTGAACTGTCTTCTTACATTTCTTCTACCTGTAGCTTGCTGAAGGTTTTGATATTTTGTAGATTTGGCTTGAATCTAGATATTTTCTCTACATGAATGTTCCATGAAGCTTTACAAAGTTGTAACTTTTTTCTTTGAAGATTCA
Organism: Taxus chinensis; assembly: GCA_019776745.2. Classification (NCBI taxonomy): domain Eukaryota; kingdom Viridiplantae; phylum Streptophyta; class Pinopsida; order Cupressales; family Taxaceae; genus Taxus; species Taxus chinensis. The sequence goes on along the minus strand of CM034152.1, from coordinate 177,919,735 downwards.
ATACTCTGAAAATATGTACTCAACCATTATGTTTCTAAAAGTATCCTTGATACATTATATTGTTTTATTTCTTCTTGAATCTAGATCTGGAATATTTACTTAATTTGGCCTGAAATGAATAGTAAGTTCCTGTAATGAATAGTGAAATCAAAATATTTTGTAACTCTTATATAACATTACTTAATAAGCTCTAAAAATTGAAAATAGTTGTATCTCTCTTTTCTGCTCTTATAAATATGAATATGCTACATTATTCTTTGTTCAATCTGAGTTCAATTTCTGCAATATCTCTCCTTATTCATATTACTATTTGATCAGTACAGTAGTTTATCTTTTTTCACAGCTTTTAAGCATGTATTAGTTTTGAAATAACATGATGGAAATATGTAAAATGTCCATTTTACATGGAAAATACTTTTCAAAATTTTCTCAAATTTCCTTTTCCATTCTGTTTCAGCTGCAATTTCATTTAAATATCTAAGTCAATCCTCTTATTATGAGCATGGTACTTGTCTTCCAAACCAATGCTGAATCCATATACTTCTTCTAAAAATTACCTGATCACTCTATAAGTTTCTACTTCTTTATTTTGATACCTCTTGCATTTGAAATTGAAACCTGGGTAGGATAACTCTTTTGTGGTTTGACCTTGACTTTGAACCCTTTTCCTAATTGATAAGGTATGACACCGGTGATGTAATATTTCTTGAACATGATTGTTTTAGCTTTTAGACCTTCAATTAATTCTGCATTTTTCAGAAATAATATATCTTCTATCTTTAAAAAAAATATTTTTTTATTCTATTTGATGAATGACCTAGCTTCCTTTTTGTATAAGTTTTTTGTCCTAAGAAGATGTTCCCTTTTAGCATGCATTATATCTAAAAACCTTCTATATCTCTTGTTCATTTCTTTTTTGTACTGAATTTTATTTTTTGTCCTTGTTTGAAATGATTAATTTCTTAATTTGTTGTAACCTGTACCTACACATCTTAGAAAATAGTTAGAAAATATTTAGGCTATTTGACCTCTCTTGTATTCCATATTTCTTCTTTTCTCTTCTCTTTCTTCAGTGATTATGCGGACCACATTTGTTGTTTATGGAATAATATTCTTTATCTGTTTTGTATTTATCTTTTCTGTAATCATACTCTTGATATCAGGATATTTATTTGCACGAAGATAGAAAATACAAGAACATGATTTAATCCAGAGCTCATGACTACCAGTCTCTCCTCTATTTGTCTTTCAGCTACAATGCAGTGTTAAATAGCAAGGTTGAAGATGGATCAGCGTGACAAAATAACAAGGGAATGATGGGTCCCTTCATATATTTTTTCTTTTATTTTCATGTACATGCACCTTCTATTTTAGTAGTTATGATGTTCACTTGAGTCACATCCCATGGATTGTGTGGGAAACATTTGAAATTCCTTATGAATAAAACATTGAATTATGAAACTGATTTGTGTACATCCTTCTGCATTTCAGCTTTGTATATGGATTGAATAATGAATTAAAAAACTCAATTGGAATGTATTTAATCATGAAGGAAATGACTTTAAAATACCTGTAACTTTAATAATGAACTTTGATTGTTGCAATTTGCAACCTTATTTGTTCTTCAAAAACTCAACTTTTCACCTATTTTGTATTCTCAGTTTTCATCAAGATAACACATCTGTCCTTCGGGGAATTTTTTTTCTTTTGTTGAAGACAAACATGAAATTGCAGACTATGTGATTTGTTACATTTTTTAATAGCACACATAGCTGAAAATTACATGTAGTCCTTAATTAATCCAATGGAACCAATTTTAAACTGAAAGAATCTCCCCTAGATTAGGTTCACTTCACCAATACCATCCATTGTAACGAAGTTTTGAGTTTCCAATTTTTACACGAGTGTAAAAATTGTCAACAGGTTCATGCTCTTGAACCTCTAGGATGGATTGGATTCATGATGATTTTGCATTTTGGTGGTAGAGATGGGAAGAGTAATGTGATATATGTTGTTATGTGACCAATGTTGTAATTGTGATATTATGAACAAACGTGTTTTACATATCATTTAGTGCATATTTGTTATCATCTTGATGTGTTTGTAATGAGAGTATTTGATCTCTTTTATGTGGAATCAATGAGGAGTTCACATGTGATGTGTCACCTTTTTGTGTGTGAAAAAAATGTTATTTTGGATTACAAAGTGTTGTAGTGTTTTGTTTAATATGTGATATCAAGGTTTTTTGATGCGTGGCATGACAAAATTGATGTATATTGAATTTGATTTTGTCATGATGTCACCAATGTGTTTTGATGAGTCATGTGTGTCATCATTTTTTATTGCGATTGAATGTATGTTCCAATGTTAGTCATTGTTTTCATCATACATATAATTTTTGTAATAAGTGATGGTCCATGTCGTGAATTAGGGACATATGGTGATTGTATGACCCCTATTGTGCAGTACTTGCACCTTAGGTGAATTATGTGGAAAAGAAATGAAACATAACCCACGAAAGTAATTATTTTTTATACATTGTATGTATACAATGCATAAGACACTATGGTTAATGTGCGTGAATCACCATTGTGCTAGTGATGTAGTTATTTGTTATATTGTGAACCTTACATAAGATGACCCTAATAGAAGCAACCGTAAAGAGTGTATGTGTGGAGAGAGGAGGTGTTGACCATTTTTTCATAATATTGAACCGAGTACGAGTGAGGAAGTGGACTCTTATAAAGAATGAAAACTCACTTCTATATGTTTAGTATACTTCAAGCTTGCTCAGTATATTGTGGGTGCGCACCACCTTAGGGTCAACTTATGCAACCTAACATCCCCTGATCTTTCCTATTGATTTATCCATCGAACAATCCTATGTGATTTTGATTATGTTGAGCCTTATAGGAGTATAGAGGGATGATTTAGGAAGAGATGATGATAGTAACATTATTTTATATACTCATTTATGGTTACATGTATATTTTTATAAGTTGAGGCTCGACATCCGAGTGCCAAAAACTCGATGAGTACCCCTTTGGTTTCCATATCAGGCCACATAGTGATTATAATGTGTTATTTCTCAATATGTATTTTATTCACAAATTGACCATTATCTCTTTTATTTTTAGAATGAACATTTTTTCTTGATTGATGTGTTCTTATATTTTGGGCATTTTATTTGGTTTCTGCACTAACATGCGAATTTTTCACTAACTATGGATATTTAGCAATTTGTTTTGCTTAGTTTTAAATTTTATTTTCATATTTAAAATTCTTATAGCCTTTCCCAAGGCTTGGGACTTCTTTTCCACTTGGGCATTTAAGACAGATTGTTATGTTGGTTCTAATGTCCTAATGTGTTGGAATAGGGTCATGTGATTCACCATGAAGTATTTGGACCTAAGGACTTGATTTTTTGTATGGGGGTACACCCCAAGGATTTACAGATAACTAATGGGTTGTTGAACCATAAGTTATTATGTCACTTGGGTCAGGGGTGGTGGGGCTCTAGGTGCCCAAGGCCATAAGGTGACCCAACCTCATTAAATGGAGAAAGGAGATGGGGCTTTATGGTTGAGTGACATGATATTCTCGATGTCACTATATAGTTGAGTGACCTGATGTTCTCGATGACACTCTATGGTTGAGTGACCTAATATTCTCGATGGCATTCTATGGTTTAGTGACCTGGTATTCTTGATGGGGGTCTATGGTTGAGTGACCCAACTTGGTTTTGGCACTGTGGTTATTTCTCTTTGGGAGGTATATGGAGTTGATTTGCTATGTTTTGGGAGGTATATGGAGATTTTTTTTATGATTCTTTGGGAGATATATGAAGTTTTGTAGGGATGTGCTGTGATGTGTGAATTTGGTATTATGAGTTATGTGTACTCTTGTGATTCTTGTTAGACATTGTTATGATTGATGATTGACACTCCTCTTAGATTACTATGTACTATTGGATATTGTCTTGGCACTATGTTGGTATATTCATGGTTTTTGAGTCATGTTATACCAATTGTATATGTATCAGCATGATGATTCTATTTCAGAGTCACATGTGTGTGTTGGATATTTTCCTATGACATAATTTGTTGAAAATTATTTGTTATGTGGACTACTTGGTTGTATTTCCATGGTGGAATTAGAGGTCTTGTGATGTGATACAGTCATGAAAGTATGTAACAACATGTCTCGTGGTTTGATTGTGTTGTGTGACATCTTGAGGCCAATTACTATTGGGAACCCACTAATATAAGACAACTGAAATTCTAAACAATGAATATCAATAGCTTGACATTAAGGAATACTGTAAACAAAAATACTAAGTAATAAAGTAAAAGAGAACTTCCAATCTTCACACAACATTAAAATTTAAGATATCTCAACAAATAGTTTGTTTCCATGTGGTTGCACTGTATTGGAAAGTTGTTTTCTTAAACAAGTGTCATTTTTTTATCTTCTCACACTTATATTCTTTGAGCTTTGGTGTTTTTTCACATCGAGGATGATGTTCTTAAAATAGGAGGGAGATGTAGTACCCCCCCTCTTAAATAGTTGTCAATGAGAGGATAAATATAAAAAAAAAATTAGTGAGATGATATTTTACGTCAAGTGTTAATAGGGAGAAAGTTAGGTGTTGAGCCTCGAGGAATTAGATGGAAAGTGACACATCCCATATGCCTTTTCACACCTGTCTGTTTCCTTGCATAACATGACAAGCTCTCTATTCGAGATCCAAATGTGTTAACCACATATACAACAAAGTTAAAATTGTAAATTTTGTGGTAATTGGATGGTGGAAGCATGTGTTTTTCACTTACATGATTAAATAAAAAGAACCTACGAGAACCCTGTTAATGGAGCTCTCACTCAGAACTGTCCCAAAATATATCACTTTCTGTTCTAAAATCAACCCTTAGACTGAAGATAAGTCTTATCCAGTTTAGTCCAAATTTTAATACCTTTAATTGACAGATCTAGATCTGTATCTTCATCTAAAGGAAGATAATTTTTCTTTCAAAAGAGGATTTTTCACCTACCATGGTTTTTTTAAGAAAAGAATATGAAACGCCCTCCTGTCGATGTTTTTTTATCGTATGCAGAAGAAAATATCGAGGATAAAGGATGCGTTGTGGATAAGTGTTATGTCTAGCTATTTATTTTTGACTTATTTTGCCTTCTATGCGGATGTGATGTGTGCTCTGTAACCTGTGTAGCCTTTTTTCCAGTTCCTTGTCTTTCATTTCAAGTAGTTGGTGTATTGGTTAAGACAGTGAAAGTGTCTTTCTTCGTACCTGACATGTGCATGTGCAAGATTTTATCTTTGATATTATTTATCTTTGTGGAGGTGTTTGATTGGTGCCGGGAGCCAAGGTTCAAAGGATTGTTTGCATTATTTATAACTCACCCATTGTTGTTTAGGTGCCCCCTCACATTGATCACATGTATGCCAAGCGTGATTTCATCCACTTGTATGTGGATGAGGGTGTTGTATAAGGATAATTTTCTAGGGATCGTGAGGATTTGGCTACTTTCAAGAAGGAATCAGATAATTTCTTGCAAATGATTTTTGTTGGTCAAGGTTCATTTATAAAATCTCCAAGATGATGTCTCTAGTAAGTTTCTGGATAAAGGTATGGATTTTCCCTGCTCTCTTGATCTAATTTCAAATTTCATCATTTATTACAATTTGATATTAAATTTTTATTATTAGGAAATGTATCTCCAAACAATCATAAAATTTTAATTCTTTTGGAAGTGTAAAAAAAAACAAAAGAAATTATTTGACCTAAAAATGACGCACATGGAACACCACACGAAAGTATACTGCAAATTAGAAAATCCTAGCATGACCAATGGTAACGTGGAACACCATGGGGTAACTTAGCCAAGTCATTTTAATTTATTTAGCATCCTTACAAGTCAAATTACTAAGACACTTATCTTGACAGTCACTTGTGTGACGTGTTCATTTTAATAATATGCGATTAGTTTCAACCTACGGTTGCCACTAGTCTGAGTGAAACTCAAAACCACTGCAACCTACCCCTATACCAAAAACAATAGAATCGTAACCCAACTTAATTTCAATGGAAACACCTTCAGAAACTAATTTTACAAATGGTTTTATAGGGCCCTCTAGTCGCAGTGCAACAAGAGATCTTGCACAATTACAATAACTAGCCAAGTATTTACACCTATAACTAGAGATATACTCGGCATATTTAACTTCCGTCAGTCATGATAAATTTCATATATAAGGGGGAGTAAATAGGAATCACTGACCTGAGGAACCAGAGGTCTTTGATGTTTAATTGAGTCTTTTAGCTCGAGCCTTCATGCTAGATTCTCAAAGATTGTGTGAAACCATGTGGATATGGGCCTCTATTGAAGCACACCTTCTAGTTGAAGGAATATCTTAGCTATTTCGAATCTTTATGTCATTTAGCTTTCCAATTGTTGTGAAGTCTCTCAAAGATCTACTATAATCAACTTAATCTAGTTCAATCTCCCACCAAAATTATTCAAAAACCAGGAATCCATCCTGAACTACCCCTGTTTTCCCTGTATATCAACAACGGAAAAAAATCTATTTACTAAAATATGCAGAACAGTCAGGATCCCATAATCTCTTCAGTAACCTTAGCCTTGTTTTGAAAGTATCTCCATCTTTTAGAAGTGACAACTCTTGATAGTTAAATTATGGAGTATTGATCATACTTTCCCAAGGTTTTCTTCATAAAATTTGTGCAAAATAAGGATATCTCCATCTCCTTCATCAAACAGAGGTTACAAAATGGGTCCTCTCACCCCGGTCGAAAGGCACGACCTAAAGTAGTGAGGATAGGTCAAATCCTCTTGAAGGTGTGATCCATCTCTCCACAAATCTGAGTGACAAAGGGCCAGTTAGATCTCATCCCTCACTACAAAAAGACACACATTATTATCTATCTATCTCTAAGCTCTATGTCGAGTTTGTGATGTTTCTCACCTTGAAAGGGAGAAAAAATTTGGATACCAATAGGTTTAATATGAAATGATAATGGAAATGAAATGAACAATCTGGTCACCATATAAGTGTTGTAATTTATCTTGATTTACTACAGAAAATTTAAGAAAGAGTTGCAAGATAAAGCAAGCAAACTTTTAAGAAGTAATGTGCATGCATGAGAGCTCAAGATTCGAAAAATGGAGTGGAATGGAATGCCTTGGATTTCTATAGAACAAAATAGGTGGTGTGTATATAGGGGAGTGAATGTTTAACTCCCATGTAAGAGAAGATTCCTCCATAATGGAGAAGAGGAGTTACTTTCCCAAATGGGATTGTAACTCCCATGACACATACTTACATATATGAAAGATTGTGTAAGAGACTTTGTCATAAATAAAATTCCACCTAGATCCATGTCCACTTAAGTAAGATGGCTCACCCGGTGAGGTGGAATAACACTAAATAAGTGATGAAACATACCACCTACACCAACAAAAAGAAGACAACATGTAAATAATATGATAACCAATTTTGCATGATCATCTCAAGTTGAATCATATGTATCAAGAAAAAATGTTACAAAGATAAATTCATTCAGACCAGTTACATGAGGAAGAAAGACTAGAGAGACAATAAATTCTCCATGAAGTATCTCAAAGTTATTATCATAATTTTTTTTGTAATGTTAAAGCTAATTCTAGGGGAGTAAATTCAATAGCATTGGTTCATGTGCTCAAAACACAAGAAAACTAATTTTGATATTAGAAATAATGTAGAGAATAATTCTATGTAAAATGAGACAAAATTACCACCAATAATAAGAATAAGAAAAAAATACTGCAAAATAATGGTTTACAACAGGATTCAACAACCAAACTTGGAATAAGAAGACAACTGCAAGACTCACATATGGAGAGAGAATACAATATATGTTATCCCAATGGAATTCTTGGGAGATATTTTAATACCATCCAAATATTTTTTCAATGTGGTCTTGATAACCTTTCTTCTCCGAGCATGTGTTATATTTGTCAATGATGCTACCTTGGAATAAAAGTTTCTCAAACACCTAAATGACCTATGTGTACTAGATGTCAAAAAGAGAAAGGTCATCAGTGATTTTTAGCATTGAATAATATGGATCATGGGCTAAAACCACCAGAACTCAAAAACATAACTCAATTTGAGTAAATGTTGATATCCCATATAAACCCAATCCTACAAGTGAAATGTGCAATGGGAGTTCAACATAAATATAAAGGACACACAATAATTTTTCCTCAAAAATTAATAGAAATTTATAATTTTTTTCCCACATACATTAAAATATTTTTTGATGATTATTTTTCAAAGGAGGGAAAAAAATTAGACAAAATACAACTTTACATTCAATAGAGAGCGATTATATAATACACTCAAAAATCAAATATAACATGATAAGTTATATTATGATGTTCATATGGATGAAAAATTTATAAATAAACTTTGAAATCATTTTCATGAAATTGTATTCAATTAGTTAAACTATGTCCATAGGTAGTTTGATTATGTAGTGAATGAAATTGTATTTGTAGGTTTGATCATGAAGATAAATGAAGGAAATATCATTAGTCACACTACATTTACGACCTCCAAACCACTCAATACTCCAAGGGAGATGGAATCAATCCATGCATGGGTAAATAACCTTGATGTGGATCCTAGAGAACTGATTAAATTGGATAAAGGTAGGATCATATCCTATTAATGAGTATTTCACACTAGGATTACTTGATATAACATTCCCTACTTTGTATCCCATTGGAAAATGTGATTGGTTGTAATTAAATTTGAAATTTGTACCTCTCCATGAATTTGTAGAAAATTTATTTTGATATACGCACCAATGGTTTGGCCAACATCCTCGATTCATATATTACATAATATACATGATCATGAAAAATCATGTTAAAAAAATTCATTTGCATTGTTTGTGAAGAAAATTATCCAACATATTTTCATCACCATCAAAAAGTTATGCAAACATTTGGAAAATGTGCATCATTCACATCTCGTTGATCATTTCACATAGTATAGAAAATCCTTAAGGGGTACAAGGTCTTATTGGGTAAACTTTTGAGGTAAATTGACTTACATACAACATCAAATCGGATCACCTACCATTTTCTTAACTTTGAGTGCAACTGATATGTATTGGCCTAATCTACATCCAATAAATCTTGGAACACCGGGGAATAATCCACAAGAAACCCAAAATTTGTGAAGATATAAAATCATTAAATATCCTCATATAGTGGGAGAATACATGTACCTCTGACATATACTTTTTCAAAAGGACATATTACAAAAGGGAGTAAACTTTAATGATGATTGGTCAACATATAAAGGGAAACATAGAGGTTTACCACATGCATTACAATTGTTAGAAGGGGAACCGAATATGGACAACCTTGATTGGATTGATGGCTCTCCATGTAAAAAAGTAAAACAAAACATCCATTCTATTTTCCATGGATGGAATCCCTGGGATGATCCACAACAACAAAAGCATATTATAAATTATCATCAAATCTATGTTTGGTATAGAATTTTTACGTTATGAAAACATATGATGTATTCTTATATCCTATGAATTAAAGGTGGATACCAATATTTTTAACAACATCCATGTCTTCAAAATATGAAACAACTTACACATGTGAATGTGAAACGTGACTACAAAAAGTTTCTCAACTGCGTAGAACAATATACAATGTGTAGAGAGGACCGAGGGTGCATGTCTATGTAAGAAAATAGGAAGAATAGTTTGTAGGTAAAATTTTCAAACATTCAAATAATTAAATTGAAATTAAAAAATATGTTTGAAAGAACAAATTTTAGATTATTATCTTTTACAGGTACAATGTACTATGGCCAATGAATCTTGATGGATGAAATTTAAATCAATACTCAGAGATAGGACAAAATATTTGAACTTGTAAAAATTTATGATAGATTAAATATAAAAAATTCCTCCACATTACAATTTTGGAGAGAAAAATTAAATTTGCAACTTATTCCTTCCAAACATGTTATAATCAGCTACATTGCAAAGTGTGAAACAAAACAAGGGAAGAGTTTTAAAAATTATCATCAAATATTGATGTGGTTTGGAAACATTGAAAAACAAAATGAAATGGAAGAAAAAATATATAGGATACATCTAATTGAAAGAGAAATTGGGGAACAAGAAACATATCACATGTTATAGGAGGGTCCATTAGTATAAAGCATTATAGTATCTGTCAAATTGAATTTTTCACAGGAGGTGTTCAAATGAGTAACTAGAATTAATGAAGATGAACAAGAATAATATGTAAAATATCTCATTTTTGGGTGCAAGAATAGGCCATTTTCCATGGAAAGTGTATCACTTATTCATTCCACTAGATATTATACATATAATCTAAGAATAAATTGAGATAAAAAATGAGAGGTTAGGAGTTTGGAAGCTATTGTGATAGTATTCCCAAGGTTTTCCTCCATCCCTTCATTTGAATCACATAAATGGGTTGATTTTTTTTTGTCAAAGTTATTCCTTTATAAGCCATTTCATGATTTAGAGAGAGATACTTGATTTAATTATGATTCACAAAATTCAATTTGGGATTCGTTCAATTATAATCCTTGGCATGTTGGGAGGAGTATTATAGAATATATTGGTAATAGTAGTGATTTTTAAGATGAAGTTAATCCATCTATTCAAAAAAATATAATAGAACTTGAATGTCTTATTATATCTAGGATTTAACGTGGTTAAATTTTGTAAGTAACTAACATAGATATGTTGGCAAGAAGATATATTGACACATAAACACCATGGAAAATTGAATATCAAGATGAAGAATTAAAAAGTAAAGCAATAAAATTCATAAGCAAAATGAAATATGGCGAGTTGGTTAAAGATGATGAATTAGTGGCAAGATCATGAAATATAATGGGTTTGCGACTCTTTTCCATAACCATATTCCTCACCCTAAACATCATGTACCCGAAAAAATGAATTGGTTAAAGGGGATGGTAGTGATTGTGGCATGTTTGATGAATATCTCTCCTTACGAAGCAAAATTACTAACAAATCTCTTGTAAATTCTTATTCTAACCAATGCGGTCATGAAGGAAGGAAGGAAGGGGTTGGATGTTATAGTGGAAAGAGATTGAATAACATATGTGGAGATTCACCACCTTCTCGCGACTCCCCTCTGCATAAAGATGATTGAATGGATGGGTCAAAAATAATGTGTAGTGCCCACCTCTTCATACAAAAGTTCCTTTGTTGGTTCATTTCTTTTATCTGATGAAGGACATGGATTTTAGCACCATTTGGATACTATATGATCATAGTATGGTTCTTTTCATGAAACTTGTGGTGATTTAGGTTTATAGAGCCAAGCTAGTATTATGGACTGTCATCACCAATCCGGCACTATGATAATTCTTCACCGGGAACTCCTCGTGCTATGATTATTTACTAATGCACAGCCTTTAGTTTGGTGGATGTAATCTGGAAACAAAACAACAACCGAACACAAGAATACCATTGACTATGATAAGACGGAATGATGACAAATCTGAAATATCAAAGTAAATTATAATATTAACATGAAATTGTTACAATCTCACCCATGAGGTACTTCAACAAGACTATGGGAGAAAATTTACAATTACGCCTCTTGATGGCTTCTTCAACACACCTTTAACTGATGGCTTCCTTTGCACACTTCCTACAATATTTCTCACAACTTCTTTTTATGATAAATGAGGGGGGTGGCCTCTCTATTTATAGAACTTCCAGGCTTATCCATCCTATCTCTAAGATAGGATAAGAAATCCACTCTGACGAATCATATTCCATACCGTAACTCTTATCTGTACATGTAAGCTTATCTCTTAAGATAAGATAAACCTTATCATTTTACATGGGTTCCACATTTTTAGAATTTTTACAAATAAAATACACAAAATATTTATGACCTCACTCCTTGACCTTATTACCAATATAATATTTCTAATTCCTAATCATGTAGACCCTACTTCTCTAATTACCCAAACTTTGACATTTTAACATTACCGGACCACTTACGACAAATATTTACTTTTTACAACATTCCTATTGTACTTTGACTGTTACCATACTCCACATTATTGGCGACACCGTACTGATGGCGCTGTTATCTTCTATCAGACGCTACTACTAATTATACTTAACAACATCCTATTCCTAATACATACATTAATGAAATAGAAATTATGGAGGAAAATTTTAGTGTCGACAGGACCATTATCTTAGCTTTTTCATTATATGGTTTTAGATATCAGTAGGTTATGGTATTATTTATTTCATTTCATATGTGATGGATTTATGTAAGGTTTTGATGTATACTTGGTGATCATTTGATTTTCAATGGCTTATTGGATGTAGTCATGTAATGCTTAGATGGATAGTATAGCTTGAGTTAATATGGATGTATATGAATAGTGTTTAACCATTTCATGCTGACATTTATTGTGGTATAGTTAGTGTGATTTTTCAATGATTTATTTGTTGAGATTATTTAATTAATATATTTTATAAATCAGGTATGTTCAATGTTTGCATTGAGTGTATAGATTATAGTGCACAAAGGAGAATGTGAGTTTCAAGGTAGTAGCACCTCGAGTTCTACAAGTGGACAAATGAGATGAGTCCTAGCCATGCATGATTATGTGTAGCCTTGTATATTTGTGGAATTTTCATGTTTTGGAAAACATGAGTGTTTCTTAATTGTAATTATGTTATTGTGATTTGATTATTCTTTTGATAAACTAGTTTAGGGACCTAATGGTCCCCACATGTGTTAAAGTGATTTAGGATTAATTAAATTTTTTATTAGGAGGTTGGGACCACATAATCAGCATTTGGGTGGGCCCCATAACCTCAACCATTTATTCATTTAGCCCAATCTCGAATTCGGGCTAAATGTGGAAATTTCGGGAACCTCCTTTCACTTTGGGGGTTTCCCTTTCATGGAAATGAGCCACTTGGACCCTACATATGGGTAGGGGGGTCTCTTTTCAAGGTAAAATGGGATTTTTCCTCCCATTTGACCCCTCACATTTCACTATAGTATGAGGATGGTTGGTTGTCGTGTTTTCTTAAAAAGTTTATGGTATTGAATTTATTTACATTTTATGGAATTTGAGAGATTACCTCCAAAATATGTTTTGTTTTCTACTCTTTGTAATGTTGAGAATATTTTGTGAGGAGATGATATGGTTGAAACATGTCACCCTCTCATTTAGGAGTATTATACATTATTTTTTCTTCTTATACTCCCTCATGGATAAGGTTTGGAGACTTTTTTGTCATTCTTGCATTTGCGAGTGGAGATTTTGGAGAGAGACTTTGTTGCTTTGAGCTTGGGAGTGTGATGGATTGCTTTGAGATTGGGATAGATTTTTGAGGTAGGACTCAATGTATTTATTTAATTTTTTCTTATGATAATTTAATGTTATTTTGAAATAAAAATGGTTCCAAATGTGTTGTTGTCTGTATGTTTTTATGGGAATGTTTGTGAATTTGGATTTCATTTCTTTCTCTCCATCCATCATGCTTTTGTGATGGATTTTTGGAGTTGTCAAGGAAGAGGGAGGAAGAATATCTTACATCACATAGCTTTATGGGAAATCCATGTTGGTGTTATTTTATTCCTCCCCTCATATGGTTTGATGTGGAGAAGGATTTTCATATGGTTTGAACTTTCTTCTCCATCCTTGGCAAGAAAATGATTTATGGTTTTAAATTCCTTCCAAGGAAGAGGCTTGGTGCTTGGGTTGGAGAGATAAGGAGTGAATTTTTTTAATCGATAGATAAGGAGGGAACTTTAGAGATTATTAATGTATTCGTATTGTTGGTTCATAATTTGTCTTCTTATGGGTTTCGTGCTCCTCTTCCCCTTTTTTGGGAAAACAAGGAGTTTTCCTGATCTGTTACTTTTGTTTATTTGATGGTTATGTGTGTCGTAAGTTTTTTATTATGTGTGAGTGTGACCCTTGTTTCCCTCATTGTAAATTCTTTAGGCTTTCTTATGTCTCTCCTATGGGCTTGGAGGGAGGATAACATGTCCTCCAATTTCTTGGAGATGACATGTGATGATGCCATATGGTTGAAAATTAATCTAACCCTTTCTTCTTGTGCTATGAAGACTAATTTTTGAGTGCAAATGCAAAGTTTTGGCTTGGAGATCAATGATGAAAAGTTGAATATTTTGACATTTTGTTCCCCAGTTTGGAGACGCTTATTCTCTTGTATTTTATTATGCTTTGTAATGGTATTGTGATCTTGGTGAGTCTTCTCCTAGATTGGGATGAAGTTTGAACCTTGCATTGAAAACATTTGAGTAATGTTATCCTCTTTTGAGAAGGAATATTGGTATGTTGTCATCTTGATGCTTTCATGTTGTAATAAACATTTACCCTTACTTTGATTTTGTTTTTTAAATCTTGTTTTAAGGGAGTTATGTGGGTATGCTTGTATTCATTAAAATACATATTGTGTGTCTTGACTATGACATGGAAAGTTTGTATTAGCATGTGTGGAAATGGAGATTTGAAGAAGTGAATGAATGTTAAGAACCATAAATTGGCTATCCTTGTATTATTTCCTTTGCTTATTGTGTTAAATAAAAAGAGATCTTCTCATATATTTCTCATTTTACTTATCAAAGGATGCTCTACTTCCATGTATTATGAAAGGAAATATTTCATATTTGGTTGTTGTAATTCTTGGTATATAATGCAAGGATATAGTGAAGTTTTAGTCTTGTTTTAGCTATTAAAATAATCCTTTAAATTTCAAGCTTTTCTCTCATTTTTTTGAACTTGAAAATAGGAATATAGTGGGCTTGTTTTTACCCTCATAGGAAATTCATATTTCTTTGTAATTTTATGCATGTTTTGACCTTGTTTGCATGAATTTGAAATGCATTACATGTATGCGAATTTGGAGAAACAATTTTGTAATATTGTTTACTCTTCATAATCAATGAAAAGTAAATCTCCTTGTGTTAAAAATAGTTGCCTGTAGTAGTCAAGTAAAGGGTATTCTAGTGGTTAGATTCAAACATAATTGAATAAAAGGTCATTTGAAATCTGATATTTAAAACTTAAGTAAAAATGTTAAATCATATTCATGTAGGGTCTTATATTTGAATAAAACTACCTATCTAGGTTTTATATTATATGCATAGATAAAAATTTATTTAAATATCACTTTTGTATTTTTATATTATTAATTAGAGTGAACCTAATTTATATAGAAAATATGAGATTTATTTCCATAAATTTACGTCGGCAATAGTTTGAAAAAAAAGAGAATTTACACTTCATACTCAGATAGATATATGTATGTATTGACAAACATACACACACACAAATATGTGTGTGTGTGTGTGTATTCTCAAACCAGAATACCATGGTTTTATAATGAACCAATATATATATATATATTCATGAGAAGAACCCGTAAATAAAAGGGGGAATTTCTTCCCTTATTGGAAAATACAGGACAAGAAATGAAAAAAAATACAAACAAAGATTTGTGGGTTTGATGGAAGAGCTCAAAACGTTGCCTCCATAATCTCCCTTTCTTCTATCTCCTTCCTGCAAGATCAACCTGTGCAAATGGAGGAAAAATAATCAAAATAAAATCTATAAATAATTTCATAAGGATGGACTAGGGATTTTAATAAATCACTAAAATCAAGTGTAGAGATTAAAATAATCCTATGAATCAGATTTAATCCTTCCCTCTAAATTTATGGGGATAAAATGATGTAAAGGGGTATGGAGTAAATTAATAATAAGGGAACCTACAGAGATTTTATTAGGGCCATCATAAGTATAAATCAATAGTGTCACATTTAAGTAATTTTTTATATAAGAAAATGGTGGCATGGATTAATTTAGTTATATAAGGGACTTGATGGGGACAGAGAATTAAATTGGAATTGCAAGAAAATATTTATTAAGAAAAAATAGGAAAGAGTTAGTATGGCTAGACCCTTGGGACCAAACTACAGTTTTAAACTTAAATATGGGTATTTAACCCGGTAGTTAATTTAGAAAATAAAATAGTGTTAAATAAGTGCTAGTGATAAGTATTAATATAGTAAAACCTTTAAAATAAAAATAATAAGAATTTGCCAAAAATTTCAAGTCCTGTGATTATGGTTTTGATATGTCAAAATGGGGCATTACATAACGGTGGCAAGAGCTTGGAAGGCTTAGGTGGTGGTTCTGGCTCTAGAAAAGGCATATCTAATGGAGATGGATTTACAATTGGTGGTGGTAGCGACTGGTACAGCTCTAGCAGTATGGTTGACCATGGAGACATCTAGTCTTGGGATATTTTTCGACGTCCCATATGCATTCCATCCCCTTTGTAAATTCCCCTACCCTTATAAGCATATTTCTTGATTTCATTGGGAAAGAGAAGAGGGATATCCCTAGGATTGTCTCTCAAAAAAATTAATAGATCCTTTCAGGAGGTAGTTCAAGAGGGAATAAATTTCAAAACTATGACATCTACATCCAACAACCCTTGCATGACATTTTGAAATAAGTGATCGAATTAGAGACTTTCTTCCATGGACATGGATTGATCTGAAAATTTAGTTGATATTGTCCCATGTTACCTAATATCTATGCTTGGATCTCAAATCATTGTATTCTCTTGATTGATGGCTAGTTAGACATCTATGTTTGTTCTAAAGGAATTTTAATTTTTTTTGTTACCAAGATTTGTGATAAGAATACTATGGCTAAAAGCATACATGTTTACCAATCTCACTATTTGGTCTTAAAACCATAGTTCTATTCATTTAATTTTCTTACCAAATTATCCTCAACCAAAATGATTTTTATTAGAATGCCACATTTTCCTCTTCAATTTTGGGTGACAAAATGCCTCACTTCCATAGCCAACACTTTGGGAAACTTCTTAGATGTTTATAGACTAACCATTGACTACACCTACATAACATATGTCCAGATTTTTGTTGAACTAGAAACATCAAAGGAACTTCCCAATAGTATTGACCTTAAAGTTCGAGAAAGGATGTGGACTCAACCCCTTGATTATAAAGGGTTTCCCCTTGCCTCTCTATCCTTTAGACTCAAGTTTACGAATAGAAATTAAACCCAACCAGTCTCCCTTGAGATGTAGAAGGTGCTTCACACTAGGTCATATTTCAGCTAATTTCCAGCTTGAGAGATGAAAGTAGGTGAGATCCATTTGGTTGAAATATTCCCTCACATACCATACAATGATTAATGAAAATCCAAAGGGATCCCTAGATATAAATTCTAACTTGTAGGATTATGTCATTGAAAATCCAATTAGGGATTATATTTCACCATCTAAGGTACAAATTCTTAGTGAAGTGGCTAAAGAGAATGTTCCTCCTACACATCTTATAAAAATAAAATCATATCGGCTGATTGAATCTTTTTAAAGTTATTTTACCTATTGAGGATTTATCAGATGAGTGGAAAGTGGTACAAAATAATTAAAAAATCTATTCTATAAAAAACATTGCTCCTCTTTAGTTGTTTTGGGTTTCTTTATGCTACAGGGAAGTTGTTTATCTTTTTTAATTGGTTATATCTATAATTCCAGGATTTTTTGTACCTAAGTAGGGTCCTCGTAAAAAAACCCCAATTTATCCTTGTCCACAAAATATTATCCCCAATTTTAAATTATGACACCTTGGGTGCTAAAAAATAAGCACTTTATATGATAATGACACGTTATAATAAACTTAAAAAAATGTTTCTATTATTCATGATAGTTCAAGAAACAACATGAACTTGAAAATCCTATGTGATTGGCATCATTCATCAAGTAATTTTACACAAATCATTCCTAGAAAAGTTTTCTCTTTTGATTATTACCCTAACAGGAGTTACAACATTTAATATTGACACCTCAATGATCTATTCACAACATTGAATCACTATTACAGATTTTGTAGAATAAGAAGGAACAAGGCTTACAAAATTCCAAAAATAGATATTCCACATAAAAAATATATTGATTGATGAAATAAGCTTCATTAGACAATGATTTCAATAAAACATAGACTCTCGACTTCATCAAGCATTTCAAGAAAAAATAGAAATAAATTTTGGTGATGTTTCTATGGTTTTTATTGGATATTTAGGGAAACTACCTGATGTTAGCAATAAAAAAAATGTGATAGTAGTAGATGTCACCAGATGTTATGGGAAGAATTAAAAATATTTGTTGGAAGAACAAACAATGACAGGTGGTCAATCCATGTGATTAAAATAGTCAATTATTTAAACTAAAACACTTCATTAACTATTTACAATTCAATATGCATTCAATAATCAAAGCAAAACATGAGAAAGGAGAATACACCAACACATGGACATAAGATAAAAGTAAGAAACCAACAAATGGAAGAAAACCCACTAAACCTCTACAAATATTACACAAAAAAAGGAATCTTGTGTAAATTACAAAAAACAAGATATTTCTTTAGTGAGACACCAACCCTTGAAGGAGCACCAACCATAGAAGGAGGAAACAAACCCCTACTTGAATCAACACAAAAAAAAAAATACATTTTAAATGAATTCCATATCTGAAATTCTTCTCACACAACTGATGATGACTCAATGAAGCTCACTCTTCTCCTTTATCTTCCTCAAAACAACTCTCTAGCTTCCATGCCCAAAACTTATTCCTTCAAGCTAAGTTCCACATATATCATAGCTCACCCACACCTGTAATTTCTCTAAAATATCTTAGAATAATAATTCCCATCTCATCAAGGTTACAATGATATCTATCATCTTCTTCAAACAACCCTCTAGGTCACACTTTTTTTCCTCTCTCACAACTTACTCAAATGAGCCTACTAACTTGCGTTTATACCTTTTTATTCTTTTCAATTCATCTAGTTTAGCCATAATAGTGTAAAATACATTAATTCATCATAATAACATCTTAAAATATCACCTATAGGACCATATAAGTTTCCAAAAGCACATAGAGCCTTCTAGTCCACCATTAGGACTTAAGAATCCCAAAAAAGCCACAACAAGCCAACTCACCCTAAAAAGAGTGGTCTAGACCAAAATAAACTTCACCAAAAAATGGAAAAAAATAGGATTTTTTTTCTAAGCCTTCAAAAACATCCGAAAACCATGAAACGTCTCAGAACCACATCTTACCTTATGAAGCCACTTAAGAGATTACACAACTAAGAAATCCAAAAACTAATCCTTCGAAAACTAGCCATAACTTTCTCAAATATAAACAAAAACTCAATTGCAATATATGATTGGAAATATCTTGAACTTGTGGTCATCATTACACTAAAACAAATCCTTAAAAATGATTTTATAAGATCATAACTTTTTATGCACTCAGACTGCTCCAAAATGCCAAAAACTGCCTAAAACTAGTCTTCCAAATTTGGGCACACTTGACCTCATAGAATCTCAAACATGATCTAAACCTACCATATAAATGAATTAAAACTCCCATTTTTTCATAAATGATCAATTAGTCAATAGGTCCAATGCACAAATTTTACACAATCTTAAAATCTTGATAAACTTTCCTTGTTGGGTAGGGCCCACATACAACAAAAATCTCTAAATCACACCAACATAAATATGGATTACTATACAATCTAAAATCATCAATGTTTCTCAAAAAATCAGTATTGGTCATCTACCATCAATTTCTTCGAAGTCACTACCAAGCAAGGGTTTTGAGAGGGTTAAAAAGTTGTTTGGATTCTTAATGATTGTTCATAAAACCCTAACGATCAAACACACTCTTTCTGCTTGGAATATGTTCATGATAGACCTATTCAACTACCTTAGGATCTCATGTACCAATGTAAAGCATACAATCGCGAAAAATAATCAAAAAGTCAACTTTTAGCTTACATGTTTACCTTTAAGAACTCAGTTTTAGTAAAAACTCAATATCTTACACATACAATCCAAAAAACACCTACAAATTGGATAAAATATCTATATAAAATTTCTATGCCCTCTGAAAGTATCACTTTTTCTTCACCATGCTAGAAACAATCAAACTCACTTCACTAGGGCATGTTTTCTCAGGGATTAGGTCTTGTGTAGACCTAGATAACATGCCTTCACCTCAAACCTGCAAACACTTTTTATTGTCCCCAAACATCATCTGCATTATCCTCATGTTCTATTTATTCTAACATATCTTCTGCACATCTGTAATCCATTAAGTACCATATCATACCTGCTTGTTAGACTTCATAAACAAGCACATAAACATGCTTGTTTCACTAAATGTAACCACCTCATCCCCTTGGATACCAAGAAAAATTTCTTCTGACATAAAAAATGAATCTCTACTTTTTTGGAAATATCAACCAAATAAGACAACATCCATTCTTCATCTCAATCTGACTCTGAATCTTTGCACACCTTTGTTCCCCCTTAGCAAATGCATACTCTTCAACTATGTTCTAGAACTTGACCATGCCAAAATTATCAATAAAGTGCTCAAATGTTTCTTAAAAAAGAAACAATGATTATTACCTCATATACCAACTACATAGTAACAAATTACATTCTTTTCTTCATCAGATGATAGCATCACATTCTCCCCCTATCTAATGTATACCTTGTTTAAGAATGAAAAACTCCCCTTGAGACAAAAAATCCTCCAAAACAATTTACCAATAGTATTGTCATACTAGCCTCAACATCCTTGAACCTTATATTGAAGAATAAAAAGCATATTTTCTCATAGATCTTTTTTCATCTCCCCCTTACTTCTGTAGACCTTTTCAAGAGAACTCAACACAATATGTACCACACCTCATGAAAAACTCATGCCTCGATACAAAATATCCAACTCTTATTAGCTCATGGACCTCTAGAATAAATTTTTTAATCTCCCCCTCAGTCCAATACTCCTTATGATGCCAACAATACTTCTTAACTCTGTGAGCAACCTGTTATGCTTTCAAATGAAGGATTCTTCAAATACATACTTGAATAAGGCCTAAAGATACCACCAAACTGTCTCCCTATACTGCTAGGTATTTCAAATCTTCATGAACCATATAGAACTATTTTTGAATCTTTATAATATGGAAACATACATCATAATTCTATGTAGAACACTCAATATTCTCATACTCAGATATTTGACTATCATCTTATAGCTCAACTCCTACTTATAGTGTCTTTCAAACTCCTGGTCAAATCCTTCCCAAACCACATTGATTCTCATTCTCTAAAACATTACACTTACCTAATTTCATAACCATTTTGATCTCAACCATTATTCCAAGAACAATTCACCCAATCATTTAATCTTTACAAAGTAATTATCAGCATTTCAAACCCAAACATGCACGAATCCTGCATGATAGTATCTTAATTATATCTCAATACCTTCAATCATCTTATTGATGATTATAAACTACTATAAATATATGATTGATGACAAAATAATATCTGACAGTGCTCTTCTTTAATACAAACTCAATTAAAAAGCTTTCTCTAACTTGTACCATCTACACGTCACCTCCAAGTTATCAAACAACCTAAAATATCCCTATCAACAACTTGATTTCAACATTTTTCCTTATGATATCTAGATATCCCGTCAAAATGATTTCATAATAGTTTGTACCTTCTTTAGACTCAGATCAAAGACCTTGTAGAAACTCTTCACCCTTATACCATAACTTTGCATTGCCATCAACCTAACATATTTTCTAGGTCAACATCTTTATAGACATATACACATTTCATAAAAGGTAACTCTCTAACCTTTTCTTACCCCAGTCATACTTGTGGATCTATTTAGGTCTTCACAGGCTTACTTTAGGTCACAAAATGCAATCCAAGCCTCAAACAAACATGTCACTTTTGATACACCAATCCTAAGAGCCTGATAAGCTCCCATTAAGTATAATCTTTCATCTTTTGATCAATAATTGTTAAATAGTAAGATGCCTTTATGTTACTATACTGGGAAAATATTTTAAGCCCTCACACACTATGACAATTCTCCAACATGAATATATACCTTTTAATAAATCTCATAGAGACATCAGATCAAGAAACACATACCTTCAATACTACAGACATAAAAACAACTTCTTATTGCATTTATAAAACTTTTCTCATGAATCTCAAGTCTCCATGCCACTCTAAGTTTTCATCACATAGTAGAAACATACATTCTAAATGTAGACAAGAGATACCTTACCGCTTCAAACTACCTAGTATAAGTAATATAGACCCATATTTCTCTTTTATGCTCTTTCAACACCCTAACAACCCTTATACAAAATTTATGTTAAGGTCATCATGATTTCAACCTTGTCAAGAGATACATAACTCCTTGAGATACATAAAATAATGTGAGATAAAAAATGAATCATGAAAATAACTTTTAGCAACTTCTATGACTTATTTGACTATCCTATCAGATGTTCTGCTTTCTAGATTTGAAGATCAACATTTCAGGTCTCTTGACATTCTCACCTAGATATGTCATGTTAGTATCTCTTGAAAAAAACTCAAAATACCATAATAATGACCTTCTTACTCTTTTTTATGTGACACATACCTAGACTAGGTCTTAAACCAACATACAAGCCACAATCCTTCAATTACCCTTATTTTGGGACTCTACTAAGTTTTTCTTATCAACCTTATATAAAATGTAATTACCATCCCTTTAATATCTATATCTTACATTCCTAAAATCTAACTTCATAAGTCACAATAAAATCCACCATGTCACACTTAAATCTTCATAAATGTACTTTTCTTGACTAGAACATTACATATAGCTATCTACTACCCTGCACAATCTTTACACCACCTTTTATACTTACATTGAATGATCCTTCATACCTTTTATAAAAAATATAAAGACTTCATAGCTTCAAAAACCAATATTATATTCCTTTATGACATATATAAAGTGTTTTAACATATTTCAATGCTTAACCAAACACATACGTTTTTTTTCCATGAACACAAGCCTAGCTGTCCTAACTTTGTAAAACCTCATAGAATTTTTAAGATCACACACAACCTTCTTATAACTATCATGAAGGCTTATTTATTTCCAAGTTGTCACATGCTCAAATAATTTTGAATGACCATGCTCCTTAATGTATCTGCAATCATATTTCCATATTGCTTGTAGAAGAAATGATAATCAATGAATTGTATCACATACCTTGGATGATGACTACATCTCCTCTTCTTCCTTGATGGTGGATTAGTGATAACACCCTATAATAGTTTCTTTAGCTAGATGAATACTTCTTCACACTTATGATCACTATTAATTTATATCTCATAGAGAATATTATCTTTATATTCCAACTTCCATATATTTAGGGAATTCATCCATTCTTTTGCATCTAACCTCATTTTCATAGTGACAACCTCTTTTGATACATCACTTTAATTTTTCACTAACTCAAACAAGTTGAGTTACTTCTCATAACTATCCATCTCTACTTCAGGGTTCTTTTTTATCTCTTCATATCTTGTCTTCATGATTAGGGCTTCATGACACTCTTCCTCTGCCTTTATAGGTTCAATCAAATGTAGGATACTTTCAAAATATGCTCCTAGGTAATTTTGAACACCTACTTCTCCTTTAGAGATACACACTTTAGGATCTGTAAAAAGGCCTACTTTGTCATCTTTATGAGTCTTTTCATCAGCTGTGTACATTGGAATTTTAGTGATGGAAGTACAATCATCAAGGAATGACTATTGTATATCAAAACCTAATGGTTTCAAGTAACTTATTATTTTGAACAAGGGTTTCTCTCCATATTAAACTATACTTCCTACCATATATGTGCTTCAAATATCTCCTCAATGTTGTTAAAATTTATTAAGAGAACCTAGCTCTGATACACATTGTATGAGGCAAAAACAATGAGGGGGTGAATTTGTGTAAAATAAAAAATTCAATGATTTGAAATTTAACCATTCACCAACCATTCATCATTCATCATTCATCATTCATTCAATAAATTCATTCAATAAAAAAATAAAATCATGAGTTAAGAATAAAACATCAACACACAAATATAAGATATAAGTGGAAAATCCTCAAGGGGAAGAAAACCCACTAAACCTCTACATATATTACTCAACATAAAGGAATCCTATGTATATTACACAACACAAGAGATTTTAATAGTGAGGAAGCAACCCCAAAAGGATCACCTACCCCTTTTTTAGTAGAGAGCCAACACTACAAGGAGAAACCAACCCCCTAAATGACTCAACACCAACAATGTGCATTTAATAAACAAAGAAAAACATGAGCAAGGAAGAAAACATCAACAAATGGACAAAATATATAGGTGGTAAACCATCAAGGGGAAGAAAACCCACTAAACCTATGCATATATTAATCAAAACAATGGAATACTATGTATATTATAAAACACGAGATATTTTAATAGAGAGGCACCAACCACAAAAGGAGAACCCACCCCTAGATTTAGTGAGGCACCAACCTCACAAGGAGAACCAAACCCTATTTTAGTAGAGAACCAAAATTAAAAGGAGGCACCAACCCCATAGATGACTTAGCACAAAAAAAGACATCTAAAATAAATTCCATCTCTAAAATGTTTCTCACACTTTCTGATGATGACTCAATGAAGCTCACTCTTCTCCTCTATCTTCCTCAAAATATCTCTCTAGCTTCCACGTGAAAAACTTCTTCCTTCAAGCTGATTTCAACAACTTCCCTTGCTCTCCCATACCTGATCTTTCTCTATAATATCATATCAAAATAATTCACCTCTCATCAAGGTCACAATTACCTCCGTCAGCTTCTTCAAACATCCCTCTATGTCACACTTTTCTTCCTCTTTCACAACTTCTTCAAAATAGCCTTCTAACTTTCCTTTATATCTATTTCATCAATTCAATTCTCAAGGAGTATCCATCATAATGTAAAATAAATTCCCAAATCATAATAACACATATCCACAACACACATACGACCATATAGGTTTCCAACATCACCTACAGCCTTCTAGACCTTTATTAGGACTCAAGAAGCCCTAAAACACCAAAACAAGCCAACTCACCATAAAATGAATGTTCTAGACAAAAAAATACTTCACCAAAGCATGAAAAACAACTAGAAATGTTTTTTTATCCTTTAAAAACCTCCAAAAACCCAGAAATATCTCAAAACCACATGTCACCTCATGAAGCCACTCAAGAACATGCATAACTAAGCACCCTGAAAAATAGTCATAAGAATTAAAATCATAACTTTCTCAAATCTCAACAAAATATCAAGTGTGATATAACATTACAAATATATTGAACTCAAGGTTTTCACAAAACTAAAAAAATGCAATTAAAGGGACTATAGAACCTCCAAATCTTCTCTACACTGAACTTCTCCAAACTGCCAAAAACTATCTAAAAATGAGTCATGAAAAATAGGGCACACTTGACCTCTTAGAAGCTCAACCATGATATGTATCCATCATGGACATGAATTACAACATTTATGCTTCCATAAATACTAAATTAGTCAATACTTCCAATAGACAAATTTTTCCCAAACTTAAAATATTCTTAACTTTCATTTTTGGGTATGGCCCATATATAAAAAAGACCTCTAAATAAAACTTCTAGAAAGATGGAGGAGTCCTATATAATATCCAATCATCCATTTTTTTCAAACAATTAATTCTAGACATGTACCATCAATGTTTTCCTAGTTTCTACCAAGCTAGGGTTGTGAGAGGATTAAAAAGTTGTTTGGATTCTTAATGATTGTTCATAAAAACCTAATGATCAAACAAAATAATTACACTTAAAAAATATTCTGATACAACTATTCTATCCCCATGAGATTATATCCCAATGAAAATACTACACTCTCCAACAAGCATCAGAAAGTCTACTTTTAGATCAAATGCTTGCCTTTAAGATCTTGGTTTTAGTAAAAAATAAATATCTTGGTCATACGTTCAAACTAGAACCTAAAATTTGGACCGCATCTATATGTCTACTTGATGTACACTCTAAAGGTCTCATTTTTATGTCACAATAGTGGAAACAATAAAACTCATTTAATTAGGGCATTCTTTCAAAAGGACTCGATCTAGTGTAGACCTAGAAAACATTCCTTCACCTCAAACCTGCACTTGTAGAAATTTTTATTTTCCCAACACATCATCTATATGATACTTATCCTCTATATATGCTTACATATCTGCTACACACCTTTACTCCATCACACCATATCATACCTGCTTGCTAGGCTTAAAAAAAAAAAAACATGTGAAACTTGATTATTTCCCTGAATATGAAAACCTTTCCACCTTGGATATCTTTCACACCTACAATGATATTCATTGCACTTTATGACATCATATTAACATCACAAAAACACTCCATCACCTCTACAATTCCTCGAACTGACTCCAAACATGATAAGTAATCACTAGCACCAAACAATCTCAACTGACACTATCAATCAACCTTTGTGTTCAACATATCTTCGGACATAATTGATAGTCAAGGATAAATATTAAAACATATGTCTTTGACATCAATAACAAAACATGGAAAAAAAATTTTACACTCGATAAGTTATTTAGAAAAGAAGGAGAGAACCAAGAGAAAAAATTATTTCGATAATTTCTCAAAAATCTCACAGATGTGAATCCCAAAATGGATTAAATGTAGCTAGCAATGAAGAATTCAAAAATATAAATCATCTATCCGCCACAAAGAGTAATGCGAATAACCACAACAAAATAAAATTACTACCATTGAAAAGACTTGTTGTGCTAGATTTGCAACTATAACAGGTACTCCCAAAACACTGACATGAGATTGAAATGATGATGTTTTATTTGATTTAATAATTTATAATGATGTAAGGGTTATGTTAACATCCAATATTTGGATAGAAGTAGGTCTTGTTAATGGATCTCTAAGATATATTCAAAGTATAATATACATACTTGGTAGTGGTCCACCAGAAGCTCCAACATATGCGATGGTTGAATTTGATATTTAATTCAGAGTATCATTTGAAGAAAGAAGTCCACGTACAATTTCAATTATACCAATACAATGGGAACACACACACGAATTACCCTTACGGTTGACATGGGCATTGACAATTTGTAGTGCCCACTTCCCTTTGACACTTTTTACTATTTATTTCGATAATGTCGACTATACTTATGGATATTATTGTAGATTTTTGACTTAGCATGATGTTAGATGTTAGTGATACTAGACTGTTGTTAATTTTGATTCATATATGATGTGTGTGGATTATTAGAGACATTTATATTGATTATGATATGTTGATTGACATGGTTATATATATATATATATATATATATATATATATATTTCTGACATGTGATATTTTTTGTCACATTGAGTAGACCTGAATAATTGAACTAATTTTGTGATCCTATTGATATTGATAAAATGTAGAATCAAGATGTTGTTAGAAATTGTAAATGATATTGTTAATTTCTTAGATGATGTTTTGATTTGTATATAGATGATTGTGGATGTATATTATATATTTTATCCTAGATGTTTTGATACAGCCACGAGGTTGAAGGAATTGTTATTTGTTTTACAGGTAAACATGTGACAACAAACAATGGGGGGATCAGAGACCAACCACATTGGGATGCTTGATGAATTCAACAAGGGTCACCATGGTAACATGTATTTTGTTGTGTGTGTATGTTTGAATTGTTGTTAGGGGGTGCCCATCGGAGGGGGGAATAACCTCCAATTGTGACCAAGGGGTTATGTGTTATTCTTTCATTTAGTTTCCTTTATTTAATTTTTAATTTTAGTATGTGATTTTAAAGCGATGTATTCTCATTTATTAATTACTTGTTTTATGAATAAATCAGTAAATTAATTATTTTACTAAACTAAATTATGAATGGATCAAAAGAATTAATTTATTAGATTAGATGGATCTTGGATTATGTGTTGTAAGTTGAGTTCTTGTGATCTTGAGTGTTTTACACTCTACCCCGTCATGAAAATTCGAATTTGGCCTTAAGGGCCAATATTGAAGGCTTGTGGGACAAGTCAAACTTGTCCCACACCTCTTAAATTACTATACCAATGCTACCTATGGGTTGAGGGGTCAAAAATAGACCCCATTGCGTGTTTTGGGAAGACAAAAATGTAAAATATTATTACACTTTCTTTCTTGTAATTAAAATTTGTCCTTAAGGGGTGTGGGCTTGGATTGTGTGTGTAAGTAAATTATCATTCCTCTCACCCACCAATTTATTGTGTATTGGGGTTGAGGTTTGACTTTTGAGGTGGAGTTGAGGATGAGTGATGAGGCATCCTACATGGAGCGACCTCAACCTCCTCTTCCCTTTTCTATTTATTCAAGTTCTTTTTCTTGTTTGAGGGTTAATTCATTTCTTTGTGCACTTGCATTTTTGGGAGTTAGAGGATGTTTGAGTGCTTGTAGATTGTTGGAGCTACTTGGTAATTGTTTAGGCTTGAAAAATATTGGTGTGTGACTCTTGGATCAAGATCTACCATGGAAATTTAGGAGCTAAACTCTTGTTAAATGATTTCTTTTATTTTTGTATACATATGTGTGTATTTTTGAGTGTTTTAGTATGCTTGTTAGGGGCTTGGGTAGATTTCCTAAGTGTGTTGTAGGAGGAGACTATGGGTATCTTACATGTGGGGAGTCACAAGAGTGTATTTCATGTTTGGTGGGATTTGGGTTGGGTGCCCCACCTTGGACAAGAAAATGCTTGAATTTCTTAACTAGTTATTTTGTTGAAGGATCCGTAAGAGATTGTAGGAAGGCATAAGAGAATGTGAGAGGAATAAGAGGTTCTTGAGGGATGCATAAGAGTGTGTAGGGGTTTTGAGATGTTTATTGGAGGGTTTTAAGGTGGGCACCCATTTCCCTTCAGGAGGCATAAGTGAGCTCCCCATAGTTTCTTGCTCCTTTGACTTTTCATTTTGAAGCCTTGTGTATTTTGTTGTTTTCATTTTTGTGATTGTAGTTAAGTTGCTTGTGTTTTGGTGTGACTGTGAAAACTTAGTTTTATGATGTGGAAGCTTGTTTTGTTTCCATGTGCTGGATCCATCTTTCATTGCAATGTGGTTGGGGCTCGGGGGCTAATGAGGAGGATGGCTTCTCCTCCCCATTGGATTTTTGGTTGGGTGGAGAGTGTTGCCTCTCCCTCTCAATTTTTTTGTGGATTAAAAAAAACATGAAGGAGCTCTCTAGTTGGTGATGTGAAGCTTGGAGCTTTTGTTGTCAAAAAAAAATTCCATATGAGAAAACCTCCTTGTTATTCCCACTTAGGGTGGAAGTCTTGTAAAATTCTATTCCTTTTTAGATTTCATTTTTTAAAGTTTTCCCACTTTAAGAGGAATATATTGTAATAATCTTGTGAAGAAAAGTTTTATTTATTATTGGACTTTGGAGTTGTATTGTATGTTGAAAAAAAAGGGAAAGAAACATTTGTGTTTGTAAAGCTATTTTGTTGAAATAAAAAATAAAGTTTATCATCATTGTTTGAAGTTTTAGTATTGTGAAGAGAAAAGAAAGAATTCTAGAAAATGTAAAATGATAATGGTGTATACTTTGAAACTTTCAATGTAGACCCAAGTATTTAGTAGTTGTTTGAACTATTAAGTTGTAGTGAAAATGGAAAGAGGCAACAAATTTGAAGTATGTTGTAATGTTGAATTGTTGCATTTTGTAGTAAGAAAAATAAAAATATTAAAAGTAGAATTAGTTATTTTTTACTAATGGACTTGAAAGAAAATTTGTTGAATAAGAAATGAAAATGAGTCTTGTAGATGTTGTGTTATTATTGAAATAGTAAATGCTTTAAAGTGAGTAATTTAACTATGGAATGAATAAATGGAACTAAATCTTACAACTGGAAACTTCAGGAATATAAAATTAAGTTTAGAATGAATTTTAATACAACTTAGTGACTTTTGTTTTTTGGAAAAGATTATTTTTTAAGGTTTTATTTGTAAGAAATGAGACTGCCACCCTGTGCAGAGCGACAGTCTCATAACCACTGCTCAGGAAAAGTGGCGGTCTAAGAACTACCACTTCAGTAAAGCGGTGGTTCGTGAATCGTCACCTAGGTGGGGCAGTGGTCCCAGGACCGCCGGCTTGCTCTAGGTGGCAGTTCTGTCACTTATAGCAGAAATTCACGGATCTGTGCCTGTGTAATTTTTAACTTCTAATAACTAAAATTTATGCTTGTAAACATTTAGAGGAAACCTCCAGCAAACAAATAATGGCTAAATCTCATGGTTTTAAGCAATAAAATCTTCAAATGGTGGATTCAAAGTACTCAAACTTGTATATATTAATAGAAGTAGGGTTTTCCCCAAATTGAGAACTCCTAATACAAATAATTTTGTAATAAAACCATATTTGAAAAGGAAATCTCTTCAATCCTTAAATGAATGACATTACAATGATAAATCTACATTGTAAACTAATCTAAATTTGATTTTTTTTAGACTCTTCCATAGTTATTCCTTTCTTTCTCCCTTGGATTCTATCTCTCCAACCTGCAAATTAAACAAAGGAAAAGTGACTAATTGAGGAGACTTGGGTAATAAAAGGGATTAAATAAAAATTTGTAAGGATTTGTAGGGTTAGTTTGGAACCCTAGGATCTAGTGGCCAGAATTGAATTGATCCAAGGGTTGAGGATCAATACTTTTGTTTGGTAGGAATATATTCTATAGATGTTTTAAATAAATTTAATGGTATATGTAGATGGGTGAATGGGGCCATGTAAATATCTTGGTGTGCAAAGTCATTAATCTACTTCCTAGTATGTTTTAGAAAAGTAATGAGATGGGCATTTAAGTTATTAAAATAATTGAATTATAGTAACTAAGTATAAGGTAAACTAGTAAGGTAGAAAAGTTAGTTGTGGAGGAGTAAAAACATTAAACCAAGTAATTAAATTATGACACCCTCCTAGTTGAATGTTAATTAATTGACCTTAGAGATAAATTAAGGATATTTAAGCATTTAACTTAGGCCTAGTCCATCCTTTGTAAAGTAAATACTATTAATGTAAATAAATTTAATGCACACCAAGGGTTGACAACCTTGTAACCTTCTAACTTAAACAAACAAAAGTCTGCAACTTTTGGGTTAAGTGTTTAGGGTTTTAGCATGTTTGTAGAACATCATATATTTTTAGGCGTTACACAATACATAAATCACAAGGTTTGACTCTTTCCAAGGTTGTAGTTGATATCAAACAAAGGGAAACAATGAGGTTAACATTTTTTGCTATCTCTCGAGTAAAGTATTTGTAAATTCTTAGAATATTTCTATCATTTACATATGACCGCTATGAATAGATGAGGAAGGGAAAACTACTTTTGAAATGGAAGGCTAAGGAAAAAAATGAAGCCCTTAGAATATAAATAATGTCACCTATATAATACACATTTTATCATCTAATTTAGTCATTTAATGTGATGCACATTTCGTATTTTGATTACACATAAATCAAATCGTGGTAAAATATGCTAAGAGGTACCATTCTCGAGGTAACTATTTTAGATTTGTTTCATAAGTAGAATAGACGACTCAAAAATGATACATGTCAACATATTTTACATAAATTTATATAAAATAAATATGTTAGTATGTATAACATTTAATTGATATGACACTCGCTACCAAAATATAATATTTCCCATGAATATATTTTTTGTTAGTATGGAGCATAGGCTTCTCGCTTAGCCATTTTTAAAATCTAAGTTCAGCATGCTGAAACCAGCATCACAATTTGGTACTCTTTCGAAATATTAATATAAACGAAAAAATGATCCATATAATCTTAGTTTATTCCTCTAGAATAAATGTATGCAGATTATAATCCAAGGAACTAATAGATGACGATTAAATTCTTTTATTTGAAAAAATAATAAAATAGAATTAAATCAATTTAAATAGGCATAAAACCTTCAATCTCTTTCTCATGGCAAAACGATCAAGAAAAGGATGATATCTATAA
This sequence comes from Taxus chinensis, assembly GCA_019776745.2. NCBI lineage: Eukaryota > Viridiplantae > Streptophyta > Pinopsida > Cupressales > Taxaceae > Taxus > Taxus chinensis. Next base: position 177,887,561 of record CM034152.1, on the reverse strand, counting down.
ATTTCAATATATTTTTAAAAAGCGTTTATTAGAAAATTATTTTTCCAATTAAAATGAATGATGAAAACGGTGATAGTTCAATGGCGAAGATGATTTCTTGTTAAACTATCCACAGTGGTATAAATTCCTCTAAATATTTTGTAGAGTCAAAACAGACTTTAGACTTTGATATAAATATACGTGAAATACACTTACTCAAAAAGTTATAATCAATTATATGTATATTCCTTATGAGATAGAGATGCGATATCTATGCAAAATTGCTGGTTTCTTATAAGTGTGATAATGAAAAATAAGTAAATAACGTGTGGGGTTCATAACGAAGGACTTCTAAGAGAGTTGATTAATGATTTCATTTAAGAACGCTAATTGCAACATTTTATCATTAAGGTTGCCAATTGCTTTACCGGTAAGAAATAGTTCATGGAATACAATTTCAATTGGGTTTTCTGCAGTTTTTTCGGATTTGTCCACTGGCGCCTGTCAGAGGTGTGATGTTTCCCATCCTCACCATGGCGGCTGCAAAATCTGTAAAGAAAGTGTTCTGAGAGGTGGAATAGGTAGTCACTTGAGAATCAGTAGATCCTCCATTGAATAGCTCCTGGTCGGAGTGAAAAACGCCTTTCTTGCTTGTCAAATCCTTGTAGTAGTTATTGTCAAAACCAGTTGGAGTGACAAGGTCTAAGGGAGCAAGATTACTGTCGGCACTGCCAGTCGTGCTGGGACAGCTTGCTTTTAACGAATTGGCAAATGCCTTGTCTATGTTGTTATCATTGTAAATGCGAGCTCTGAATGTTGTGCATCGGGCTTGACCAATTGTATGAGCACCTAAACATCATAAAACACACACAAGCCATTTTTATAAAACTTGAATATTCATATCGTTTGTGATCTTGATCTCTTTATGTTATACAATGTACCTGAAAGTGCAACCATGTCCTTAGTAGAAAGGCCTTTTGCGCTGAAAGATGAAATGAGTCCTCTGAGGCTTGAATTTGGACCTGGAAGATTGTTATTCGCAGCATTTTGACTGGCTGTTGTGGAGTCTCTTCTACCCAACATCACAGTCCATGTTGGCCCTCCCACCTACACATCGCAGTAGCATTTCAATAATGTTGTTTTAGCTATCTTGATAAGTTTTGAACTTACTACAATTTATAGCTACAAATGCTCAGTCATGAGCGATTAGACATTTAGAAAACAATCAAATCTGTACAAATTATTACGTCAGAGATTTTACATCATTCAACTAAAGAATGAAGATTTTTGGGGATACCTGACAGTATTTGATTAACAAAGACTGTTTATAACTTAAACTGCAAGAGCTACGCCAATAATCTATAAGCTTTTATCTACAAGAAACTATGCACTAGACCTACACGAAGACACATCGATAACTATGGTCTGTGGTATAACTGCAACAAAAATTTCGGTATAAGGTGTATGATCATGGCTGCTAGGAGTTGACGTGGGACTACTCATTATAAGCAAGACGAGTACTTCAAGGTTGTTCTCCATATGAGAAGCCTATTGATATTTCGAAAAAATTATAATCAAAAAGTAAAGATTAAGTAAATACATGTGTTTAATCATACTACTTGATGAAAGTAAAGAGTAAGTAAATGAAGGTGTTTAATCACAGGTACTACATGATGAACGTGATTAACAAAAAGTAAATTGAAATTTAATCAGCCTCGTTCATCATAATAGATACTTGATTATCATACTACATGATTAACAAAAAGTAAATTGAAATTTAATCAGCCTCGTTCATCATAATAGATACTTGATTATCATACTACATGATTAACAATAAGTTACAATTTAAAATGTCATCAACTTTACCTTCATAATACTCGATTAAGAATAAATGAGTTAAAAGTATTATCACTTCTTGAGTGATACTACGTATGTTTAGACGTTGTAAACAATACCAAACGAATATCAATAAATAATTTAAAATATAAGAGTAATAATATTTCCATAGTCTATAAGGTTTTGACTTTAAAACGTGTAATTTCTAATAGGATTTTATTGGATTAAATTAATTTAAATGTTATATCCTTACTCATTCAGTAGGGTTACAATTATTAATTGTGTAGTAAAAAATATTTGCCATACTCATAATAAATGATGAGTAAGTTAAAAGAACCATATGTGGTTATTAGTGAGTTATAAGTAGTTTGGAATCAATGATTCAAGTTTTATTTCTATTGAGTTTATTGTACACTTTTGATACACATTGTAATTTTATTTCTCCTCTTACAAGAAAATGTGATGTTTCTATTAGTACTTCTTCTCTTTCACTTATAGATATTAATGTGTATAGTGATGTTAGAAAAAATAATAAATGATGAGTAAGTTAAAAGAACCATATGTGGTTATTAGTGAGTTATAAGTAGTTTGGAATCAATGATTCAAGTTTTATTTCTATTGAGTTTATTGTACACTTTTGATACACATTGTAATTTTATTTCTCCTCTTACAAGAAAATGTGATGTTTCTATTAGTACTTCTTCTCTTTCACTTATAGATATTAATGTGTATAGTGATGTTAGAAAAAATAAGCATGTTGTTCTTTCTTTAGTTGATCATGAGGAAACCTTGATGTAGTCATCAAACTTCTCCATATAAACCAAGTAGAATGTCACACTAAGACACTTTGAATGTGGATCACTCGATAGACATTAAAGAACAAAACCGAGTCCCATATCCCACTATGAGAAGGTGCTCCTCTCCTCCAATTCATAACTCCAATATAATAAAAATATTTACCATCTAAAATTTTAACCACTAGAGTTGCCTCACTTAATTTCGACTACTAGTTTAGGCAGTAGAGGTCATAAATTCGAACTCATAATTTAACCACACTAGGGTAATGAGTGGTCTACTAGAATTCTGTAACGAATATATCTACCGACATACTTGTTAACTAATATTACTAATATATACTAGTTTGAATTTGGACTAAGAAGATTGCTAATGTAAAATAGAGCGATCCTGTAAAACATTCATAGAACATTCACCATCTGTTAAAGTACACAAAAATGCATAAGAACCTGCAAACATTTGCACCAACCTTGGAAAAAAGCCTACTACGAGATAGGAGCTTCCCTTTAAATAAGTACTAAAAATAGTCGGTCTATTTTAAGAAAGAGTATAAAAACTTCGAACAATAAAAATAATCCAAATCCGCATAGAAAAATAGTTTACTTCAACAACAGAATCACGAGCAGCAATGGCGATGATATCAGCACACGACACAACTCCACTGCACACCGCCTCCACTTGAGTTTTGATGGTGTCGATTACTTCGTATCCTCTTACAGAATTCACGTTGGGGCCAGCACCCTTCTCTCCTGTTATGGTCGAGGTGTTGTCCAATAGTATTGACCCATCACACCCCTGCATATCTGAAAAGAAATTAGAAAAACATACGAAGTAAGAAATGCAGCTATCTAAACTTCACAAAGAAAATCTTACATTAACGAAGCAGTCATGGAAATGAAGGCGTAGCAACGATGCAGCCATTCGTTTTTCTTTGGCGACTGCAGCTTTCACAGCAGCTTTAACTGTGGCCTGCGCATTGGGACACGTCTTATCATAAAATGTCGAGGTGAGCTGCCCATTAACATCTGTCAAACATAACATTATCAAGACAATGCAAGCAAAGAAACTACTACTCATGTTGATAATTTAATATCCCTAAGCAACAGCTCTCAGAATAAAAAATAATGCAGGCAACTGGGCATGGTTTTTCTTAGAGAATTTTGGCTTCTTATAATGGCTGAGATTGACAAGACTCAAGTGGTGTTTCGTCTTTCGTCCCTTCGGGACTGCAGACGAGACACCAAGGATTCCCTTTGTTGCTCTGTCTTAACAGTCAATGATATTCTCGTGGATGTGATGGGACTCGCTAAGTTCGTCCATTATCTTCGACTTTTGCGTGTTTTCTTCCCTTCTTCCAATGTGAACTAAGCCTATTTCCTTTGTGAATTACGTCTGTCTATAGACTTCATGCACAATTTTACTCGAGTCTTCCTAACGTCATATTCCCACATCACGAGCATTCATTGTTTCTACATTACAGAAAAATTTCATTGCATCAACCGTATAAATTTCATCCCACTCTCTTGACTCCGAAAGTCATGCATCCGTGTTGACCCAATGTCCCATAAATATTTTTATTGAGTCTTCCTAACGTCATATTCCCACATCAAGGGACAAATTTCATTGTGTCAACCGTATAAATTTCATCCCATTTTCTTGACAAGTTTTTTTTGTTTGAATCCGAAATTGGAAGATTTAGTATTCATTGTTTTTACATATCAGATAAATTTTATTGTATAAAATGCATCTTTCTTTTGATTCTAATTTTTTTGTTTGAATATAAAATTATAGGGATTAGCGGTACGTAATTCTTAGACATAGCTATCAAGGATTGAGAAGTTTCCATTCCACCAAAATCACCCGAAATATGATCCCTAATTCATTTCTTATTTATTGGTATCTTCTGAGAATAAAACCCTAGTGAATAGCTAAACAACACTTTTTATGTACTATGAACCAGACTCCAAATTGACAAGATATAAAATTTGATTAAATTTTACTTTATATTAATTGTATATACAATACAAAACTCGTTGAGGGGAGCTATTGCCAAATGCAACTCAATTATTTATCATTATTTTACTCTTAATCCTTATTTATTAGTTATTATTTCTACATGTATGAAAATGCAAGGTTCATAATTCTAAGGTAAATTATCATATATTTTTCTATTAGTTTGTGCATAGAAGGTTTTGTGTATCTAGAATCTCTCTTCGATTAGCCATAATCTCCCGTACTAACCAAAAATTACCATATGGAACTTGCCAACTAAGATGGCACTAGATAAAGAAGCCAAAAACATATGTCGCGCACTATAAAAGAATTATGCATGGGTAACTAGTACAATCATTGCCATTTATTCCAGTCTATAGTAGGACCCCTCTTATTGTCTAACGCGTAAAATAAAGATATTATTCCCTTCTAGAACCACTAACACACTTTAAATGTCACGGCCATTTGTGGAATAATTTTTAACAGACCGGAAAATATTGAGTGTAAATTGTTGAGATTTCCTTTTTGTAATGGTATATTATTTTATAAATTTTAATGAAGTTGATCTATATTTAATATTAAAAGTTTTCTTTCTTTTTAAAACTCTGCACTTTATTTCATGAAACCCATGAAAATACAAAAGTGAAAAAGAACATCTATATGGAGTACATATTAGTAAAAAAATAAAAAATAAAAATTGGACTTCACTTTTCCATTAATTAAATCAGTTATTTGTAAGGCCCTTATTGTTTTTACTATTGGTAAAAGGTTATTTTGGGAGGGGACCTTATCCCAAGATACAAAAAGACTCGAGAGCCAGAAAATTCAAGAAAAAACAACCAAAACAAAGGCCTAGAGAAAGGGTAAACCATGAAGCATAAGGCAGTGGACCGACTAGGGGAGAGGACCCTATAACCGTGCACCTAACTTTAGGGGCACGCAAATATATGTAGGTATGTCGGTAGCGTAAAAAAATGATATCATCATGTAGCGTATGATCGTGCCATATTGACATTTTCGCTTCGCGTTTTAATTTGGAGGGAAGAGTAGTTTTCGAATTGATTTAATATGAAGAAAATCAATATCAAGCACTTGAAAGAGGGACCAATGACCGAGCGCCCTATGTGTCACATTCTCATTAACTCTTAAAAAGTGTAATTAACCAAAAAGTGAACAACTATTGGTGCTTTTGTTAACAACCTATGGTGAAAAGAGATGTACATGTTTTGGTACCCGCTCGGTTATAGGGTCCTCTCCCCTACCGCAAGAAGCAGCAAAACATACGTATGGCAATGATACAACAACTACCAAACAACATAAATGGCTATGCAAACAATTATTTCTTCCATGACTCTGAGTCAATGTGGGGTGAGCCGTAGACAAAATTTCTTCTTTACTTCCATCCATACATCACCATTGTTAGGAACAAAGATATCCACTTTCCTCAAAGATTCAGTGTATAAAGATTCAGTGTATATAGTGTGACCATTCTTCGAGGGGGACATCGGTTTAGTTACAACGTTCAATTTAACAGTTGGTCCCCTCTTCTGTTACTGTTTTTTCAATTTCTTCATGTTTTCGCTCCAAGTTATAGAGTGGGGAATTAATCATTAATGCTTCATAATTTACATTTTCCCAACAGGCTAGATTTTTCTCCACAGTCAGTAAGTCAGTTCTGTCAGCACTGAATCTATCATTAGAGATTTGTCCTCCACCAAAATCATTTAGATTTGGCATGCAATTCAAATTAGATATTGGCGGGATCAACACCGCTAACTTGGTCTGACCGCTGACAAGGGCATGTTTAATTTCTTTTCCTCCAAACGCCAGCTCAACCCCATTTTTCCCTTCCACATTCAATTCTATGATCGAAGTTCCGTATTATTGGTTTTCCATACCAACAAGTATAGCCACGCCAATATCCTTTTAGTCTAAAAGAGGAATCGAACGCATCTCCTTTACCTGATCGCTGCTTTGAACCAATTGTTCCTTTGGCTTATTGTGAATCGATTTCCTGGACACAAGTGTGCATGGATGGAAGGATTTTCCATTCTTTGCATCCGAAACTGCCATGACCTACCAGCTTGCATTTATTACAGAACACAAGAGAGTCTTCAAATGCAAGCGTCTGATTCTATACTCCATCACGCAGTTCAAGGTTAATGACCGCTGAGGGAGTTGCGCCAACAGTGATGTTAATACACATTCTAGCTGCAATGAGCCTAGATATTACAGCTGTAGACACATCAATGGCGATCAAATCGCCCATTGATTTAGCTATCCCGACTAACACATTTGCCTCCTGAAATTCCAATGGAAGTCTAGAGAGCCTTAACCAGATGGGGCACACTATGGGAGTGTGGGTAATCGCTCACATTTTCGATATGACCAGGGAAAGTTTGGTTCTTCCATAGAACCAAGGCCCTCCTTGCATAACCTAGTTCATATCTTCTTCCAACGTAAAGATAAAGAGGAAGTTTCTCTTTGAAAGAGCAACTGTGAAGAGTTTCCAGAGAGGCATCCATTTATTGTTGGCCCAGTCCCTGACCTGGTCGATATTTGGCTGTATCCTAACGAAACAACCCATCAGAGAAAATCTATGTCGCTAGCTTTGTCAACAATAATGTCATGTATCTTGAGCCAAGGTGTATCTTGCTTCCATATCAGCCTTAGATTCATTACTGGTTCTTGTGGACATTTCTTGAAGAGCCTACCAACCCAAGAATGCCCTTCCTATTCGCCCTTCACTCCATGTATGGCCCTTATTTTATACACACAAATACAACAGTAAAAATACTAGAATAATTTTTTTTGACTTACATTTAAGTTTACATAACATTATAAGAGATCACTTAGAAGAACGTACACCACTCGATATGTTTGCATAAACATTAACCCACATAGATAACATGAATACACGTGATGCACATCAATGCCACTTTTGTTTTTTAATGACAAGGCACAGGATAACAATTCACAACATAATGATTCAACTACAGAATACACTTGAAGATAGGGTCCTTTCCTCAATTATTACAAACATGTTTCAATCTTAACTTAAGTACTAGAAAGAATCATAATATGTGATTCATACATTTCTTTTCCTTTTTGCTAGATTTAATTTATATAGTTTAACATTTAATTTATGGTATATCTCATTCAATAAGAATCATCTACATTATTTCAATTACTTGTTTAATTCATTCATTCATTAACATGATAATTATTTACACATAGGGATATTTACATACACACATGACTACTAAGTATTATCCCTAGGATTCACTCCTAATGGCATGCATCTTTATCTTATACCATAAATCTATTACACAAGAGAACAAGTGTAAGTCCAAAAGATGTGAAGTTCACTTTTTTTTGTTTAAGGATTTAGCGCCGAGTTTCTTTCATTAATTTATAAATTTGGAATTGAGTTAGTACACAATAAGTATTATAGGAGGTATTTTATTTATCCATGGTGAGAGGGTTTAATCACATTACAAGGATGATCATGTTTTACTTTCTTGTGGAAGAACTCAAGAATACACTTCCCAAGGTAAAGTGTCAATTTCAATTTTACTATAGTTATGCTCCAATAATTAATTAAGGATTCAAAGGAACTTAACATGGAAACAAACTTCCTTATTTTTTGTTTAGATTAGGTTTCCTAAGTATCATTTTACGTCTAACTTAAGAGGCTTTTCCCTAATTAGGTTAATATGCCTTTTTGTAATGAATTGTGTAACCTATTTGTTAATGGGGCTTTTGTAATCTTATCAGACTACTAATCCATGTCTTAGGAGATTTATCTATAAGGAGAAGATCACATAGTTTCACATCATACATCTATCACCTAATAGGACTAGTGGGGAAGAAAGATGGAGTAGTTCATTTTTAAAGGTTAGGGTTCACATTAGATTTTACACAAGATGGATCTCTTTCCTCACCAAAAAATGGTGTGAACATCTTATATCAAAAATCTAAAATTTCACCTTTTTCCAAGCATAACATTTTTTGGTTTACATTTTCACCAACTAATCATAACTTAATATGTTGTTAAGTTTCATAATTAACCCTTAGTATTGCACCATTAAACCCGATGACAATTGATATTGGGTATCGAGTTAATTTACAATCTTAATTCTTAAAGGTGGCCTCCAAGGTTAGTTGGAAATCTTCGCCACTCAACATATTTTTCGGTCCAAGAGGATTTTATACTATGTTTAATGTTGGTTCTGCAAGGAGTACTACTTTATGATAAAAAAAAATTGTTACTACATTCAAGATTACTAAACCTCTGAGGGAATCACATACTCGATATAAAATTGGACCATGTCGCTCTTAACCAACATTTTCACAACGACGTCGTTAAACATACATGTTATGACACTAAACTCAAACTTAGCTATTATTTATTCAACTAGAAGGTGGCATAGAGTGTAAATATTTTAAGTTCATCCTAAGGTTTTAGTTTTCTAAGCTATAAAGAATGACATAGGAAGGGTAGTTATACACATAGTTTATACTAGGGTGGACTATTTCGTTTAGATCTCTTTATTACATTTTAAGGTAAGAAACAAAACACACCATTTATTTAATCATCAATTGCACAATGGAATTGTACTATAAGCTATTAAATTCAATTTCATTTAACACAAATATCGAACTCTTACGATAAAAAAATTTGGATAAAAATAACACCCATGTTGGGATGAACATTTTCCCTAAACTCTAGCATATTAAAAATGTAACAAAAATTCACTAATAAACCTTCTAATGCTTCGTAAAATGTTGAACTATCCTCTTAAATATCACTTAACATATATATCGAACCCCATTTTTTACCATATGTAAATCTGAATCAAAAGAACACCTATAGTTAAATGCATATTTCCCAAAGCGCACCTAAAAGTAACATCTCATACATATTAAAAAATTTCAATGATAAACTTTACTGTAGAATAAAAAATACATTTTTATTTTCATTAAAATATATAAATTACAATGATACATAGTGAATTACAACCACACCATTTCGCCATCTTACTTGCATCCTACAAAACCATGTGAGGATGAAATTAGCGAAAAATTGTTGGCATGGCATCCACCTAAATCCAACATAATTAACGTTTTTAGTTCTCCATTTACATAATAATAATAATAATTTACATTTGAAAGTAGAGGGTTAGAAACATATATTCATTTCATTTCATTTCACTACATTTCTTATTTAAGGGGAGAGAAAGAGGTAAGGGAGAGAGAGAAACACTATTTTTCCAAAAGTCCACTTTCACAAAACAAGTCACAAGATAGAGTTCAAAAAATTTATTTATACGTGTTAATAAGTTTCCACGATGGTTTGCTAACTTGACTGGGGTCCTACAACTTTCATTTTAATATTTCTCCTACTAGTTAATAAAACACCCAATTTAGGCTCAGAGGCTAAGACACCATGTTCAAAAGTTGCCTTCTTTTAGGTGAAACATGATGGCTAAATTCCTGTGTGTCCTCCTATATATCAAAAATTCACAGGAACTAACAAAATTTGAAACGGGCGAATGGTTTTCAATTTTCTACAAGGTTTCCATAGCCACGAGTCGTAATTGGTCTAATTTAACTTAGTTAACACCGACCAGATGCCTAAAAAATGGCCTTGTCAAACTAGCCCGGAATGCATTTTTCCCAAACTGAAGGTTCCAAGAAATTATCTAGTAAAAATACTAGACGAATGCGAAAGCGGGAAAGTATTTCATTGCTCAGGGTCCAAATGGTGAGCCCAAAAGAAACCCAAATTTATAGTTTTAACATCTCCCTCAAAGTGGAAGACAGAGTAAGATGGTTTCTAAAGGAGTGGTGAAGAGAGCGCAAATGATCAAATGAGGTCGATCTAATGCTTGGTGTGAATCTCTACATAACAAGGAACACATGCGACTTTTGACATCTGTTTTATGGGGCTCAGACTGTAGTTTTGCAATTCTCTAGAAATTGTGTTGTTTCTAACTTTACAAGGTAGAAAAAATGGTTTTTTAGTTAACTCATCTAGCTCTCGCCAAAACCAACAGACATAAGAACAAAGTTTCAACACCCCAGATTTATCAATGCATGAGGTTTTGGTCACAACAGGGTTGATGGTCAAATTGAAATTTGGTAGAAAAATCATGAGGTGTTGTTTTATATATTGCATTAGTCATCTAGTTAAACTATTCAATTTTTTAAGAAACTAATAGTTTATTATTTTTATTATATTGCAAATGAATAACAAATCATACAAAGATTATAAAAGATAAAGACAAGGAGACCATGCCTGAGGGGAAATGAATCGGCCAAAGTTGTGGAGCCTGATTCCAAATCTCCACAAGCCATTTCCTTGAATGGTAGCATGCATAAGGAACACTCCCCCAATTTCCTTTTCTTGATAGTATCTAGAGACACTTCAATAAAACCATTTTTGCGTATCCAAAAGATGAAGCATTCCATGAGTCTATAATTGTCTGAGGCATTTGATTGAAAAATATTGTGCCATATTTACGCTTCCCGATAAATTACTAGATTCATCAAGAACCTTTGAGTACAAGTTCACTCCCCACTTAAACCAAGTTCATCTCCCAAATTTTTGCAAGACATTTTTTGTAGATATCCACATAACTCCGTCAGTTCAAAAGGGGCAATGTTCTTGTAGGTATAAAAACAACAGGGAAATTTCTATATTTTAGATGACAACCCACATGCTCACTTCTGTAAAAATGTTTGATAGGAGAACATAAATTGCACCATTTGATCATCTTACTCAAAAAGGAGAGTTTTCATAAATAGTGACTCCATATTTTATATGCTCTTTAAGAACCAAGTAAGCACACCCATGCAGTTGCCTAGGGTTTGACTCACATCTTCATTTCTGATTGACCTAACACCAGTACGAAGAAACATGACCTAAACATTATACGAATCAATAATCCTCATACTACATTAACTCATGAAACCCACTACAATTATAAGAGCTTTAGTAGCTTGAATAAAATTTAACATCTACTTGCAGAGGTCCAAAAAAATGTGTAAAAAAGTTTTCTAAACCCGATAATCATAAACACCCACAACCACGCGTATTCTGAGTGAACATTCTAAGTCTCCACATACTTGGTTATTGACCAAACATGTTGGCATATATTCCCTATAACATACCATGGATAGTCCACCATGTACACATATGTAATAGTGGCCTTATAAATACTTGCATGGGTCGAGTGAAATTCAACTAAATATCATAAAGAAACTATTTAAATCATAACACCCACAACCCTAAATACTCCTAAGCCTTATAAATATGCATAATCATTGTCCCAATAAAAAATTATCCTATGAGAAGAATACAATTTAGTTAAAATTTGTAGAGTTGTGCAATAACATGTTGCACATTCTACATACACGTCTACTAGAGCATTTGCAACTCCAACATTTGACAAAATTTCTTTATCTACCATATTGCTAGATGGACATCCATACCCTACTCCAGAGTTCACATTTTGGCACAAGCAGGGAGTGCGTAGGAAAATGTAAAATGATCATGTTGGACACCTATTTGTTGCATAGGTGAAATAGTGTGACTATCCCGTGAGGAAACCCATGTATTTTGTACAGTGCCCAATCACATTCCATGAGAAGCTGCCTCGTTCTTTAATTTTGTAAAATAATGAAACCAAAAAATGCTTTGGGAGATGCCCATGCCACACTCTACTCTTCTGTAACTATCCATTCCTGCTAAATTTGTAATGTGAACTAGGGTTTCATCTTTGTTAATGCCTCCAGATCTCAAATAAAGTTCTTGAATTATTGTCCAAGGAGAATGACAGGTATGACTAGCCATTGAGGATGCCCATGTGTTGTGTCAAATATTCCACATGCCTTGGGCAGTTGAACTTATTAATATATGGTGGGAAAAGATAGGTTTTAAAGGACAATAAAGGAAGCCCATGCCCTGTCCACATCTAACCAAGCCCTCTCTCCTCCAATCATGCCTCCGCTTCCCACCTATTCAAAAAAATTATTTCCTCTTATTTATATTGTTTATTTCTATTTTTTCACTACATTCCCATCCCTTTATAAGAGCATCATCCTCAATGCGACACTACATTGAATATTGAACGATATATAGGCAAGGAATTCAATAATGACACATATCTTTTAACAAAACAACTTTTTGGTATAACGTGACCACAAGGAAGAAGGAAAGGTTTGGCAACTTATTAATGTTATATGAAGATGAGTATTTCCAATTTACAGTAATATTTAGTTAACCATTTTCCTTAATGGTATTTATTAATCTCAATCTCTTAATATTTCGTTGCCTAGGATTTCAATGTAGTTATGTTCGTTGGTGCCCAATAGTGATTGACATCAATATGCCACACAAGGCCCTACACGACACTAATGACCGACACGACATATTGCTACATACTTTTATGACTGGATCACACCACAAGATCTCAACCAAACCATGGAAAGAACATACAATACCCACTCAATATAGTACTTTTCACACACATGCCTCTAACAAAAATGCACTCATAACATAAGCATAATCTAAAAACATGAAATTCCCAGTAGTGCACATAGAGGGGTTTCACGAAACTCAAAACCATAACTATAGCTATATAGGGTCAAGATGGAAACAACATCAAAAAACATAATCCATACTCATAAGAGTACACATAAATCATAATACCATAACATACATATCCCAAAGCATCACAAATAACTCCATATACCTCCCAAAGAATCACAAAAAACTACATATACCTTCCAAATCATCACAAAACAACTCCATATGCTTCCCAAAGCATCACAAAATAAATCCATATGCCTCCCAAAGCATCATAAAACAACTCCATATACATCCCGAAGCATCATAAAGAACTACATATACCTCTTGAAGCATCACAAAACACTACATATACCTCCCAAGGCATAAAAAAAAAACTCCACATACCTCCCAAAGTATTAAAAAAACTATATATACCTCCCAAAGCATCATAAAAACACTCCATATACCTCTCAAATTATCACAAAATAAGTAGATATACCTCCCAAGCATCAAAAAACAACTCGATATACCTCCCATGGAATAAAATAAAGATAAATTTTCCTTTTCACTTCCCAAAAGAGGTTTGTCTCCCTATGGCCCTAGGCACATAAGGTCCAAACACCTCTATTGCAAGTGACATAATAAATCATGGTTTTAAAACCTTCTAGTTATTTGTAACTCCTTGCGGCGTACTCCCATACAATGAAGTGGGTCCATACATTCAACCACTCCATGGTGTATCCAATGACCTTATTCCACACGTTATGACATTAGAACTAGCATAAAAATATGTTTCAAATGACAAGTGGAAAAACTCCCAAGCCTTGGCCTAAACTATAAAACTTTTAAACATGAAAATAAAATTTAAAACTAAGTAAAAAAAATGGCCAAATAGCCATAGTTAATGCAAAAAAATTCATGTTAGTGCAACAACCAAATAAAATGCCCAAAATATAAGAACACATCAATCAAGAAAACTACTGGTTTTGACAAGAAAAGAGATAATGATCAATTTATGAATAAAACGTGTATAGAGAAATAACACATTACAATTACTATATGGCCTTATACAACCACGAAAGGGGTACTCAGTGAGTTGCTGACACTTGGACATCAAGCCTCAAGTCATAAAATAAAATATTAAACAATACAATTTTCATCATCCCTATCTGAATCATCCATCCACCGCTTCCACAAGGCTCAACATAGTTGTAACTACACTTAGGTTGAACTCATATGATAACCATATAGGGAGAGAGAAAGGAGTACATGTCACCATCCTATGAGCCTAAGGAGTACATGTCACCATCCATTAGATTCACGGGTTATAATACATCATGTTACCACATACGAAAACCAAAGTGCAAGGATTGTACAATAAGGATCATACGTTCACCATATGTCTGTAAATCATGACATGAACTATCACATATTACATGAATTATACGTATGAGGAACACAATGTATAAAATTACAATATATAGTCAATTGGAATTATAACATGGTGACACACACGATTCATCACAACAAGGTGATGAAATGATGATACAATCCAATTCCGTTTACACCAATTTTTCATGCAGCACATAATCACACTGACATATCAAAGAGTAACAAGACACTCCAACACCCTGAAATTCACAAAAACATTCTTTTCACACACAACAAGGTGGCACATCACACATGAAGTCCTCATTGAATCCATGAAAATGAGAATGAATAATCTCATCATAAGCACATCAAAATGTAGAAGGAATGACAACCATATTGTACCAAGCCAAGAACACAGTTGCTAATCAAACACCATGATCAATAAGATGAAAGTAATTCACCAAAAGAACTTTACATAAACCTTTGCAAACAAATGAGAAGAAATATCATATATTATTATGGAACTCCATGAAATACAATGAGAATGAGCCTTGCTTATATAGGTAAAGAATAACAATCTAAGAACTAGTCAAGGTCATAGATCAAACCATAAATCAAGGAAAGAACTAGTCATCAAAGAACTACTCAAGACCATAGATTTAGGATTGAAATAGACATCAAGAATATAATCAATACCATAGATCAAGGAAATAACTATACCAAACAACTAGATAATATCCCCCTAATATCTAAATAAATAAAAATAAATATTCACACACATAAGTGGGTGAGGATAAATACAATAAAGGTAAATAAAGTACCTAGGTGAACATGAGCTAAGGTAAATAAATACTCTAACACCCCCCACTCAAGTGATTCTAGGGGCCAAAATAGAAGTGGCATGTCCACAGTATGAGTATCGACAGCTAGGCCTGATGAGGTACTCATGTACAATATATCCATGAAGAAATCTTGAACCAAAAGAAGGAAATGATCTTGCTATAAGGAAAGAGAAAGAAGAAGAAGAAGGAATATGTTCACACGAATACCCCCAAAGAACTGCTTCCAAAACCCCAAGCATTCCACACAACTCAATGTAGCGAGGTGATGCAAAAGGCTTCATAAAGATGTTTTTAACCTATTGCTGAGTCAGACTGTACTGAAAGCAAATAACTCCATCCTGAATGTGCTGACGAATGAAGTGGATGTGTATCTCCATATGCTTTGTCCACTGGTGCTCAACTCGGTTGCGAGAAATGTGAATTTCACTTTGGTTGTCACACCAAAGTTCAGTCGGTGAATCCTATGGGAATCCAAACTCTACCAATAACTGTCAAAGTGAAATAATCTGCCGACTCACTGTAACTGCTTCTCTGCACTCTGGCTCTGAAGATGAAAGTGCAATAACTTATTGTTTTTTCATGCCCAAGCAACTGGAGAAGAACCAAGAAAAAAAATATATCCAGAAGTGGAACACCTGCCATCAATAATACTTGCCCAGTCTGAATCTGTATACCCAACCAACTGATTATAATTATGCCTAGTGTAGTATAGGTGAAAGTGGGAAGTGTCATGAAAATAGCGCAAAATCCTTTTAGCAGTTTGCTAGTGAATAATATGGGAAGAATGTTAAAACCAAGATACAATCCCTACTGCAAATGAAATATCAGGGTGAGTATGGGTCAAGTACATGAGACTCCCAACAAACTGCATATACAATGTAGGATAACAAAGTGGTGTGGTACATGTGGAAGTAAGAGTAACTCCAGAATGAAAAGGTGATGGAATTGATTTTCAATCATCCATATCAAAGTGCTTAATAAGATCATGGGTGTAATTTTGCTCAATTAAATGAATCCCTAAATCTGTCTAAGAAATCTATCAACCAATGAAATAATGCAATATCCCAAGATCTGTCATGTAAAATTGTGTAGAAAGATCCCTCTGAATACTCTAAATGTGGGAAGAAGAGCTGCCAATAGGTAACAGATCATCAACATACAAGACAAGTATCTCAATATCCTCACCAGCATGTTAGATACACTGTATGATCAGATTGGAAATGAAGAAAAACATTAGATAGAAGAAAAGAGTCCATCTTATCATACCAACCCCAAGGGGCTTATTTGAGACCGTAGAGAGACCTTCGGAGCCTACAAACAAGAGAAGAATAATGAACAAATCTAGCTGACTGCTCCATGTATATTTCCTATTGTAGATCTCTATGTAAGAAGGCACTCTTCACATCCATTTGGTATACAGACCACCCTTATGATGTAGCAATAGCAAGTACAAGGCGTACATAATCCATCTTGGTAGTGGGTGCAAAAGTATAGGAGTAATAAATACCTTCAACTTGTGAAAAAACCTTTGCAACAAGACGAGCCTTATACATGTTAATGAACCCATCAGGTGCGTATTTGGTTCAATATACCCACTTACACCTAACCATCTTTCTTCCTTTAGGAATATATACCAAATCCCAAGTATGATTCTTCATCAAAGAATAATACTCAGTTGTCATCACATCATCCCACTCCTATATCCCATGAGCCTTTTAAAAATATTTTGGATCTTCATAAACTGCCTGACACAAAATTCCAGAACCTATAGAATGTGTGTGATGATGTCTAGTTTGTGGAAGATCTTGTATGAAAGGTGTTTCCTCAGAAAAATTAGTAGGATCCCACTTAGGCATAGTGATAACATCAATGGGAATTGGATCCTCAATGACATCTATAACATCCTCATCAATATCCTCAAATAAAGGATCCTCAAGATGAGATGAAGAAGAATAAGGAGGCATGTAAGAAGATGAATAAGCATAAGGAGTGAAGCGCTCATCAAATTGAACATGTGTTTGAAAAAAAATGCCATGTGTATCATGATCTAAAAGACGATAAGATTTCATGTCGTCACAATACCATACAAAGATAAAGGGTTTACTCTTCTTATCCAAATCTTTCCTTTTCTTCTTTGCCATAAAGGCCCAAGGATGGCTCCCAAAGACTCAAAAAAATGATACATCTGGCTTAGTGTTGGACCAAGCTTCCTCTGGAGTCAAATGCTCAAGTGCTCTGTGTGGTGTATGATTCTCAATGTAGTTAACACAATTAACTTCTTCTGCCCAATAGATAGGAGGTATATCTCTAGAATGCATCATACAATTAGCCATTTCCTTCACATTTCTATTCTTTAGTTTTGCTAAGAAGAGGAACATAATCATGGTGAATAATTTCATGAGTTTCCAAAAAGTAAGAAAACTCGTTTCTGAATTACTCCGCCCATTATCAGTACAAAGGTTCTTTATGCAACTAGAAGATTGTTTCTTTACCAAAGCCTTGAAGAATTTGATGTGTGAAATAACATCACTTTTTTACTTGAGAAAATAAACCCAAGTATGCCTCAAGAAATTATCAATAAAGGTAAATACATACTTAGATACATTGAAATAGGGGGTTGGAAAAACCATCAAGTCTCTATGCACAAGCTCAAGTGGTGAAGAAGCTCTCTTAGAAAAATTCTTAGGAAATGGATCTTGGTGTTGTTTCCCTAATGCACAACCAGTGCTAAATCCTTCAAGACAAGAAACTCTAGGAATACCATCTACCATACAATTAGTTCTCAAATCCTTCAAATATATGTAATTAAGATGTCCAAATATTTCATTTCAAATCTTAATCTCTAACTCTACATGAGAAACCAATCCTGTCCCTATAGAATAAGTGTCATAAAAACCCTCAAAGTGATATATTCTAGAACTATGATCAACAATTCCCTAAGAAAAAATTGAATAAGGCTCCAACAAAGTTCTTACTTCTGCCCCATCTAGTGTAAAATTTATTGTTCTCCCTTAACCAGAATGACAAATTTGATATACAAAAAGTAAATTTGTAGTAATGTTAGGAACATATAGTGCATCTTGGATACTACCACCATCAAGTTGTATATCACATTTTCCCTTAACAGAAGGAAAGGGAGAATCTCCAACCTCAAATTTCGAAGTAGAGCTCAAACCTAGAGAAACAAAAGACTCCTTTGAATAAGTCATGTGATGAGAAGCACCAGAATCTATAACTCAACTGTCTCCAAGTGGTGACTGAGATCTCTGAACAACATTAAGTGCTTTTCCATGTTGATTAGAAGGAGGTTGAGTGGAGATAGAAATTTTTGGTTTTTTGATTGTATACTCTAAGGCTTGCATTCGCTTATAACACAAATGTTCTTCATGACCAATACCCCCACAAAAAGAGCATGAAAGGCTAGACTTATTATTGGATTTAGAATACTCCTTGGGTTTAGAGTTATTTTCTTTGGGTTTAGGAGGAATTTGAGATGGAGAAGGGGTGGGTTTGGTTTTAATTTTTGGTTTTCCCTTGCCCTTAGGATTAGATGCAACTAATTCCTTTTGAGAGGTGGAAGACTCAAGGTGAGACAATTTGGATTCTTCCCTAGTAATTCTTTCAAAAAATGTTTCTAAGTCATAAATTTTGAATGTGTCACCTAAGGCATCTATGGTAGAGAAAAAAGTAGAAGAAAATATTTGAAATTATCCTCTCAACTTGGATAGAATTAAGTAAACACACTCTTTATCTTTCTTATCTCTTCCACTCCACTTCAACTATGTCAACAAATTCTTGAACTTAGTAACATAGTCTATAATTGTTGGAAAATATTCAGGATTAAGAGAGGTGACCATAAATTTAGGTTGTATGGCTCTTACATGATCCACCTTACCAAATAAATCCTCTAATTTCTCCCATATTTTGAAAGGAGAGTCACACTTTTCCAAATGAAACAAAATACTGTCACTCACATAAGTTGTTATCAAACCCATACACTTATCAAATTTGCACTGGTACTAAAAAAAATTATATTCTCTAGTGAACATTGGTTGTTCTAAAGAAGTTAAAGCCAAAAATCCTTTCCGCTTACTTATTGTTTCCATTCTTGGTTTCCATGTGTGGTAATTATGTGTTGTTAATGGATCAACATGATCTAATGTAGAAGTAGATAAATATGCCATCCTCAAAAAATCACCAACATAAATGCAAGAACCAAGCAATGCAACAAGAGCCCCCACATATTTTGGCACTTTATAATGAGTGTGTGTTACAATATGAAAATTTATAATTATAGTGTGTTTCTCTAAATAAATATTTTGAATGGAAAGAAGATAACAAAAATAGCGCTTTTACAAAAAATGGCACTCAAAACTAAGTTACCGATCAAAAGTTACAAGCTTTTCAATATTATGCTCTACTATTTATTTTAGTTTCCACTTAAACATAATAAAATGCTCTTTCCTTCACCATAAACATAAAAATGAAAGGGTGATGGATTTAAGCACGTACTAATAGGAATCACAATCTTTAAGCCCTCATATGACCATACCGTATGACCAGGGGCTAAGGATTTTAATGGGTGTGTGCAAATTACTATTATGGGGGGTGCCATTTGTTTTTTAGAAAGTCATATCCAACTACTTCTTCTGATAAAATATATTATTTCTGGACTTTGTCGAAAATGACCTTTTTCACTTAAAATATTAGTTTGCGAAATTTCCCAAAATAGAAAATCATGCATAGCCGCCGGAGGACCCCTGCCAAAAAAGGAAAGAAACATCTTTTTGAAAAAGGTCTCCTGCTCACAAACTAAAAATGTTACGCCACAACATGTAAAATCACTCGGTATAGGCCCTGCATCATACTCAATATAACCCATGAAAAATGAATGCATATGGTGTTCTTTCCTAGGAATGGTTATCTATCAAACCAATGGAATAAATAACAGTGTATAATGTAAAGTGCAATAACAAAAAAATTGCCATATAAACGAAGGCATCTAGATTTTGCCGATTTTTACAACTTGATCTTAGAATGTTGTTACCACCTTCCGAATCCAATAGTTTAGTGTCTTTTGCATATGACATACGCATCATCAAAATATGTATAAGACCTGAATATATGTATTAAACTAAAGAATGTAATGTTGTCATAAATGCATAATGTTACATACGGATGCTCAATAGAGAGGTCCTACTCTAATACGAGAGTGGAAAGGAACAATAGACAAGATGGTACCTAGATCAAAACTTCGATAATAGTGTAGGGACCTACGACCAATTAGGCTTGAATTTTCCTTTTAATGCAATCTCTACATTAGTGTAACTTTATTTAAACCTTTGGAGAACTAAGTCACCAACCTAAAATTCATGTGTTATGAAGGATTTTTATGAAATACAATGAGAATGCGACGCTTGATGTAATCATAGTACATACGAAGGTGTTTCAACAATCTTGGACCCATTGTAAAGGTCCTAGATCAAGCTCATAATTCATGTAAACATTTAGTCATCAAGATAATCATTAGTCTTTGATAATACTTTTGAGGAGACACCTGAACATGAAGGGATCTAGTCTATTTCATAAATGTAAGAAAAAATTCCATCCCATAAACCAAGGAGAATAGTGTAGTATCCCCCTAGGATATTTGAGTAAATAAATACGAATAGGCCCAAAGAGTGTATACAATCTGGTTATGTGAGTCGGTACCATATTTAGGTGACAATTTTTTGCAAAATGTTGACATGATTTTTTGTATAGTAGTCTCAACTGTGACCATTTGATAACAAATACGTACTAAGCGACATGAAAAACATGTGTGTTCATAATATCACAATTATAACATTTGCAACATTCCTCTTCCAATCTCTACCACCACCATGCAAAACCATCACCACTCCAATCTGTCCCAGGGGTTCGAGAGCATGAACATCCGCTCTGATACCAAATGTAAGGCCCACATTTTACACACACAAATATAATAGCTAAAATACTAGAGTAATTTTCACTATTGTATTTGTATGTGTAAAATGTGGGCCTTACATTGAAGTTTACAGGACATTATAGGAGATCACTTAGGACAATGCACAACACACGATATGTTTTCACAAACATTAATCCACATAGACAACATGAATACATGTGATCCACATCAATGCCACCTCATTTTTTTAAGGACAAGGCACATAATAATGAATCAACTATAGAATAAACTTGTAGATAGGGTCCTTTCCACATTTATTACAAACATATTTCAATATTAACTTAAGTTCTACAAACTTGATTCATAATTTTCTTTTCCTTTTTTCTATATTTCATTTATACAGTTTAACATTTAACTTCCAGTATATCTCATTCAATAAGGATCTTCTACATTATTTCAATTACTTGTTAAATTCATTCATTTGTTAAAATGATAAGTATCTACAAATAGGGATATTTACATACACACACGGCTACTAGGTATTATCCCTAGGATTCACTCCGAAGGGCATGCATCTTGATCTTATATTATACCTTTGTTACACAACAAAATAGGTGTAAGTCCAAAGGATGTGAAGTTCACTTTTTTTTGTTTAAGGATTTAGGGTCAAGTTTATTTCATTCATTTATAAAGTTATAATTGATTTAGTACACAATAAGTGTTATAGGAGATAGTTTCTTTATCGATAGTGAGAGGGTTTAATCACATTACAAGGAAGATCATGTTTTACTTTCCTGTGGAATGATATCCCAGGATTACACTTCCAAAGGTCAAGACTGTTGGTTTGTGTTTTTTTCCACATCATTACGCGAGTCATCTCAGTTAGGTGAGATCGTACGTCCACATGTCATTTAGGGGTCATTATGAGATTCTCTTATGCGTTAGTGCATCATATGCATCATTAGGGAGTTACACTTCTATTATGGGAATGTAACTCCTCCTCTCCACTCAAGTTGTCATGATTATAGCATTGGGGGTTACTCAACACCTCCTATATGTACACCCCTTTGGATCTATGAGATTGAGGAGAGTTTTGTTGCTTATCAAGGTTCTACCCATTTTTTGAATATTTGCACGCACATTCGGTTGATACTCAATCCTCACGAGATCTCTTCACGTGTCTGTTTACATGTCTGTTGATGTTCACGTCATCCCTTGTGATCCTCGCTTGTGGGTTTTTGTACCCTCTTATATGGTATCAAAGAAAATCTTATAGATCTATGCACTCTTCGGCGTTGCTCATGCATTTTTTGGCTTCCAGAATGATATTCAATTCTCGATGCGTGTGTCATAATGGATATTCCATTGTGCACTTCAGTGCTTTGATTCAGGGTTTTATACCTCTCTTCAGTTTTTCAGGTGCTAGTTCATGCTCGTGAGTTTGTTGCCTTGCACATTTTGCTTTAGGGTTTGTGTTTGTAGTCTTCAACCTTTGGTTTTGCTTCTTCTCTGCATTTTCCAGTGAATCTACATCCTTGACTCCCCTGAGCCTATTACTGGCACTGCACACTCACTAGGCCATTCTCTATGCTTATTTTTGACTTGCACTAAATTCTCCTCCTGCGTTGGGCCGTTTTAGCTCAATGGCTCACATTCTGGCTTGAGTTTTACTCCTTTTGCAAAAATTTTGTGCTAGGTTTTTATGCTTTGCATTGGTTGGCCGATGTATCAATTCAATCTGGTGCCTTAGTCTTTGAATCCCTGGTTTTCCCTCTACATGGACGTGTTCAGTAGTTTTCAAATATCACTCCAGCCTGATTGTTTCAACTCAGCACACTTTCGTCCTTGCTCAGTCTCGGTAATTTAATTTAACCGCTTCATTGCCATCCAGCACCTACGTTTAACTCTTCACCAACATCTGAACGTGAATCTCATCAGTGTTCTAACTGCAGCGACTCACTGTTTCAATGTAAACTCCTCCAACGTGGACCACCTACGTTGAACTCAGCACATTCCATGTTGTTCAACACCACGTCTCGAACTTCCACCACCTACTATGACACTTGGCCTCGACCCTATCCATCACCTGTCCTTTTAACTCGGCAGACTGTCCATTCGGTGCATTGGCCTCCAAGCTTGGTCAAGAGTTATTTCTAGCTCGGTCAACCTGTGGTCAAACTTGGTATTCCCTTTTATACATTGTTTGCTGGTTAAAACAATCCTTTTTTATGTTTTGAGGTTAAAAACATTCACTTTTGGCATTTTAATAATTTTAAGGCTCTAATTTTTCTTGTATTAATGCCCTTCCTAAGCATGTCGAAGACAGAAGGCAAGGTCTGGGGTTGGCATGAGGCTAATCCCCCCTCGCAAGAAAAACAAACCCTGCTTAAAATTTGATCCCATTTCCAACGAGTACCCATACGACACCCTTTGCACCCATTTCAAGCACTTTTTTAATCAGTTTGTAAAGCTTATTGGTATTTTCCATCAATTGCAGAAATTGTTTTCTTGTTATAACTTTTGACTCGCTGCTCAGTTTTGAGCTCTTCTTTAGTCAAAGTTGCATGTTTTTTTACACATTACGTGATGACATTGTTAGTTTTGTAAACAAACTACTTTATAAAGTGCCACATTTTGGGGGGTTCACTAGTACTCTTGGGTTTTTACATGCAGACGCATTATCGGCCGAGTCCGATGTCTTGCTTTTGTGCACCTTGCACTTTTCATTTTGCATCATGGAGAATGCTCTTTCTAGACTAGAGTCTTGTAGGATCACCTTACAACCTCCACCACTTCTCACCGGGAGAGGGAACTATTCAGCTTACCTTGCTTCCATGGAACATTACTTCACTCATGAGGGTCTTTCACCCTTCTTACTTGGGCCATTTCCTACACCCACTGATCATCATCATCTGGAGGACTTCCTTGACACTTGTGACCATGTCTTTGGTCACATGATGATGCATGTCTCTCGATCTCTTTGGTTTCACGTGGTAGACTCAGATCCACCCCATCTTGTCTTAAGCATTCTTCAGTCCCTCTATGGAGACCCTTCTCATACTTCCATTGTTGTTGTTGTTAATTCAGTGGTCTCGTCTTATTCATGTGATGGTAGTTCCACTGACACAGACTCACTTGGTTCTACTTCTGATGACAAGGATTGTGCACCCAATTTTGATATCGAGAGTACTACATAGGAATCTTCTCCTCCTCTCACTATTCCAGAGAGTGTTGACACTTCCCACATCTCATCAGATATCAAGCACTCTCCTACTCAGTCTCATACAGTCATTACACTAGCCTCCTTTCAACCTTTAGTGTGTGAGGCCCCTTTCACTCCTCTACCTTCATTGGATGACTCATACCTATCTGACATCACTCTTATGTTTGTTGAGCCCCCTCATTTGGATGAGTATCTGGTTGACCTTAGTCATCTTTTCATAGAGTACACTTGTGATGTACTACAGGTTTGTCATCCATCTATAGGTATTTTAGAGGATTTCATTAGCTCCATTGTTGGGAGTTCCCCTTCTGGGACTCTTACCACTTCCACTTTTCAGGAGACCTTCATTGATCCACCCTTTCTTGTGAATCCATTTTCTGTTGTGGGGGTTCTATTACCTTCACATCACTTAGACATCCTTTTTGCAGGTGTTCACTCTTCACACTCTGACAGTTCTGCACTCGTGACATTACCTTCAGTTCCTTTGCACTCACTTACTAGACCTATGTCACACTTTCGTGGACCAGACTCAGAGTTCTTCGTGCTACTGCCTTCGGTTTCCTTCGTGGAGTGGGCAGACTTCCAGCACGTCATTTCTGTCCTTCCTAAGGGTAGGCACATAGTTCGGTGTGGATAGCTCTTCTTCAGTCCAAAGGTAGAGGATCTCATGATCGACATTCTTCTGGGAGACTTCCTTTAGCTACAGAGTTCATATCCATCCATGGAATCTTTTGCATTCCTCTCCT
Source organism: Taxus chinensis (assembly GCA_019776745.2). Lineage (NCBI taxonomy): Eukaryota > Viridiplantae > Streptophyta > Pinopsida > Cupressales > Taxaceae > Taxus > Taxus chinensis. Next base: position 177,862,276 of record CM034152.1, on the reverse strand, counting down.
CTCCCTCTTCTTATTTCTTCTTCTTTCCGAGAGATTGTCTCTTTGTACATGGGTACCTTTACAGGCTCATCTGTGGCCTAGACCCATCTTTGGCATCTTTCTTAGATTAGAGAGTGGACTTGTCTCTCTTTTTGGGAGGAGTTTTTCCCACTGGGTTTTCTCCTTTCACTCCACTTTTCGAGAGTTTCTTGTACGTGGGTACCTCATCAAGCTTTGTGTCAGGATCCATATCTCATTTTTGACTTTTTACCTCATCCTAAGTTATGATGAAGGGGGGGGGGTGTTGGTGTGTGTTATTTTCCACATCATTAGGTGAGTCATCTCACTTAGGTGAGATCATAGGTCCATGTTAAATTTAAGGGTCATTATGAGTATCTCTTATGCATCAGTTAGTGCTTCATATGCATCATTAGGGATTTACACTTCTATTCTGGGAATGTAACTCCTCTCCACTCGACTTGTCATGATTGTAGCACTGGGGGTTACTCGGCACCTCCTATATGTACACCCCTTTGGATCTATGAGATTGAGGAGAGTTTTATGGCTTATCGAGGTTCTTCCCATTTGTCGAATTTTTGCACACACATTTGGTTGATGCTCACTCCTCCTGAGATCTCTTCATGCTGTTGTTCACATGTCCATTGATGTGCACATCATCCCTCGTGATCCTCGCTTGTGGGTTTTTGTACCCTCTTACAAAGAGTCAATTATAACTTTACTATAATTATGCTTTAATAATTAATTAAGGATTTAAAGGAACTTAATATGGCAACAAACTTCCCTTTTTTTCTAGATTAGGTTTCCTGAGTATCATTTTACATCTAACTTAAGAGGATTTTCCCTAATTAGGTTCATATGCCTTTTTGTAATGAATTGTGTAACCTATTTGATAATGGGGCATTTTGTATCCTTATAAGACTACTAGTCCCTATCTTAAAAGATTTATCCATAAGAACAAGATCATATAGTTTCACATCATACATCTATTACCTAATAGGAATAGTGGGGAAGAAATATGGAGTAGTTCATTGTTAAGGGTTAGGGTTCACATTATATCGTATAAAACTTGGGTCCCTTTCCTCACCACAAAATGGTTTGAAAACCTTATATGAGAGATCTAAAATGTCACCTTTTTCCAAGCATACATTTTTTTGGTTACATTTTCACCAACTAATCATAACCTAATATGTTGCTAAGTTTCAAAATTAGCCCTTAGTATTGCACCATTAAATCCAACCACAATCAAGATTTGGTATCGAGTTCATTTATCATCCAAAATCTTAAAGGTGGCCTCTAAGGTTAGTTAGCGATCTTCGTCACCCAACATGTATGTTGGTCAAAGAGGATTTTATATTATGTTTACTGTTGGTTCCCCAAGGAGTACTACTTTATGAGAACACATTCTCCTTACTACACACATGATTACCAAACCTATAAGGGAATCATATACTTGAGATAAAATTAGACCATGTGACTCCTAATCGACGTGTTCATAACGATGTTGCTAAGCATACATTCTATGACAATAAACTCAAACTCAACTCTTGTTTACTCAACTAGAAGGTGCCATAGAGTGTAAAGATTTTAATTTCATCCTAAGGTTTTCATTTTTTATGCTACAAAGAATGAAACAGGAAGGGTAGTTATACACATAGTTTATACTAGGGTGGACTATTTCGTTTAGATATCTTTATTAAATTTTAAGGTAAGAAATAGAACACACCATTTATTTAATAATCAATTGTAGATGGAATTGTACTATAAGATATTAAATTCAATTTCATTTAACAAAAATATCGAACTCTTACAATAAAAAACTTTGGCTCAAAATAACACCCATGTTCAGATGAACATTTTCCCTAAAGACTAGCATCTTAGAAATGTTACAAAACTTCAGTAATAAACCTTTTAATAATTTGCAAAATGTTAAAATATCCTCTATAATATCACTTAACATATATATTCAACCCCCTTTTATTACCATATGTAAATGTGAATCAAAATAACACCTATAGTTAAATGGACATTTGCCAAAGCACCCCTAAAAGTAGCATCTCATACATATTAAAAAAATTCAACGATAAACTTTACTGTAGCATAGCAATACATTTTTTTCATTAATATATATTAATTACAATGATACACACTTAAATACAACCACACCATTTCACCAGCTTACTTGCATCCTAAAAAACAATGTGAGCACGAAATCAGCGATAAATTGTTGACATGGCATCCACCTAAATCTAGCATAATTAACGTTTTTAGTTCTCCATTTACATAATAATAATTTTCATTTGAAATGACAGGGTTAGGGACATATATTCTTTTCACTTCATTTCTTAATTAAGGAGAGAGAAAAAAACTATTTTGTCAAAAGTCCAATTTCACACAACAAGCTACAAGATAGAGTTCCAAACATTTATTTACAAGTGTTAATAAGTTTCCATGATAGTCTAGTAACTTGACTGGGGTCCTAAAAAATTATTTTTAACATTTCTCCTGCTAGTTACAAAAACACCCAATTTAGACTCAGAGGCTAAGAAACTACGTTCAAAATCTACTTTCTATTAGTTGAAGCATGACATGTAAATTCCTACGTGTCCTCCTATATATGAGGAATTCACAGGAACTAGATACTATAGCCAAATTCTAAACAAGCTTGCTATTCTGCAAATAACATGTAATCTGAAAGAAATAAATCTCCTTATTTGTTATTCAATAATCAATTACAATGTTTCCTAAATAGGAAAATAACTCCCAACTTGAGTTTCCATGCAAACCCTAACTAACATTGACTAAATCTACTCTAGGTGGCAGAATTTACTATTTTTAGTAGTTTACCAGAACATGCTATTCTTAGTAATTTCACATGCTTATTCGTATGGGCATAGAAATCGCTACGCATCTTCTACATTCCTAAATTATAGGAATTTCCAACTTTCTAACTCATAATGCAACTAATACAACTTAAATGCTAATTTTTGGCCTCAAGATGGCAGATTTAGGGCCTGAAAATGTGTCGAAACTTTCCCCAACCGGTAGGGCAGTGTTATCCCGTAAAATTGACAAGGGCAATTTTACCGATAACCATACCAAAATTTTTGTTTTGATCCCTCGCTAGGGATCCCGTGTGTTCGGAACGTTGCAAAATCCCTTTCCGGGAAAATCTGGTTTCCGAACTTAGTCTTTTTGGTCTTTTTTAGCTGGGCGCATGGAATTACTATGTAACACCAACTTTTGGTGCACCCCCTTTAAAGCTTTTGACGCATATTTTTCAGTGTCAACACACATTTTGGTGCGCCTTGTATGTTGAGTCTTCCTTGCGTGCGCCAAGGCGCATGCGCCTTCGTACAAACACAACTTTTGTTGCGCCATGTTTTGGTGCGCCAAAGGGCGCACATAATCTCATGTTGACATCCCTTTCGGTGCGCCAAAGGTGCGCTTAATTTCATGCTGGCAAATGCTTTCGTGCGCCAAAGGGCGCATGCTTTTCCATGTCGACAGCAACTTTCATGCGCCCTTTACATGCGCCCTTTACAAAGTGGGTGGTGCATTTATGACTAGCTCACCTATATATATATATATAATTTGCGTGCCGAAATGTCATTATCATCAGACGCATATCACGTGATTTTTTATTCTCTGAGCCTGTCAGCCTCTGCCTCATCGTTTTCAACGCATTGTGGACCCGTTTTCAAGATTTTCACTATTTATCCAGGCAAGAGGTTCTTCTCCCTCTCGTGCGCTTTGTGTTTTTGGTTCTTGGTGTGTTTGTGGTCTGGTTTTAGTTTGCGTTTGGAGTATTGAAATATCTAATGTTGATCTAAGCCTCCTCCTTTTGCTATTATCCCTCCCCCTCTGTCCAGATCTGCTGGTAGGGGGACTTGTCTGAAAAGCATAGTTTTGTTTTGCTCATCTTTGAGTTGTTTCACTGCCTAAATACCCTTCTAAAATTATAGAAGAGAGATGGAGAAAAGGATTGTTTTTTCCTATGGCGCACCAGCACGTCTTGCAACATCAGAAATAGTTGCGCCCCTTAGGCGCATCTGTCACCCCTATAACATGATAAAAACCCGCGCCAATGGCGCACCCATCTTGCCTGCTGCATCATAAACTTCTGCGCCCCCAAGGCATGCCTCTTTCATATGCTACAAGCGCTAACCTTGCGCCCTCTTTGGCGCATCAACCTTCCTTGCTACAACATGTTTCTACGTGCCAATGGCACACCCAGCATCAGTGCAACACACTCTTTATCTGCGATAAGTACAAGGCTTTGAAGGCGTAGGTGCATCCATCCTTATAGCAACATCATGTTGTGTTAACCCTTTGTGCATTGTGCCATGGCGCACGAAAAGTTACTGTTACACAAACCTTACATGCGCCAAAGGGCGCACCAAATCCCAGTGCAACATGAAAAGTCTATGCGCTAAAAGGCGCATCCTGTCTCTATGTAACACAATGTTTTAATGCGCCTTTTATAAAATGAACTCTGAAGTATCTATGCGCCATGCGCCTGGCACCAGTTTAACCTTTACAACACGCCTTTCCTGTGCGCCTTACCTATTTAGCCCTATAAGCTACAATTTTCATGCGCCCTGCGCCCTTAGCCTAATAATAACTAACTCCTCCTTCTGTTGGCACTTCAATGGGAAATCAAATGACTGATACAACCTTTCTACGATGGGTTTCACTTCTTCTTCATGCAGATCAGCAACTGAGTTCGAAAGAACATATGTCTACATCCAGCAAGAGACCCATCAAATCCAAAGGAAAGGCTAAGCTTACAGAGGAAGAAATGAAATATAAATATCAGAGGGTCAGAATGCCCGAGTCTCAGGGCGAGTGCAACATGGATGTCAGAGACTCAGAATTGGGACATATTGATATGGAGGAATTCTGGACTAGGACTCAGAAAGTTACAAGGAGTCCATGGATGGACAAATTGATCGGCAGTGCCCTGCACTTCGCCAGAGGAATCCCCGTTAGCACCGTCAACAATGAATTTATGATGGTGGTTGCCCAGTGTTACAACAAGGACACAAGGTGTGTCGAAAACAGCAAGGGCAAGGTAGTCATTAACCTCACTTCCTGTCATTTTGAGATAATACTCGGCATCCCTCACCACCGGCACTTTGTGGCTGTCAGCCAAGCGGAGTGCATTAAGGCCTGGGATGAAAATGAGGATCAATGTATGTAACTAATGAACGAATTCTATCTAAAGAACAAAAAGGTAGTAACCCGGTGGCCCCAAATCATCCACCGCAGCGACTTCTCAGAAGAGCTCAGTGACACCATTACATTCCTGAGCAGGGTCTTTGGGCTTTCTGATGCCCATTATTTCCATAAATGGATGCTGCGGTACTTAGAAACCATGAACAAGAATATGCCTGATCAGTGCTTTTTCTGGGGAGAGATTATAAGCAGCACAATCTCTTAGTAGCTACAACAATTCAGCACAACGGGGACATTTCATATGAACTCCTATGTGGTCTATGCTGCAGCATCAGAGAGGGACTATCCAGGCCTAAAGCGGAGTGGAGTTTGGCCTCAGGTCAAAATATACGAGTATTATCCAAAATTGAGGCTGGAGAATAGCATCTCCCAATTCACCAAAATCAACCATGCATTCTTCTACCACATCATCTGCCTGCTCAGGCTGAATATGACTTATGGTCGCACGACCAAAAGCATAGTGGCAGCCACAGAGACATGGGGAGCCCTGTTCACCCAGTTTCCTACATTCACCTATCTAAGAGCTGCCAACTTTTTGGGAGAGCCAACCAGGCTACCAATGTATGCTGGACCTAAGCTAATTCTGCTGGAACTGTCAAGGTATCTAATCACATATCACGAGAAATGCCTTAAAAGAAATAAGGGTGGAACTCCTTTCCCCCTCACAGTAGGCCGATACACATGCTCTACCCACCACAAGACGAAGGAGATGTTCGTAGAGCTAGAGTTACTCAATTTGAAACATGATTTCCTAGCCAGGCCTACCTTCGACCCAAGGAGTTGTCTACCAAGTGTGAAACTTGATACAATCTATGTTCCTCAGATCGAGGATATTTATATTGACGTCCTCCATGAGGTGGAACTCAGAAGGAAGGATCATTCTCGCCTAGCATTGGCAGAAATCATCCAATATGGGGTAGCCATTATCCCCAAAGGCTTCCAAACAACGGAAGATGAAGTAGACAAGGTATATACTGACACAGATGGGGACAATTGGTCCCTTCCGGCCATTGACAGAACTAAGGCCCCTCTGACAATTGAGGAAAGGGTCAAGGAGACTTTGCGTAGGATAGAACATTGGTGCCGGATGAACAGCCTAATCTACCTCAGGGTTGATTTCACAACATCCCCATTGGGCAACGCACCTCCACGATCCAAAAAGTAGCCTAAAGGCAAGGTCAAAGGTGTACAAGGTGAATCCAGCACCATTCAGGAAGAAGCCCCTGAGAGTCCTCCTTCCACGGCACCCGAGCAGGTAATAACTCTGGATTCGCCAGAGAAAGAAGCAGAAGAGGAAGTTCCAATAGGCCCATCCACTCAGGATGTTGGCATTGCCATAACAACCGAGGTCCCTTCCGTCCCTTCTTCTTCTCTTCCTTCCCCTCCTCGAGCGACTCAAGCGACCATCCCTTTGGTCGTGTCCTCTTCCCCTTCTTCTACTGTTTGCCCTGCCTCTTTATCTATCTTTTCTTCCCTCGTTGATCTATCCTCCTCCATTTCTTCTCTCGTCTCCGAGCTCCCTTCCCTTCCTATGTCTTCTACAGCTGCAGTTTCCCTTCCTTCCATGGGCACTTCTTCGGCTATTCTCTCAATGTCGTTGCCACGTGTCTCCACGTTTTTCCCCTCTTCTACTGCAGCTGCCCTCTCCTCTGTTTCCGGTCGGTGAGCAGGGTTGGCCATTTCCATAGGAGCCAAATCCTCAACAGGTCCAGCGAAAAAGTGGATCTCTCAGCAGCTAAGTCAGCAAAAGAGGAAAGTTCCCATCGCTCCGATGGACTTTTTCTGTAATCCCATCTAAGGGGGAAAAGAAGTAGAAGCTTGTCACGCGCTATTCTCTCATTGAGGTGGAAAGAAAAGGACTATTCCAAACTCCCAGAGAAGCTCATAAATGAACGGGAGACTTGTGAGGCGATAAATGATAGGCACAAGGATCCTTCCCAGGATCAACTAGGGCCAATAATCAACAAGTTCATGGAATACCGCTCTCAGTTCCATATCTCGTCACCTGAGGAGCAACAAAAGTAGTCCACCCCCTTTTGGCCGCAGGATGATGATGATGAATAGTTGCTGTTGCTTCTTCTTCTTCTTCTTCTTCTTCTTCTCTTTCTCTTCTTCGTCTTTTTGGAAATATCTGGAGTATGTTGATACAAATTATGATGTCATCCATGTTGCATCATGGGATGATGTCATCCATCAAGTTGTAAAAAGTGAACATGACTTTTAGATATTTTGTAAATAGTTGGCTCCTTTTTGCCTTCTTTTCTCTTCTTCTTCTATAAATACTCCAATACTCGTTGTATTGTGGGATGGATGGATATCTTTCAGATGAGAAATAGAAGTGAAGAAAAAATACTTTGAGCTTTCTTGTAACAGAAGAAAACAATAATACAAATATTGAGACTTTGTGCCGAATAGCTGTGTTATGCATCAGACCTTTCTTATGTTAGATCTGTATGTGTTTATTCTGTTAGATTCATATCTACTTTTTTGTCATTTATTCATCATCAGTATTGCTTTGTTTGTTTATGCAAGTAGGTTTGGCTCTATTTACTACCAACCCAAAAACATAAATCTTCTGACCTTTCTGCTTTGGAATTCATTTCTTTTCTTCCTTCGGACCTGCTCTTTCTTCATTCCCTCTTCCTTTCCTTTCTTTTCGTAGTCGAAAACACCCCTACTGGGATGAGATCCCAAACCCCCGAAGGCAGAATTTGTGAGACTTGCATAGATTCCTGCTGGTAGAATATCAATAAACCAGTTTCACTTTGCTGACTCAAAGAGGGGCTATGCCCTGCACACTGTTGGCTCGTTTATCCATAGATCTGTCCAGGCGATAGATTTTTGGACCAACAGTTTTTGGCGACTCCGCTGGGGAACGAACAAATCTATCAAATCTTTGATAGTGATAGAATAGAAAATCAAAAAAATCAGAAGAATCACTATCTATTTGTAAACCTGAACTTTTTGTTAAAAATCCAAAAATTTGCAAAAGTGCTCCGAATTGAAAATTTTCTTCTGAGATCCATAGATCTAGCCTAGTTGGAGACCTTTAGTTCACTGCTGAGTTTTATAAAAATCAGTATTTTGCCATAGATCTGAGTTTTTGACTGTTTGCTAAAATTTTGAAACCCTTTGAAAAAAGTCAAAATTAGATCCGAAAATCAGCTTACTAATCTTCTCTGTCATCTTATCCTCGTTGTTATTTGTCATTAACCGCAATCAGTTTTCTGAAGAGGATAGTTTTTAAATATTTAGAAAAGTGGATGCTGCTGGTTTTTATCCAGAAAAACCAGAAAATCAGCAAGTACAGCCAAAAAGAAAGTTTGAATCTATGCCATAACGTTACGAGATCTGGAAGGTACACTGGTGGGTGAACATTTTACGCGCAACAGGAGAGCCCGTGGAGAAGCTGATCCTACTTTCGATCTACTTCAAAGGCATAATTTCAGCATAACACCGGCACGCATTTTTCAGCGCTAAGCTTGGCTAGACCGGTCATCCAAGAGTGTCTCACCTTCTCGAAGGAAGAATTCTTTTGCAAGGGGCATCCACATCCCTTTGTAGTGCCTTACTACTCAGTGGAACCGTGACTTCCAGCTCGTGTTCTCTTTCCGACTTTTCAAATGGTGGTACCGTGGGGAAACGCGATGGGTCCTTTGGCTTTACCACATCCAGTTCATGCACTCCCTCACAGAAACCGAAAGAATTTTCCCAAATTTGATGGGAGCGGAAATCAGAGCACGGATTCCCACATATCTGCATTCATCATGTCATGCAGTATCCTGGATGTAACTCATGAGGATGTGTCGGTTCACCTTTTTCTAGAAACTCTACAAGGACCTGCGGCTGAATGGTTTCGGCATTTACCAGCTGGATCTATTACCAATTGGGCCACCTTGCGAGATGCTTTCGAAGATACATACAAGCCTTCAGAGGATACATTTGCATTATTATCATGGATCACTCACCTGAAGAAAGAGGTAAATGAGACCATGCATGATTTTATCACCCGGTTCAATGCACTAATCAATCTGTGTCCCTGTTGCCATGCTTCCCGACACCGGAGAATCAAAAGTGTTTCTTCGTAAACGCTATGAGCTCAAAAGTTAGTTTCTTTCTCCTTCAGGAATGAGTTGCCACCTTGATTCTCACCCAAGCCGCTGCTATTCGCATAGAAGATAATTTGATAATATCTGGTGAATTGAAAAAGGAATTAGCCAAGCCTAAATCTTTGGGCCCTTCGCCCACTACTTCGTCTGATCTAGCCTTTCAAAAGATGGCAAATGACTTGCTTACATTAAAGAAGCAGTTGGCCCAAGCCTCTCCCAGTTCCTCATACCGGGATATTCCACGGAGGAATTTCGTTCCTAACTATGTTTCACAAAGACCGCGCTTACCCGCAACCACTCCACGGTTGGCACTTGAGGCTCCTCTGATCAACGCTCTAGTCGAAATCGAAGAAGAAGAGCAGTATTATGAAGAACCTTCGTCTCAGGGTGAAGATGATCAAGATATCGGTGAACCGACTGGCGACTCTACTATCGGGTATATGGAATTTGATGAGGAGGAATCTGATGAAGAAGAGGGTACCCAGGGATATGCAAGCGGACAGTCATATGCTGTTTTTACTCACTCGTAAGGAAAAGAAGCGGAAGTTGCTGCCCATGTCCAGCAGGAGAAGGCCGTGTCAAACGCGCCTCCGATCATTGCTAAAAGAGGTAATCCTCTTCCTACTCAACTCCCTGGCAAATCTTTTACAAGGAAACCTTTTCCCCCTATCTCTCCTCCAAATCAATCCTCTCACGTTCCTATCAAGGCCAGTAATCCTATTCCATCATCGCGAGGTGAGGGACTCATTCCTTCACCAACGCAACCCTTGGCCGCATTTGATATCATAGATCACGCAAAAAAGACCAAGATCCAAATGTCTGAAGCCGAGTATCTTCAGTCAAATCCCGAACAGCTTGTGAGATTGACCAAGTATATTCAAAGTCAAGATGTTGTATCTAATCAAGTTTCCCCAAAAGGAATCCTTTCCACTCCCCCTGAATCTCACATAAATTTTGCTTCAACATCTGCGTCAGGCAAGATAGAGCCTTTCTATCTCTCCCTCCTAATTAATGGACACAAGCTGAGTAACTGCATCATTGATTTCGGGGCTTCTGATAATGTCATGCCGGCAAAGGTCGCCCATGCTTTGGTCCTCACTCTTACCAAGCCTTTTGGAAGATGTTATTCCTTGGAAACCAAGCAGGTTTCGTTGGTTGGCCAAATTAAAGACGCGCAATTCGTGTTTTGCGGCATTCCCAGATAAAAGAGTAAAGATGACAGTCCTCGTTACTAACATTCCGGCAGCCTATGGAATTTTGCTGGGAAGAAGTTTTTTGCAGCGAAGTTGGTGGGGAAATTCATATGGACTGGTCTAAAGCTAGAATTCCCGTCAAAGGCGTAATGCAGACTTTGGAGCCGGAATCACAAAAAAAGTACTTGGTTACTAGCTCTGAACCCCAAAGCTCAAATCCTTTTTGAATCATCAGGGATGGGGAACTATTTCTTTTCTACCGAGACGGACAAAATGGGTGTCCTCATTCAGGAAAAATATCTTAATGAGATCTGGACCTTGCAGTTTGATGGCAATTGCGCAACTAGTGGATGTGGCGCTGGGGTCGTGCTGATATCTCCTGAAGAGGAGGTAATTCCTCTCTCTTTCAAATTGCAGTTTTTTCAACACAAACAATACTGCTGAGTATGAATCTCTGTTACTCGGTATGCAAGCCGCAAAAGGAAGAGGAATTAAAAATATAAAAGTGCAAGGTGATGCAGATTTGGTTGTAAACCAAGTCAAGAGGATATATCAAGTAAAAAATGAGAGGCTCAGGCACTACCGTAATGCAGTGTGGGACAACATCGAAGAATTCGATGCTTTTTCAATTGAATCCATTCCAAGAGCTCAAAATGACATGGCTGATTCATTGGCTATTTCAGCATCTCTCATGCTCCCTCACCCAGGTTTGAAAACAAACAAATACACCATTGAGGTGGTTTTCCACCCGAGCGTGCCAGACAATTCTCAGCATTGGCAGGTGTTCAATGACGATAATCAACTCATTGCCTTTCTAGAGAAGGCAGAGAATTTTAAAGAATTACACTTTGAAGGATCTACTTCCACTTGCCGTGAATCGGTCACCAATCAAGGCGATGAATCCGAAGGGAATGACGACATATGTCAGCTCAAAGGGAATAAAATCCCAAAGGGCCTGGTTTCTCTGGAGCGGTTGTTCGATAGGCATGACCGTTTTGTGAAAAAGAAGAGGCGAGATGACCCTGACTCATCCCCAGAAACCAAACCGGTCAATATAGGTTTGATGGAGCACCCGCAATTTGTGAACATTGGCAAATGTTGCACACCTGAGGAGAAACGGAAATTTGTCAAGTTACTAAAAAAAATATATGGACATGTTGGTATGGTCCTATGCCGATCTAAAGTCTTTTAAGCCAAAGGACGTTCAACATGACATTCCGTTGAAAGAAGATGTCAAAGCCTTTCGCCAGAAGTAGAGGCACTATAATCCTAAGATTTCAGGGACTATCCAGGCTGAAATTTAGAAAATGTTGGATGCGAGAATCATCTTTCCTATCCATCACAGTACTTGGGTAGCAAATATTGTGCCAGTGTGCAAGAAAAATGGTGAGATACGCATATGCGTAGACTTTTGCAATTTGAACCAGGCTTCCTTGAAAGAAAACTACCCCCTTCCGATAATGGATCAAGTTCTGCAATCAGTAACTGGATCAGAGATACTGTCCATGTTTGATGGTTTTTCATTCTATAATCAGATTGAAGTTTCAGCTGAAGATCAGTTTAAAACAGTATTCACTACTCCCTGGGGTACATTTGCCTACAGCAAGATGCCTTTTGGCCTAACTAATGCTGGCGCCACTTTTCAACGGGCCATGCACTTTTCATTCAAAGGTATGATGGGGAAATTCATTGTGGTTTATCTAGATGACTTAACTGTGTTCTCTAAACAACGAAATGATCATTGTGATCATTTGGAGCAAGTGTTGGCCAGGTGCCAAGAACATGGGATTTCCCTAAACCCAAAAAAGTCTATTTTTGGAGTCACGGAAGGGAAGTTGGTAGGGCATGTGGTTAGCAAAGAAGGAACAAAGATAGATACCAAAATGGTTAAGGCTATTCAAAGCCTTACTCTGCCTACAAGCAAGACTGGTGTTCATTCTTTCTTTGGAAAGGTGAACTTTCTCAGGCGTTTTGTTCCTGACTTTGCTAAGAAGACCCATCACATATTGAACATGATGAAGGGGTCACCAACTTTCAGATGGAGTGAAGAGGGGAAAAGGTCATTTGAAGAAATAAAAGCTTCTATTGCTCATGCACCAGTCTTGGTATGTCCTGATTTCTCCAAGGACTTCATCATGTACAGTTATGCATCTGAGCATACTTTGTCCACAATCTTGATGTAAAAGAACTCGGAGGATGTTGAATCTCCGATCGCACGTTCATGAGTTCTCCCCTCAAGCCTCACGAACTAAAAATGACTCAACTGGAAAAGCATGCCTTTGCCGTTGTCAAAGCAGTGAAGAATTTCAGGTATTACATTCTAAACTCGCATACGGTGGCGCTAGTCCCTAACACGGCGGTGAAATCAATTCTAACTCAGCAGGAGTTAGGAAGCTTGCGAGGAAATTGGATCGCAAAGGTCCAGGAGTATGACCTAGATATTAAACCAACCAAGCTAGTGAGGGGCAAGGGCCTGTGTCAGCTAATGGCTGAAAACAAAGATTCGGAAAACCTTGATGAAAGGGGTGACTACACCGATGAAGCAGCAGGACCGGCTGGAAGAGCCTGATTCTCTGCCTCTGGTTCTATTTGTTGCAACTAGTGATGAATGGTATTCCAATATCACTTTCTTCCTCACCTACGGCGAATGCCCAATGCACCTAACTGCAAAGGAGAAGTGCACTATAAAGCTCAGAGCAGCTAAATATGTCATCTAGGATGACGGTTTATATAAACGTGGGATAGATGGCATCTTTTTGCGATGTGTTGACAAACCGCAGTAGGTAAAACTACTGGAAAGTTTTCACAATTCAGCCTGTGGGGGGCATTTCTCTTCCTCCGTGACTACACACAAGATCATTCGAGCCAGGTACTATTGGCCGACGCTCTTCCAAGATACAGCCACCTGGGTGGCAAAGTGTGAACCTTGCCAGCAATTCGTCGGCAAGCCCAAGTTGGCTACCTTTCCCCTAAGGCCGGTCATTATCAATGAACCATTCAGACAATGGGGAATTGATTTTATTGGTGCACTCAATCCTCAATCGAGTGCCGGACATAGCTATGTCCTTACAGCAACATATTACTTCACCAAGTGGGTGGAAGCCATACCTGTCAAGCATGCCACTTCTGAGGTGGTTTGTAATTTCATTAAAGAAAATATCATTGTTAGGTTTGGCGTTCCAAACAAAATCGTTGCTGATAATGCTTCTAACTTCTCCTCACGGGAAGTTATTAGTTTTTGCTATGAATACGGTATAACTTTGGCTCACACCTCAGATTATTACCCTCAGGGAAATGGTCAGGCGGAATCCAGTAACAAGAACTTGGTGACCATCATACGGAAGTTAGTGGATGAGAATCAGCGAATGTGGCACAAGTCTTTGTACGACGCTTTGTGGGCTGATCGTATTACTCCCCAAGAGATCTCTCGGCATGTCACCTTTTCAAGTGTTATATGGCACTGATGCCGAACTCCCCATTTCTGTGGAACTTCCTGCTCTGCATTTGGCACGAGCTATCGAAGATGAAACTTTCCAAAATTCTCTAGAAAAGAGAATCATGTATCTGACAGAGCTCGAAGAAAAGAGAGTAAGAGTGATCGACAAGATCACCGAACATCAGAATCAAGTTAAGAGACTGTTTGATAAGAAGGCCAAGCAGAGGGATTTTCAAGTGGGAGATCTCATCCTTTTATGGGACAAGCAGAGAGAGCCAAAGGGCATGCACGGAAAGTTTGATTCCCTGTGGAGAGGGCCCTTCAAGATCAAGCAAATCAACGGAGAGAATAGCTTCTATCTCTCATATCTGGATGGAACCAAGCTCCCGCTTCCTTATAGCGGGAAACATTTGAAGATCTTCAGGAAGTAGAGCTTGCTCTCTTCTTTGTACAGTTTGCTTTAGTTGTGTGTTTACTTTCGTCGTGTGGTTGCTTTCGGTTTGTTGTGTGTTTCCTTTGCTCTCCCTCCGGTCGCCCTTGTTTTTGACTTTGTTACCCAATGGATAGGCACATGAGATCTAGGATTCTCTACCCCCGAATTTGCTCAGGGGTAGTCCCCAGAAAGAGCCAGCTGTTATCCCGTAAAATTGACAAGGGCAATTTTACCGATAACCATACCAAAAATTTTGTTTTGATCCCTCGCTAGGGATCCCGTGTGTTCGGAACGTTGCAAAATCCCTTTCTGGGAAAATCTGGTTTCCGAACTTAGTCTTTTTTGGCTGGGCGCATGGAATTACTATGTAACATCAACTTTTGGTGCGCCCCCTTTAAACCCTTTGGCGCATACTTTTCAGTGTCAACACGCCTTTTCGTGCGCCAAAGTATGTTGAGTCTTCCCTGCGTGCGCCAAGGCGCACACGCCTTCGTGTTAACACAACATTTTTTGCACCCCTTTTTGGTGCGCCAAAGGGTGCACATAATCCCATGTCGACATAGCTTTTGGTGTGCCAAAGGCGCGCTTAATTTCATGCTGGAAAACGCTTTTGTGCGCCAAAGGGTGCATGCTTTTCCATGTCGACAGCTGCTTTCATGCGCCTTTTACAAAGTGGGTGGCGCATTTATGACCTGCTCACCTATATATATGTTTTTGCGCGCCCAAAACATCATTTTCATCAGACACAAAGCACGTGATTTCTTTTCTTTGAGCTTGTCAGCCCTTGCCCTGTCGTTTTCAGCACGTTGTGGACCCGTTGCAAGTTCTCACTATTTATCCAGGTAAGAGGTTCTTTTCTCTTTCTCGCGTTTTGCGTTTTAGTTCTTTGTGCTTGGTGGTCTGGTTTTGGTTTGTGCCTGAAGTATTGAAATATCAAAATGTTGAGCTAGCCCTCCCCTGTGCTATCTTTCCTTATTGTCCTCCCCCCTCTTTCCAGATCTGCTGGTAGAGGATGTTATTTTGAAAACATGGTCTGAAAACCCTTTGGATTTAACCGTTTTACTTCCCAAATACATCTTAGAAGGAATGGAGAAAAGAGGACTGTTTTTCCCTTTGGGCGCATCGGTGCGTCTTGCTACATCATAAATAGTTGCATCCCTCTTGGCGCATCTGTCCCCCCTCGCAACATGAATAGAACCCGTGCGCCAATGGCGCACCCATTTTGAGCTGTTGCATCATTAACTTCTGCGCCCTTAAGGGCGCGCTCTCCTTCACATGCTACAAGCGCTAAACTTGCACCTTCAATGGCGCACCAACCTTCCTTGATTGCATCACATTTCCATGCGCTAATGGCGCACCCAGCATCTATGCAACACCGGCTTTATCTGCGCCAAGTGTGAAGTTATAAAGGCGCAGGCGCTTTCCTCATCACAACAACATCATGTTGTGTAAACCCTTCGTGTGCCGTGCCATATTCCCTTTGGCGCAAGAAATTTTTCTGTTACACACACTTTTCCCATGTGCCACAGGCGCACCAAATCCCAATGTAACATGAAAATTCCATGCGCCTTGGGCACATCCTGTCTCTATGTAACACAATGTTTTCATGCACCTTTTATAAAATGCACTCTGCAGTATCTATGCGCCATGCGCCTTTGGTGCCAGTTTAACCTTTGCAACATGCCTTTCCTGTGCGCCTTACCTATTTAGCCCTGTAAGCTGCAATTTTCATGCGCCCTGTGCCCTGAGCCTAATAATAACTAACTCTTTCTTCTGTTGGCACTTCAATGGGAAATCAAATGACTGATACAACCTTTCTACGTTGGGTTTCACTTCTTCTTCATGCAGATCAGCAACTGAGTTCGAAAGAACTTATGTCTACATCCAGCAAGAGACCCATCAAATCCAAAGGAAAGGCTAAGCTTACGGAGGAAGAAATGAAATATAAATATCAGAGGGTCAGAATGCCCGAGTCTCAGGCCGAGTGCAGCATGGACGTCAGAGATTCAGAATTAGGACATATTGATATGGAGGAATTCTGGGCCAGAACTCAGAAAGTTACAAGGAGTCCATGGATGGACAAATTGATCGGTAGTGCCCTGCACTTCACCAGAGGAATCCCCATCAGCGCCGTCAACAATGAATTTATGATGGTGGTTACACAGTGTTACAACAAGGACACAAGGTGTGTCGAAAACAGTAAGGGCGAGGTAGTCATTAACCTCACTACCAGTCATTTTGAGATCATACTCGCGCATCCCTCACCACCGGCACTTTGTGGCCGTCAGCCAAGCAGAGTGCATTAAGGCCTGGGATGACAATGAGGATCAATGTATGCAACTAATGAACGAAGTCTATCTGAAGAACAAGAAGGTAATAACCCCGGTGGCCCCAAATCATCCACCGCAGCGACTTCTCAGAAGAGCTCAGCGACACCATTACATTCCTGAGCAGGGTCTTCAGGCTTTCTGATGCCCATTATTTCCATAAATGGATGTTGCGGTACTTAGAGACCATGAACAAGAATATGCCTGATCAGTGCTTTTGCTGGGGAGAAATTATAAGCAGCACAATCTCTGAGCAGCTACAACAATTCAGCACAATAGGGGACATTTCATATGAACTCCTACGTGGTCTACGCTGCAGCATCAGAGAGGGACTATCCAGGCCTGACGTGGAGTGGAGTTTGGCCTCAGGTCAAAATATACGAGTATTATCCAGAATTGAGGCTGGAGAATAGCATCCCCCAATTCACCAAAAGTCAACGATATGCATTCTTCTACCACATCATCTGCTTGCTGAGGCTAAATATGACTTATGGTCGCACGACCAAAAGCATAGTGGCAGCCACCGAGAAATGGGGAGCCTTGTTCACCCAGTTTCCTACATTCACCTATCTAAGGGCTGCCAACTTTTTGGGAGAGCCAACCAGGCTACCAAGGTATGCTAGGCCTAAACTGATTCTGCTGGAGCTGTCAAGGCAGCTAATCACATACCACGAGAAATGCCTTAAAAGAAAGAAGGGTGGAACTCCGTTCCCCCTCACAGTAGGCCGATATACATGCTCTACCCACCACAAGGCGAAGGAAATGTTCGCAAGAGCTGGAGTTACTCAATTTGAAGCATGACTTCCCAGCTAGGCCTACCTTCGACCCAAGGAGCTGTCTACCAAGGGCGAAACTTGATCCAATCCACGTTCCTCAGATCGAGGATATTTATATTGACGTCCTCCATGAGGTGGAGCTCAGAAGGAAGGATCATTCTCGCCTAGCATTGGCAGAAATCATCCAATATGGGGTAGCCATTGTCCCCAAAGGCTTCCAAACTACGGAAGATGAAGTAGACAAGGTATATACTGACACAGATGGGGACGATTGGCCCTTTCCGACCATTGATAGAACTAAGGCTCCTCAGACAATTGAGGAGAGGGTCAAGGAGACTCTGCGGAGGACAGAACATTGGTGCCAGATGAACGGCCTAATCTACCTCGGGGTTGATTTCACCACATCCCCATTGGGTAACGCACCTCCACGATCCAAAAAGTAGCCTAAAGGTAAAGGCAAAGGTGTAGAGGGTGAGTCCAGCACCACCCAAGAAGAAACCCCTGAGAGTCCTCCTTCCGCGGCACCCGAACAGGTAATAACTCTGGATTCGCCAGAGAAAGAAGCAGAGGAAGTTCCAATAGGCCCATCCACTCAAGATGTCGGCATTGTTACAATAACTGAAGTCCCTTCCGTCCCTTCTTCTTCTCTTCCTTCCCCTCCTCGAGTGACTCAAGCGACCATCCGTTTGGTCGTGTCCTCTTCCCCTTCTTCTACTATTTCCCCCGCCTCTTCATCTATCTTTTCTTCCCTCACCGATCTGTCCTCCTCCATTTCTTCCCTCATCTCTGAGCTCCCTTCCCTTCCTATATCTTCCGCAGCTGCAGTTTCCCTTCCTTCCGTGGGCACTTCTTCGGCTATTCTCTCAATGCCACCGCCACGTGTCTCCACGTTTTTCCCCTCTTCTTCTGCAGCTGCCCCCTCCTCTGTTTCCAGTCCTTCTACCGTGGGTCCAGCTTGGATCTCTCAGCAGCTAAGTCAGCAAAAGAGGAAAGTTCCCATCGCTCCGATGGACTTTTCTGTGATCCCATCTAAGGGGGAAAAGAAGCAGAAGCCTGTCACACGCTTCTCTCAAAGTGCTGCAGGAGAGAGAGTTATGGAAATCGCGTACCCCGATCCCCTCAAAGAGAAAAAGGATCTGTCTCCTACAGATTTTACTGTGACCCAAGTCACAATGGGGACATCTTCCAAAAGCCTTCAGGGGGAGGCTCTTTCTGCAGTTGACGCCCTCTGTAAAAAGCTTCAGGAAATCAAGGAAGAGAAAAGGAAACGGAAGGAGCAAAACAAATATCTTCTCCAAGCCTTACAGAAGATGGGTAGTGTGCCTCCTACAACTGCCGCTGAGACTTCTGAGCTTCTCAGCCAGGAGAAAATTAATGAGTATGGCAAAATCGGAGGGGTATGGCCGTTTCCGCTTGGAGGAGCCAAATCCTCAAAGACAGTGAAAAAGTGATCGCCGAGTTCTCTGACTTGTACCTGAACATCAGTAAGGGTGCAAATAAAGAGCTCCAAGCGTTAGCAGGGCCCATATCAGAAGAGTTGGAACATGCCAGACTGCAACACGAGACCTTCCAACAAATGTTTGACTGTTCAGTCGAAGATCTAGTCAAGTTCGGCATCTTCGGCCATCCAAGGGCCCTCAACAAAATCATGTCCACTCTGGACTACCGGGTGGATCAGCTAGAATTTATTCTAGAAAAGATTGACAAAGTCAAGGAAGAAGCCCTGGATGCGATGCACCAAATGGAACGAATTGTTCTTAATATGTCACCAGGGTTAGTTATTCATTCCTTCACTTTAAGGAAAGCTGATGAAACCACGCAGATCTTCAAGGAGATCGCTTCTCAAGGAATGGGGCCAGAGGTCACATTTGACACAGAATCTATCAACAACCTGCTGGCCTGTAGGGACTTCATCGGGTTCCTCATTAAGGCAGAAAAGGACTATTCCAAACTCCCAGAAAAGCTCATAGATGAGTGGGAGACTTGTGAGGTGATAAGCGATAGGCACAAGGATCCTTCTCAGGATCAACTTGGGCCAATAATCAACAAGTTCATGGAATACCGCTCTCAGTTCCATATCTCGTCGCCTGAGGAGCAAAAAAAGTAGTCCACCCCCTTTCAGCCGCAAGATGATGATGACGAATAGTAGTTGCTTCTTCTTCTTCTTCTTCTTCTTCTTCTTCTCTTCTTCTCTTTCCCTTCTTCGTCTTTCTGGAAATATCTGAAGTATGTTGATGCAAATGATGACATCATCCATGTTACATCATGGGATGATGTCATCCATCAAGTTGTAAAAAGTCAACATGACTTTTAGATATTTTGTAAATATCTTTGTAAATAGTTGTTGGCTCCTTTTTGCCTTCTTTCCTCTTCTTCTTCTATAAATACTCCAATACTTGTAGTATTGGGGGATGGATGAATATCTTTCAGATGAGAAATAGAAGTGAAGAAAAAAGACTTTGAGCTTTTTGTAACAGAACAAAATATTAATACAATATTTAGACTTTGTGCTGAATACATGTGTTATGTGCATTAGATCTTTCTTATGTTAGATTTGTATGTGTTTATTCTGTTAGATCTGCATATCTACTTTTTATTGTCATTTATTCATCATCAGTATTGCTTTGTTTGTTTATGCAAGTAGGTTTGGCTCTATTTACTACCAACCCCAAAACATAAATCTTCCGACCTTTCTGCTTTGGAATTCGTTTTTTTTTCTTCCTTCAGACTTGCTCTTTCTTTATTCCCTCTTCCTTTCCTTTATTTTCACAGTCAGAAAACACCCCCTACTAGGATGAGATCCCAAACCCCCAAAGGCAGAATCTGTGAGACTTGCATAGATTCCTGTTGGTAGAATAGCAATAAACTAGTTTCACTTTGCTGACTCAAAGAGGGGCTATGCCCTGCACACTGTTGGCTCGTCTATCCATAGATCTGTCCAGGCGATAGATTTTCAGACCAACAGGTAGTTTTCCACTATGTTCATCTCATTGAAACATGTGGTTTTAAAAAAAACAGACACCCGGAGCTCAAGTTATGACCTTGTCGGCTTCATGCTAATTTTGACGCATCATTCTCCTATGCTTAAAAAAAATGCAGTTCCTCCAAGTTGTCTTCTTCAAACTGCTTCCATTTAAATACATCCAACTTCTTAATCTCCCACTCTATGACCCAAGTATTTTCCTCTTGTTCCAGTCCTTTCCAGTGTACCAAATATTTGTTGTATTTCCCATTTCACGTATGTCCATTATTTTCTTATCTAGAATCTGATCCACTTCTTCTTTCTTCTTCACCGGAACTTGTTTCCTCCAATATACTACTTCATCAATAGACATCCGCTTCCATGCACCATCCCCATGAAAAGAATACAAATATGAAACATTAAACACTGGAGAAATATTAAAATGCCCTGGCAATTCTACGTCATAAGCATTATCGTTAATTTTTTTCATGATTTTGCAGGGACCAATCTTCTTGTACTTCAGCTTGTTATAGGTTCCTCTTGGAAACCTTTCCTTCCATCAGATATAACATAACCAACTCACCAACTATAAATACCTTTCTTCTTATGTGCACATCTATTATTTCCTTATACTTATCATTACTATTTTGCAGCTTCTTCCGCACTTCTTCCTGTAATTGTTGGATATTTTCAAAAAATACTTCTGCATCATCGCTAAATCTTCCATCAACTGGTAGTTGTACCAAATCTAACACCCCATTTGGATTAATCCCATACATAATTGAAAATTGAGACTTTCCTGTGGATCTATTTATGGAACTGTTATATGCAAACTCAGCTTATGGTAAGCTAAGTCCCATTGTTTTAGATTTTCCCCAATGATGCACCTTAACAGGTTTCCCAAACTTCAATTGACCACGTTTGTTTTCCCATCAGTTTGAGGTTGATAGGCATTGCTGAATTGTAGTTGATTTCCTAATTTCTTCCATAAATTCCGCAAGAACTGACTTAAGAACCTTGTGTCCCTATCTGAAGTAATGGTTTTTGGAACACCATGCAAACGAACAACTTCTTTGCAAAACAGATCTTATACACCTATCGCATCACTTGTTTTCTTGTAGGAAATAAAATGAACCATCTTAGAAAACCTATCAATAACCACAAAAATTGAGTCATTACCTCATTGTTTTTTTGGTAATCCCAAAACAAAATCCATACTCAGATCTATCCACGACCCTTTAGGAATAGTAAATGGCATATACAACCCTATATTTTGTGCATGACCTATCAAGGCTTGGAAAATTCAACACCTCTCCAGATATCTTACCACATCTCTCTTAATATTTGGTCAATAGTATTTCTCTTCTACTAAGGCTATCATCTTATCTTTACCAAAATGCCCAGCTAATCCTCCACTATGCAACTCTTTCACTATTTTCTCTCTTATAGACCCAACTGGAATAAATATTTGGCATCCCTTGAATAGGTAGGCATCCTGTAAAATGTACTCATCCTGGACATCTCCTGCATTGTCTGAAAATGGATGAATTAACCTTTTATAAATATCCTTGAAATCAGAATAAGAAGAATACAAACCCTTTATTGCTTCAAAACCCACCACCTCGTTTTCCATAGTGGTAAAACAAGTCACACACCTACTCAATGAATCTGCAACTTGATTCTACTTTCCTGATTTTTGTTTTAGAGAAAAATTATAACCCTGCAAAAATGATACCCACTTTGTATGCATCCACAAAATCCTTAGGCACTAAGTAATGCCTCCAATTCCTTAATGATTATACAATTACATAAAATTTCACATCATAAGTAGAGTAGTTCTTTCTTACCTCTTTCAGTTTCTCACTAAATAAAGTATTGACTTTCCACCTTAACTTAAAACAACACCAATACCCACATGTGAGGTGTCACAATAAACCTCAAACACTTTATCAAAATCTGGTAGTGCCAAAATGGGTGCCTGTATCACCTTCTTCTTCAAGAACTGAAAACTATCCTTAGCTACCTTTGTACACAAAAAATCCCTTCCTTTTGTGTAATCTATTATAGGTGCTACAATACTACTAATTTTTTTAAAAAACTTTCTATAAAATGTTGCTAGACCATGAAAGCTTCTTACCTTTGTTATACTCCATGGAGTAGGCCATTCAATAATTGCTTTTATCTTTTCTGAGTCCATCTGTACCCCATCTGCTGAAATAATAAAGCCCAAGAATACCAAACTCTCTTGCATAAATGTACACTTCTTTATATTTGCATAGAGTTTCTCTTTCCTTAACACTTCAAATATCACCCTTAGATGCCTCAAGTGTTCTTCTTTAGTTTTACTAAAGATCAAGATATCATCAAAATAAACCACAAAAATCTTACCATTATACTCCCACAACACGGTGTTCATCAGTCTCATAAAAGTACTAGGTGCATTCGACAACCCGAATGGCATCACCAACCACTCATATAATCCATTTCCTGTCTTGAATGTTGTTTCCCACTCATCTCCTTCTCTGATCTGAATTTGATGGTAACCACTTCGAAGATTAATCTTGGAGAAATACCTAGATCCAGCAAGCACATCCAACATATCATGAAGGAGAGGTATTGTGAACATATTATTGATTGTAATTTTATTGATTACTCTACTATCCATGCACATTCTCCATGTTCCATCCTTATTTGGTGTTAATAAATCTAGGGTTGCACATGGACTCATGCTCTCCCTTACGACACCCTTTCTCACGAGCTCTGACACTTGCCTATTCAACTTTGCATGCAATGTCGAGCTCATCCTATAAATGACTCGATTTTGGAGTGAAGACCTTGGAATCAAATGAATATGGTGTTGAATATCTCTTTTTAGTGGTAATCCATCTGGTAGCTCATCAGGAATAACATCAGAAAAATCTTCTATTAATTTTGTTGTTTCTACTGGTAGTTGTACACTTGCAAGTTCATCCTTATTTATGACTAGTGCATTAAAAAAACCAGTTGCCTTTGCCTCCTTCCCAAATTCCTTTTCATAAAAGCATATTTTTCAGCCTTTCCTTCTTCCTTAAGAGGTAGAAAAACTATTTTTGTGCCATTCTCCTGACACTGAATACCCAATTTCTCGACCATCTCATTTGAAACCATGTTCTCACAACTACCACCATCAATAATAACATTACATACCTTTCCTCCTGAAGTGCATCTTGTTTTGAAAATATTTGTATGCAGCCATGTATCCCCCTTGAATCCCTTCCTTGGAGCAATCATCATCCTCTTGATCATCATATTTTCTCCAACATCTGGTGGAATTTATAGGTCGTGTTCATCTTTTACTTGTTCAAATTCAACAAGATTTAATCTTGGAGTATCTCCTTTCCTCTTTTCATGTGTATAAGAATGCGGGCATTAAAAATCCCAATGCCCCTCTTCACCACATCTGTAAAAAACAAATGGTCTTCATGGAGCCTCCCATCCTTTATCGCTAGCATATCCTCTACCCCTAGAAAATCCTCTGCCTCTTTGTTGATTTTGGAAATCTTGTCTCATATCTTCTTGTTTTTCCAATCCACAAGATGATTCTCCCCTACCTTGGCTGAAACCTACTCATCCCTGAAAGGAAGATGAGGCCCCACTATTCATTCTAGGTGATCTCCTAAAACTTTGACAATTTTGTTTTTCCTCGGCCTTTAAGGCTAATTAATAGGCATCCTCCATGCTCTTAATCCTATGCATACTTATCTCATCTTGAATAGAAAATTTTAATCCATTTACATACCTTGCAGCCATTTGTTCCTCAGTTTTTTCATGCTCTACATGAATGGACAACTTTTAGAACTCATTTGTGTATTCTTGCACTGTTTGTAAGTTCTATCTAAGATACTGAAACCTCCTGTAAAGGGTTTGGGCATAATCCACTGGTAGAAATTTATGTTTCAACTTCTTCTTGATCTTACTCCATGTCCTAATTCATTCTTTCCCCTTTCTTAAATGCTCTTTCTATAGGTGATCCCACCATAAAATAACATGACCTTTCAATTTTGTGCATGTAAATTTTACCTTTTTTTCTTCTGACATGGCCTTCCCCTCAAAAACTTTCCACATGCTAGTCAACCAGTCTATCATCTCCTCTTGTTTTAGACTACCACCAGACTTTGAAACATCAAATCTTATCCCATCATTTTTTTCTTCTAATGCTCAAAGCATCCTTTCTTAAAAAGCTAATGATGGCGCTTGTGTTTCCTCCTCTTCACAAAATTCTTCTTCATTTGTGTCATCTCCACCTTGATTTCATCTCTGGGTAATCATTGCAGTAAGAAAAACAACTTGCCTCTGAAGATCTTGCATATTTCTATTCATCTGAGCAATACCTCCTCCTCTTCCTCTTCCTCTTCTTGCCATCTATTTTTTTTAAAGACTCGAACCAGATCTGATACCAGATAATGTAGCCAAATTCTAAACAAACTTGCTATTCTACAAATAACATGAACTCCAAAAGAAATAAATCTCCTTCTTCGTTATTCAATAATCAATTACAATGTTTCCTAAATAGGAAAACAACTCCCAACTCGAGTTTCTATGCAATCCCTAAATAACTTTGACTAAATCTACTCCAGGTGGCGGAATTTAATATTTTTAGTAGTTTACTAGAACTTGCTATTCTTAGTATGTTTGTATGCTTATTCGTACGGGCACAAAAATTTCCATGCATCTTCTACATTCCTACATTAGAGGAATTTCCAACTTTCTAACTCATAATGTAACTAATAGATTAAAATTAACTAATGCCCAAAACTAGGAAAAAACCACACTACAACTTAAATCCTAATTTTTCGGCCTCAAGATGGCAGATTTAGCAACAAAAAATGTGCTGAAACTTTACCCAACCGGTAGGGTGGATTGCCATTGCATTTGTCTTATATAAAGATGTGGTTTTTAAAAAAACGGACTCAAACAGACACCCAGAGCTTAAGTTATGACCTTGTCAACTTCCTGCTAATTCTGACGCATCACTAGAGGAATTCAAAACAAGTGAATGGTTTTGAATTGGCGGTTTGGGTTTTGGAGTGACCTGTCATAATCAGTTTAATTTAACTTATTCAACATCGACCAGAGGCCTATAGAACTCCCTTAGCCAAGAATGCATTTTTCCCAAACTGAAGGATTCAGATAATTTTCTAGTAAAAATACTAGAGGGTTCCGAAGGTAGGAAAACATTTCGTTTGTTATGATCTAAATTGCAAGCTGAAACAAAACCCAAGTTTTCAATTTTAGGAGCTCCCAAAAAGTGCAAAATGAAATAACATGGCTCCAAGAGGAACACCAAAGAGTGTGCAAATGGTCAAACGAGGTCAACCCAATGTTTGATGAGACTTTCTACATAACAAGCAACACATATGACATTTGACATCTCTTTTATAGGGTTCAGAGTGTTGTTTTGCAAGTCTCTAGAAATTGCATTATTTCTACCTTTGCAAGGTAGACAACAATGGTTGTTTTAGTTAACTCATCTATCTCTCACCAAAACCAATGGACACGAGCACCATGTTTTGAAACCCTGGGTTTATAATTACATGAGGTTGTGGTCGCAACATGATTGAGGCTTAAATTGTAATTCAGTAGCAAAATAAGGAGGTGTTGTTTTATTGATTGCACTAGCCATCTGGTTAAAATATTCAATTGTTTGAGCAAATAATAGTTTATTATTTTTATTTTATTGAAAATGAAGAACCAATCGTATGAAAATAAAAAATATAAAGGTAAGGAGACCATACCTGAGGGGAAACGAATTGGCGAAAGTTGTGGACCCTGATTCCACATCTCCATAAGTGTAGTGCTCACATTTTTATAGCCTCAGTCATAAATTGACTTCTTTATCCATAGGCATGATTTGATAGGGATTTGATATATTATTGACATTATGTTATGATATTTGATCTTATTGGACATGCATGGTGATTTGGGGGCATAGCACCAATTTGACTTGATTAGTATGTTGATACCTTTCATTAGATGTTGTAGATATTAACTTATTACGATGTTGTTTGGATGTAATTGATATATGTTGGATACTTATTTTAGTCACATGTCTTCATCATATGGATTATTCTTTTATTGATGATAATATATGATAACATGGATGTATGTCATTTATATTTATCTCTTTGGCTAACTCATGGTAAATTCTATGTAATTGTGAATGTTTTCACATTTACGATTCTATGATGATGTTATTATATCATAGATTTCATTAAACATTTATTGATTAGTTGATTTAGATTGTATCATACATGTGCATTTAATGTGTGCATTAAGTGTACAAGTGATAAGTCACAGGAAAATGTGAGTTTAAGGGTGGCTACACAAATTGTGCACAAGCATTTCAGATGGCTAAGTCTTAACCATGTTAACTGTATGAGGCCTTATTATATGTTTGTATTATTTTGGCACCATAAGTGACCCTCATTTGTAATGTTGTATGCCATGTAAAATTAATTATGTTTAGGTTGCTTATGTTGTTTAGTAAATTAGGTTTGGGGACTAAATGGTCCCCACTTGCATTTAGATTTATATTTGGGCAAAGTGTGGGTTAATTAGAGAGGATTAGGGTCATATTTGAACCCTTTAGTGGGCCCTACATCCTCCACACTTGTGCCTAAATGTGTCAAACACGAAATTTGCATATTTATGGCATTTTAAGTGACCCTTTTTAGTTTTGGGAGTTCAGTTAGCATGAAAATAAGCCCTTGGAACCTACCTAGTAGGTAGGGGGGCTTAATTTCAAGGCATAGAGTGATTTTCCCACCCATTTGGCCTCTCTTTGGTCACCATCCATGTAAGATCGATTGGTATGTGTGTTTTGTAAAAATTTGCACAAACTTGTTTTATTTTCATTTTGGGTATTTTGGGAGAAAAGTGTTTGAAGTGAATTTATAGTTTCTTCTTTTTAGTTTGGTAATATTTTACTTGGAGGGAAGAGATAGGTGACACATGTCACTCCTTGGTTGGTGAGGAAAGTTTTTAGCTTCTTTTCAAATTCTCTATCATGGGGGAGAAAGAGGATTTTTTAAGTTTTTGCTTGGTGCTTGCAGACTTTTTGGAGCTAGAGTTTTCTTGGATAAAGAAGTGGGAAAATCTAGAGTGTTGGAGAGATTTTAAAGGTAGGATCTTGATTTATCTCTATTTTTTATTTTGCATGATAGATATTAGATTTGTAAATGGTTGTATGTTGTGTTTTTTGCATGTATTTCTTATTGCTTAAGTATGTTTTGTTTTTAGTTTTCTCCATCCATCATATGGCTTGATGGATTTTGGAGTTTTGTGGGGGAAGAGGGAGAAATTTTCCCTTTTAAACCTCATGGCTTCATGGGTAAGCCATGCAGGTTATTTTCACTCACCTCATATGGTTTGAGGTGGGGAATGTGGTTCATATGGTTTAAACCCCCTTCCTCATTCTTGGAAAGGAAACCCAGTGAGTTTGAAAATCCTTTGAAGAAGGTTTTAGGTGAATGGGTGGAGCAATAAAGAGGGTTTGATGTCTTCTAGAGGAATAAGGATGTTGTGAAGAAATTATAAGTGTGCATCCCATGGTTTTACCACAGGTTTGGTTCTTTTGGGTATCTCATCTTCTCTTCCCCTTTTGTGAGGATGAATATGGTTTTCTCCTCCTTTCGTTTGTTTGCTAAATGTTATGTTTTCTTTAGTGCATGGCCTTGTATTGTATGTGAATACGTTGTTGTGAGTGTCTCCATAAAGATTGTGCACGTTTGTGGAAGCTATCCCTCTCTTCTATGGGCTTAGGGGAGGCTAGCATGTCTACCAACCTTTGGAAATGCATGTAATGATGAATAAATTTTTGGTGGTAAAATAATATTTTTCTCCTTTTGTTAGAGCTCAAGTATGAAGATGTTTAGAATTTCTTGATATCATGAATCCTCTTGGTTTCTTAAATATTTGGTGAACATTACTCTGATTGTAATCTCATGAATGTGACTATTTGGAAAGTTATTTTTCTTGTAATTTTCCAACTTTGTGATTTGGAATCACTTGTAAATGAGTGTCACATTTGTTCATGTAAAATTGCTTCAATATTGAAGTGAAGTCTCTTAATGTTTTCTTTGGTATATCTTGAGTATTTGGAAACATGTTGTATTGTTGAACTTAATCTCCTTGGAATTTTTTTTTGTAAAATGGATGATTCCTTAAATATAAAATTATTAGATATCCTTCTTGTTTAAAAATCTAAAATATTCATTTAGCTTTACATTTGAAAAGAAAGTTATTCCAATATGGAGATTTAGGATATCACATTGTATGGAAATATTATCCTTGTTGCAATATATCTCTTTCTTGTAAATTTTTGTGACATTATTGAATGGAATGAAACTGGTTTTTCCTCCTTTCCATGAGAAAACTTAAGAATTTTTTGTATTAGGAAATCCAACATTAATGTGTATTCTTCCTCACTAAGTATAAAGCTTATTCTAATACCCTCTCTTCTCATTTGAAATACTTTGTTACATTTATTTTATCTCAAAAGTAAGTAAATCATTTTAACATAACTAGATATTGGAAATTATTGAGTTACATAATTCACCAAGATAGCAAAATAAAAATATGATATTTTACAATTTGAATTAATATTTGTCTTTACATTGAAAATAATATAAAGATATATAATATATATATATATATATATATATGAATATTTAATAGAGTTATATCTTATAGTATAACTATATTACTTTTAAAACGTGTATATATATATATATATATATATATATATATGTATGTATGTATGTATATGTATGTATATTATTATATATTATAAGATAATATATAGTAAAAACATGCTATAATTTATATTATATTATATTATATTATATATATAATATATTTGAATTAACCAATAAAAATAAAATGTAATAGTCATATGATTTACAGAGGAGTTTGTATCTTTTTTGAAGTATATTAAGGAAAATAGAATGAATATGAGGAGGGGTCGAATCCCTCCTCAACCCCACACATCCCAACTACCGTCCTCCACTGCCCATGCTGCCCACTCTCCACACCTGCAAAGTCACCGCCCACATTGCATAATCCCCTCCACGTAGATCCCTCACCCCACCTCCATACTTCCCCATACCCGCCCCTCCTTTCTCCATGTAGTCCCCTACACCCCCAATCCGCCAAAGGGAAAAGAACACGACTCAATTTTAAAACCTATGATTTTCCTCTTTCATCGGGTTTGTTAATAATTTCATTTTCCACTTTAGTTAATGTGTGTGTGTGTGTGTGTGTGTGTGTAGGAAAATTTCCCTCAAAAAACAAAATATGGGTATTGAACATACCCAACTCGAAAATGCACCTAGTTAAAAACATATATAAAAAAGGAAAACATAATACAATAATGAGTATTTTCATCAAAAAATTCACGAAACCAAGCCTTCAAGTGTATCCACAATCTTCAAACAAGAAAGGAAAGGAAAATAAAACAAACAGAAACCAAATGAAGAGAAAATAAAATAAAAAGATGTGTTAGCGCAAATTTAGGGAAAGATGACATCTAGGGCCAAGATTAGTTTGATCCTAGGGCCCATGTTTAACCCTATACACTTTTAAGTCATAATAATTTAATGGGAATGGGAAATAAATTAAAAGAGGTGGTGTGGGAAATTTAATTAAAAGGAGGGAAAACTAATTAAATAACAAGGGGATGTCGACTTGTATTTGTGAACTTAACAAACCTATAGTAGAATAAATATTTAATGTTGGAATTGGATTTGTGTTTAATAAATTGGGTAAATATTTTTAATATAAAATAATTATTAATAGGAATTGGTTAAGTAAAGCATAAGGATTAATTGTTTACTTTAAAAGAAATACCCAAATTTTTAAGTTACATTTTGGTGTGGTTTCTGGTGTCCCGATGCGGGGCATTACATTTTCTATCAGAGCAATGGTTAGAAACATGCAGATGCTCTAGATGAATAACTTTTTTTTTAATAATATTTTAATAAATTTAATGAAACCAATTAAAACATTTTCCACAACCATTTATAATTTAATACTCCATTTTCTAACCTTGTACATAGGATGGAACCCATGAGACGTTAATCGGTTAGGGACAAGGGACGTAGTTCGCCTACACCTGAGCCACAAGCACCTTATTTTGGACCTCATATTTTAGAGGTTGTTCAAAAACGTATAGGTATTGTGTAGTAGTGTCTTCTATCACTGTAGAAGGAAAGAGAGGAGGATATCCACTCAGGAGATGAGGAGCCGATAGGCGAGCACACACACTCAGAGCCACAAGAGTATGATATCCTTAGATAGGAGAGGTCACGTAGCGCTTACATTCATCGTGAGAGGGTGGCCTCATACTGTCGTAGTCATTCACATAGTCTTGAGGGACAATCCAACCACTTTCACCTATTGGACCGCAATGCTAGGATCGTGATACATGCATTGTGATTAGAGATCTTCTTCGCTTGCAGCCACCTACGTATATTGCCTCTACAGATGGCTTAAGGGCTGAGTCATGGATCCTTAGCCTTGATAACTACTTTGAATTGCATTCTTATGATAGAAATTTCAAAGCTAGGTTCGTCATACACCTCCTTTGAGATGCAACATGTGTTTGGTGGAGGAATGAGGATTGTAAGATAAATTTGAATCGAGATATAGTGACCTGGAAGTTGTACGAGGAGCATTCGAGGCCTCGTTATATATTATAGAACTTCATGTAGAAGAGGATTGATGAGTTTTACAACTTATAAAAGGCTCTGACCCAGTGGCATAGTATGAGAGTAGGTTCCTAGATTTTTTGTATTATGTACACTACATGTAAGATGAGAAATTACAGGTTATTGGGTTTATTTAGGGCCTGAAGGAGGACATACAAGGAGCTCTTAGGATGTTATCTCCTCCCACACTTGAGAAGGTCCTAGAGAAGGCCTACTTAGGTTAGGATAACATGAACAGAGAACATAGACACTGAGATAGGAACAAGAGAAAATTTTAGAAGAAGATACAAGCCTTTCAGAGTCATAGGTCATGGGGTACAACACCACCCCCTAGAGGAGGATTCTGGCCTCTGCCAGCAGTTTTAAGAGCTCCACTGCATCCACAACAGCAGACACAACATCAAGGCCACCAACATCAGAGGGCTAGAAAAGATCAGAGGTTACAGAGAGGTGGTACTAGAGGTGGTTTTTGTGGAGCTAGGGATAGGAGACAAGGTACTCAGTAGGTACAACCATCTCACACGCAACATTCTGCTAGGGGTGGGCCAACAAGATTAGTTCACCAGAGTACAGGTGAGACCCCATCTCAAAGAGTTATAAGAGGATGTTTTATTTGTGTGTCCCCTGATCACTTTGTGCTTATATGTCTGCATAAACCCACTATCATGGATATGCACACAACTCCTAGATCCAAGAAAAAATTGGGTGACATAGGAAACACCCATCGTGTATATGCAGTGGTTGAAAACTGCTAGGATGAGGATCAGGCCAAAGTTATTGAGATGATAGGTATTATCAATGGTATTTCTGTCTCAGTAATCTTTGATTTAGGTGCTTCAGATTCTTTTATATCTCCTTTTGTAGTGGACCAATGTGGGCTAGTGGTGGCTAGGCAGCCAGATAGTTGGCAAGACGAGTAGGCCTCTAGGGCTAAACTCCTCATGGAATCATATGTGGAGAGTTGTGTAATTTATTTAGGAGTCTTATCCACTACACTTGACCTCTGAGTTATACCTCCAGGATCCTTTCAAGCTATTTTAGGTATGGATTGGCTCGAGGCTCATTTGGCCAAGGTAGATTGTAGGAATAAGGTCATGGAGTTCCAAGATGATCTTGGGAGTACAGTTGTGATTTCAGGAATACAATGGCCTATCTCTTTGTGCTTGATCTTGACTAAGAAACTCAAGCAAAGCATGTGTAAAGTCTGTCGATTATTTTCTATCGCCATCAGTGATCGATCAGAGATCACTCCACAAAATTCACCCTTAGATGATCATGATGTTTTGAGGGAGTATGTAGATGTGTTTCTAGACGAGTATGAAGAGAGGTGGATTTCACCATTGATTTAGTACCAGGATCATCACCAATTTCCAGGGAACCCTAGAAGATGATGAATTTAGAGCTTCATGAGATCAAGATATGGTTAGAGGAGTTGCGGGAGAAGGGTCTCATTTTCCCTAGTATATCTCCTTGGGGAGTGTCAATCATATTTTTAAAGAAGGAAAAATCCCTTAAACTTTGTGTAGACTTTAGGAAGCCAAATAATGTCACAATAAATAACCATTATCCACTCCCTAGGATTGATGACTTGTTTGATTCGATGAGGGGAGTGAGAGTGTTCTCCAAAATTGATCTCAAGTCAGGATATCATCAGTTGTGCATATCAAATGCAAAGATTCATAAGATAGCTTTCTCTACATGGTATGGGCATTACATGTTCACAGTTGTCCCATTTGGTTTGACCAATGCCCCAACTGTCTTCATGAGTCTCATGAATGGAGTATTGAGGATCTTTCTGGACCACTCTATCTCAGTGTTCCTAGATGATATATTGATATATTCTCATTCTGAGGAGGAAGATGAGGAGAATTTAAGACACGTACACAAGTTTTGAGAGATAAAAAGTTGTTTGGGAACTTGGAAAAATGTAACTTCTTTTAGATAGAGATTCAATACTTGGGACATATTATATCAGGAGAGGGTATCTGTGTAGATCCCTCTAAGATATAGGTCATAATTGATTGGATAGATATTACTGAGATGAGAATTTTTATGGGATTATCTAGATATTACCACAGGTTCATTCAAGACTTTTCTATTATTGCTAATTGTATGATGAAAAAGTGACAAGCGAGCGTGGGAATCTACAAGTAACTCTTCCTCGCACTTGACCTCCTGAGGTTGTGTCGAGACAACCAGTTGGGATAGATTATACTTGAGGTATGGACAAAATAATTGGGAAATCTTATGTCTTCGACAGGCACTAATGGAATATGTGAATCTAAGGCAAAGAAGGCCCTCATAACCTAAGCTGGCGTGATAGATTGGTCGGTGAGGATGACTGCTCGAAGGCTCTAATCAATATCAAGCTCTGGCGTGATTCGATCTATAGGTTTTGGAATACGGGGAAGATAACCTATGGGTGCTTTGTATATGTCTCCCGACAGGGTCATGAAAATGAATGATAGAATGATGGTGGATTCTATGGGTGATTCTCTGGTCTAGTGTACAAATCCTTAGCTTGAATAGATGTTGTGTCTAGTGAGGATAGTTGTGTGATTATGATTGGTGGAAGTGAAGTGGATCTAAATACTAATGTGTGTAAACCAGCATCTATGTCTGATTGACTTGTGGACTTGCTAGGTTGTGGTACCTGTGGATCACAACCGTAGATTCGTGGTTGTTGCGGACCTCCTATGGTCATGTGTAGAATCAATCCCTAACCCCTAGTATCCATTATTCGTATGCCTTTTCAGCTTCTATGTTTAGAACTAACAGTTGTGCAATCTTTTTAAAGTATCTTATAGGCATTCTGGCAACTTGAATTCTTAAGCTAGTGTCTATGTCAGTGAGAATGTCCCTTGCATCTGGGTGTGGGACTAAAGGATCACACCCGAACGTTTTCTCTTTCTCAAGCCCTTCTACAGTCCTGTGGACATTTATCTAGGGTAATCTGTAGTTTAGCTGGTTTGACCTAAATGTATGCACTCTGTTGTCTTCTATGTTTAATCCTCTTAATTGTGAGCTAATTTTTTGTAGGTCTTCTTTGTTTGGAAGACTTGAATTCTGATATTTTTGTCTATGTCAGTTATTGCTGCAAAAAAGTTGGGTTGAGACACGATTGGCTCAAATACGTATTCTCTGGGATCCCTAGGTACCGTGATTGTCATACAAACGAAACAATGTAAATCTAACTGAAGTAAAGTAAAACTATGTAAAGTATATCTACAGCATATATAACTTCTCTATTTTTGTGTTTTTGATGAACTATTTGAACAAAATTGAAAGAGCAATTATTTAAAATATCTACCAATTAACTACTAAACTAATAACAAAATTTAAAACAAACAAAGTAGCCGAGTATAGCTACTTTCCTATGTAGTTGTAATTCTATTCTAAATAATGAAATAACTAATCTAATCTATTTGAAAGACTCTTGATCCTACCTTAGAAGTGAGGAAAGAATCATAGTTTCTCAGAAACTATCAATCCCCATAGCTTCCCTAGAAATATCAAAAGTGAAATTAACTGAAATGAAATTCTTTTACTATTCTATTTGATATATTTTAACTAGAACTTTGAAAGCTTAAACCTGGATTTTGTAGGACAATGGTGAATCTGATTGTGTGTGGCTTTGTCCCCTCAGTATGATCTCCTCGTTCCTTCGTGCTCACGTGAATCCAGAAAAACATGTAATGCTTGCATCAATAGAAGTAGGTATTGGAATAATGGCAGTTTTGGATGTAGACTGAATACAATGCGAGTAGGAGAGGGATAGTGCAAGAGAACAGAGCTTGGCTTATGCAATTCCTAACGGTATTTATTACAAGTCCTACGACACAAAACATCTAGAACCTGAAGCTACTCTTTTTTACGAACAAAACCTGCAACTCTAATGGCTTCAGACTGAAAATAAAACTATGTTATCTCAATTCATTGTGTGAAACAGTAACAACACTAGCACAAGAAGATTATGTGGCTTCTAAACAACAAAACAACACTAACTATGCATGCAATAAATGGAAACTATGAATTCCTAAGAACTGAAAGACTATAACTATGAAATGAGAAGATGAGAGGCAATTTTTAAGGGGCCAGTTGCTTGAAAATCAACCAAATATTTATAGAATCCCCATTTACCCAAAGGTGAAAACCAATTTGAACTCTTTAACCATAAACAATACAAAAACACTATTCCAGGGAACCAGAATCATAAATACAAGAAAATGCGGTGAAAAAAGCTAGTAAACGTTGAAATTTTACATGATTCATGATAAAAGGAACATTCTGGAAATACGTGAAGGACCTCTACCCTGAGCAGGGTGGCGGTTACATCATGACTGCCACCCAGGCAGGGCGGTGGTTTTGTCACTGTAGACCAAAACAAAAATAAAAGAAGGGGGGAGAGAAAAAACAAATCATGAAGAGGCTAAGTGGGGCATGCTGGATGTTAATGTACACTTGGAGGGATTTTTTGAATCTTGAGCACCTTGCGAGGAGACTTGTATCATCATTGGGGCACATGTAATGTTGTTCTGACGGAGCAGTACCCTATAATTTTGGGTACGTACATATTACCCCCTCATAGAAGTTTTTTAGCCATGAAGAGGCATAAAATGGTGGGTCCAAGTATGTCGGTCCCGAAATGGGAAGTTAGAAATTATACCTGACACATCCATGTGTCGAAATGACGCCATCCAAAATTCCCGCTACCTGCAAAATGAAAAAGAGGATTCAAGTGCAGATAGATAAAATAGATCAAAAAATAAATACTAAAATAATACGAAGTGAGGACTTACCATTTGCGCGGGGATAAGAACTTACCTCCATCGGTGCTCCAAAAGTCAAGATGCTATATATGTAAAAATGGGCCCATATTCCTATTCATTTGCGCGTGTCAATTTGATTGATTTTGAGCTTTGGGGCCCATAGTGATGGTTTTTTATGAGAGTATAGTCAAACCATTCATGACGAGATAGTTATCATGCCTCCGCAAGTGGAACATCGACCCACGAGATCACAAGTTAGTTCTTCATGATTTAGCGTTTTTACCCCCAAAATGTTAAAATGATGAAATCTTTTTCATCGGGGGATTATTTTTGAAAATGTTAGTGTTACTAGGGTAAATTAGGGGGGGCGCCTAATGGGTAGGCTTTGTTTCGGTCAAAAATAGTCTTTTTTCATGTTTTTATGCATTTTTTAGGGCACGTGACCCATTTGAAAATTTGGGACATGACCGCCACCCTGAGCAGGGTGGCAGTTACAGGACCACTACCCTACTCAGTGCGGCGGTCCCTTACAGAATGCAAAAAAATCAGTGTTTTCAGGCAAATTTTGCATTTTTGGTATTCTTGTATGTTTTAATGATTTTTTTTAATGCAATTTGAATACTAACTTACTCCTTTTTACGTGTTTTTGGGTGTATGCAGGCGAAGGAGGAATATATCAGATGGAGCCAAGAGAGAGTGCGTGATTGGTTTCCAGCAGTGTTGGATGCACTTTCTCAGGATGAGCAGGACACTCTTCAGAGGGCTAGCATATTGCGTATATCACGGGTCCCGCATGTTGCACCTTCTAGTCACATACTTTGTGACTTGTTTTCATATTGGGATGCTGATCGAAACACTTTCTGATTTCTAGGAGTTAGGGGTGAGTGGACTATCACTCTAGAGGATGTCTACCGTATCTTGGGGGTCCCGATCATCAGGAGACATCTTACACTTGAGATAGCAGGGTCTCGGGCTCAGATAGCATAGTGGGCTTCATACATGGGAGACACAGTTATCTCCACTAGTTCAAAGAAGGGGGCGAGGGTCCATTCCATTCCTAGCTTTCCTATCCCCTTGATTTGTCAGGCTATTATGGGGATCCTTGCCTCAAGATTGATCAGGGACAAGGGAGGGGACACCTTACTCTACTGCTGGTCCCCTATTATTGCACAGATTGAGGCACATGGCCAGATTTATGCTTAGGGAGTGGACATTCTTAGGACCACCTACCATGATTTGTATCAGGTGGGTCATTTATAGGGATAGTATTTGAGCCATCCGACCCTGGTTATGAGCTGGGTCTCTAAGAATTTCATCCCTTGTGGGAGAGGTGTAGAGGTGGTGGATCTCAGAGCCGTGAGGGCAGCCAGATGGACAGATATGTCGGTGCTTAGAGTACCCCACCAACCAGTTGCCTCCCTGACCACTGATGATATGGAGGCCACACCTTATCAAGCCATGGCAGGGTTGTGGGGTGAGGAGACCCTCACTTTGATCTCTTTCTCTACAACAGGGAAGCTTGTGGACAGGACGGGGAAGGTGGAGACACACCCCTTTGATTGAGTGCCTCAGCAGTTTGGCCTTCCTTACATAGGTATGCTCCCCCTAGTGGTGCAAGTATTCAGATCAGTTTGGGAGGCTAGGGGAGGTCCTAGAGGCTGGGGTAGGACCCTTGTTACTCCTGGTGCCCCTATTGCAGCTAGGCGGGTAGTACGCACTTGAGGGAGAGCCGGTGCTCCTCAGGCACCCTTACTTCAGATTACCGCCGGTCCTGCCCATACAAGCGATGACCCCATTGATATAGACTCTGAGTCTGAGGAGTTCATAGGGGGAAAAAGGAGGAGACCGAGGTTGAGGTTAGCAAGTTGGGAGGAGAGGAGGACAGCGATCCTAAGTGGCATGACACTCAGGATATCTTACAAGCTGAGAGGGTAGAGCAGAGTGTGGAGAGGGTGACTCTAGTCTCGGAGAATCCACCCTCTCACGACTTATGCGATGAGGATGAGTTCGTAGCAGGATGCTATGTTGCCCCAGACACGGGAGGAGAACATCAGTCAGTGGAGACATCTATGGCAAGTGTTGATCCTAGGGATCCCTCTTGGAGGCCCGGAGATCCAAGTGAGTTGTCATCCTTCTCTTAATGTTTTTTTCTAGTTAGGATTTGTCTTAGTTGCTATCTCTCCTTTCGTTTACTTTTGTTTCTATCTTTTGACTATTTCTAATTTGTTTTCTCCTTTACTTACAAAGACTGTTGATGAGTGGCGAGACCTTATTCACTGGGTATGCACTGATACCCTGATGATTCCCATGGAGAGGACTCGCACCGAGCTATCCGTGGATGTAGGGGAGCCTTCAATAGGTGGTAGGCATACCGACATTTTTTCCCCTATCTAGCATGTGGCCAAGATGGTGACTACTGTTCGTAATGAGTTGGCTGGGTATATGACAGCAGAGCGCCTGATGAGGAGTCGCTCTCATAGCGAGGCCATAGCTACTCCTCAGGACCATGAGTCCTCAGTGCATTCAGAGTGCCGGCATAGCCGGAGTCCTAGACATGGTCGTGCACCTTCAGAGGGGTCTCATAGGGGTTAAGAGGCCACTTGGCTCTCGTAGATTATTTATACGATTTATTTTTTATTTCCTAGGCTCATTGAGCATTTTGACCATGCCTAGCACATGATGGCATTATACAAGAAACTTGATTATACATATATATATTCCTTTTGGATCAGACCCTTGGTATCTAGGTTTTGGTGATTTGTTTTCACATGTAAATTTTAATGTTGTTTTTATATGCTTTTCATAATGTATGCAATGGAGAAAAAATGATACAAATGTTTTCTTTCTTTTTGTATTTCGTGATGCTGATATATGATAATGCAAACATAATGTGATCTTGAACTTGGCTTTCTATAAGCAATTTTCCAGTACTTCATATTTATTTTGACAAAATGAGATGATAAACTGGTATGATGAGCGGATGAACTTGCCCCACTTCTAACTCCATGCAACTAGTAAGATGCAAGGGGTCACCACCGAGAGCTAGAAAGGGCACAAGTTATGAAATTTGTTGAATGGTAGTGATGAGAGATAGACAAAGATTTGGTGGAACTAAATTAGGATGCTACAAACCTATCCAACTCAAGTGACTCCATAGTTTAGAATACAACTTGCTTTGAGGTTTATCTATACTTAGATCTGTAGATGGCCACATGGTAGACAAAATCTGGTTTTCGGGGTTTTGAGCTCTCTTGGAATTTTGGACATATGATTCACTTGTTTTTGACTCAAGATTTCAAAGGTTTATTTGAACTATTAGCTTATGACCTTTAACGTTACCATTAAGAGGACTTGCCCCATGCTACTAGTAAGAAGCATGGGCTTATCGCCATGGACAAGGCATAGGCAAGTAAGGGAATTCCCATCCTTTCCCAACCCTACGTCACTAGTAAGAGACGCAAGCTCATCACCGAAGGTTGGTAGGGTAAGGAAATGTGTAAAAATAAAATTTTCTGTTTGATCTACATTTGACTTATTTATTTGAGCAAAATGTCAGTATGTTCTTATATTCAAAGAGATATACGTACGGGATAGATGTGACACTATGAAGCTTCTAGAACAGACTATAGGCAAGACACCTATCCTAGGAAGAAACCAAAAGTGAGAACAAGCATGCAAACCTTGGTATGGTTACCGTTAAGACTTTGTCATATCTAGCTTTATATGGATAAAATGATTCTGAAACGGTTGATGATGTTATGAAAATGAAGAAGTATGATTGGAATGCTTATGCCAATACCATTAGAAGTTTTTAATGAATTGCTTTGAGAATAAGTTCCTTGATCACAAAATTTTATGAAACGAGTGGACAAAATGAACCTAACTATATGAAGATGCAATGTAGATATATTTATACAAATAGTGTTGATGCTTCATGCGTAGAATCGTTTAAGGTGCAGGGAATTGACAGTTTCACCAAATTCCTCACCTTCTAGTGTGCACAAGAGATACGCACCATTTCCATAGTCTTTTTTGGCTCGATATGGGCCCAACCATTTGGGCCAGAATTTCCTTCCATCGCCGGTCTTTTTATCTATCCGGCTGTCTAGTCTTAGAACTAGATCTCCTTCATATATATCTTGTTCATAGACCCTTTTGTTATACTGTCAGCAGATTCAGTCAACATAAACTCTTTACTATTGTTCAACGTCTAATCTGGCCTCATCTAGGATTTCTAGTTGGGAGAGACGTGCTTCTCTATAAGCTTCTTCATCCATAATCCCTTGTAGTGAGATGCGGAGACTGGGTATTTCAACCTCAAGTGGGAGAACTGCTTCTACTCCAAATACCAATGAGAAAGGAGTTTCTCATGTTGGTGTTCTTATTGAGGTCCGGTGGGCCCACAAGGTCAGATATAACTTTAAATGCCAATCTTGTTTGTTTTCTTTTACCATTTTAAGGAGAATAGCTTTCAATGTTTTGTTTGTTGCTTCAGCCTGTCCGTTGGCTTAAGGGTAATACAGGGAGGTTGTATGGTGGTTTATTTTAAATTTACTGCATAGCCCATGGACTTCATCATTTTCAAAGGAAGTACCATTATCTGAGATAATGATTTGTGGGAAACTGTAACTGCAAATGATCTGGTTTAAAATGAACTTAGTGATCACAAAACCTGGTATAGTGGTGAGAGGCATAGCCTCTACTCATTTGGTAAAATACTCGGTGACTGTGATTATGAAGTTATGGCCATCTGTTGACGAGGGAGAGAATTTCCCTATCAAATCTAGGCCCCATGTAGAAAAGGTCCACGGAGTTGCGATTGGTTGTAGAGCTTGTCCCGGCATGTGAATCTCGTGGGAAAATTCTTGGCATTTATGACACTTGCATACAAACTCTACTGTGTTGTGTTCTAGAGTGGGCCATAAATATCCCATCCAATGTATTTTACGAGTGGTGGCATGACCACCGAAGTGACCTCCACATATTCCACTGTGAGATTCGTAGAGAATCTTCTTGGATTCTTATGTGTCAATACACCTTAGAAGCATTCCATCGAAAGCCTTACGATAGAGCACTTGTTCTATAATAATGTATTTAGCTACGATAATGTGTAACCGCCTTCTTTGTTGCAGTGTAGCACCTTTTGGATATGCATGGCCCATGATATAATAAACAATATCAGTATACCAAGGACATTCAGAGATAGGAGGTCTAGTTTTGATTTAGTATATGCATTCATCAGGAAAATCTAGATCTACTAGATTGCCTATGTCTAATAGGTTGTCGGCTAACCAATCTACAATGATTTTTCCCTTAACGGACTTCTGGTTTAGAAAAGTTAATTCGAATTCACCCATTAAGGTTATAAAGCGTCCAGCCTTTTTAGACAAGGACCCTTGCGTGAGGAAAGTTCGTAAATGGTCTGTTATTACAATGACCCTTGTTTCTTGGTTTAGCATGTAATGTCTTAGGTGTTTGGTTGCAAAGACTATGGCAAGGCACTCTCATTCTGCCTACGTATAATGTGTTTCATAATCGAGAAACTTTCAGCTAATAAAATAGATCACACGTTCTCATTTATCGTCATCTTCTTGAACCAACATACAGACTAGCGGGACATCTATAGCTCGTGAATATAAGATCAAAGGATGATCTGGTCTCGGTGGCATTAACGTGGGAGGAGACAACGAGAAGCGTTTAACTATTTTGAAGGCCTCATGGCATTCCTTTGTTCAAATAATGCAGCAATCCTTTTTCCACAAATTATTGATCGGATGTATAGAAAAACTTAAGTCCAGAATGAATCTCTGGATTACACCGAGCTTTCCAAGAAACGATCTAATTCTGGAGTCATCTAATGGTGGGATCATTTCAAGAACAGCCCGGATTTTGGATGGGTCCACATCAATCCCTCATGATCATATAATGTAACCTAGGAGTTTCCCTCCTGTCACACTAAATACACATTTTTCTAGATTTAGTGTGACTCCGTATTCGATCAAATGTGAAAGAATGGTGTGGAGCACTTCCGGGTGATCACAATGCTTCCTGGCCTTAGCCGACAAGTTGTCTACATAGGATTCCACAATTTTATGAATAATATCGTGAAATATGTATGTCATTACCCGTTGGTATGTAGCACCAGCGTTCTTGAGACCGAACGACATAACAGCGTAGCAATAAGTTCCCCAAGGAGTTATAAATGTAGTTTTGGATTGGTCTTGTTTAGATATTCTGATTTGATCTTATCCCAAAAATCCATCCATGAGAGACAAGAGCTCAAATCCAGCTATTGCATCAATGATTACGTCAATGGATGGTAATGGGAATTCATCCTTGGGAGACACCTTGTTAATGTCTCGGAAGTCTATGCAGATGCGTATCTTCCCATTCTTTTTTAGAACGAGGATGATATTAGATACCCACTGAGAGTAATCAACCGGTTTGATGAACCCTACTTGGAGAAGCTTCATTACTTCTTCCTTCACCATGAGAGCTACCTTGGGTTTCATTGGTCTCGATTTTTGTTTAATTGGCTTTGCATCTGGTTTTTTGACGAGGTCATGTACCGCGATGTGTGGTGTAATTCCCGTCATTTCTTTACAATTAAATACAAAATCCTTTTGATGTTCTCTAAGGATTTGAGTGTGTATTTCTACCTCTTCTGGAGTTAACGAAGATCCTAGTTTTAAGATCTTTGGTTGTTCCTCCGTTTCGATGTTAATATCAATTGTTTTCTTGATTAAAGAAGCATTACCTTCTTCAAACTAAGGCGGGGCTGAAGGTAGTTCCAGATCTCCATTTTCTACCGCGTATATGTCGATCTCCTTTTGTGGGGGCAGCTCTATCATGGGATTTCTGAAGTAAGAAAATGAATGTGGGATTAAGGAAAAATCTACCACATGATGGGTGAGATGTAACTCTGCATAGGTGTTTAAGTAATCAAGAATAGATCTATCACTTTCAACGTGATCTAAGATAGTAGATGTGCTCTCAGTGATATTTGTTAAAAGAGGGTTTGACATTTTCTTTACTAATGATTTAGTACGAAG
Source organism: Taxus chinensis (assembly GCA_019776745.2). Lineage (NCBI taxonomy): Eukaryota > Viridiplantae > Streptophyta > Pinopsida > Cupressales > Taxaceae > Taxus > Taxus chinensis. The sequence goes on along the minus strand of CM034152.1, from coordinate 177,819,239 downwards.
GGATACCATGAAACAAGTGTCTTCCAACTCACTGTTTGGAGTAAAATGTGAAGCTGAGGTTGCTATCGAATCTGCAAGAAGGTTTTATTCTCGCGGGTTTGCTTCAATTGATATGAAGTTAAATCCTTTGCTCAAATCTAATACTGTTGTTTTGTAGAGTTGTGAATGTTTAGCTCTCATCTCATACACCTCATAGACTTGGTTTGCTACTAATTGAGAGTCTCCTAACACTATGATGTCATTAACACCGAGCCTTTTATCCATGATGAGGCCAAGGAGGAGGGCTTTGTACTCAGCACCGTTGTTTGTACATTTGAAATTTAGTTTAAACGCGAATAGTAAGATCTTTCCCTCGGGAGAAGTAAAGATCACACCTGCCCCAGCCCCATACCAACATCTAACTCCATCAAAATGGAGAGTCCAATATTTACTTGGGAAGATGGATGTTGGGACATCTACTACATCCACTTCTTCTTCTTTGGTTACTTCTACCATGTAGAGTTCTTCTGCTGGAAGAGAACCAACTCCTAGGGTATATCCCATACCTACATAATCAAATGGCAAGAAAATTAGTAGATCATGTTCTAGCAATTCGACTATTTTTGCAGTAGTTCCTAATGATACTATTTCTACTATGTTAGCCTCATCCTTGAGGGCTAGGATATTCTTGATTAGGTTCGTAACTTCTAGTTCTGTTGTAGGTACCAACTTTTCTTCCGGTTTCGAGTCGGTTGGCTTGTTAAGTTGGTTTGTTGGTAGTTCAAACTTAGAGTGAATGCCTGGTCTTTTCTTCAGGTCTACTAGGTGTATATCGAATGGTTTCATATCACCTTTTGCTACAAATACCCTTCCCAAGTGTAGGAATCTTATTTCCTGAAATAGCATAGAAGGGATTGCCTTCATACGGTGTATCCATGGTCAGACGAGGATCATATTATAGTTGGTTTCCAGATCTATAATATAAAACTTAGTGAGGATTTTTTTGGGTCCTAAGGTAACTGGTAGTATTATAGTTCCAATCGAAGTGGATTTAAGGCTATCATAGCCTCTTAGAGTATTCCGAGTTGTGGAATAATTTGTTTCTCCATACCCTAGCTTTTGAAGGAAATATAAGGGAACTATGTTAATTGTTGCCCCATCGTCAACCATTACGTAATTAACGTAATTGTTATAAACCCACACTTGTAAATGTAAGGCCAGATCACCTCTTTGTGTAATCTCGGTGTCTATCGGCATTTTATTTACGTCAAATATAAACTCAGTATCCCTATCTGATTTCCCTGGAGGGTGAATATCGAAGTCTATATGGTTTACTTGTGTTTCGGGAGGCAGAGTGATGTTAATTAAATGACCTAAACCTAATGCTTCTAAAAGAGCAGTCCTATGGGTAGGAGAGTTCTTCAATAAGTCTAAAAAGGAGATATGAGAGAAGGTATTTGTTAGGTCATTAATTAAATCATAGGCACCTATGAGTTTTACTAATGGCTGTTGAATGTTATCTATCTCTAGCAGGTAACTTGGACTTGGCTGAGAGGAATACTCTTGTGTCCTTGTTATGGCTTCCACGGGTAGGTCAGTGTCTAACTCCACAAAACTGACTATCTTGGGTCGTAGCTGATTTCCTAATTGTGGTGCGACAGGTGGATTTAGCGAAGTCGAGGCTTCATGATCATTGTTTCCTATCACTGCACCCTTGTTCATCCCATTATAGTTGGTTTCCTAATCTATAATATAAAACTCAGTGAGGATTGTTTTGGGTCCTAAGGTGACCGGTAGTATTATAGTTCCAATTGAAATGGCTTTAAGCCTATCATAGCCTCTTAGCATATTCTGAGTTGTGGAATAATTTGTTTCTCCATACCCTAGCTTTTGAAGGAAAGATAAGGGAACTATGTTAACTGCTGCCCCGTTTTCAACCATTGCGCATTAAACGTAATTGTTATAAACCCACACGTGTAAATGTAAGGCCGGATCACCCCTTCGTGTAATCTCGACATCTGTTGGCATTTTTTTTATGTCAAATATAAACTCAGTATCCCTATCTGATTTCCCTGGAGGGTGAATATCGAAGTCTATATGGTTTACTTGTGTTTCGGGAGGCAGAGTGATGTTAATTAAATGACCTAAACCTAATGCTTCTAAAAGAGCAGTCCTATGGGTAGGAGAGTTCTTCAATAAGTCTAAAAAGGAGATATGAGAGAAGGTATTTGTTAGGTCATTAATTAAATCATAGGCACCTATGAGTTTTACTAATGGCTGTTGAATGTTATCTATCTCTAGCAGGTAACTTGGACTTGGCTGAGAGGAATACTCTTGTGTCCTTGTTATGGCTTCCACGGGTAGGTCAGTGTCTAAATCCACTAAACTGACTATCTTGGGTCGTAGCTGATTTCCTAATTGTGGTGCGACAGGTGGATTTAGCGAATTCAAGGCTTCATGATCATTGTTTCCTGTTATTGCACCCTTGTTCGTCCCTTTTGGATTTAATTTATCATGATTTGGGAGCGGGTCATTGAAAATCTTGAGCGGAGCATTTTGAGGGGAGATTGCTCCCGTGAAAGTATTTGGCGCAGGTGGTGCAGGATCTGCTAAGAACATATCTATGAAAAGTTGTCTCTGTTCTTTTGCAGATGTTGCATGAACTTATTGTAATCATGGCAAGTCCTAGTGTCATGGCCTCGAATTTTGTGGAAACCACAATACGAGTTGGGATTGTAATTCCTGGGTTGTTGGTTTGGCATGTATTGTGGTCCAAAACTCTGATTAAACCGTTGACTATTAAATTTTTGTGTTTGTTGTCTTTGGTTTTGGTTTTGGTTTTGATATCCAGTTGAATTTTGACTTGGACCCTATGTCTGGGTCTACCTTTTTTGTTGTTGTTGTGGATGATTAAAATCCACCGAGTTGATTGTCAAGGTAAATTGTTGTTTCATTGATTGTTAATCAGCGGTGGAGCATTTACAACATTTGTTTTTTTTGTTTGGTCAATTACTCCATCTGTTGTTACACCGTGATTTTTTTTTAGGATTTTAGGTCCTTAATTGATGTTTTTGGTAGTAGGATAAGTCATAGTATTTTGGCTGGGGGTGATTAACCTCCCATTTGTTCCATATGTCTTATGACCACTATCTATTGCAGCTTGATCTATTCGGAGGGTGCTCTGAAGTACTTCATCGTAAGTCCTTAGTGGGAACTTTTAGACTTCTTCCTTTACCTCTCTGCTAAGAGAATGAAGGAATAGTTCCATCTGGTCCATGTTTGGAGTGTTTGTTGAAGAATAGAGGACTGTACGCCATCTTTGGATGAAATGAGCAACATATTCATTTTGTTCTTGCTTAATGTGCAAAATTCCCTGAACCCTGTTCTTAACAGTTTGTTCATGTCAAATGCCTTGATGAACTCTAAAATGAGTTGTTTAAACGAATGGATGGAAGCTTTAGGTATTCTATAATACCAATCGAGGGCAATGCCCTCTAAATTTTTGGGAAATATTTTGGCAACAACCCCATCCCAAGGGAGCAGTTCTCGAATGGCTGTGGCATAGGCCTTAATGTGTGCATTTGGGTCTCCTTCCCCTTTGTATTTGGGAAAATTGGGAAGAGGTCTTGGAAGCGTGATGCTTCGTATAGTGAAGTCTAAGGGCTCTTTCAAATATTCTGAATAAGTTCCTATCGCATAGGTTTCGACCATCGATGGCACCTACTGAGGGGGTGGAGGTGGAATGGGTTGTTGATATGGTGCGGCGTATGCATTTGTAGGGACATAAGGAAATACTTGTGGTTGAGAAAACATGCTGGGGGAAGAGAACATATCTCCATGTGGTGACTTGGAATATATGTTTAAGTATGGAGGAGTATTGCCCAGGAATGGATTATTTTGTACTAGACTAGGAGGTATCATATTTTCCACCAGAACGGTGTTAGAAAATATGGTTCTAGTTGGCATTTGTTGTGAATACTGAGGAGGCATGCCCAACATTCCTATTCATATGAGGAGGTATACTCGGCCAGGATGATGCACAGGATTGGAATTTCCTACCTGCATGAATTGAGAATTTTGACCTTCTTGAGCAAGTTCTAACCCTCTAACTTTTTCTACCAAAGTGGAGATGACTTCATTTGGTGAAGTCACAATATTTTTCCTTAGTGGCATTTGTTGTATATCCTGAGGCTGTATAGGCACGTGGTACCTCACGATGAACTGATCGTTGCCCTGCCAAGTTTCACCGAGGGCATTTCTTATGGGTAGTGGCATGGAGGCATTTTCTTGAAACGAGACCTCGGATCGTGTTTATAAATTTCCTATAGGTGGGTACATACTCTGAGATCATTGTTCACTCCTAGCATAACGCAATGAATTTTCATCATCTAAAAATAGATATGGATCTGAATGTCTACTAATTTTTGGTCTAAGCAACATCTGAGGAGATGAACCAGATTCTACCGTAAACGGCATGTTATTCGAGCCTGAAGGCTTTGGTTGTTGTGTTTCAGCGAGCTGGTCCAACTCCTCTATTTCGAAAGAAGAACTATATCTAGTCCTTGAAGACGGAGTTTGTGTTTACAATCGGTTATTTGAATAGTTTTCACCCCATGCTAATAGCGAGGGTGATGGTTGTCTATTATTTTGATCATAGTATGCTTCAAGAGCTAGGAGAGGTTTTCCATATGCATCGAATCCTGACATATTCGGGGGGTATACGAATACCCGCAGAATAATGGGAAGGAGCGAAGGTGGATGGAATAAATGAAAACTAAAAGAGGAAGGATTGTTTCTATCACGTCAGGTTCACACATTTTTGTTGGTGAAGCTGATGTGAAGGCTAATGTGGTAGAGAAGATGAAACAATTGTTTGTTTCACATCGGGTTCATCAATTTTGTTGGTGAAGCTGATGTGAAGGCTAATGTGGTAGAGAAGAGGAAACAATTTTTTGTTTCACGTCAGGTTCACCAATTTTGTACGATGGAAAAGTGACAAGTGAGTGTGGGAATCTACAAGTAACTCTTCCTCGCACCTGACCTCCCAAGGTCATGCCAAGACAGCCAGTGGGGATGGATTATACGTGGGGTATGGAGAAACTAATTGGGAAATCTTATGTCTTCGACATGCACTAATGGAATATATAAATCTAAGGCAAAGAAGGCCCTCCTAACCTAAACTGGTGTGATAGATCGGTAGGCGAGGATGACTGCTCGAAGGCTGCAATAAATATCAAGTTGTGGCATGATTTGATCTATAGGTTGTGGAATACGTGGAAGATAACTTGTGGGTGCTTCATATATGTCTCCCAACAGGGTCATGAAAATGAATGATGAACTGATGGTGGATTTTTTGGGTGATTCTATGGTCTAGTCTAGAAATCCTTAGCTTGATTAGCTGATATGTCTAGTGAGGATAGTTGTGTGATTATGATTGGTGAAGGTGGAGTGGATATAAATAATAATGTGCATAAACTAGCATCTATGTTTAATTGACCTATGGACTTGCTAGGTTGTGGGACCTATGGATCACAACCGTAGATTTTTTGTTGTTGTGGACCTCCTATGGTCATGTGTAGAATCAATCCCTAACCCCTAGTATCCAGTAGTCATATGCCTTTTCAGCTTCTATATTTAGAACTAACAGTTGTGCAATCTTCTTAGAGTATCTTTAAGGCATTCTGGCAAAATGAATTCTTAAGCTAGTGTCTATGTCAGTGAAAATGTCCCCTGCATCTAGCTGTGAGACCAAAGGATCACACCTGAATGTTTTCTCTTTTTCAAGCCCTTCTACGGTCATGTGGACATTTATCTACAGTAATTTGTAGTTTGGCTGGTTTGACCAAAACGTATGCGCTCTTTCATCTTCTATGTTTAATCCTCTTAACTATGAGCTAATTTCTTGTAGGTATGCTGTCGTTCAGAAGACCTGAATTATGAGATTTTGGTCTATGTTAGTTATTGCTGCAACAAAGTTGGGTTGAGGCATGATTGGCTTGAATACGTATTATTTGGGCTCCCTAGGTCCTGTGATTGTCATATAAATGAAACAATGTAAATCTAACTGAAGCAAAGTAAAACTAACTATGTAAAGTATATCTACAACATATATAACTTCTCTATTTTTGTGTTTTTGATGAACTATTTGAATGAAATTGAAAGAGGAATTATTTAAAATATCTACCAATTAACAAATAAACTAATAACGAAATTTAAAACAAACAAAGCAGTGAAGTAAAGCTACTTGCTTGTGCAGCTGTAAGTCTATTCTAAATAATAAAATAATTGATCTAATCTATTTGAAAGACTCTCAATCCTACCTCAAAAGTGAGGAATGAATCATAGTTTCTCAGAAACTATCAATCCCCATAGCTTCCTCAGTAATATCGAAAGTGATATTAACTGAAATGAAATGCTTTTACTATTCTATTTGATATACTTTAACTAGAACTTTGAAAGCTTGAACCTAGATTTTGCAGAACAGTGGTGAATCTGATTGTGTGTGACTTTGTCCCCTCAGTGTGATCTCCTCGTTCCTTCATGCTCACATGAATCCAGAAAAGTGTGTAATGCTAGCATCAATAGAAGTAGGTATTGGAATAATGGTAGTTTTGGATGTAGACTAAATACAATGCGAGTAGGAGAGGGATAGCACAAGAGAACAGAGCTTGGCTTATGCAATTCCTAGCGAGATTTATTACGAGTTCTACGACACAAAATGTCCATAACCTTAATCTACTCTTTTTTATGAATAAATATTGCAAATCTAATGGCTTTAGACTGAAAAATAAAACTATCCTATCTCAATTGATTGTGTGAAACAGTAACAACACTAGCACAAGAAGATTATGTGGCTTCTAAATAGAAAAACAACACTAACTATGCATGCAATAAATGGAAACTATGAGTTCCTAAGAACTGAAAGACTAAAACTATGAAATGAGAAGATGAGAGGAAATTTTTTAGAGGCCATTTGCTTGAAGATCAACCAGTAATTTATAGAATCCCCATTTACCCAAAGGTGAAAACCAATTTGAACTCTTTAACCATAAACAGTGCAAAAACACTATTCCAGGGAACCAGAATCATAAATACGAGCAAAAGCGGTGAAAAAAGATGGTAAATGTTGAAATTTTACGCGAGTCGCGATAAAGGAACATTCTGGAAAAACATGTGAAGGACCGCTGCCCTGAGCAGGGCAGCGGTTATAGGACCGTTGCCCTGCCTAGGTGGCGGTCACGAGACTGCCGCCCAGGCAAGGCTGCGGTTTCATCACTGAAGACAAAAAATACAAAGAAAAGATGGGGGGAGAGAAAAATCAAAGCATGCAGAGGCTATGTGGGGCACACGAGATGTTAATGTACACCTGGAGGGCTTTTCCAAATCGCGAGCACCTTGCGAGGAGACTTGTATAATCATTGGGGCATGTGTAACGTTGTTCTAACGGAGCAATACCATACAATTTTGACTATGTACACTCACCCTATTACTTCCCTTCAAAAATAGGAAAGAAGTTTGATTGGTAAGAGAAATGTGTGCAGGCCTTACAGTTTCTCAAGGAAAGGATAACCACGAAACTAATCTTAGAAATTCCGGATCTAATGGAGGATTTTGTTGTTTGTACTGATGCATCTCTTGAGGGTATGGGAGACATTCTTATGTAGGATCTTTGGGATATTTCCTTCGAGTTACGTAAGCTCAAATATTACGAGCTTAACTATCCTACCCATGACTCAGAACTTACAGTAGTTGTTCATTCTCTTATGCATTGGCATCATTTCCTTTTGGGTAGGCCATTCATTTTGAGGATAGATCATCATAGCTTGCAATATATATTCTCACAACCGATCCTCAATGGTCACCAATGATGTTGGATGGAGTTCCCATGTGAGTATTGTTTATGCAAAATCACAGCAACCCCCGAATGGCCTCAAATCTAAGTGGGGAATCTAGTGTGACTGCATAGCATGGGACCATCTCTCAAACTGTGGGACTTACGGACTTGAGGTGGCCCTCCAGAGAAAGCTAACTTATTCTTCCTAATCCTAATGCTAAACTAATCCTAATGCAGAAATGATGTCTAACTACACCTATCCTAACAATGCTAAGGAGATAGGGAGAGAGAAAGTGCATAAAGAGGGAAGTCCTACACTAATGAGGTGATAGCACCAAGAAAATGGGAATTCTAGTCACAATCTTAGCTGAATAAAAGGAGAGAGGTGAGCAATGGAGAGGATGGACAGATGCATCACAGACCGAAGATAGAGTTCACACAGAACACTAATTCAAACACAGCTCTCAAAAAACCTACAATAGACATCAGAAGTATGCACATACACCCTACGACAATGAGAGGCAAGAATAGACAATATAATAAGGAATGATGGAAGAAATGCATCACAAAGAAGATTTTATTACTCCCTGAGTTCACACAGTACATCATCAGTGGGTAAGAGGAAAAAAAATTCCATTACAGATCAAAGAGAGGAGGCTTAAGCTCCACATTCAACTTGAGGGGAGAAAAAGAGAGGGGGGCAGGAGAGAAAATATGACCAACCTTTTTAGAAAATGCCCCTCCTTTACAATATATAGGAAGAATTAGAGATCCTACTCCAACTACCTGAGAAAATACATTGAATTCACCTACTCCAATGACCCTATAAAGCATTGAAATTAACCTGTAAAAATGATGGCTTCCATGATAGAGCCCATGCCCCCACGTGTTTTTCCTTAATAGGAAAGAACGGATTTCATTTTTCATCAAGGTGGCAGGTGGGAGACTTGATAGCCTCATAAATTGTGGGTTGAAAAATTAATGGTGACAGGTGGGTAGCAGGTATCGGGGGCTCTCTACAACATCCCCTTTTGCTTGATCACGAGCTTCCTGGTCAAAAGATATGACTACTTGAAGGTGCTTCGTATTTATATTCTACTTGGCTATATCCACGTGGTAGCTCCATGCGTCTCAAGGTTTCACCCCCTCCTCTAAACTCTTTAAGTTTTGCCAAAATGACACGTGGTATCTTCTACACACCTGATCTGTTTCTTTTTTTTATGCTTTAACCCCTATTGGCAGAGACACTATACCTGACCTGAGACACGTGGAGAGCTGGTGAATGTTTGGGGACCAATTTTTGATTTGCCTCTTGAAAGAGTGCTGAAGAGACACATGGCTCCTTCAGCTACCTTGCCTTATGCTTAGTTGATTCAATAGTTGGTTCTACCTTGCTTTTTAATTTCTAGCCATGTCGCGAGCCTGTGCTCATTTGGGAACTGCCTCTAATTTTTGACCTTGAAGATGCATCGTGTTGACACATGAAGGCTTCCTTCGGCCTGTCCCAAGCTTGGACTTTTCAATGGCCGCTATCCCCTTTTTAGACCTTAGACATGTGGAGGGTTGGCGCTAGTTCAGGGTCTTTCTTTAGGCCACGCCTTTTAAATTGTGAAGATCTGGCATGTGGCACCTTCCATAGCTCTGCTCTACCTCACTCATTTTCTACCCAAGTCCTTTCTATTTGATGAAGGCTTTATGTCTGACCTAGGACACGTGGAGGCTTCCAATGACTCTGTGATACTTAGTTGATTCAATGGCTGACTTTGGCTCCACTTGGACCCCTGGCCACGTGGTGAGCCCACGTAGGATTGGGGACCCTGCCTTGGATTCTATCCTTGGAGTTATGCCGATGAGGAACTTGGCACCCTCCATGGGTAAGTGAATTTTCAACACCTGATGAGGCCCCCCTTTTGATCCCAACTACGTGGTAGGCTGGTGCTTGTTGGGGACTATCTTCTGGGCTTGACCTTTGAAGATGCACCAATTAGATGCGTTGAGGCCTCAGCTGACCCTATTTTATTTAGCCGATTCAATCTTTCTCCTCTTCCTTCATTTTTTAGCTAGGTCCCTTCTACTTATTTAGGAGTGAATACGTTTGTTCATGGACACATGGAAGCTTCATACTCATTTGGGGTCTCTGCTTCATTATACCTTTTGGAATTGTGTCGAGTTGACACGTGGAACCTCCCACGAGTCTATTTATTCGGCTCCAAGTCAAATTGTATGCGAAGTCCAAAAACTTTGAGATTCTTCTCCAATTTTCTCCTATCGAGACTCTAGTATCTTTTAATGTTATTGGCATCCTTCACTGACCCTACCCCTTAATTGATGGATTTGAAATGTGGGCTCACATGAATAAACTGACCCTTCCAATTTTCTTATGTGCATGGTCGTGTTTGATCAATTTTTCTGGGGGGGAAATTTGGGATAACTATTTGGCGACTCACGGGGACAACTACCTGCTAGATGAAGAGACCAGTTGCCTTATTGCATCCATTAGGCATGGATTCATGAATGATATCCTTATAATGATCTTTTCCCTGAAACTATGAGCCCGACTACTTGCACTTCCTGACCCTACGCCTGCCCCGTAGTCTGCACTCTCAATTTTCATAAGAAAGTATTGAAGGTGAGATTCTAAGAGTAGAAAATTGTATTGAGTTGGGGCTTTCCACTGTCCCTGAATGGACTTCTACAACATTCACCTGGAGGTACACCTAATTACATAGCAATACAACCTTGGAGTAATAAATCACCACAACACCGCTATGTAAGAAGGTGAAAATCATACATATCTCAAGTGGGATAGGAAGAGTGTGGTAAGGCACTTATTCTACTAAAAGAAAATCTACTCCTACTCCTACACTAACCCTATCAAATAAAAGCTAAAAAAATCCTACCACAGGTAGGGGGAAATACCTTCCCTTCTTTAAAAAACATGGCCATATATATTATTTGGCACTAAACATGGCTCTTATTATGAGAGAGAAACCAACAAGAGGTCGATATTCCACCCAAATCATCAGGGTATCAACTAGAAACAAGAAAAATTCCTCTTTTAGTTGCTCTACATTTGGATTGAAGAGGCATTGCAACTTATCCTTGGTGCTTTGAAGCTCATCCTCATGCTCAGGAGTAAGCATGACCAGTTTTGGCTTCTCCCTTGGCTCCAATGAAGCCAAGTACCTGATTGGGCATAGGTCTAATCCGATGGATGTGCTTGTTACTCTAAATTTCAACTCTAAGAATGGAGTCTTCTTGTGGACCTTCCTAGGTGAATAATGTGGGAGAGATGGGATCCTCGTTCTCTTTTCCTTCCTCCTCCTGAGAAGATCATGGAAGATTATGATCCTCCAACCTTTATTCCAGAGGGCCATTATGAGATGCAGGCTGCTATCCTTGGATGTTCTCTTCCATGGCAGCAAAATCATGTGCTTGGAAGGTGGATGATGTTGGATCAAATGATGTGATCTCCTCGGGATCCTTTCCATCAAAGCATTCCTCTAAGTGAGATAGATAAGATTCCCCCTCCTTGTCCTTCTACTTGTGTTCAACCTCCTGTATGGTCTCCTTCGGATCTACAATTTTCTCACCATGGTTCCCCTCATTCTCAAATATGAATTTTGAAAGCTCAAACTCTTCTTCAACATCAGAGCATGAAGGGGATGAAGTGGGAAGAAGATCTAAAGGTTCTCCTATGGTTTGCTCTGCACGTGTTGCCTCTTAAGCCATATGGTTATCCTCCACAACCAGAATGCTCTCCTCTTCTTCTAGATTTGGAGTAGCTCATTCTTCCTACACTTGTGGCTTGACTCTATCCTCCTCCATGGGCTTAACTAACAAGGGAATATTTTTAATTCCGAATCTAAGAACCAAGCTTACCAATTTTTTGATCATTTTTTCTTTTATTATCTCATCTTCTGCTTCTCTCCTTGATTGGTTTTAGGAGTCTCTCCCTGACATGGACTTTGGAGAGTAGGAGGAGTGGTGGGTGGGGTTTCCACTAGTTGTTTGTTTATATGTGGTGGAGGGGAAGGTATTGTCTTTGGCTCTTGTGGAGGGGACTTAGATTTGGAAGGATAGAGGGAAGAGGAAATGAGGTGAGATGGAAGATTATAATATGGAGAAGGGAAATCAACACTTGGTGCAACATATGGGAAACTAGACTCATGACACTGCTATGATGATACTAATTAGGAAGAGGAAAATAAAATCTATGAGGTGGTGGACTTATCTATTGATAAGGTTTTCTTGCACCAAGCTCATAGGCCTCTATCTCCTTAGTCCACTACATAAGTTGGTGCAACATCTCAATCATGAAGTCAAATTTCCGCCGCAGGTTGTAGTGTCTTGGAAAAAGGCCTTCACATGGACAAGGTACCCTACAAATAATCCTGAATGCCTTCATCGGTGTCGTAGCCCTGAACTGCACCATGCTAGCCTCCATTCTTTGGATATTTTCCAATAGAACAACATTCTCCACATAACTGTTACCATTATATGTGTCCCATTGTTCTTGATAAGCTCCATATCCAAACTAGCTTTGACACTACTCATATGATTAAGCATAATGGTTCTAAATCTGATCATAATGCTGATCTGGAGGATTCATGAAATACATTGGAGGTGGACTGCACTCCTGTTACTGCAAGTGTGAGTTCTAAGTGGGAAATGAAGTCATGATTGCACAACTTCATGGAATGGGAGAAAATGAAAGAGATGGAAGAAAAATGGATGAAAATAGATGGGGGAAGGTCTAAAACTTTAGAGATGGGTTGTTGACCAGATGGAGTCACCAGATGTGTTGAAAAATACCTCCAAAGATTGGATCTCAGCAATAACACATTGAACCTGTTGAGATGAAGATATAAAGCTCTTAAGTCTGGTCCCACCGAGCGTGCCAAAACCACTGATGTGAAATCATAGCACCCTCGGAATGGCCTCGGATCTGAGTGGGGCATTGGGTATGAATGCATAAAATGGGACCATCTCTCAAGCTGTGGGACTTAAAAAATTGAGATGGCCCTCTGGAGAAATCTGAATTCTTCTTCCTGATCCTAATGCTAAAATATTTGTAAGGAAGGGAATACAACTATTTATTCACTAATCCTAACAATGTGAAGGAGACATGGAGAGAGAAAGTATATAAAGAGGGAAATCCTACACTAACGAGGTGATAACACCAAGAAAAGGGGAGTACTGGTCACAATCTCAGCTGCATGAAATGCAGAGAGGTGAGCGATGGAGAGAATGGAAAGATGTATCATAGACCAAAGATAGAGTTCACATAGAACACCACTTTAAAGCCATTAAACACATATCCCAAAAAAATATGCAATAGACATCAAAAATATGCATAGTAAACCCTGTAGCAATGAGAGGAAATAAGAGACAATAAAATAAGGAAGGATGGAACAAAATGCATCACAAAAGATATTTTATTACTCCATGAGTTGAAACAGTACATCATCAACAAGGCAAGAGTCATATAAAATGCCATTATAGATCCATGAGATGAGGCTTAAGCCCCACATTCGACGCATAGGGAAGAAAAAGAGAGAGGGGGAAAAGAAGAGAAATAGATGACCAACCTTTTGATAAAATGTCCCTCCTTTACAATATATATGAAGAATAAGAGAAGGAGAGGAGGGAAGAATTGAAGATCCTAATTCAACCACCCCTACAAGATGCATTAAATTCAACCTACTCTAACCACTCCTACAAAGAATTGAAATCCACTTGTAACAATGATCGGTTTCCTTGACTAGAAGACCCATGCCTGCATGCATTGTTCCTTGCTGGGAAAGAAAGGAGTCTGTTTTTCATTATGAGTGGTAGGTGGGAGACTTAACAACCTTGAAAATGGTAGGAACGAATCATTAATGGTGGAAATGTGAGTAGACAGATGCACCGAGAGCTCTCCGAAACAGTCCCCTTTTTCTTGATATTGAATCCAAATTACATAGTCGAAATATATGCCCGCCTTAAGGTCGAGGTTTGGGAATTTAAGGCGAGGTTGTAATATTTGAATGAGTATGCCACATACATGGCTCCAAATGTGGCATCCCCATGTGTTTTGATCCGATTCACTCCACACTCCGCTCGGAGCTTGCTCTTGTATTTGTGCCAAATTGACGTCATCTACGGGCCTTCCGCGGATGGTTCTGTCTTCTTCTGTGTTCTACTTGAGTCCCCTCTTGTTGGCAGAGACACTTATGCCTTGACCTAAAGACATGTGGATGAGATGACACGATTATTTGGAGACTCCACTTATGGACTTTCACCTCTTGAAATATTCACCGAGGTGACACGTGGAGGCTTCCACAGGCTCTTCTTTATGCTTACCCGATTTCAACGGCCGACTCAGCCTCCCTTTTTTACTTCTGGCCACGTGCGACGAGCCTACGCTCATTTGGGGACCACCTCCAGATTTTAACCTTAAAGATGCGTCTGTGCTAACATCATGGAGGCTTCCATCAGCCTGTCCAAAGCTTAGAATTTTCAACAATGGTTAGTGTCTCCTTTTTCGAAACCTAGAAAAAATGGAGGGTTGGTGCTAGTTCAGGGTCTTTCTTTGGGACGCACCTTTGAAGTTGTGGTGATGAGGCACATGGAACCTTTTGTGGCTCTGCTCTACCTCCCTCATGTTTTTTCCAAGTCCTTTCTATTTGACGAAGGGTTTATGTCTAACCTAGGGATATGTGGAGGATTCCGCTAGACTCTATGCGATACTTAGTCGATTCAATGGCTAGCTTTGCCTCCACTTGGATCCCTAGCCACATGCGGAGATCCTACATTCACACTTGTGGACCCTGCAACTTAGTATTCTATCCTTGGAGTTATGCCGATGAGGCACGTGGCACCCTCTGTGGGTCTGTGACTTTTCAACAGTTGATGAGACCCACCTTTTAGATCCCGAACTACGTGGCGTAGGCTGGTGTTTGTTGGGGACCACCTTTTGGGATTCACCTTTAAAGATACACCGATTGGATGAGTGGAGGCATCTACTGACCCTGTTGTATTTAGTTGATTCAGGCTTGCTCCTCTTCCTCTATTTTTTGGTTGGGTCCCTTCTGCTTATTTAGGAGCGACTATGTTGGGTCTTGGACACGTGGAAGCTTCACACTCATTTGGGGTCTCCACTTTAATGATCCTTTTGGAATTGCACCAAGTTGACATGTGGCACTTCCCGTGAGTCTGTTTTTTCAGCCCCAAGTCAACTTTTATGCAAAGTCTAAAATCTTTGAGGTTCTTCTCTAATTTTCTCCTATTGAGCCTCTGATCTCTTTTAATGTTATCATCCTCCTTTACCAACCCTTTCCCTTCATTGTTGGATTTGAAATGTGGGCTTGCATGACTTATTTGACCCTTCCTATTTTATATTGTACAGGGTCAGGTTTGATTTATTTTTTCGGGGGGGAAATTGGGGTAACAAGTATGACATGGAGGTGAAATATATCAAAGGAAAGGAAAATTTCATTACAGATGCACTGAGTAGGCGATGGCATGTTCTTGCTTCATTGACACTGTAGTCAGACTTGAGAGGCAAGATTCTTTAGCATCTTCCATAGGACAAATTATATGAGAGTTCTAGATAGATGTTGGAGTCACAGGGTTAATTAGAGGGCAGATATTTAGGGTGTATTTTAGAGGCAGATGGTTTACTTTGGTTCAACAGGCATATTTATTTTCTTAAGGCAAGTTATCTGCATAAATTCATCCTTACAGAGGCTCATTGAGCCCCATATGCAACACATCCAGGAGTGAAGAAAATGCTTTCCGATATCAAAGAGTTATATTAATCGCCTAGTCTTTGACAGGTTATAGAATATATTGTTTCATGTTTCCTTGACTGCCAGAGGGTCAAGGAAGAGCATTCTCATCCTGCAGGACTTCTACATCCTCATAATATTCTCGAGTGGAAATAGGATGTGATCTCTATGGATTTCATAGTAGGACTTTCTATGTATTCTTATCATCAAGATGCCATTATGGTCATTGTTGATAAGTATAGCAAGGTTGGACATTTCTCACCAACCAAGGTAACCTATAACACACAGGCCATCACCAAAGTGTTTATGGATGACATTGTTAGATTGCATGGGATTCCAAAGACCATTATTAATGACAAGGATACCATTTACACTTCATTTTACTGGAATTCCTTTTAGACCACTTTGGGTATTCAAATTAGTTTCATCTCAGCATACCATCCACAGACATATGGATAGACAAATAGGGTTAATCAGGTACTGGAGGACATGTTGAGGATGTATGTGACTGTTAGGAAATAAGAGATAAAATATGTAGAATAATCCCTTACAGAATCGCAACAGTAGAAACTAATATGCAGAAAATATTACAGATCTCAAATAAAAGTGCAGAATAAATAACACAACACAGAGAGACAAGATTTAACGTGGTTCACCCAATTTGGGCTACATCCACCAAGAATCACTTGCTCAGATTTTATTACAAGCCTCCACTCTCTCAATACAATACCCAGATCCATTTGGAGCTATGCTCAACAAACTCTACAGAATTCACACCCGAATTCAAAGCACATCTGCAATACATTTGCTTGTCTATGTATCATATGCATAAGATCATATAAATAGACAATTGCTTAAGCAGTTTGATACAAAACCATGGGTATCAAAACCATGGGTATCAAAACCATGGGAAAAAACCATGGGTATCATAACCATGAGCAAAAAACCGTGGGTATCAAAACAATGGGTACCAAAAACCCATGGGCCCAAAAACAGCCCATAACGGTTACCCATTACCCATGGGTTAATAAACCACCCATGAAAATTTTCTTCGGGGGCTTCACCCCCGAACCCCCATCCATGACCTGATCACCCCCCCCCCCCAACCCGGACCCACTCAGATGAGTGGGACCGCCTGTAAAAATACTCGAGTGTAACACATAGAAGGTGTACCACACTCTAACATGAAAATAGGCTCCACAAACATAACAATCTCCCACTTGGAGACTGATTTTCACTGAGCAAGCTTCTCAACCCTTCACTGTCATCCGCGAAGGCCAACCAAAGCTGAACATAGCTTTAGTTTATCCCTTGTGACCACCTTGGTCATCATGTCTGCAGGATTCTGACTAGTATGAATCTTCTCCAACTTCAACTTATCTTCCTCCAAAGCTGTCCTGATGAAGTGATATCTCAACTGTATATGCTTCATCCTAGAGTGGAAAGCAGAGTTCTTAGCTAGGTGTATAGCACTCTGACTATCACTATGCAGCTTACATTCCTCCTGCTTATGCCCCAACTCCTCAAGTAATTTTTGTAACCAAATCATCTCTTTGCTTGCCTCTGTGGCAGCAACATACTCAGCCTCTGTGGTTGACAAAGCCACCAGCTTCTGTAGTCATGAAATCCAGCTTACTGCTGTCCCACCTACAGTGTAAATATAACCTGTCATGCTCCTCCTGCTGTCTACATCTCCAGCCATGTCTGAATCTACATAACCACGTAAAGTGGTGTCTGATCCACTGTAGCATAAAACTATCCCCATGGTCCCTCTCAAATACTGAAGGATCCACTTTACTGCTTGCCAATGCTCTTTACCTGGATCACTCATAAATCTACTCACAGCTCCTACTGCATGGGCAATATCAGGCCTAGTGCATACCATAGCATACATCAAACTGCCAACTGCTGATGAGTAAGGTACCTTGGACATATGGTTTCTTTCCTGCTCTGTCTTGGGACATTGCTCCTTTGATAACTTAAAATGGCCTGCCAAAGGAGTCCCAACCGGTTTAGCATCCTGCATGTTAAACCTATCCAATACCTTCTTAATGTACTCTTCCTGAGATAAAGTCATCTTCCGTTCCTTCCTATCTCGAGTTATCCTCATACCAAGGATTTGTCTGGCAGCCCCCAAATCCTTCATATCAAAGGATTCACTTAGCTGTTTCTTGAGTACTTTTATTTCCTGCATGTTTTTACCTACAACCAGCATGTCATCAACATACAAACACAGGATAATATAACTTCCATCCTCAAATTTCTTTGTATACATGCAATGGTCAGAATGACATCTGATATAACCTTACTCCATCATGAAGCTATCAAACTTCTTATACCATTGACGTGGAGCTTGTTTCAGGCCATACAAGCTCTTCTTCAGTTTGCACACCATCTCCTCTTTACCTTTGACTTCATATCCTTCTGGCTGCTGCATATATAGCTCCTCCTCCAAATCACTATGGAGAAATGCAGTCTTTACATCTAACTATTCTAAGTGCAAGTCTTTTGCTGCCACTATTCCAAGAACAGTTCTAATAGAAGTCATTTTTACTATAGGAGAAAAAATCTCATCAAAATCTATACCTTGTTTCTATGCAAACCCCTTGACCACCAACCGGGCCTTATATCTTTTCTTTCCTCCTTCTTCGTCTTTAACTCTGTACACCCACTTGTTCTACAATGCTCTTTTTCCTTCCAGTAGCTTCACCAAATCCCAAGTCTGGTTCTCCATGAGAGACTTATGCTCCTCATCCATGGCTTGCTCCCACTTCTTACTAGCATCTACCTGCATTGCTTCATCAAAGCTCTCTGGCTCTCCACTATCAGTGAGTAATAAATAATAAAGAGAAGGAGAAAAACGTTTCAGGTTCTTTTCTTACCCTAGAAGACCTCCTCACTGTAGGAGTTTGGGGTTCCTGTTGAGTAGGTTCCTGAACTGATTCATGGGTCACTTTCCCATCCAGAAGATCCTCTACCACTGCATATTCTTTCTTGGATTCTTCCCTATTTTCCTGCAACTATTGCTTATACATGACTTTCTCATTAAAGACCACATCCCTAGACCGAATGATTTTCTTGTCCTTAATACTCCAACATTTAAATCCAAATTCATCACCACCATAACCAATGAAAGTGCATTTTTCTAATTTAGCCTCTAGCTTGGTCCTATCATCCTTGTCTATATGAACAAACACCTCACATCCAAAGACTCTAAGAAATGAATAATCAACTTTCTTACCATACCAAGCCTCCTCAGGTATGCCTCCATCCAAGGCACTTGAGGGTCCTCTATTTATCAAGTACATAGTTGTGCTCACCACTTCTGCCCAAAAAGAAAGAGGTAGTCCTGCATGTAACCTCATGCTCCTAGCACATTCCATTATTGTTTTGTTCATCCTTTCTGACACCCCATTCTGCTGCGGAGTTCCTGGAACCATCTTTTTCCTGCGGATTCCATTCTTAGAACAATAATCATCAAATTCATTGCTGCAATACTCCCCTCCATTATCTGACCTGAGACATTTTAGCTTAAGACCTGTTTCATTCTCTACCAAGGCTTTCCATTTAAAAAAAGTGTCAAATACATCATATTTGTTTCTAATACAATAAACCCAAACTTTCCTTGTTGCATCATCAATAAAAGTAACATAATAACTTGAACCCCCAAGAGATGATACCTGAGCTGGCCCCCACACATCAGAATGCACCAGCTCTAACTTACTCTCTTTCTTTGTAGGTCCAACCTTGAGAAACCTTACTCAGCTTCTGTTTCCCATATATGCAGTTCTCACAGAAATCGAAACCTATGTTTCTGTATATCCAGGAAAATTCTTCTTTATGATGTCCATGCCCTTATGGCTCATATGACCGAGCCTATAGTTCCATAATGTTGTATCTGCATCTGAAGCCACAAGATTACAATCATTAGTACTATCAGTGGATAAATACAAGGTTCTAACCTTCTTACCTCTTGCCACCACAAGAGCACCCTTGGTAACCTTCCAAGAGTCAGCTGTAAATATCACAGTACAACCATCACTTCCCAATTGCCCCGCCGATATCAAATTTCTCCTTAATGTAGGCACATGTCTGACATCCTTCAATAGCCATGTATTCCCATTCTGCATCTTAACCTGAACAGAACCTTTTCCAACTATACTGCAAGGCTCATCATCACCAAGAAAAACATGCCCAAAATCCCCTTGAACATAATCAACAAAATAATGCCTATGTGGAGTAGCATGAAAAGAAGCCCCTGAATCTAAAACCCAAGATTCAGTAATATTATGCAAAGAAAGAATCAAAGCATCCTGACATACATTACCCGATGCCACATTTGCCTCCTTGTTTTCTTCTTGTTGTTTCTTCTTATCCCGAAGCTCCCAACAGTCCTTCTTTGCATGCCCAGACTTTCCACAGTTCCAACATACAATCTTGCTCTTGGATTTTGACCTTTCCCGATCTTTTGATTTTCCATGGTTTCCTCTATTCTTCTGTCTCCCTCTAGTTTCCACTGTCAAAGCATTCCCTGAAGTAGAAGATTCCCCAGAGCTTTTTCTTCGCATTTCCTCGCTTAGAATCACCCCTACAACATCCTCAAACTTCAACTTCAAGTTAGCTGGAACCGAGTTGCTTACCTGCCATTACCAGGCTATTCCAACTTTCAGGTAAAGAGCACAGAATTAATAAAGCCCTAACTTCTTCATCAAATTCTATTGTAACCGAAGCTAGCATATTCACAACCGTATTGAAATCATTTAAATGATCTGCTACTAAACTATTCTCAAACATCTTCATATTAAACAACTTTTTCATTAAAAATATCTTGTTAGAGGTAGAGGGTTTTTCATACAACTTCCCTAATGCATCCATTAGATCTTTTGTAGTCTTTTCCTTTGAAACATTAAATAATACTGAAGATGCAAGACATCAACCAGAATCGTTCCAAGTGCCTTCCGATCCAACAAATCCCATTCCGCATCTGTCATACTCGAGGGTTTGTTCACCTTCTCAAACAACGTGCAGTATGAAGATCCTTCTGATAAAGGTAATCTTCCATCTGCATCTTCCAAAGACTGAAATTCTGCCCGTTGAATTTATCAACCCTATGATCTTCCTTCATCTACCATAGCTCCCACTCAAGCTAAAAACTTTCCCTACGATTCAACACTTCAGCAAATCAAACTAGGCTCTGATACCAATTGTTTCGGAAATTAGAGATAAAATATGCGGAATAATCCCTCACAGAATCGCAACGGTAGAAAATAATATGCAGAAATTATTCCAGATCTCAAATAAAATTACAGAATAAAATAACACAACACAAAGAGACAAGTATTTAACGTGGTTCACCCAATTTGGGCTACGTCCACCAAGAATCACTTGCTCAGATTTTATTACAAGCCACCGCTCTCTCAATACAATATCCAGATCCGTTTGGAGCTATGCTCAAAAGAACTCTACAGAATTCATAGCTTGAATTCAAAACACATTTGCAATACATTTACTTGTACTATCTATCATATGCATAAGACCATATAAATAGACAAATGCTTAAGCAGTTTGATACAAAGCCGTGGGTATCAAAACAAAGGGAAAAAAACCGTGGGTACCAAAACAATGGGCAAAAGACCGTGGGTATCAAAACAATGGGTACCAAAAAACCATGGGCCCAAAAACAACCCATAACAATTACCCATTACCCATGGGTTAATAAACCACCCATGAAAATTTTCTTCGGAGGCTTTGCCCCCAAACCCCCCTGACCCGCTTAGCAACGAGCGGGACCGCCGTAAAAATACCTGAGTGTAACCCATAGAAGGTGTACCACACTCAAACATGAAAATAGGCTCCACAAACATAACAAGTAACTCAGACCATATCAGAAGAAGATTGGAACAAAATATACAGCTCTGGGGTAGTGATAGTTTTCACTCGATGGTAGAATCAACTATATGGATAATTCCATGGAAGGAAAATGGCACTCTACAAATCTTTGATATCAAAGAACATAAAGGTAATGGACACCTTTGCAAGCAAGGACTTGAGCATCAAGAAGCTCACATGGACTCACTCCTGAGACCAAGTTACACAGAAAGGATTCTAAAAGCAGCATGGCTTTCATGATTAGGTAACGTCTTGAGGAGGGGAGAGCTAATTTCTTAAACCCGTTAAAGGCATATCGCAGACACCATCATCATTCAATCGTTACTTCTTAGAGAAATGAAAAGTGTCTTCAGTCAGAATTCGGGTCCACATAAAATCCCAATCTTGTACCAAAGGTTACTGGTTAGGTGTGTTATCACCTTCATTGTTGCGTGTCATGCCTGTTTCCTATTCATGAGGTCCTTGGTCTAGTGTGCGTGTCACCTAGCTTTGCCTTATTCTCTCTCTCTGCTCGGATCTCTCAATCTCTCTCAATCTCTCTCTACTACATCTCTATGTTGCTAATGTCTGTACATGACTCTGTAAGGCCCAATGGATAGAGGCACTAGGTAAACAAATTGTATGGTCTACAATTGCAGACTCAAGATTTCACGTATCATGTATTCACTATGCTCAGTCACTTGTCATGTTGGCCCAAGCTAGAGCCGAGACTGTTGTCCTGGTTAGAGATGTGCAACAGAGAAATATATGATGAGACGTTTCAGGCATGACCTAGGAGTATACTACACCATTGTGGGCTAGATATAATTATCATGTTTTAGTCACTTCCTTAGGCACCTCAGGTCTAAGTTCTAGTCAGTTTGGTCACCCCTTATTCGATGTCAACATTGGTATAGCCTTAGGTGATTTAGAAAAGTTCTATTCATTCCCCCTAGAGATGATTTGATAGGGAGTTATGATAAAATGCTGATCTTTATGGTATGATATTGGGAAGGGCTATCATTGGCCTTCCCATGACTATTTTGGCGTGTACCGCCAATTGGAGTTGGAAAGGAAGTTGGAAAAATTCATTAGATGTTGCGGATAGTGAACTTGATTCCAATGTTATTTAGACATCATGGAAATGATGTTGGATAGGTAGTTTAGTCACATGTCATTGAAGGACTATGGAGTAGTTTGAATAAAAAATAAGGTTCACAAGAACATATGCAATACACATGCCTAAAATAGTATGTTGGGCATTCAGAAGAAAATCTCTAGGAGCTCTACCCATGGTAAATTATGAAGTAAAAAAAACATCGTTTTCAGAAATTAGGATTCTAATGACCTACATGTTATGGTGAACATATGATTTCATTGATCGATTATTGAGTACCTTGATTTACATAGGATTTGACAGGTGCGTTTTTATCAGTGCACAAAGTGTGTAGGTCTCAGGTCACAAGGATCCAATGTGGGTTTCATGGCAGATACTGAAAAATGGATGAATCAAGCGGCCCATGAGACTAAGTCCTAACCATTGGATTCAACTATATGAGGCCATTTAAAGTGTAGGATAATATAAATTTTGGCATCAAATGTGATTCTCATTGGGATCTCAATGTTATCATGTCATGTCCAACCTAATTATCTCAAAGGCAGTTTATGTTGACTTAGTCCATTAGGTTCGGGGAGGACACGGTGTCCATTTGAACTTAGGAGCTATGATTTGGGTATTTCATTGGTCCCTGACATCCCTGAGAGGATCAGGGTACACCAACCAATAAAAAATTGAGTCCCAGCCCCACATGTTCTACCTCTTGGACCCTCATGTGACCTACAAACTTGACAGTTTAGCCCCTTTAGGTGCATTTTTGGAGCATCCATTACCCCTGTCGTCGGATCAAGCACGACGTGTCAACTCGAGGACCACCATAAAAAATGATGTCCCTTATGACCCTACCTGATAGGTAGAGGGGACTTAATTTAAAGACCTTTAAAAAGTTCTCCCATCCCCCTATGGGGAGCTCTCTTTGGTCACTATCCATGTAAGACCGACTTTCAACCCCGAAATGCATGTTTTGGAGCAAGTTGCAAAAACTTGCCGTCGGATTTTCATTTTGGGCACCACGTATGGGAGCTCTAAGACCACTTATGGTAAGTTGATGTTTTCTTCATGTTCCTGAGTTTGAGGGATCATTAGACATGGAGGGAAGAGATGGGTGACACATATCACCCCCTCATTGGTGAGAAAATCCTTGTTAGACATCTCACAAGACCTACTTCTCAGCTCCCATGTGCTATAAAGTAGGACTTCTTCTCAGCTTCATTCCCTGTGCGTCGGAGACTCACTGCCAGCTATGTCATCCTCTTGACCACCATGGAATTAAGATGTCCCTCACATAGCTATGAGTGTCAGGAGAAATCAATCATGTAAAAATGGTGCCATTTATTCTATCTCACATAATTTCTAAATTTACATGACAAATCTTAGACTGTTGCTTAATGCTTCTATGTTAGTGCTTCCACTCTTGTATTGCACAGACCTTAACTTCATCCTTTGTCTACAACTTTTCTCCATCCATCATATGGATTGATGCATTCAAAAAAACTCATGGGGGAAGAGGGAGGTATTTTACCAAGAACTGAAATATCATGGCTTCCATGGTGATATATGAGTCTCATGAAGGATCTTTTCACTCCACTCATATGGTCTAAGAAGGAGAAGGTGAAGAACATACGAAGAAGAAAACAATACCGCATTATCTAGATAGCCAAACCCAATGGGTTTGAAAATCCTCCCAACAAAGCTTTAGGTGAATGTAGTGCAAAAATCAACAAACCATTTGTTGTCTATTTTTTTCTCTATCCAAGGACCATGGGAAGAAATTATTAACCTCAAAATCTTCTCTCGTGTGAACCAGAGCATTGTCACAATTGAAGAATCTCATCTTCCTTTCCAGCTCAATTGTGAGAAAGAAGTGGGATTTCTCCTACTCAAACCAGTTGTCGGATTGAAGTAAGATCACACATGAAGCACCAGAAGAAAAAACCTTGTCATAAAAAATATGAATACGTTATATGCAAATAGAGTGTCTCCCTAAATAGACTTTTGTACATTTTGAGGTCCAGTTAATCGCTGCTGTCCCATGGGCTAGAAGCAGGCTATCAGGTCTTTCGAAAATTTGGAAAGGCTTGTAATGATGCTCCATAGGACTATTAAGTGGGTAGGCCTGAAATTCTCTAGATGTGTTGAGATTTATTGGAAAAAAACTCATAGTCAAAGCTAAACTTCTGTACATGGTTGGAATCCAACCTCCATATAGATAACTATTCTAAAAATATCATATCTACTACATAGGGACTGCTATTTTAGTGAACAGTACATCGACATTGAAGGACTTGTTGACAATTTTTGCACCTGTGCAAAAATGGGCAACTAGAAAACTTTGTCGTTACGATGAATAGGACATTGGTGAAGTATACCTAAGCTAAGGGAGTTGGATATCATTTGTTTATTGCTGAATTAGTTATAAGATTAAATGAAATCTGTAGTTATGTGTGCTGTCACAAAAACATAACAGATCACATAGTCTACAATTTCATGCCATCTTCAGCAAAAGAACACAAAGTCCCAAAGGACAACTGTGTTGTCTTGATGAAGACAACAAATTACAAAGTAGGTGAAGTGTTGCATTTTTTGAAGCAACAAACAGAAATATAGATATCAGAAAATTAGGGTTCATTACTGAATGTTACAAGTTCTCATCAATGTTTCTTTCCTTCATGATTAAGACATTCAATTATGTTACTGAGTTGTTTAGTTCATTATACAATCCATACAGAGAAGCTAGAATGTAGAAGGAAATACACAACTCAATTTCAAAATTCAATGTTTTATTCACAAGGAAGGTCAAATGTTTCCCACACAAGCCATGGGATGTAACTGAAAAGTAAAGTACAACTACTAAAATAAAAGGTACACATGCATGAAAGAGAAAGCAAAGGAGTATGAGTGAACCCATCATTTCCTTGGGGTTTCTTTCTTTGATTGAAAACATCTCCATTTCTAGCTTCTTCTTCATCTCCATTGTAGAAGCCACTGTACCTAGAAAAGAAGAAAAAATAACTATCAGTTATGAGCTCAGTGATCAATTCATATTCCTAGACTATCCTAATTCATGCATATGAATCTCTAATAACAGGAGATGTAATTTACTTGAATATCAAACTACATACATGATTTATTCACTCAGATAGAATGAAGAAAGAGAAAAGAAAAGAAGAAAACATGGACATAAGAGAGGCCAAAAATCCTAAGTATTTTCTAATATTTTTCCTAAGTGTGCAGGTACAAGTTGCAGCCAATGAAAAATAAACAAGTCATAAGTGCATGCATAAAAAGGAAGAATGTAACTCAAGGTTTCAGTAACCATTCTAAAGTGGAAGAAGTTACAGTAAAGAAGAGAGACTGGGAGATAGAAATACATGTTTTAGTTTGCTATAGAAGGAAGAAGCAGAATTTGAAAGATGATGTTTGGCTAAAAAGAGAAGGTTACAGTTGAAAAGGAATGAAGACAAGATTCTGGGAAAATTTTGACAGGGCTTCGCCATGTAAAATGGACATTTACAACTTTCCATCATGATGCTTTTCGAACTACTACATGCTTAAAGGAATTATTTAAATCAAGTAAGTGATACAGAAAAGTAGTAAAGCATGCCATGATCAAGATAAAATAGCTATGATGTCTCATTTTTATCTAGCTTCAAACATGAAGTGTTATGTTCTATATTCTGAATCAGAAAATACAACTACTATAGCTAGAAATGGATGGAAGAGAGAATTCTGGAAAAATTTTACCAGAAAATCTTCACCATGAAAAATCAATGTTTCAAACTTTCCAGCATGCCAAAAATACTACTATCAAGGAAATAAAGCATCTAAGTAAAATAAATAAGTTATTGTATTCCAACAAAGCATTTGAATCAAGGCTTATGGCTGAAAATGTTGTTACAACAGATAGATGAATTGTTTACAATTTCAAGAAATCCACTTACAATATACAAAAGATCTTAAGTTCAGTTTTCAGTTACAGTTTTCATTTCTCAGAATCAAATGTTTCAAAGTTATTCACAACTGAAATACGAATGATGTCCAGTATAGAGTTAAAAAAGGAGTTTTCAATATTCAAAGCACAAAGTATATTTTGGATCTAAATATGCATAGGATGAAGGAGAGAGATCTATTAACATAGAGAAGAAGATGCATATTCAATTCAATAGAAAGAATTAGAAATTCCCAGTGAAGACCCATAATAAGATCAAAGGAATAAAATCTTTGAGTCAACTGACACAACATGAGAAACAGGAAAATATCCAATTGGATAGATCAGAGCTTAGATCACAAAACACAAAATGCATTGACAGTGAGTTAATGGACCAAGTTTGGTATTATGAGTTTAAAAAATTACAAATACCCATAGCTTTTCTATAAAATGGATATTGAAATAGAATATTCAAGATAATGGTGTCTAGTAAATGAAAATAAAGGTCTTAGAAGCCAGACAAAGTGGAGGCCCTGGGATGAACCATCAAAGTCAAAAATAATCAAGTAACAAATCTTGTGATACAGATAATGGGTCTGAGATATTCTTCAAGATCCAATGTTTTCAAAAATCTTCAAAAGTGGTGTTTCAACGCAACATTGACAAGATTCATAGAAATTTGGTGAGGAGAATGAACTCACTAATCCTTTTAACAATCGATTAGAGGCACAAATCAGAAAACAGAATACAATCTGAGACCTTTCAATCAAAGAATTAAATTTCTGGGTTGTCTTTCGAAAGCACTTAATCAGGGTATGAGTAGATTTTGTAACCAACATATACCTACAGTCACCATTTTAAGGTCAGAGAAGTCAAAGTACAGAGATAACGCAAACCCAAAAGGTTTTTCCACAGTTTTATGGAATCACGAGAACACTACGAGCAATAGAATTCAAGCTCGAATGATATCAAAAAAAAATGACCACATTCAAGTGCAAAAAAATCTAGGCCCACAAAGATATATAGATAAACTCTTAATGATGAAAATACAGATCCAGGGATAGAAAAGCAAAATATGGAATACCCAGAATGTAAACTATCTAGCAAACCCTCCATAGTCGGTTCGAAGAAAGATAACAGTAATAACCAAGAAAGTTATGGTGACACAAGCTTATCAAATCAAGCAAAACAGAGTATTCATACGACTGAGCCATTCATAAAAGGGTGAATCCAGAGTTACCTCTAACCATGGTCTGAAGAAGTTCAAATGGTAATGACCGAATCCTTGAAATTAAATGAGCCGTGAATTCTAACCAGAGCTTTCAAAAATGGTCAGGAACCAAAGCCATACAAGTATGCATTCATAGTTGCACAGAACCAAGCTCCAAGAGAATGACTATGACAGCCAATAGACCACAGAGATCCTGAAAATAGAGAAGAATTGAGTTTCATAACTCACCATGGAGACCATTGCAAAGACCAAACAGTAAGAGAGTCCGGGTATTGAAGAATAAACAATGAAGGTCTACCCAAAAAATTTCAAAAGGCTTCAGAAGCTCTAAATAGATCAAACATATGAAAATACAGATCACGAGAGTTCAGTTGAAACCATTTTGTAGAAGGAACCAAGTCTCAAAAGCTTCAAACAATGGCATCAATTGAAAAACAAAATTGCCAGGGCTTCAGCTCCGTATAGTGAAAAAACAAATGAAGTGATCATTATGGGCTCGAGATTACCTTACATGCATGCAAACTCGATAGATGAGTCAACATAATTCAACCATGGTTCAAGATTGACGGCTTTAGTTAAGAAGGACTTAGATGAAAGGTCAATAATCGTGCTCAGAGATCAAGGTGAGTAACCACAGTTAGATTTCCACCAACTACCTTCATTATGTTTTGGCGTCAAAGTAATAAACCACTAACTCACGTAGGATCAACAGATCAATGATTTCAAAGTGCATCAGTTGGAATAATATGAATGGCTCAACGACCCTTTAGATCTTTACTAGTTTCTCAAAGGTTCAAAGTCAACTAGAGTTAGAGTGACACTCCACCAACCCAAACATTGAAGGGGTGAGTCATCGTCCAATATATTGTGCCAACCCCAGCGTTATCGGCAGGAGTTTTCAAAATTATCATTTGCATTTGACTTTAGAAAAGTACTCCACGAACTATAGTCATTTCACAAATAATGGGTCAAACATGCCATGCATACATGGTGATCACTGAAAAGGTGAAATTTGAAATATTCCAAGGCCAACAACTAAACGGGGTGGAAACTATATACAATAGTACCTTTTACCAAAAGGTGGAAAAGTATGATATGGCATGCTGTTGAGCCCAAAACCTGGCTCAAATTTCATTGTTTGTATTAACCTTGTATAAGTAAACCATGTAATATGGTCCAAACCAACTATTCAAAGGACACATTTGTATCAGAAAACGATGAGACAAGGATTACCTCGTAGGCTCATTTTTTATTAAAGTGAAGGTGGTTCCCACTTCAAAGAATTATAATAATGATTTGACAGAGTGTCACTCCATGTGACCAAACTTGGAAAGAGATGTAAACTTTAGAGACATGCATAGTCCCCATGGACCAATGGTGCCTATATTAGATGAATTATTTTGCAAATATTACAAATTGTTTTATTTACTCATAGGTCAGAGAATTGATTTGTTGCATGCTTCACAACAACAGAACAAATAGAGAAGAAGACAAAGTTTACATGTTCATGGAGAGAGACTTGCCTAGCAAGTAATCTTATTTTTAGCAAATTATTCATCCTTCTCTTTCTTAAAAATAGAATAGTCAACTTCAGTTTGACTGTATTGTATTCAAGGCTATTAATGCCTATTTGTAATTGCATGCTCTATTTTTATTCCTTTATCTATTATTAAATAAAGGATAAAAATAGGATGCATGGGCGAGTACAAGCCTTAGGCTATTTTTAGGAAGAGGGTGAATTTTATTTTTGCTATATATTGTGTGCCTTTGCAAAGCACAAAATAACTTTTGGAGGACTTTTGGATATATGAGTATTAAAGAAAATTTTGCCATTTTTTCCCTCTGAGTGAGAAGTATTTTCTGCCTTTCAAATTATTTACAGTCTTGTGTATGTTTCCATTAGTCTTGTCAATTCAAATTCCCTTACCAATCATCTTACCCTGCAGCAAATTTCAATACTTTCTGCATTATTTTGAAGTGCATGTTAACTTATTAGTGTTGTTGTGATATTTTCCCTCAGTACAACACAAGTGTTTTCCCTTAAATATTCTGCAGAAAACTGTTGGCTTTGCATCAAAAATCCTTTCACATATCAATTGTGCATATACTCAGTCAAAACCCTCATACAAATTTGGTGTATCACCTTAGTTTTAATTATTTTACAGTCATCTTTTCCACTTAAACCCCATAAATAAAGTTAGGATACATCAATAAGGAACTAGCCTTGATACCAGAGACTCACCTCAAAATAGGTATACCCACAGACCTGAGGTGTTTCCATTGTATCTACGAAAGAGAGAGATCAAATTTTGCAAGCTTAGAAAACCTGCAGCCATCTCTCTACAGGGTGCACTTTTGAGAGATAACAGTTTTTGGCTTTCCCAGTGGGACAATGAATCAGATATGCATGCAAGTTACAAATTCTACAGTAGAAAATCTATAACAGTTTTACACAGTTACAAAGTCACTTTCGGCACAGTTGCAGTAATTTATTCTAAAGATATTAAGATCTTTTGGAGACTCCGTTAAGCTGATTTCAGACTAGTATTGCAACATGTTCCATGCCTAAAGTGACTACAAGATCATCGGTAAGAGGAATTCCTCTTGAGTTTGTTTCTTTACCCTTGAATTCTGCTAGAAGGAGAAGAGTTGGTAATACTTTACCTTATAATAGACTTGGTTTTGATAACCCTCCTCCTGATATTCCTTCACCACGTATCAATTTCTCTATTAACATCCCAGTTTTTCAAATGGCTATTTAACCACCAAGGAATTTTGTGACCTTTACTAATGGCAGTCCATTAGTAATCCCAGTTTACCATGACATTCCTAATGCTGCCATGAAATGTTTTTCCATCATTCACGAGTGAAAATTAGGTTACACCTGCTGAACATATCAAAGATGTTGTATCCCTATGTGCAGTCCATAATATCACTCATGAAGACATAGCTTTAAGACTTTTAGCTGCATCTTTTAAAGGGAAGGCCTTGCAATGGTATAGAAACCTAGAAATTGGAAGCATAAGAACTTGGGATAACTTAGGTGAAAAATTGCTGAAAAAGTTCAAGGATAATTCAGATCATTTATCTCTCATTGAACAATTGTCTACTATTAAAAGAGCTCCCAATGAATTTAAGTCCAGTTTCAATATCCATTTTGCCAGAACTTGGGAAAGAATTCCAGCAAGTGTCAAGCCTCAAGTTGATCATGCTTTCCTTTATTATCTTAGGGCATTAAACAGTGATACTCAACTATGATTCAGTCAATGGGGGGAGAGACACTCCTAGACATTAGCCTATGATATCGCTATCCGAGCTGAAAATAGTCTTATTCAAGCTGGAAAATTGGCACCAAGGCCTTCAATGCCATTTTTGGTAGATTTAGCACCTATTCCTCAGCCTATTACAATCATAGAACCTACTGTTGTAGCTCCATCAGATGATGTATTTAAATCTTTGCAAACTATGGGAAATAAATTGACTTCAATTGAGAACAGAATTGCATTACCTAGCAGACCCTATTAGGCTCCTTATCAACAAAATCAATAGAATCAACAAAATAGGTAGCCCTATCAACATAATCAAAATTATAGGCAGCCTTACCAATAAAGGCAATTTGACCCAAAGGCTCCTAGTTCATCTAATGCTTTAGTCCTAGTTAATATGGCTATAGAAGAGTGGTGTCAACCTTGCAATCAACCTCATTCAGCTGCAACTTGCCCAAATACTTTTTTGAATCTGAATCTTGTTGCACAACCTCAATCTGAAACATTGTTCATGCCTCAAATGGAGGGTGGGCAGCAAGGAACTCATGTTTAGAAAGCACCTGAACAAAATTTAGTCAGTTTTAATGAGGAGGATTTCATTACAGTCACTACTAGGGCTCAAGGGAAAGCTGTTGAAAGTCAAAAACAACAAAATAGGCCTATCCTACCTACTGTCACTGATAAGACAACATCTATAGTTCCAAAGTCAACCAACAACCCTGTTGTTCCTCAAAAAATAGAAAGTGTTCCAATTGATAGAGGCCATCAAAGGCAGCTACAACCTGATCCAAGAAGACTGTTTATACCTCAGATATCTAAGGCAGCTGAAGCAGAATCAGTTTTTGCTAAGGCCTACTCTAAGGATATTTGAATCTGTCTCTAAAACAAGTTGCTTCTTTCAACATTGTTGATGTAATGAAAAATCATAATGTTAATATCTCAATGTGGGATGCTCTAAGTATTCCAGGACAACAAGATTTACTTTCTCATGAACTAGCTAAGCTGTAGATTTCTTCAAATACAACAGAAAAGGAAGTTCAGAAGGACAGACATGGTCCTTGGAACGTTTGAACAAGACCACATTAAATAAATTAAGTGGATGGTTCAAAAAGTTCTGAAATGCTCATGACATCAAGAAATCCACCACCATTTTATTTATCACTTAATTATTAGAGAACATCTAGTTCATAATTGCATGGTGGATAGTGGTGCAAGTAACACAGTTATGCCAAAAGTGATTGCAGAAAAATTGGGTCTACAGTATGAGCCTACAGAAAGGAGTGTCTTATAGCTTGATGGAACTGCAACTAATACAGTTGGTATAATCAAAAATTTAGAAGTGATGTTACATGCTTGCCCAAATGTTTCTATTCTGCAAGATGTTACTGTTGTGGATTTACCTCCATACTTTGCCTTATGCTTATCTAGAGACTTCATAGCAAAAATAGGAGGTTATCTCTCTTCAGATTGGTCCTTATTTTTCACTACTCGTTATGGTACCAAAGTTACTATTGATTCAGAGCCATTGGCCAAATTTCACATTGAGTCTCACTCTTCAAATGTAGTGGCTAATTATTCAGCCCTAGATCAGTCTGATTTTGATGAGGTAGCTCATGTTTCAACATTAGATGGTGTTTCTAATATGTTTATGGATGAAAATACAGTGGAAGAACATGCTCATGATCCTTTTAAGGAAGTTGAAGAACACCTGTTTGGTGTGTATTGTATGCATGAAGAAAATACACCACTTCCCTTACTATCCAAAACAAGAAGATTCAGTAGAAGGGATTTGGAAGCTTCATTTTGATGGAGCTAAGAACAAGAAGGGACAGGGAGCAGGTCTAATGCTCACTTCCCCAACAAACGAAAGGTATTTCTCAGCTTTGAGTCTCTAATTTTCATGTACTTGTAATGTAGCTGAATACGAAGCATTAATTCATGGCTTACTTTGGGCTAGAAAGAGAGGTATCAGCATGCTACAGATTTTTGGTGACTCTAAATTGGTTATTAATCAAGTAAGAAATTTCAATGTTTGTAAGAATTCATTAATGGAGTCTTATAGACATAGAGTTTCAGACTTAATGGAATATTTTGATGCTATTAACATTTAGTCTATTCCTAGAGCTGAAAACAAGCATGCAGAATAGACTTGCAGCTAGTTGGGGCTCGTTTTGAAGTGCTGGAACAAATTAAAAATAGCAAAATCCAGCCTCATATAAAGTTAATTGTCAAGACCTCAATACCTGATAATGATTCAAATTGGCAAGTTTTTGAAAGTGATGATCAAATTTGTAGGTTTTTACAGCAAGAAGCTGAGTTTTCTGTGTTAATCAGGATAAATTACAACACTTATATGGTGACCAGATTGTTTCAGTTGAAGACAAATAAACTGCCTCGAGGTCTGGTCACATTAGAGGACATCTTCAGCACTGACGATCAGTTAAGAAAGGTCAAGAATAAAATGTCAACCCAAGTTGATAATTATGAAGAGATCTCAGTTGATGAAGGGAAAAATATTTTTCTTGGAAAGGTATGTTCCTTAGCTGAAAAATAGTCATTTATTGATCTTTTTAAAGGAATTTAAAGATGCTTTTGCTTGGAAATACCAAGACTGAAAGGATTTGATCCCATTTTAGCACAACATATAATTGAGTTGCAACCAAATTCTAAACCTGTTAGACAGAAACAGAGGCCTGTAAATCCCAAAATAGAGCCTCTATGAGGAAAGAATTATCTAAGTTGATTGAATCGGGTATTATCTTTCCAGTTAAGCATTCAAGTTGGGTAGCCAGTCTTGTTCCTGTTAGGAAGAAGAATGGTGAAATCAGATTATGTGTAGATTTCAGAGACCTTAATAAAGATTCATTAAAAGATCATTACCC
The DNA here is from genome assembly GCA_019776745.2 of Taxus chinensis. Classification (NCBI taxonomy): domain Eukaryota; kingdom Viridiplantae; phylum Streptophyta; class Pinopsida; order Cupressales; family Taxaceae; genus Taxus; species Taxus chinensis. Next base: position 177,785,362 of record CM034152.1, on the reverse strand, counting down.
ACTACCAAATATGGATCAGATTTTAAGAACAGTCTCAGGTTTAAATAGACTATCTCTTCTATATATTTATAGTGGATATAATCATATTTTAGTTTGGGAAGAAGATAGATATAAAATAACTTTTACCACCAAGTGGGGTATCTATGCTTACAAAAGAATGCCTTTTGGTCTTTCAAATGTCGGTGCAAATAAGTTTCAACATGCAATGGACATGGATTTCTGCAGCTTGTTGAATAAATGCATTCTTGTTTATTTAGATGATATTACCATGTTCTTCAAAAATATCTATGGAGAACATCTGATGCATTTAAGGCAGACTTTTCAGTTGTGTAGGTAATTTGGAATATCTTTGAATCCACTGAAGTCTATCTTTTCAGTACATCAAGGTAAGCTACTTGGCCATATTGTTTCTAAGAAAGGTTTAGCAATTCGATCCTTTCAGGTATCGAAGCCATATCACAACTATCATTGCCCCATCATAAGAAGGTATTACATAATTTTTCTTGGAAAAATCAACTTTGTTAGAAGATTTGTTCCAGATTTTGTAGCATTGGTTAAACCACTCACAGCTATGCTAAAGAAAGAGAAAAATTTCTCTTAGACCAGTGAAGGGAGAGAAGGATTTGAATCAATCAAAGCAGCTATCTCTCAAGCTCCTACTCTTGCAAATCCAAATTTCGATAAAGATTTTACAATGTATGCACTTGCAGGAGCTGAAACAATCTCAGCTATATTGACTCAAGTCAATGATGAAAATATTGAGCAGCCTATTGCTTTCTTTGGATAGAGTTTGCATGATTACGAAACAAGGTACACATTTCTTGAAAAATAGGTACTTTTAGTAGTGAGAGGACTAAATAATTTCAAGTATATGCTTTCAAACAATAAAATCCATGTTCTTGTTTCTCATCCAAGTGTGAAAGCATTCTTACTATATAAGGAGTTGAATGAGAAAAGAGAAAACTTGGATAACAAAGGTCATGGAGTATGATGTTGATATTCAAGTTGATTAAGATGGTTTGAGGGAAAGGTTTATGTGAACATCTAATTGATGATATGGAAAAATAACAAGTTATAGAATTTCAGATAGGATTCAAAACAGGCATGATGAAATTGCGTTTCAGGAATCATAAATTATGTTCAACTAGAAAATCAGCAGCCTGAGCTCACTTCAAGAGTTTCAGGAATCAAGATGATGATTGATTTGGTTAATTATCTAAAACATGAGAATGTATGGACAAAAATAAATGAATATATTTTAGGTTACAGCCAGTATACCTTATATCTTCATTGATGGTGTGTTGTTCAAAAGAGATATAAATGTGATTTTGCTTGGTGATGTGTTGATTATGATAAAGTTCAGAAAATATTGTCAGAATTCCATGAAGGACCTGCAGGAGGTCACTTCTCAGCATGTACCAATAGTGAGGCTTAAAAATTATGAAAGCTTAGTTACTATTGGCCTAGCATATTCAAGGACTATTTTGAATGGATAAATGAAGTGTAGAAAATGTGCTTTCTTTATCGGTGAAAAGAACGTCTAGCTTTGATGCCCTTGCAACCTATTTCAAATTGATCAACCTTTTATGTAGTGGGGTCTTACTTTATTGGAATGATAAACCCACCATCGTCACAAGGAAACGAAGTGGATCTTAACTACTACAGATTACTTTACAGCGATGGATTGAAGTAATAGTTTTAAAGGATGCTAATGAAGCTTCAATACTATCCTTTTATGAAGGAATAGTTTGCAGATTTGGTGTTCCAACAACTATCATATTAGATAATGCTTTAGCATTCCTTGGTGCTAAACATAACAGATTGGGCTGTCAAACATGGAATCTATTTGAGTGCTTCATCTAATTATTACCCACAAGGTAATGGCTTAGCTGAGAGTACTAATAATAATCTGTTAAGGATCATCAGAAGAACACTTAAGGATAATCAAATAGCTTGGAATTTGATGTTGAATTCAAGCACTTTGGGCTGATAGAGTGAATCCTAAAAGATCAGTTGGCAATTCACCATGCAAAATTGTGTATGGAAAAGAAGCGAGAATGCCTATTTTGGATAAGTTATCTGCATTAGATTTACTGCATAAAATGAAGTTGCTTGAGAATGAACCATTACAGGTTGTTATGTCAGAGTTAATTGAATTACAAGAGCTAAGAGATCAAGCTCATTTGAATATGGAAAAGAATCAGAAACAAATGAAGAAGAATTTTGATAAGAAAGCTAAATTTAGATTCTTCAATGAAGGAGATATTATGTTAAAGTGAGATGTTGATCATGCAAAATCCAGGAAGACACTAAAGTTTGATACACTCTGGAGAGTGCTTACAGTTTTCAGCTTACATGATTTCAGCTTTTAAAGATAAGGAACCTGTTATCATCGAATCACAGCACCCCTCCTTTTATCTAAGTGCATATAATTGAACTCATGATGTGATTGGATAACATGGGTATCTATCTCCAAGTTGTTACTTGGAAAAATCTTGAGATAGATTTGTCCAGAGAAAGATTTCTTGCTCTTAAACTACCTGCCACAATCTACTCTAATGCAGGATAAGCTAACTGTTCTAATCTAAATTTCCAAGGGACCAGGGAGAGAGAATGGATTAAAATGAAATCCTACACTAAAGTATCTGTGAAGGGTACACCAGAAAAGGAGGATTTGAGAGTATTCTCCATGATGTGTGAAATCGCATGAGCTCAAAGTACACACTAGAAGAGGTGATGACTAGTTCTTGATAATCTAGCAAAATGCATTCACAACAATATTCCAAGCATACACAATGATAATGGATCCAAAGCTTGCAAGAACATAATAACTCAGACACAATATTCTTACGAGAAAGATCAAAGGGGCAAGAAGAATGCTAAGAAAACACAGCAGGGGAAGATTCATCCACAAACTGAATTTTATTGCTTCATGATATCTGCACCAGTGTCAAAGCTATTACAAAATAAGGACCTGGATCACCATGCAAGGAGTCCACTACAAGGGCCTACAACACACTCTGGCTTCACAAAGAAATTTTGGTAGAAGCTTTGCTACCCAAAAACTCTCTCTTTTTACAATGAGCCCAACACTCCAATTTATAGAAAAATGAGAAGGAGAAGAGAAGGGAAAATGGAAATCCCGAAATCTGTCCTTCAAAAACCTGTAAGAGGCATTCAATTGAGTGAAATGATTGTATATTTCTTGCAAAAGGCTCCCCATACTGTCCCATGTGCATGCAGCAGAGAAAGAAGATGATGACTGATTTGGCCTCTTAATTGTTACTAGCCAACTACCAAATAAAACACTGTTCTGAACCCAGGACCACGTTTTCTTAAAAAAATCAATCAATTCTCATCAGGCTATACATTAATTTCTTGATTGCTGGTGTATTGGGCTCAAATGAGATTCCAACGGTACCAATTTTGTGATGATGTCGTTGAGAAATGTTCAGAAAAGTTATGGTCAGACTTCTGAGTGTGACCCACACATTTTGGGTCTGAGCAAGCATTTTCTATCATTTGACTTGGGAATGAGCATTTTGACTGGAGCCGAATATGTTTCTTTTATTTAAATATATCTACGACTCATTTTGAAAATAGAAATCCATGTAAAAAATGTGTTTTCTCGTTCGGTAAAGTCCAACTTTTAGCTGAAAATCGGAGCTCGGAGTCAAAAGTTATGGCCGTTTGACTAGTTCCACGGGTCAAAACATTGACTTTTCTTCTTTACCTGTCGGCCACTTCGAATTTTCGCGTCCCATGCGTCCCTTTGTTCTTCACAAGGACGATGAAGTGGATCCCTGTTTCAAGAGAACCACAAGCATGGTTCGCAGCAGTTTTAAAAGATCCTAATGATGTCCCAACTTTGCTTTATGAACTGTGTGGGACAAATTCTTCCCAAGATTCGCCCGGTTCATATTCACGATACTTTTGTCCCGAACTGTCCCTGTACTGAAAGTTAAATCATTTCGGCTGTCAATCCGAAGGTTCGCGTACTTCACGTACCTTCAGCCCAACTATCCCGGGCTTGCCTTACAGGTACATTTTCTTAGCTGAGAGTCCTAACAAGGAATTCCGCGTACTAATTGCCCAGATGTCCCAGACTGCCTGCTTCAACAGTTAGTCAATTTTTTCATACTTTTCGACCAGTTCAGATTTCCGCGTCCCGGGCGTTCCTTTGTCCCACTCCCAAATGAAATGCTGTAGACTGCCTAACAAACTTCGGCCCGGTTTCACACCCAAAGATGTCCCTTTCATGTTACCGACATTGGATTGCGAGGACTAGGACTTAGCCATTTTTGAAAATGAACTTTTGCTGGCCCGAGCTTAGAGTTTTTGCAATTTTTTTTACAGAGATCTCAGAACTTGCTCTCTTCTTCTTGGACAGGGGAAACAAATGAAGAAAAAATTTGAGGGGACCCAGAAACATTAGAGGTTTGCCTTGAACTCAATATAATTGCTTAAAATGGGACTAAAGAATTTGATGCATGTTAGGAAAATTACCTTGAGGGGACCTGAATTTTCAGCTAAAGGAACATAATACTTTTCATATTTCGAAGCCTTCTAATGGAGAGGAACTTCCCATTCCTGTGAATGGTATGTTTCTCAAACACTGTTATTGAATATTACTTATAGTGATTGTTAGAGTAGGATTTCCCTTCAATAAGTGCAGTTCCTGCACATTGCATCATTTTTCAATTCAATAAGTGCATTCATGCACGTGATCTGGTTTACCAGATCCTTTCCTAGTTTTAGTTTGTTTTGGAAGGGTTGGACCTTTCAGAAAAGGTAGATTTTGGTTATATGCTTTGGAATCCATGCCCAATGGACAAGAGCAAGGCACTAGTCTTTAAGCTAGTAGGCAGCTTTCCCCATAGGATCGCTAGAAATGTTGACAATTTTTGCACTTGTGCAAAAATGGGCAACTCAAAACTTCATCATTACGATGAAAGTCATGGGTGAAGTATACCTAAGCTAAGGGAGTTGGATATCATTTGTTACTACTGAATTAGTTATAAGATTAAATGAAATATGCAGTTATGTGTGCTGTCACAAAACATAACAGATCACATAGTCTACAATTTCATGCCATCTTCAGCAAAAGAACACAAATCCCCAAAGGACAACTGTGTTGTCTTGATGAAGACGACAAATTACAGAGTAGGTGAAGTGCTGAGTTTTGAAGCAACAAACAAAAATACAAATATCATAAAATCAGGGTTCATTACTGAATGTTACAAGTTCTCATCAATGTTTCTTTCCTTCATGATTAAGACATTCAATTATGTTACTAAGTTGTTTAGTTCATTATACAATCCATACAGAGAAGCTAGAATGTAGAAGGGAATACACAACTCATTTTCAGAATTCAATGTTTTATTCACAAGGATGGTCAAATGTTTCCCACACAAGCTGTGGGATGTAACTGAAAAAGTAAAGTACAACTACTAAAATAAAAGGTACACATGCATGAAAGAGAAAGCAAAGGAGTATGAGTGAACCCATCATTGCCTTGGGGTTTCTTTCTTTGATTGAAAACATCTCCATTTCCAGCTTCTTCTTCATCTCCATTGTAGAAGCCACTGTACCTGAAAAGAAGAAAAGAATAACTATCAGTTACGAGCTCAGGGATCAATTCATATTCCTAGACTGTCCTAATTCATGCATATGAATCTCTAATAACAGGAGATGTAATTTACTTGAATATCAAACTACATACATGCTTTATTCACTCAGAAATAATGAAGAAAGAGAAAAGAAAAGAAGAAAACATGGACATAAGAGAGGCCAAAAAGCCTAAGTATTTTCTAACTATTTTCCTAAGTGTGCAGGTACAGGTTGCAGCCAATGAAAAATAAACAAGTCATAAGTGCATGCAAAAAGAAGAAGAATGTAACTCAAGGTTTCAGTAACCATTCTAAAGTGGAAGAAGTTACAGTACAGAAGAGAGTACTGCTTGATAGAAATACATGTTTTAGTTTTTAGTAAAACAGAAGGAAGAAGTAGAATTTGAAAGATGATTTTTGGATAAAAATAGAAGGTTATAGTTGAAAAGGAATGAAGAAAAGATTCTGGGAAAATTTTGATAGGGCTTCGCCATGTAAAATAGAAATTTACAACTTTCCATCATGCTTCTTTTAACTGTTACATGCTTAAAGGAATTATTTAAATCAAGTAAGTGATACAAAAAAGCAGTAAAGCATGCCATGATCAAGATAAATAATTATGATGTCTCATTTTTATCTAGCTTCAAACATGAAGTGTTATGTTCTATATTCTGAATCAGAAAATACAACTACTATAGCTGGAAATGGATGGAAGAGAGAATTCTGGAAAATTTTTGCCAGGGCTTCACCATGAAAAATCAACGTTTTAGATTTTCCAACATGCCAGAAATACTACTATCAAGGAAATAAAGTATCTAAGTAAAAGAAATAAGTTACTGTATTTCAAAAAATCATCTGAATCAAGGCTTATGCCTGAAAATGGTGTTACAACAGATAAATAATTGTTTACAATTTCTAGAATGCCACTTACAAGATACAAAACATCTTAAGTTTGAGTTTTTAGTTACAGTTTTCATTTCTCAGAATCAAATGTTTCAAAGTTATTCACAACTGGAATAAAAATGATGTCCAGTACAGAGTTTGTAGAAAGGAGTTTTCAATCTTCAAAGAACGAAGTATATTTTGGATCTAAATATGCACAAGATGAAGGAGATAGATCTATTAACATAGAGAAGAAGATGCAGATTCAGTTCAACAGAAAGAAGTAGAAATTCCTAGTGAAGACCCATAATAAGATAGAAGTAACAAAATATTTGAGTCAACTGACAGAACATGAGAAACAGGAAAATTCCCGATGGGATAGATCAGAGCTCAGATCACAAAACACAGAATGCATTATAGTGAGTTAATGGACCAAGTTTGGTATTAACGAGTTTAAAAAATTACAAACACCCAGAGCTTTTCTATAAAATGGAGATTGAAATAGAATATTCAAGATAATGGTGTCCAGTAAATGAAAGGAAAGTTTTTAGAAGCTAGACAAAGTGGAGACCCCGGGACGAACCATCAAAGTAAAAAATAATCAAGTAACAAATCTTATGATACAGATAATGGGTATGAGATATTCTTCAATATTCAAAGTTTTCAAAAAGCTTCAAAAGTGACGTTTCAAATGCAAATTGACAAGATTCACACAAATTTGTCTAGGAAAATGAACTCACTAATCCTTTTAACAATCGATTAGAGGCACAAATCAGAAAAGCAAAATACAATCTGAGACCTTTCGATCAAAGAATTAAATTTCTAGGTTGTCTTTCGAAAGCAACTTAATCAGGGTATGAGTAGATTTTGTAACCAACATATACCTACAGTCACCATTTTAAGGTCAAAGAAGTCAAAGTATAGAGATAACAAGAAACAACCAAGGTTTTTTCCACAGTTTAATGTAATCACAAGAACACTACAAGCAATAGAATTCAAGCTCAAATGATATCAACAAAAAATGACCACATTCAAGTGCACAAAAACGTAGCCCCATAATGATTTACAAATAAAATCTCAATGAAAAAATCTAGATCCAGGGATAGCAAAGCAAAATATGGAATACCCAAAATGTAAACTATCTTGCAAACCCTCTATAATCGTTTCGAAGAAAGCTAACATATTAATAACCAAGAAAGTTATGGCTGAGAAGAAGCTTATCAATATCAAGCAAAATGAGTATTATGGGTTGAAGTACTGTTGAGCCATTCATAAAAGGGTGAATCCATAATTACCTCTAACCATAGTCGGAAGAAGTTCAAACGGTAATGACTGAATCCTCAAAATTAAAGGAGCCACGAATTCTAACCAGAGCTTTCAAAAACGGTCAAGAACCAAAGCCATCCAAGTATGTATTCAGAGTTGCATAGAACCAAGCTCCAAGAGAACGATTATAGTGGACAATAGACCACAGAGATCCCTAAAACAAAGAACAATCGAGATTTAAAACTCACCATAGAGGCCATTGCAAAGACCAAGGTAACAGAGTCGAGTATTGAATAATCAACAATAACACCCCATAAACACTCAGAAGCTCTAAATAGATCAAACATATGAAAATACAGATCACGAGAGTTCAAGAAACCATTTTGCAGAAGGAACCAAGCTCAAAAGCTTCAAACAATGGCATCAAGAAAAAAAAATTGAAAGCTGGGGCTTCGCCCGCATAGTGGAAAAGCAAATGAAGTGATCATTATGGGCTCGAGTTACCTTAATGCATGAAAACTCGAGAGACAAGTCAACACGACTCAACTGTGGTTCAAGATCAATGGCTTTAGATAAGAAAGACTCATCAAAGGTCAATAATTGTGCTCAAAGATCAAGGCGAGTAACCACAGTTAGGTTTCCACCAACTACCTTAAATGCCAAGTTAAAAACCATAACCACAAGTTCAAGATCAGTGGTTTGCGATCAATCAGTATAGAGATCGATGGTCCGAGATCTTCACCATTTTTCAAAGCAAACTCAACCCAGGTTAGAATGCCACTGACACCATGATTGAGGGGTGAGTCATCGTGGGGAGGGGGCCAACCCATGTTCGAATAAAATTATCATTGCATTGACTTTCAAAGTCCAAACTATAGTCATTTCCAAATAATGCAAAATGCCATCATACATGCTTATCACCGAAAAGGTGAATTTTGAAATATGCCAAGGCCGACAACTATGGGATGGCAACTATATACTATAGTACTCGTTACAAAGGTGGCAGACTATGTAGTATGGTCATGGTAAATAATCAAAGGTGGCCGAGTATGGTAGTAACTATTACAAAGTGCCCCATGTGTGGTCTAAAACCCAACTTGAGTTAGAATTGATTTGCAGAGTGTCACTCATGTGACCTTTTGAAGGAGATGTCAAACATTAAAGCATGTGCACAAGGACAAATGGTCCCCACAAAGGATGTTTATCTTATTTTGCAAATATTACAAATTAATGTGAATTATTTACTCACATACACAGGAGTGATTCGTTGCATGCTTCACAATAAGACATAATAGAGAAGAAGACATAGTTGCATGTTCATGGAGAGAGACTTGCCTAGCAAGCAATCTTATTTTTAGCAAATTATTCATCCTTCTCTTTCTTAAAAATAGATCAGTCAACTTCAGTTGACCAATTGTAATCAAGGCTATTAATGCCTATTTGTAATTGCATGCTCTATTTTTATTCCTTTATCTATTATTAAATAAAGGATAAAAATAGAATGCATGGGCGAGTACAAGCCTTAGGCTATTTTTAGGAAGAGGGTGAATTTTATTTTTGCTATATATTGTGTGCCTTTGCAAAGCACAAAAGGAGAACTACTGGAGGACTTTTTGGATATAGGAGTACTGAAGAAAATTTTTTTGCAGTTTTTCCTTCTGAGTGTGAAGAATTTTCTACCTTTCCAATTATTTGCAGTCTTGTGTATGTTTCTATTAGTCTTGTGAATGCAAATTCCCTGATCAATCATCTTACCCTGCTGCAAATTCAATATTTTCTACATAATTTTAATGTGCATGTTAACTTATTAGTGTTGTTGTGATATTTCTCCCTCAGTATAACAAAGTGTTTCCCTTAAATTCTGTAGAAAAGTATTGGCTCGTGCATCAAAAAATCCTTCACATATCAATTGTGCATATACTTAGTCAAAGCCCTCATACAAATTTGGTGTATCACCTTAGTTTTAATTATTTTACAGTCATCTTTTACTCCTAAACCCCATAATAAGTTTAGGATACACCAACAAGGAACCGACCTTGATACCAGAGACTCACCTCAAAATAGGTATACCCACAGACCTAAGGTGTTTCCATTATATCTACGAAAGAGAGAGATCAAATTTTGCAAGCTTAGAAAACTTGCAGCCATCTCTCTACAGGGTGCACTTTCGAGAGATAACAATAATCTCATGAATGTGGCTATTTGGAAAGTTTTTTTTCTTGTAATGTTCCCACCTTGTTATTTGGAGTCACTTGTAAATTATTGTCACAGTTGTCTATGTTAAATCCCTTCAATATTGAAGTGAAGTCTCTTAATGATTTCCTTGGTAGATCTTAAGTATTTGGAAACATGTTATAGTGGTGAGCTTAATCTACTTGGAAAGAAATTTTTTAAAATGGATGATTCCTTAAATATGAAATTATTGGATATCCTTCTTGTTTAAAAATCTAAAATATTCATTTAACTTTACATTTGAAAAGAAAGTTATTCCAAAATGTTGATTACAGATTACACATTGTATGGAAATATTATCCTTCTTGAAATACATTTCTTTCTTGTCATTTTTGTGACATTATTGATTGGAAAGAAATTTGTTTTGCCTCCTTTCCATGTAAAAACTTAAGAATTTATCATATTAGGAAATCCAACATGAATGTGTATTCTTCCTCACTAAGTTTTAAGCTTATTTTAATACCCTCTCTTCTCATTTTAAATACTTTGCTACATTTATTTTATCTCAAAAGTAAGTAAATCATTTTAACATAACTAGAAATTGAATTTTTTTGAGTTCCATAATTCACAAAGATAGAAAAATAAAAATATGATATTTTAAAACTTGAAATAATCTTGTTCTTTACTTTGAAAATTTTATATATATATATATATATATATATATATATATATAACTAAGTATTTAATATAATTATATCTTATAATATAACTATATTACTTATAAATGTGGGTAATTGCAGCAAGTTGGTGGAAAATTAAGTGGACATAAAAACCTGAAATTTAGGTACCATGAGTGCGGTTTATATATCACGCTCGCGCAATTATTTTTATAGGCTCGGTGATTTCTGAACCTAAAACCGTGATCGCGGTCCTTTGAGACAAAAAAGACAGATCCAAAACTCCTCATTTTCCCCCATTTTTCCTTTCTAACTGTGATTTCTCCTAGACCTTTGGCACTCACGCTTTGAATGCCCCCTAAATATTAATCTTCAGACTTCTGGATCACAACAGTTTCAACCATGCAGCCAAGATAATGAGGTAAGCCCTTGATTTTGATCAATTTGTTTGCATTTTAGGTTATTTTTGTAATTTTCATGGGTTTTTCAATTTTTTGCTTATGTATACAATTTTTTTATTTTCTCAGTTACTCGGCAAGCTCATAATCCTGAAAACCATAAAAATATTCCTCAAAACCCTCCAAACAATCCTCAAAACCCTCCAAACAATCCTCAAAACCCTCCTCAAAACATAGATCTACCTCCTGTGGCTCCTTCTGTCCTCATGAAACCAATAGGAACACAAGCTAATATGGTTAGAAGAATCCAAAAAAATAAAATTGTCATTGAGAATCTTATTCAAACTATAACACAAAATCATACAACAAATATATCTCGCATGAATTTAGCCAACACATTACAAACATTGACTGGCGAAGTTGACTCTACAACTAACAAACTAGAAAGATAGAATACCTTTAGATGTGATTGTAGGTAGTGGTATGCAAATAAATTATCCTATACGGCCATAAAAGACAAAAAAAATAGAAAATACCATATTTTTGCATTATTTATTGACCCAAGAACCCACAGTTACTTGCAAACGGTTCTCAATCCATTGGTGTCAGGATGACCGGATCAAGAACAATTTTTGGGACCAATGGTGGATGGTTTTTGATTATCCACCATGTAACAACAATGAGGTTCCCCTCTATTTTTTGAAGAAATTATATTGCGAGTTCATGCCTAATGATGTCCCAAATTATTTTGAATTTTTGATTTTTATAGGTGAGGTGGTGGCTCTACACAAAGCAGACCTGGTGCACGTGTAGGTCAACTAAGGATCCCCCATTCCCCAAAACCCCCACTACTTTTAGTTATCCCTCCTACAATGAAGGAGGTTGTGGAGATTAACACACTACATGCATTTAGGGAGCTCATTGACACTCTGACCAGGCATAGTGAGAGCAGATTACATCTAGTGATGTTGGTGGAGGCGCCACTTCTACCGCACCACACCACTCTGGATCATGTGGTGCCGCATGCACTGCAGACGAGACATCATTTGTTAGATCACATGATTTCTTTTCTCTATGTGAGATGATGGCGGATGTTTTTAGAATTGGTGCAAAGGATCTTGGTCTTTCACACGTAAATGTCAAATAAATATTTAATATATATATACAACAGTTTAATTCATGTTTGAGATTTTGATATATATGTATTTCATTGTACGTTATGTACATACATGTAAAAACTAATTTTTAATTTTATTTTAAATATCAAGAGCCGGTGAAGGAAACATCTGGCATTGACATGCTAGCAACTGTAGCTGGGCATGTTACAAACATAAGTTTCAAGTTGTACTTAAATTTTAAATTTCATTTGATTGTGCACTTTAATTATTATAATGTTTCGCCTGTACGTGTACATATTAATATATGTTTGTCCTTTATACGCAAGATCTTGGTGGATCATCATCTGCTCTGGGAACTGAGGCTACAGGAATGCCTCACGTGAGTTTTACGTAAGTTAGTTTCTCTTTACACTTTTTTTCTAATTGTGGAATTTCACGTGGATTATGCTTTGGCTCTGTTATGTGGCAGTCATGTAGATTAATATTGATTTGTACATGTTTTTTGTATAGCTTGTGACTACCAGAGAGACTCCTCCATATATGAAGACTATGGAGGCTACTGTAGATACTACCATATCATCTGCAGATCCACTAAATGAGGTACAATTTTTCAAATTTGTTAAATTTATTTAGGAATTATTTCTTATTACTTAAATCTACAATATCAAATTTTGCACATGAAATATTTAATTTGAAATTTAATTATTTGTATGTAGTTTACCACTCATGAGTTTATTGATGTCCTACCACACGTTAGCGACAAATTGATAGGGATCATGACATTGCGGTAAGATATCACATTGCATTTTAACTAAATTCTAAGTTTCTAAATTTTGAATGTATTTTAAAAATCTGGGTATTAAAAACTTGTTGTTTATGAATGTGCACGTTAGGTTGCAAGCCTTCTTAGATACACCTAGGACCACACAGATGAAATCCGTAGTGGCATCTCCCTCCACTACATCCCTAGGTTGTGGACATGCTACTTCTAGCAGGGCGAAAAGAGGGAAGATGTTTCACGATTAGATTCATAGGACGTGGATGTACATAGACATATATATGGGCCAGTTGGTCCTAGTTCATGATTCTTCATAGGACATTGTATATATAGCCTTATCCGACTGCATGTGGTCCTATATGTATGACACACTTGGTTTGAGATGTAAACATGTTATGAACTTATATTTTCAGAGACCCGCGTTCAGCAAACTTAGTTTGATACATTATGTATCCATGTGTTGGTTTTCATAATGATATTACTTCTATGTTTGATTTGAATTCATTGTACATGATATCCTTCTATATATGTATATTCTATGTATATTAATTCTATATGTATGTTTAATTTAAAATAAAAAACTATGGTGCAACATATATGAATATAATGTTACTATGGTGCAACATTACATGGTACAATTGTTAAGAAATTAAGGGAAGCATGTGTATTCCTCCATCAACATGGGCAACTTATCATTTTCCTCTTAAGTCATGGAAAATATTTCATACCTTGAATCTTGAAATAAGATGTCTTCCCTTGGGTCATTTGGTTTTTGAACTGTGTATTTAATTTTATTTATCAAAAGGATATTATTCATTTTACCATTGATGAGTATGGTGGTGTATGACCAATCCATCTTTATATCCCCACCAGTATCATGATAGAAACTTTGGCTCAACAATATACCATACGTAGCTAGCATGTCTTCCACAAGTATTTCCATCTTGATTTTCTTGTCAAGGAAGTCTGCAAATTCTACTTGAGAATCTTTCACCTGGCTAAAAAGAGGTAATTTTTTTTTTCATGTAGTAACAATGGCCAATAGCATGGCTGATAGTAATACCAATAGAGTTGCTAAATTTATAAACATGACATTGTCAGAGGCGCTGGAGTCAATAATGCAATTATTCAATTTATAGGTCCATTGACCAACAAGGAAAGATAGAAAGGTTCTTATTTCCTAGAAAAGGAGGATTTTAAGGAAATAAGGTTCTAAGAGTGGGAAGTGATTCTTTAGTGTTGGTAGGATTCTTGGAACATGTTTATTTACTACTTCCTTTGATAAAATAGACGAGTTTATCGAAATGTTTGGGGTGTTTTTTTATGTACTCATATTCAGAAATTTGAATTTTAACTTTCTTAAAATAGTCACTGATGTAAAAATATGAGGAAGTGGTAGGCACATTAGGAACTGTGGAATCCTTTACATGAGTAGGATTTTCATTCTTAGGAATAATTGAAATAGAAATCGATTTGACAACAGGAGGTGCAAGAGACTTACTCAAAGAGGTAGATGGAGTCTTGGCTAAATTAGTATTAGGATTCTTCTTGGATGACCCCATAAAAGTAGGAAATGATGTTCCTCTTTCTTTTGTTATTTTCTATTGATTCACGATTTGAGGATTAAAGTGTTTTTCATGGGAAGTAGAAGAAGAGGCTTATTTATTTTTTTATGAGTGGGTGAACAGTAAACAAGAGTATTCACAATAACCAATAATTGCATAACCATATTCTTCTTCTCTTTTAATTTCTAATTCAAAAATTTCTTGAAAAAGTTGTAATTGTTGAAAAAATTGTAATTGTTGAAAACGTTGCAATTGTTGAAAAAGATGTTGAAAATGAAATGAGTTTGTTGAAGAGGAACCTACTGCAAAGGAGAAGAGTATACACCACGGCATAGGGACCCTTTACAATATATTGTCTCAGTTTTTTCCTTCTCCAATTAGTGCTCTCACTGTCCTATTGTTTGCAAACACGCCAAATAGTGTAGTTTGAGACAATGCAAGGCTGTCAAATGATATATTTTGCAAACGGTGGGTCGTGGCACAGAACCAACTATTCCAAAACATCTGGGTGGCTAGGTGAATGCTAGAGGAGGTGATATTTTGGTGCACGACAATGTCGTTCCTTCCGGGCTACCTCGTTTGGGTGGAGTCCCTTAAGAGCCCTGAGACCAAAAAATCATTCAACTTTCATGGGTGACTACACACACTCCATGGCACCTAAGGATGTCTCATTTGATCCTACACCTTAGTGTAGGGACCCTCTACAATATTATGTCTTGGTTATTTCCTTATCCAATCGGTGCTCTCGCTGCCCTAATGTTTGCAGACGCACTGAATAGTGCAGTTTGAGCCAGTATAAGGCTGCCAAATGGTATATTTTGCAAATGGTGGGTCATGGCACCGAACCGACTGTGATGACACATCTGAGCAGCTAGGTTAACACTAGAGGAGGTGGCTTTTTAGTGCATGACAATGTTGTTGCTTCCGGGATACCTCGTTTGGACGAAGTCCCTTAAAAGCCCTGTGACAAAAAAATTGTTCAACTTTGACGGGTGATTATACACACTTCGTGGCACCTAAGGATGTCTCGTTTAATCCTAAACCTTAGCATAGGGACCCTATACAATAGGATGTCTCAGTTTTTTCCTTCTCCAATCGGTGCTCTCGTTTCCCTACTGTTTACAAATGTGCCGAATAGTGTAGTTTGAGCCAGTGTAGCGCAGTCAAACGGTATATTTTGCAAATGGTGGGTCATGGCACCAAACTGCCTATGCCAACGCATTTAGGTGGCTAGGTGAATGCTATAAGAGGTGATGTTTTGGTCTTGACAACGTCATTTCTTCCAAGTTACCTAGTTCAGGCGAAGACCTTAAGAGTCTTGAGACCAAAAAATTGTTCAACTTCGACGAGTGATTATGCACACTTTGTGGCACCTAAGGATGTCTCATTTTATCCTACACCTCGGTGTAGTGACCCTCTACGATATCCCATATCTATTTTATCCGTCTTAATTCGGTTCTCACGTTGTCCTATTGTTTGCAAATGCACCGAATAGTGTAGTTTGAGACAAAGTAAGGATGTTAAATGGTATATTTTGCAAACGGTGGGTCGTGGAACTGAACTGACTATGCCAACACATCTAGGTGGCTTGGTGAATGCTATAAGAGGTGTTGTTTTGGTGTGTGACAACATCGTTACTTCTGAGCTACCTCGTTCGCTTGGAGTCCCTTAAGATCCTTGAGACCAAGAAATTGTTCAACTTCGACGAGTTACTACGCACAATCCGTGGAACCTAAGGATGTCTCATTTGATCCTATACCTTGGCATAGGGACTCTCTACAATATCCTATCTCGGTTTTTTCCTTCTCCAATTGCTGCTCTTGCTCCCCTAATATTTGCAAATGCACCAAATACTATAGTTTGAGACAGTGTAAGGATGTCCAACGGTATATTTTACAGACGGTGGGTCCTGGCACTAAACTGAATGCACCGACACATTTGGGTGACCAGGTGAACATTAGAGGAGGTGTCGTTTTGGTGCTTGACAACTTCATTTCTTATAGGCTACCTCGTTTGAGCGGAGTCCCTTAAGAGCCCTTAGACCAAAAAATTGTTCAACTTCGACGAGTGACTACGTGCACTCTGTGGTACCTAAGGATGTCTCATTTCATCCTACACCTCAACGTAGGGACCCTCCATAATATCCTATCTTAGTTATTTTCTTCTCTAATCAGTGCTCTCAGTGCCCTATTGTTTGTAAACATGCCAAATAGTGTAGTTTGAGACTGTGTAAGGATGTAACACGGTATATTTTTTAAATGGTGGGTTGTGGCACCAAACTGACTACTCTGACACATCTAAGTGGCCAAGTGAATGCTAAAGGAGGCATCATTTTTTTGTGTGACAACGTCATTGCTTCCGAGATACCTCGTCTAGGCGTAGTCCCTTAAGAGCCCTGAGACCAAAAAATCATTCAACTTCAACAGGTTACTACGCACATTCCGTGGCACGTGAGGATGTCTTGTTCAATCCTACACCTTAGCATAGGGACCTTCTATAATATCATGTCTCATGTTTTTCCTTCTCCAATCAGTGCTCTCGCTGCCCTATTGTTTATAAACACACTTAATAGTGTAGTTTGAGACAGTGTAAGGATGTCAAACGGTATATTTTTTAAATGGTGGGTCATGGCACCAAACTAAATATGCTGACATGTCTAGGTGGCTAGGTGAACGCTAGAGGAGGTGTTGTTTATGTGCATGACAACATCATTGCTTCCGTTTACCTCGTTTGAGTGTAGTCCCTTAAGAGCCCTGAGACCAAAAAAATATTCAACTTCGACGGGTGACTACACGGACTACATGACACCTAAGGATATCTTGTTTAATCCAACACCTTGGTGTAGGGACCCTATACATTATATTATCTCGGTTTTTCCCTTCTCCAAGTGGTGGTCTCGTTGCCCTATTATTTGCAAACTCGCCGAATAGTGTAGTTTGAGATAGTGTAAGGATGTCAAATAGTATATTTTGTAAACGGTGGATCAAGGCACCGAACCGAATGTGCTGACACATTCGGGTGGCCAAGTGAATGCTAAAGGAGGTGTCATTTTTGTGCGTAATAATGTCATTTCTTCCGGGCTACCTCATTTGGACGTAGTCCCTTAAGAGCCCTGAGACCAAAAAATCATTTAACTTCGACGGGTGACTACGCGCACTTCATGGAACCTATAGATTTCTTTTTAGATCCTACACCTCAGTTTAGGGACCCTCTACAATATCCTATCTCAGGTTTTTCCTTCTCCAATCAGTGCTCTCACTACGCTATTGTTTTACAACATACAACCGCACCGAAGAGTGACGTTTGAGACGTGTAAAGTTTCAAAATGGTATAATTTTTACAAATGGTTGGTCGTGCAAAAATATAGGCAAAAACCGAAATTAGTTGGGTGGACAGTGAATGATAGAGGAGGTTTTCGTTTTGGTGTGGCGACAACAAATCATTGGCTTCCTAGGCGACCTCGTTCATCGCATAGTTCCTTAAGAGCCCTGAGACCAAAAAAATACAGTTCAAAAATTCGACGGGTGACTACAGCGCCTACATGACACCTAGGATAATCTTGTTAATCCAACACCTTGGTGTAGGGACCCTATACATTATATTATCTCGGTTTTCCTTCTCCAAGTGGTGGTCTCGTTGGCACTATTATTTGACCAAACTCGCCGAATAGTGTAGGTTTGAGATAGTGTAAGGATGTCAAATAGTATATTTTGTAAACGGGGTCAATGGCCACCGAAACCGAATGTGCTGACACTTGGGTTGCCAAGTGAATGCTAAAGGAGGTGTCCATTTTTGTGCGTAATAATGTCATTTCTTCCGGGCTACCTCATTTGGAAGTAGTCCCTTAAGAGCCCTGAGACCAAAAATCATTTAACTTCGACGGGTGACTACGCGCACTTCATGGAACCTATAGATTTCTTTTTAGATCCTACACCTCAGTTTAGGGACCCTCTACAATATCCTATCTCAGGTTTTTCCTTCTCCAATCAGTGCTCTCACTACGCTATTGTTTACAAACTCACCGAATAGTGAAGTTTGAGACAGTGTAAAGATGTCAAATGGTATATTTTACAAATGGTGGGTCGTGGCACCGAAATAGTTGGGTGGACAGGTGAATGATAGAGGAGGTTTCGTTTTGGTGTGCGACAACATCATTGCTTCTAGGCGACCTCGTTCATGCATAGTTCCTTAAGAGCCCTGAGACGAAAAAATCATTCAATTTCAATGGTGTTGGCTCGAAAATCTGTCGCTTGGGCAGATTTATGGATAGACGGGTCAACAGTGTGCAGGGCATAGCCCCTCTTTGAGTCAGCAAAGCGAAACTGGTTTATTGCTATTCTACCAGCAGGAATCTGTGCAAGTCTCACAATATTCTACCTTCGGGGGTTTGGGATCTCATCCCAGTAGGGTTATTTCCAACTGCGAAAAGAAAGGAATGAAAGAGAGGATGAAGAAAGATCAGGTCCGAAGGGAGAAAAGAAA
Source organism: Taxus chinensis (assembly GCA_019776745.2). Taxonomy (NCBI): domain Eukaryota; kingdom Viridiplantae; phylum Streptophyta; class Pinopsida; order Cupressales; family Taxaceae; genus Taxus; species Taxus chinensis. The sequence goes on along the minus strand of CM034152.1, from coordinate 177,766,415 downwards.
TGAATTCCAAAGCAGAAAGGTCAGAGGGTTTATGTTTTGGGACTGGTAGTAAACAGAGCCAAACCTACTTGCATAAACGAACAAAGCAATACTGATGAATAAATGACAATAAAACAGAAGTAGATCCAACAGAATAAACACATAGATCTGACATAAGAAAGATCTAATGCAAATAACACATGTATTCAACACAAAGTCTAAATATTGTATTAATATTTCCTTCTGTTACAAAAAGCTCAAAGTCTTTTCTTCTCACTTCTATTTTTCATCTAAAAGATATCCACCACCCAAATACAACAAGTATTTGAGTATTTATAGAAGAAGGAGAAGAAGGAAGGCAAAAAGGAACCAACCACCTATTTACATAAAATATACAAAATATCTACAAAAATATCTCAAAGTCATGTTGACTTTTGACAACTTGATGGATGACATCATCCCATGGTGCAACATGGATGATGTCATCATTTGTGCCAACATACTTTAGACATTTTACAAAAAGAAAGTCGAAGGAGAGAGAGAAGAAGAGAAAGAATTCATTCATCGTCGTCATCCTCCGGCTGAAAGGGGGTATCCTGCTTCTGCTGCTGCTCAGGTGACGAGATGTGGAATTGGGCATAGTATTCCATGAACTTGCTGATCATGGGCTCTAGTTGATCCTGGGAAGGATCCTTGTGTCACTCGCTGATCGCCTCGCAAGTCTCCCACTCGTCTATGAGCTTCTCTGGGAGTTTGGAATATTCTTTCTCTGCTTCTATTAGGAACCCGATGAAGTCCCGACAGGCCAGCAGGTTATTGATGGATTCTGCGTCAAAAGTGACCTCTGGCCCCAGCCCTTGTGAAATGATCTCCTTGAAGATCTGAATAGTTTCATCAACTTTCCTTAAGGCGAAAGAAGGAGTAAGTAACCCTGGAGACATGTTGAGAACGATTTGTTCCATTTGGTGCATCGCGTCCAGGGCTTCTTCCTTTACCTTATCGATCTTTTCAAGGACGAATTCCAGTTGATCCATCTGGTAATCCAGAGTGGAAAGGATTTTATTGAGGGCCCTGGGATGACCGAAAATGCCGAACTTGACCAGATCTTCGACTGAACAGTCAAACATTCTTTGAAAGGTCTCACGTTGCAGCCTAGCATGGTCCAGCTCTTCTGATATGGGTCCTGCTAACGCCTGGAGTTCTTTGTTTGCCTTTTTGATGTTGAGGTACAAATCAGTGAACTTGGCGATCACTTTTTCACTGTCCTTGAGGATTTGGCTCCTCCAAGTGGAAACTGCCATACCCTGCTCACCGATCTTTGCATATTCATTAATTTTATCCTGACTCAGAGGCTCAGGAGTCTCAACGGCAGTTGTGGGAGGTGCACTGCCCATCTTCTGTAAGGCTTGGAGCAGATGTTTATTTTGCTCTTTCAGTAGCCTTTTCTCTTCTTTTGCTTCTTGAAGCTTTTTGCAGAGGGCATTGACTGCAGATAGGGCCTCCCCCTGAAGGCTTTCAGAAGACATCCCCATTGTGACTTGAGTCACTGTGTAATCTGTCGAGGATAGATCCTTTTTATCCTTCAGAGGATTGGGGTACGCGATCTCCATTACCCTCTCTCCCAAAGCACTCTGAGAGAAGCGTGTGATGGGCTTCTGCTTCTTTACCCCTTTTGACAGGATCACGGAGAAGTCCATCGGTGCGATGGGAAATTTTCTTTTCTGCTGACTCAGGTGCTGGGAGATCCAAGCTGGACTTATGGGAGAAGGGCCAGAAACAGAGAAGGGGGCAGCTGCAGTAGTAGAAGGGAAAAACGTGGAGACACTTGGAGGCGGCATCGAGAGGGAGGCCGAGGAAGTGCTCACGGGAGGAAGAGATATTGTAGGAGAGGAAGACATAGGAAGGGAAGGGAGCTCAGAGATGAGGGAAGAAATGGAGGGGGATAGATCCGCGAGAGAAGAGAAGATAGATGAAGAAGCAGGAGGAACAGTAGAAGAAGGGGGAGAGGACACGACCAAAGGAATGGTCGCTTGGGTCACCTGAGGAGGGGAAGGAGGGGAAGGAGAAGGAACAGAAGGGACCTCAGTTGTTACAGCAGTGGCGACATCCTGAGTGGATGGGCCTATTGGAACATCTTCCACTGTTTCTTTCTCTGGGGAAGCCAGAGTTACAACTTGTTCGGGTGCAGCGGAAGGAGGACTTACAGGAGCTTCCTCTTGGGTGGAACTGGATTCACCCTCTTTGCCTTTTCCTTTGCCTTTTGGCTACTGTTTAGCCTGAGGAGGTGCATTGCCCAATGGAGAGGTTGTGAAATCGACCCCGAGGTAGATGAGCCCGTTCATTCGGCACCAATGCTCTGTTCTACGCAGAGTTTCCTTGACCCTTTCCTCAATTGTCTGAGGTGCTTTAGTTCTATCAATTATCGTGAAAGGCCAATCGTCCCCACCTGTGTCAAGATACACTTGATCCACTTCCTCTTCAGTAGTTTGGTAGCCTTTGGGGACGATGGCTACCCCGTACTGGATGATTTCTGCTAAGGCCAAGCAAGAATGATCCTTCCTCTGAGCTCAACCTCATGATATATGTCTATGTAGATATCTTTGATCTGAGGGATGTGGATCGGGTCGAGCTTGGCCCTAGGCAAACAATTTCTCGGGTCGAAGGTGGGCCTTGCTGGGAAGTCATGTTTCAGATTCAGCAGCTCCAGTTCTACAAACATATCTTTTGCCTTGTGGTGAGTGAGACACGTATATCTACCCACTGTGAGGGGGAAAGGAGTTCCACCCTTCTTTCTCTTTAGGCACTTTTCGTGATAAGTAACAAGCTGCCTTGACAGCTCCAACAGGATCAATTTGGGCCCGGCATACCTTGGCAGTCTAGTCGGTTCCCCCAAGAAATTGACTGCCCTTAGATAGGTAAACGTGGGGAATTGAGTGAACAGGGCCCCCCACTTCTCAGTAGCTGCTACTATGCTCTTGGTCATTCGACCGTGAGTCATATTCGACCTCAACAGGCAGATGATGAAGTAGAAGAATGCATCGTTGATCTTTGTGAATTGGGGGATGCTATTTTCCAGCTTCAGCTCTAGATAGTATTCATAGATTTTAACTTGGGGCCAAACCCCACACCGCATCAGAGCTGGATAGTCCCTTTCTGAAGCTGCAACATAGACCACGTAGGAGTTCATATAGAACCTCCCCGTTGTGTTGAGTTGTTGTAGCTGCTCAGAGATTGTGCTGCTTATGATTTCTGCCCATTCAAAGCGTTGATCGGGCACATTTTTGTTCATTGTTTCAAGGTACCGCAACATCCACTTGTGAAAATAATGGGCGTCAGGAAGCCCGAAGACTCTGCTCAGGAACGTAATTGTGTCGCTGAGTTCCTCTGAAAAGTCACTGCGATGAATGACTTGTGGCCACCGAGTCACTACTTTTTTGTTCTTGAGATAAACTTCATTCATCAGCTGCATGCACTGATCTTCATTGTCATCCCAGGCCTTGATGCAATCTTCTTGGCTGACGGCCACAAAGTGCCGGTGATGAGGAATGCCGAGCATTATCTCAAAGTGGCGGGCAGTGAGGTTAATTATAACCTCGCCCTTCTCACCATGGACACATCTTGTGTCTTTGTTGTAGCATCGGGCTACCACCATCATAAATTCATTGTTTACGGCACTGACTGGGATCCCACCAGCAAGGTGCAGGGCACTGCCTATCAGCTTGTCCATCCATGGACTTCTCGTGACCCTTTGGGTTCTGGCCCAGAATTCCTCCATATCAATATGACCCAGCTCTGAGTCTCTGATGTCTAGGTCACACTCTGCTTGGGACTCGGGCATTCTGACCCTCTGATACTTATACTTCATTTCTTCTTCTGTGAGCTTGGCCTTGCCTTTAGATTTGATAGGTTTCTTGCTTGATGTTGACATATGTTCTTCTAAACTTAGTTGCTGATCTGCAACAATAAGAAGTGAAACCCAACGCAAGAAAGCCATGTCAGCTGTCTGATTTTCCATTGAAATGTTGATAGAAGAAAGAGTTAGCAATTTAAAGGCCTCAGGGTGCAGGGCGCATGAATGCTGCAGGCTACAGGGCTAAATAGTAAGGCGCACAGGGAAGGGATGCTGCAAGGGGTAAATCAGTGCCAAAGGGCGCATGGCGCATGGATACTGCATGTTGCATTTTTTTGTTGTAAGAACAAGCGCGCCTGCGCCATATGTATGCATTTTATAACGGGCGCATGGAAATAGCGTGTTACACGGGTACAGGATGCGCCAAAGGGCACAGGTTTTGCGCATGTTACATCATATTTTTGTGTGCCAAAGGGAACCTGGCACGGCACATGAAGGGTCTGCATGACATGATGTTATTGCAGTGAGGGACGCGCCTGCGCCGTTTATAGCTTTGTTCTTAGCGCATATAAAGTTGGTGTTACATTGACACAGGGTGCGCCAATGGGCGCAGGATTTTGTAATGTTGCACTCAAGTTTGGTGCACCAAGAGGGCGCACGGAAAGTGTTTGCAACAAGCGAGGGAAGTGCGCCATGAGGGCGCAACTTCTCATTATGCAGCAGTCAGGAAAAATGTGCCATTGGCGCAACTGTTTTTTGTGTAACAGGGGGCGCCAATGCGCCAAAGGAGAACAAAAATACAGTTCATTTTTAAGGTTTGATTCTCTCTCTGAGGGGTTTCATTCTTTCAAACTTCTTCTTGAGGGTGCTTTTGGGTGATAAAGAGGCTTAAAACAAAGAGTTTTAAGCAGTCATTTCAGGGCAGAGTTTTCCCCTACCAACAGATCTGGAAAGAGGGGGAAGATCATGGGGGAGAATGGAAAAGACAGCAAGGAAGGTGGGGAGTCCATGTTTTGACAGATTTTTAACTAAACCCAATCCAAACCAGCAAGCAAACAAAGAAACAGAGCACAAAACACAAAAAAGAGATAAGGACCTCTTACCCGGATAAATAGTGAAGAAACGTGCAAACGGGTCCACGACATGATTGAAAATGACAGGTCAGGTGCGCTGACAGGCTCAGAGAAAATAATAAAAATAATCATGTGATTTTCTCTGGTGACAATGACAGCGCAGACGCGCCTATTTATAGGCGAGGAAGCAATAAATGTGCCACCAAATTTTCAAGTGGCACACCAAAAGAGCTGTCGACACAAGAAAACATGCGCCCTTTGGCGCACCAAAACGCTTGCACACATGATAATATGTGTGCCTATGGCACACCAAAAGTGGTTTCAACAGAGGAATATGTGCACCCTTGGAGCACCAAAAAGGGGTGTTGACAGACAGGAAGGCACATGCGCTTTGGCGCACACAAGGAAGACTCAACATAGAGAGGCGCACCAAAACACCTGTTGACACAAGAAAGCATGCGCCAAAGGCTTTAAAGGGGGCACATGAACATTTGATGTTGCATAGTCATTATATGCGCCCGACCAAAAAAGACCAAAAATGGCTAAGTTCGGAAAACTAGATTTCCCGGGAAGGGATTTTGCAACGTTCCGAACGCAAGAAATCCCTGACGAGGGATCAGAACAAAAATTTTGGTAGGGTTATCTGTAAAATTTCCCTTGCCAATTTCGGAGGGGTGAACAAAAGGCAACACACAACAAACAGAAAGAAAACACAGGACAAAAAACAAACACACAACTGAAGCAAACTATACAAAGAAGAGAGAAAGCTCTACTTCCTAAAGATTTTTAGATGCTGCTCGCTGTAGGGAAGCGGGAGCTTCGGTTCCATCCACATATGAGAGATAGAAACTATTCTCTTTATTGAGCTGCTTGATCTTGAAAGGTCCTCTCCATAGGGGGAATCAAACTTTCCCGTGCATGCCTTTTGACTCTCTTCACATGTCCCACAGAAGGATGAGGTCTCCCACCTAAAAATTCCTTTGCTTAACTTTCTTATCAAATAGTCTCTTGACTTGATTCTGATGCTTGGTGATCTTGTCGACCACTCTTACTCTCTTTTCTTCAAGCTCTGTCAAATACATGATCCTCTTTTCAAGATAATTTTCGAAATTTCTCATCTTCAATTGCTCGTGCCAAGTGCATAGAGCAGGGATTTCAATAAAAATGGGGAAGCTCGGCATCAGTGCCATATAACACTTGAAAAGGTGACATGCCGAGAGACCTCTTGGGAGTAATGGGATCTACCCACAAAGCATCGTATAAGGACTTGTGCCACATTCGTTGATTCGAATCCACCAGCTTTCGTATGATGGTCACCAAGTTTTTTGTTACTGGATTCTGCTTAACCATTTCCCTGAGGGTAATAATCTGAGGTATGAGCCAAAGTTATCCCATATTCATAGAAAAAAACTAATAACTTCCCCTTGAAGAGAAGTTAGAAGCATTATCAGCAACAATCTTGTTTGGAACGCCAAACCTTGACAATGATATTTTCTTTGATGAAATCCGTAAACAACCTTCAGAAGTGGCATGTTTGACAAGTATGGCTTCCACCCACTTGGTGAAGTAATCTGTTACTATTAGGACATAACTATGTCCGGCACTCGATTGGGGGGTTGAGTACACTGATAAAATCAATTCCCCATTGCTGAAATGGTTCGTTGATAATGACTGGCATGAGGGGGAAAAGTAGCCAACTTGGTCTTTCCGAAAAAACTGCTGGCAAGGCTCACACTTTGCTACCCAGGTGGCTGTATCTTGGAAAGGCGTCGGCCAATAGTACCTAGCCCCGGATGATCTTGTGCACCATCACGGAAGAGGAGAAATGGCCTCCACAAGCTGAATTATGAAAAATTTCAAGTAACTTTACCTACTATGGCTTATCGACACACCGCAAGAAGACACCATCTATCCCATGTTTGTATAAACCATCATCCCAGATGACATATTTGGCTGCTCTGAGCTTTATAGTGCACTTCTCCTTCGCAGTTAGGTGAGTTTGGACATTCGCCATAGGTGACGAAGAAAGCAATATCAGAATACCACTCATCGCTGGTTACGACAAATAGAACCAGAGGTAGAGAATGGGCTTTCTCCAGCTAGTTTTTGTGCTTCGTTGGTACAATCAGCCTTTTCCCTCAGGGTTTTCTAAATCTTTGTTTTCAGCCATAAGTTGACACAAGCCCTTGCCTCTTACTAGCTTGGTTGGTTTTATATCCAGGTCGTACTCCTAGACCTTTGCAATCCAATTTCCTCGCAAGCTTCCTAACTTCTGTTGAGTTAGAATTGATTTGACTGCCATGTCAAGGGACCAGTACCACCGTATGGGAGTTTAAAATGTAATACCTAAATTTTTTTACTGCTTTGACAACGACGAAGGCATGCTTTTCCAGTTGAGACATTTTTAGTTCGTGAGGCTTGAGGGGAGAGCTCATGAACACAATAAGAGATTCAAAATCCTCAGAATTCTTTTGCATCAAGATGGCAGACACACTATGCTCAGATGCATAACTATACATGATAAAATCTTTGGAGAAGTCAGAGACATACCAGAACTGGTGTGTGAGCGACGGAAGCTTTTATCTCTTCAAACAACCTTTTTCCTTCCTCGCTCCACTGGAAATTTCAGTGATCCTTTCATCATGTTCAATATATGATGAGTCTTCTTCAGCAAAGTTGGGAATAAAATGCCTAAGAAAGTTCACCTTTCCAAAGAAACAATGAATTCCAGTCTTGCTTGTAGGAAAAGTAAGGCTCTAAATAGCCTTAACTCTTTCGGTATCTATCTTCGTTCATTCTTTGCAAACCACATACCCTAGCAACTTTCCTTCTGTGACTCCAAAAACAGACTTTTTCAGGTTCAGGGAAATCCCATACTCTCGACATTTAGCCAATACTTTCTCCAGATGATCACAATGATCTCTTCGTCATTTAGAGAACACACTCAAGTCATCTAGATAAATCAAAATGACCTTCCCCATCATACCTTTGAATGCCAGGTCCATGGCTTGCTGGAAAGTGGTGCCAACATTAGTTAGGCCGAAAGGCATCCTGCTATAGGCAAATGTGCCCAAGGGAATAGTGAATGTTGTTTTAAATTGATCTTCAGGAAAAACTTCAATCTGATTGTAGCCTGAAAAACCATCAAGCATGGACAACATTTCTGATCTAGTTACCGCTTTTAAAACCTGATCCATTATAGGAAGTGGGTAGTTGTCTTTTAAGGAAGCCTGATTCAAGTTTCGAAAATCTACGCATATGCGTATTTCACCATTTTTCTTGTGCACTGGCACAATGTTTGCCACCCAAGTACTGTGATGGATAGGAAAAATGATTCTCGCATCCAGCATTTTCTGAATTTCAGCCTGGATAGTACTTGAGATCTTAGGGTTATAATGCCTCTGCTTCTGGCGAAAGGGTTTGACGTCTTCTTTCAATGGGATGTCATGCTGGACGTCCTTTGGCTTAAAATATTTCAGATCAGCGTAGGACCATGCCAATACATCCATGTATTTCTTCAGCAGTTTGACAAACTTCCGCTTCTCTTCAGGCGTGCAACATTTTCCAATGTTCACGAATTGCGGATGCTCTACTCCGAACCTAAACTGACCGGTTCAGTTTCTGGGGAGGAGCCCGTAAAACCATCTCGCCTTTTCTTTTTTACAAAATGGTCGTGCCTATCGAATAACCGTTCCAGAGAAACCAGGCCCTTCGGAATTTTATTTCCTTTGAGCTGACATATGTCGTCGTTCCCTTCGGATTCATCCTTTTGATCGGTGACTGATTCGCGGCACATAGAAGTGGATCCTTCAAAATGTAATCCTTTGAAATTTTCCACCTTTTCTAGAAAGGCAATGAGTTGATTGTCATCATTGAATACTTGCCAATGCTGAGAATTGTCTGGCACACTTGGGCGGAAAACCATTTCAATGGTATATTTGTCTGTTTTCAAACCTGGGTGCGGGGAGCATGAGGGATGCCAAAATGGCCAATGAAATTAGCCATGTCATTCTGAGCTCTTAGAATGGATTCTATTGAAAAATATTCAAATTCTTCAATGCTGTCCCACACTGCATTATGGTAGTGCCTGAGCCTCTCATTCTTCACTTGATATATCCTTTTAACTTGATTCATGACTAGCTCTGCATCACCTTGTACTTTCAGATTTTTGATCCTCTCTCTCTTGCGGCCTGCATGCCGAGTAACAGAGATTCATACTCAACAGTGTTATTTGTGTTGAAAAACTGCAACTTAAAAGAGAGAGGAATAATTTCTTCCTCGGGAGATATTAGCACGGCTCCGGCGCCACATCCACTGGTTGCACAACTGCCATCAAATTGCAAGGTTCAAACCTTGTTAAGATCTTCTTCTTGGATGAGAACAACCATTTTGTCAGACTCGGTAGACAAGAAATAGTTCCCCCATCCCTGATGATTCGAAAATAATTTGAGCTTTGGGGTCCTCAGAGTTAGTAACCAAGTACTTCTTTTGTGATTCTGGCTCCAAAGTCTGCATTACACCTTTGACGGGGATCCTTTCCTTGGACCAGTCCATATGAATCTCTCCACCAACCTCACTACAAAAACTCCTTCCCAGTAGTATTCCATAGGCTGCTGGGATGTCGGTGATGAGGACGGTCATCTTTACTCTTTTCTCTGGGAATGTCGCGAATGCAAACTGCGCGTCTTTGATTTGACCAATCAACGAAACCTGTTTGGTTTCCAAGGAATAACATCTGCCAAAAGGCTTGGTAAGGGTGAGGTCCAGAGCATGAGCAAATTTCAACTTTCAACTGGTATGCAACTGATTTATATTTATCAAACTCAACTAAACTATTTCCTATTGTACCTTCAATTTTCTCATGGATGTAACTGTAACGCCCAGTAAAACACTTGCACGAGATCCAAGAGCAACCTAGGTTTAGTTAGAAAATTACGGAATAATTTTTTTTTGAATTGGAATGAAATTTAACATTCGTGCCAGAATTAAATTAAATTCCTGATAATAACACTTTCATAAAATTCTTCAAGGCAGTCGGAAAAGGAATGACAACTGAACAACCAATTGACCGCAATTTCTAAAGTTAAATGAGGAATTAAATTCACTCACTAAGCTTCAATAATATATTTTTAATATTTCTCATTTTTATTTTCAATGTCATAGCCCCATTAATATAAAGGGTCTAAATTTATTGTAAAAACAAGAATTAAATATCCAAGGTAGTCTTAAATCACAAGCTCCTAAATATTTAACATTATTTCCATTTAAAAAGGTAAGGAGTGCACAACTTAATCTAACCCCTTAGGCCTCATGTTTTAAAACATTACACCCATTTAATTTAATTATTTCACTCCCACTTAAATATCCCATCACTTAAGTGATGTAGGGTTCATCCTCCACCATTAGATCTATTCTATCTGAGCCCTTAGATTTAGGTTGCACTAAAGGCAACCCTAAAAATCCTTATGGGCTTCCTTATACCTATTACTTATTCTATTCTTTCATTTCTCTTGTTTGTTTTGCAGGTTGGAGGAGAAGGAAGGGAAGCCATTAGAGGCCATCCCAAGCTTTTGGAGAGGCCTACTTGTTCCATTTATTTGTATTATTATTTTTTTTTATTTATTCATTGGCTTACACCCTCTCCTAGGGTTTCAACACATTTGTATAATTTCATTTGGCTTAGTTTCCTTTGGTTATGCCCAAATGGGCTTGTGGGTTTTACTATATTTTTCTAGAAATAGCTTGATTTGATTTGTATACCCATTTGGGTATAAGGAAGTGTATATTTATATATGTAAACATATACATATATAATTATATTTATTCATTAATTTTCCAAATTAAAAAAAAATAGAATAGATTTAATTGAGAGAACAAATTTAATACATATTATTTAGGTATAGATTTATATATTAACAGGTATAAATTTATGTATTTATATATTAAAAATATATATATATATATATATATATATATATATATATATATATATATATATATATATATATATCTACGTATGTATGTTTGTTGAAAAATGTGCATGTTTTACAAAACAAAAACCATGGCCGCAGTGAATAAAAATTAGGAGTTGGGGGGGAATCACCTACAGGCCGTATATATATATATATCACGTATGTATGGGAGAAATACGCATGTTTTACCAAAAAAAAAAACAGGGAGCCGCATGGATATAATTTGGTTTAATTGTTGAGTTGGGGGGAGGGCCACCTACCCCACCCCCCATCCCATTTATTAATGGGGTGGGGGATGTAGGGTAGGTGACCCTCCCCCCCAAACCCCTTTTCCCCCATTTACCCACCAAGTGCAAGCCGCACTTTTTAGAAATAGGTTTTTTTTTTTGTTTGGTTTTATTTTATTTTTGATTTTAATTGAAATCTGGTCAAACACTTCAATCTCTTTTTTCTAAAATAGTTTTATTTTTTGATTTTAATTTTATTTTAATGGAAATTTGGAGTCAAACTTAAGACCCACGCATATTTTTTTTTAATTAAAAGTTTTTAACTTTTATAAAGTTTAACTTACTTTATTTATTTTTTTTAGAAAGTTTTACCTTTATAAGGGTAAATATGTATATTACATATGAATGCATTTAGTTATAAATAGTTATGAACATATATATTTGTAATAGCATATTTTATTAATATAATAATATTAATAGTATATTAATATTAGTGTATTTTCATATTAATAAATCTATTAATATTAAAATATTTAGTTATTAGAAATAATAAAAAATATAATATTACTATCGAAAGTAATAAGAATGGGATGTTGATTATAATATTGATGAGTTAAATATTCATACTAACACTTTCTTTTCCAACAATTTGATAGATATTGAATAGAAGGTAAAAGAAAATAAATTTCATTTGCATCTACATTATAACCTTAATAATAATAATCAATACAAATTTCTTTCAAAATCTTAATACAAAATTTTCCACTTAAAGTGGGAAAAAATTACAATAACGAAAGCTAAAATGAAAAGCAATATTACAATTTCCTCCAATCTCAGTGGGAAAACAAAAAGACTTTTCACAAGGAGAAAGTACTTCCTTTTATATTTACAAACTAACTCTACAATATTCACAATGAAGAAGACCCCCATTTCTTTTTGTTTCTAACTAACCCCTACAAGTCTTTCATTCTATTTTCAAAATACAAATATTAAATGTAACTTCTTTCCACAAGATTACAACAATGTTCTCCACTTGAGGTGGGAAGTCATACACAAGTAAATACAAGAATGAAATACATTATTACAATTTCTTCCACTCTAAGTGGGTAAAATACAAGAAGTTTCACATGGCCATCAACAAGACTCCAATGCTCCAAACACCAACAAGGTAGCTCCTCCAAATGTTTTCTTCATTCACAACAAAATAGGGGGAGAGGCAACGCTCTCCACCCAACCAAGATACCCAATGGAGAAGAGAAGCCATCCTCTCCATTGGCCCCGGAGCCCCAACCACATCACAATGGGAAAAGATCTCAACTCATGGCAACTACTAGCTTCCACACTACTTAACAAATGTAATTCACATTCATTCCATTTACATGCAAAACACAACAACAACTCAAAAAGAAGAAAACAATCAAACAACAATGATATACAAGGCTTATCAAGAAAGGCAAAAGAGTAAGACTTATGGGGAGGCCACTTATGCCTCCCAATGGTAATGGGTGCTACCAGAAAGGCCTCCAATGCAAAACACAATACCCCTAGAAAATATTATGCCTCCCTTAAGTACCCCTTATCCCTCCATCAACTCTTATGCCTCCCTCAACTCTTATGGGTCACTCAAAGTAAGAACAAGAAGAAAATGCAAGCATTTCTCATACTAGGTGGGCACCCAACCCAAACTCCCTCCTCAAGAAAATGATCTCTTATGCCTCCCTCAAATAAACTCCCCATAGTCTCCTCCCACTCCCAACTTAGGCATTCTACCCATACCCAACAAGCATTTCAAAGAAACAACAACATTCAACACAACATATACACACATACATATAACAATAACATAATATAAACAAAGGTGAAGCTCCTACCTTTCCATGGTAGAGCTTGTTCCAAGTATGAAGTTCCAAACCCCTCCAAAGATCAAACAAGCATCCACAAGCTCCAAACAAAAATTCCAACAAGTATCAACAAGCTCCAAAAATCCACAAACTCCTTCAAAATCCTCTACTCTCCAAAAATACAAGAGACTAAAAATGAACATGTAACCCCAAAACAAGCAAAAAGGATTCAATAAATAGAGAAAAGAGAGGGAGGGATGATGTGGCTCCAAGTAGGATGCCACCTCATTTTCCCTCCACTCCACATCACTTGGTCAACCTCATATTCCAATGCACCATTAATGAGTGGTTGGAGGAATGACAAGCACCTTACACACTCCATCTAAGCCCACTCCCCCAAAGGACAAAATTAAATTTTTGAAAGAAAGTGCAATTAATATTTTACCTTTTCATCACCCCAAAACACCTAAAAGACCCTAAATTTGACCTCCCAACCCATAGGTAGGGTTGGCATGGGCTTTTAAGAGGTGTGGGACAAGTTTGACTTGTCCCACAAGCTTCCAAATTTGGCCTCTAAGGCCAAATTCGAGTTTCCCATGAGGGGTAGAGTGTGCTACACTCAAAATTCAAACACACATCACTCAACACAAAATCCAAGACTAAATCAATTTTAATAAATGAAATCTCTTTTAGTCACATCTTTTAATTAGTTTAGGAAAAATTCAAATTAGCTTAATTAAGACACTACAACCCATGACTAATAAAGGGGTAAACGACAATAAAAAAATATGAATAATAACAAAAGTTAAATTTCACTCACTAAGAGAAAACACCTACTAACATAATATATAAGGAAAAATTAAAACAAAACATCACCCCTAGGTCACAATTTTCCCCTAACCAAATAATTCTAACACACACACAATTACATGTTGCCATGGTGACCCTAGTTGGATTCTTCTCGAATTCTGATGTGGTTGGTCTCCACTCCCCCGATGTTGTTGTGAATATAATATACCTGCAAAACAGAGGATACCTCCTTTGGCCTCGTGGCCGCATTAAAACATTCATGCCAAAATATGTGATATAAATCTAAAATCAACTATATATTAATTAATATCATCTATGCAAATACAATATCACTTACAATTTCTAGCACATTTCTATTCCACATTTCATTCATGTCAAAACGATCATCACATTAATCCAATTATCAAGGTCTACTCAATATGACTAAATATATCACATGTCAGAATTACAGATAAATAACCATGTCAAAATTATATCAATATCAACATCAAATGTCTCCAGTAGTCCATATGCATCATATAAGAATCAAATCAATAACAGTTCAGTATCTCTGATCTCTACTAACATGCTATATCAAAACTATAATATATCCATAAGTGCAGTCGATAGTATCAAAACAATAATAAAAAAAAAGTGTCGAAGCGAAGTGGGCACTACATCCCCCTCCCCTTAGACTCGGCTTCCTCCTGGAAGTCACTGGAATAGGTGTAGAAACTGTACTCGTAGTAAGGTAGCATCCTCCCAAGTAGCCACAGTCTCATCATATCTATCCCACTGGAACCAAACCTAATCAATCTCTCTGCCGCGAAGGCCCATGGTCTTGCACTCTATAATGTGTATGGGCTCCACCATCACCTGCCTCTGATCCTGCACCTACAATGCAGTCCAATCTAGCACGTGAGAAGGATCAGAAATATATCTCCTAAGCACAGAAACGTGAAACACATCATGGATGCGAGACAAGCTAGGTGGCAATGCTAGACAGTAGGCCAAGGGACCGAGGCACTCCAAGATCTCAAAGGGACCCACAAACCTAGGAGCAAGCTTAGAACCTTTTCCGTAATGGATAGGGCTCTTATGTGGTCTAATACGAAGAAGCACCTTTGTGCCCACCTCAAAACTACGATCTGTCCTATGCTGATCTGCATATTTCTTGTTTGTCCTGCACCTCCTGCAATCTCTATCTGATCAAGGTAACCTATTGCTCCATATCCTGTAATAATGTTGGCCCAAGGGAAACACTGTCCTCAATCCTGTCCCAACTAAGAGGTGTCCTGCACTCTTTGCCATATAATGCCTGAAAGGGAGCCATGCCTATAGAACTCTAGAAACTATTATTGTATGCAAACTCCACCAGGTATAGGTACTCCTCCCATCTCACCTGATGATCCATCACGTACATCCTGAGCATATCCTCTAAAATATGATTCACCCTCTCTGTCTATCCATCTGTCTCAGGGTGATAAGTTGTGCTGAAATTAATCCTCGTCCCGAGGGCATACTGCATGGTAGTCCAGAAATGGGAAGTGTAAAGAGGATCACGGTCACAAATGATCTTCCACAGAATCCCATGTAATCTGACAATCTCGTCAAGATATACTCGTGCCACAGCACTAGCTGTATAGGTGGTCTTCACCAGAGAAAAATGAGCTACTTTCGTCAATTTATCCACCGTGACCATGATGGTGTCATGGTGGTATCTCGACATAGGTAACCCAATGATGAAGTCCATGGAAATGGTGTCCCACTTCCACTCCGGTATGGTGTGAGGATAGAGAAGGCCAGCTAGATGTTGATGCTCGACCTTCACCCTCTGACACTCTAAACAACGTGACACAAACAAAGCCACGTCTCTCCGAAGTCCTCTCCAAAAATACAACTGTCTCAAGGTGGCGTGCATCTTCTTCACCCCGGGATGGGCTGAATAAGGTGCACGATGGGCCTCTGTCAAAATGTCTTGTCTCAAGCCTCCATCTCTAGGAACATATATCTGACCTCTGTGTCTGAGAAGACCATCTACCTCTAATGAAAATCCATCAAATCTCCCCTCAAGGGGTCTCTGAGACTCAATCTCTGCTCTGGCTGTAAGGTAGAAACTATCCTGAGGAAGCTGCTGCAAGATCCTACTCCGCAAATATGTGCCCACTGAGGTGGCCATAGCCACATGTCTCTATCTACTCAAGGCATCTGCAACCACATTCTCCTTCCCCTTCACATGCTCTATCTCCATGTCATACTCACAAAGTAACTCCATCCAATGCCGCTGACGAGCATTGAGATTGGGTTGCGTGAAGAGGTGGCGAAGACTCAAGTGATTAGTCCTGAGTGTAAATCTCTGGCCAAGAAGAAAATGTCTCCACCACACTAAGGCATGTACAACTACTACAAGCTCAAGATCATGAGTCAGATAATTGAGCTCATAATCTTTTAGTTTGCGAGACTCAAAAGCAACTACTCTACCCTCCTGCATCAACACACCTCCAAGTCCTACCAAAGAAGCATCTGTGCAAACGTAGAACTCACCCTGAGGATCTGGCACTGCAAGAATAGGTGTTGTCGTGAGGCATTCCTTCAGTGTACTGAAGGCCTACTCACATCTATCTGACCATAAAAACTTCTTCCCTTTCCACTGAAGGGAAGTGATGGGGTGCACAATCTGAGAAAAGTCCTGAACAAACCTCCTGTAATACCCTACTAGACCCATGAAGCTACGCACCTCGGTCACACTAGTGGGTGCTGGCCAATCCATGATGGCTCAAATCTTGGAAGGATCGACTATGATACCTTCCCCAGAAATGATGTGGCCCAAATACTACACCTCAGTCTGAAAGAATGCACACTTCTCCAAGTTCCCGTAAAGGTGCTGCTCGCGAAGACACTGAAGAACCTGGCGAAGGTGCTCCTCGTGCTCCTCATGCATGCATGAGTAAACCAGAATGTCGTCAAGGAATATGAGCATGAAGAAATCAAGGAAAGTCCTGAATACCCCATTCATCAAACTCATAAACACTGCGGGGGCATTCGTCAAACCGAAAGGCACCACTGTGAACTCGTAGTGGCCATATCTCATACAGAACGCGGTCTTATGAATATCCACCTCCATAATCCTAAGTTGATGGTACCCTGACTTAAGATCTATCTTAGAGAAAACTGGTAGCCCCCTTCATCTGATCAAATAAATCATCAATGCGTGGAAGGGGGTAATGATTCTTGATCGTTACTTTATTCAGCTGACGGTAGTCAATACACAACCAAAGAGATCCATCCTTCTTCTTCATGAAGATCACTGGTGCACCCCAAGGGGATACACTAGGATGGATTAGGCCCTTCTCCAGAAGGCCCTCGAGCTGTAACTTGAGCTCACATAGCTTAGGAGTAGTCATCTGATAGGGTGCTCGTGAGATAGGCTCTACACCCGAAACTAGATCTATATGGAAATCTATCTCACGTGGGGGAGGTAACCCCAGTAGCTCCCCAGGAAACACATCAGCAAACTCTCTCAAGATGGGATGGTCATCAAGGGATGGTCCGCTAGACTCATCCTCTGATCTGTCACTAACCATAACAGCATACAACTGACAACCCCGTCTCACACACCGCTTAAGCTGCATAGCGGAGATGGTGCAAATAGAAACGGGTCTCCTAACCCCTGATATCACTAACTCCACTCCAAGATCATCTATCCAAGTAATAGTTTTATGGTAACAGTCCACTCTAGCTCTATGTGCAAACAACCAGTCCATGCCCAAAATGACACCATAAGATCCTAATGGAAGGATTCGAAGATCCGAGGTAGTGGTGAAGGGTCCCAAATCCACTACACACTCCTTAACTAAGGAGTCTACATAAATTTTGGCTCCAGAAGCCATCTCAATGTCCCAACTATGGCCCTATCTAACTACCACCAGCCTACAACGCTCAACTAAGGATGGTGAAATAATTGAATCAGAAGAAACAGAATCAAATAATATAGAGGCAGAAATACCACCAATACTACCTATCATCTCAATCATGGTACTTTGGTGCTCAACCTGGCGGTTCTCGACTACTGCATAGATTCAATGACTCCGTGCCATATCACCAACCGTAGGCTCTGAGCTCTGCGTCTTACCCTTATTAGGGTTCTGTGGGTAATCTCTCCAATGATGTCCAACAACACCACAACCATAACAGCTACCTGGTCCTCTCCAGTGGGAAGCAGCTCTAGCCGGTACTCTAGATGTCTGAGCTGTGGATCCTGACGATCCGGCTATGGACTACTGAGGTCTCTACTGACGAGCTCCTACTGACTGAGCTCTCGGTGCACCCTGTGTCCTAGTGGGACCCCTAGGAGGAGGACCCATACTCCGTCCTCTCTGTGCATAAAATCTCTTAGGAGGTTTGTAAGGTGGGCTGGTCTGCTGTGGCTGCTACTATTGTGGTGGCCTGAAAGAATCCTGTCCTAAAATCTATCCACCTCGTGGAGGGGAAACCAAGCCCTTTGACCTACCATCCTACATCTGCGGGATACGGCTCCAAAATTTGTCTCTAGCATGCTGCATCTTCCCCCGTGTCTCCTCTTCAATATAGGCCTTCTCCATGGCCTCTCCTAATGTCTGTGGGCAATGAATGCGTACTGCGCCACCAAAATCAAAGTTCATGCCCTGGATGAACCTGTGAATCCGTACCTACTCATCTTGCATATAGTCAACGTATTTGAGTAGGTCCAAAAATTGAATCTCATACTCAGCTACTGTCATCGATGCCTAATAGAGGTCATGAAACTCGTCTATCCCCTACTGTATAAACCTCCTGGGTAAATACCTGCTCCTGAAATGCTCCTCAAATAGCTCCCAGGTAATTGTCTCTGAGTCAACATGGAGCTTATACTCCTTGGTCCTCCACCAAACTCCTACTCCATCCCTCAGAAGATGGATCGCAACACGATCTTTCATGTTGCTAGTACAAGGACAGAGCTTGAAGCATCCGCTCAAGCTCACCAACCAGGCCTCTGCCTAAAAATCTACCTGTATCACCCGAATAGTGAGATGGTCGTAGCTTCAAGATCTCCCAGATATGGTCTGTAGCTGACGTCTAGTGACTCCTAGGTCTATCTGTATGCTCCTCCCTCTATCTAGGGCTCCGAGACCTATCCCTATGGCCTGAGATCCTATCCCCATGTCCTCTTTGTGGTGACTCTGCCCTAGCCGACTCCACACGGAAGTTCTCTGCCCTATGCTCCTCGCTGTGTCGAGGGAATACATGGGTATCTACTGACGGCTCCATACCATGTCTAACAAATCATCCTCCCAAGGGCTCTCCATGTATAGCAGCATTGACGTCCTGAAGTGTCTGTAAGATCTGAGGTAGAATTGCTGGTACAATCTGCTCTGGCGGTGGTATATTTAGCTCTATATGAAAAGACCCCTTGCCTAATCTGCGCCTCCTACACAGATCAAGGAAAGAGTTAGTTCATTGTTCTATATCTTGTGCAAGTTTTCTAAGTTTATTGTTTCATATAATTATCAACATTGTGGTTTTATAGATTTAAAAGAATCAACTTGCACTAGGTTTAATGTTCACGTTTCATGTTTTCTAGGTGTGCCCAAGGGTCCAACCTTTGAACCCACTACTCTAATACCAAGTGTAACGCCCACTAAAACGCTTGCACGAGATCCAAGAGCAACCTAGGTTTAGTTAGAAAATTATGGAATAATTTTTTTTTGAAATGGAACGACAATAACATTCACCAGAATTAAATTAAATTCTTGATAATAACGCTTTATAAAATTCTCAAGGCAGGAAAAAAATGACAACTGAACAACATTGACCCAATTTCAAAAGTTAAATGAGGAATTAAATTCACTTACTAAGCTTCAATAACTATTTTAATATTTCTCATTTTTATTTTCAAGTCATAGCCCCATCAATTCCCTCTAATTTTATTATAAAAACAAGATTAAATATCCTTTAGTCTTAAATCATGCTCCTTAATATTTAGATTAGTTATTTAAAAAGGGTAAGGGATGCACAACTTAATCTAACCCCTTAGGCCCCCTTCAAAACATTACACCCATAATTTAATTATTTCACTCCCACTTAAATATCCCATCACTTAAGTGGTGTAGGGTTCATCCTCCACCATTAGATCTATTCTATCTGAGCCCTTACATCTAGGTTGCACTAAAGTAACCCTAAAAATCCTTATG
Source organism: Taxus chinensis (assembly GCA_019776745.2). Taxonomy (NCBI): domain Eukaryota; kingdom Viridiplantae; phylum Streptophyta; class Pinopsida; order Cupressales; family Taxaceae; genus Taxus; species Taxus chinensis. The sequence continues at coordinate 177,746,475 of CM034152.1, read as the reverse complement.
GGCTTTCTTATACCTATTACTTATTCTATTCTCTCATTTCTCTTGTTTATTTTGCAGGATGGAGGAGAAGGAAGGGGAGCCATTAGAGGCCATCCCAAGCTTTTGGAGAGGCCTACTTGTTCCATTTATATGTAATTTTTTTAAAAAATTATTTATTCATTTGCTTACACCCTCTCCTAGGGTTTCAACACATTTGTATAATTTCATTTGGCTTAGTTTCCTTTGGTTATGCCCAAATGAGCTTGTGGGTTTTATTATATTTTTCTAGAAACAACTTGATTTGATTTGTATACCCATTTGGGTATAAGGAAGTGTATATTTACATATGTAAACATATACATATATAATTAAATTTATTCATTAATTTCACAAATTAAAAAAAAAAAACAGAATAGATTTACTTGAGAGAACAAATTTAATACATATTATTTAGGTATAGATTTATATATTAACAGGTATAAATTTAAATATATATGTCTAAATTTTAATAGGCCGCGGCCACCATTCCCACTCGCTGGAGGAAATTACAAGCTTCACACGGAGGTAAGGGAGGGCTGTAAAAATATTAATTAGTTTTAATGGTTGAGTTGGGGGGAGGGTCACCTACCCCACCCCCATCCAATTTATTAATGGGGTTGGGGTGGGGTAGGTGACCCTCCTGCCCAACCCCTTTTCCCCATTAACCAAGTGCAGGCCGCACTTTTTAGAAAGTAGATTTTTTTGTTTTATTTTATTTTATTTTTGTTTCTAATGAAATCTGGTCAAACACTTTTTCTTTTTTTTTAAAAGCTTTTAGTTTTTTTATTTTAATTTATGTTTTAAATGAAATTTTGATCAAACTTAAGTCCCACGTATTTTTTTATAAAAATGTTTTAACTTTTACAAAGTTTAACTTACTTTATTTATTTATTTCTAAAAAGTTTTACATAAGGGTAAATATGTATATTAAATATGAATGTATTTGGTTATAATAGTTATGAACATATATCTTTGTGATAGCAGATTTTATTAATATAATAATATTAATAGTATATTAATATTAGTGTATTTTCATATTAATAAATCTATTAATATTAAAATATTTTGTTATTTGAGATAATAAAAAATATATAAAATTACTATCAAAAGCAAAAGGAATGGGATGTGGACTGTGGTATTGATGAGTTAAATATTCATACTAACACTTTATTTTCCAACAATTTGATAGATATTGAATAGAAGGTAAAAGAAAATAAATTTCATTTGCACCTACATTATAATCTTAATAATAATAATCAATACAATTTATTTTTTCAAAATCTTAATACAAAATCTTCCACTTAAAGTGGGGAAAAATTACAATAATGAAAGCTAAAATGAAAAGCAATATTACAAGTTCCTCCACTCTTAGTGGGAATACAAAAAGACTTTTCACAAGGAGAAAGTACTTCCTCTTATATTTACAAACTAACTCTACAATATTCACAATGAAGAAGACCCCCTTTTCTTTTTGTTTCTAACTATCCCCTACAAGTCTTTCATTCTCTTTTCAATATACAAATATTAAATGTAACTTCTTTCCACAAGATTACAACAATGTTCTCCACTTGAGATGGGAAGTCATACATAAGTAAATACAAGAATGAAATACATTATTACAATTTCTTCCACTCTAAGTGCGTAAAATACAAGAAGTTTCACATGGCCATCAACAAGACTCCAATGCTCCAAGCACCAACAAGGTAGCTCCTCCAAAGGTTTTCTTCATTCACAACAAAATATGGGGAGAGGCAACGCTCTCCGCCCAACCAAGATACCCAATGGAGAAGAGAAGCCATCCTCTCCATTGGCCCCTGAGCCCCCAACCACATCACAATGGGAAAATGATCTCAACCCATGGCAATTACTAGCTTCCACACTACTTAACAAATGTAATTTCACATCCATTCCATTTTCATACAAAACATGACAACAACTCAACAAGAAGAAAACAATCAAAACAATAAGATCACAAGGCTTATCAAGAAAGCCAAAAGAGTAAGACCTATGGGGAGGCCACTTATGCCTCCCAATGGGGATGGGTGCCACCTAAAAAGGCCTCCAATGTAAAATACAATATCCCTAACAACTCTTATGCCCCCCTTAAGTACCCCTTATCCCTCCATCCACTCTTATGCCTCGCTCAACTCTTATGACCCCCTCAAAGTAAAAACAAGAAGAAAATGCAAGCATTTCTCATACTAGGTGGGCACCCAACCCAAACTTCCTCCTCAAGAAAATGATCTCTTATGCCTCCCTCAAATAAACTCCCCATAGTCTCCTCCCACTCCCAACTTAGACATTTTACCCATTTCCAACAAGCATTTCAAAGAAACAACATCATTCAAAACAACATATACACACGTACATATAACAATAACATAATATAAATAAAGGTGAAGCTCCTACCTTTCCATGGTAGAGCTTCTTCCAAGTATGAAGTTTCAAACCCCTCCAAAGATCAAGTGAAGCATCCACAAGCTCGAAACAATAATCCCAACAAGTATCAACAAACGCCAAAAATCTACAAACTCCTTCCAAAATCCTCTACTCTCCAAAAAATACAAGAGACTAAAAATGAACATCCAACCCCAAAACAAGCAACAATGAATTCAATAAAATAGAGAAAGGAGAGAGAGGGGTGATGTGGCTCCAAGTAGGATGCCACCTCATTTTCTTCTCCACTCCACATCACTTGGTCAACCTTATATTCCAATGCAACAATTAATGAGTGGTTGGAGGAATGACAAGCACATTACACACTCCATCTAAGCCCACTCCCCTCAAAGGACAAAATTAAATATTTGAAAGGAAGTGCGATTAACATTTTACTTTTTTATCCCCCCCAAAACACCTAAAAGAGCCAAAATTTGGCCTCCCAACCCATAGGTAGGGTTGACATGAGCTTTTAAGAGGTGCGGGACAAGTTTGACTTGTCCCACGAGCTTCCAAATTTGGTCTCTAAGGCCAAATTCGAGTTTTCCATGTGGGGTAGAGTGTGCTACACTCAAAACTCAAACACACATCACTCAACACAAAATCCAAAGTGAATCAAGCCTAATAAATGAACTCTCTTTTGGTCACATCTTTTAATTAGTTTAGGAACAAATTCAAATTAACTTAATTAAGACACTATAATCCATGAATAATAAAGGGGTAAACAACAATTCCAAGAATCTAAATAATAACACCAATTAAAAATTCACTCACTAAAAGGAAAAACACCTACTAACATAATATATAAGGGAAAATTAAAACAACACATCACCCCTAGGTCACAATTTTTCCCCTAACCAAATAATTCTAACACACACTCAATTACAAGTTACCATGGTGAGCCTAATTGGATTCTTCTCGAATTCTGATGTGGTTGGTCTCCACTCCCCCAATGTTGTTGTGAATATAATATACCTGCAAAACAGATGATACCTCCTTCGGCCTCGTGGCCGCATTAAAACATTCATGCCAAAATATGTGATATAAATATAAAATCAACTATATATTAGTTAATATCATCTATACAAATACGATATAACTTAAAATTTCTAGCACATTTCTATTCCACATTTCATTCATGTCAAAATGATCATCACATTGATCCAATTATCAAGGTCTACTCAATATGACTAAATATATGACATGTCAGAATTACAGATAAATAACCATGTCAAAAATATATCAATATCAACATCAAATGTCTCAAGTAGTCCATATGCATCATATAAGAATCAAATCAATAACAGTTCAGTATCTCTGATATCTACTAACATGCTATATCAAAATTATAAAATATCCATAAGTGGGCACAACTTCCATCTAAACAATCCTGACTATAAAAAAATTGTCCAACTAATTTTTCACAAAATATCATAGCAATGAAATCCTTGGAAGATATTGTTGGGAACTTGAACAACATATTCTGATAGTATAGTTTCAGCATGAAAAATAGAATGAATACATAAAAATTTAGCATAATGAATAACAAATTCAACATGTTTCCTATAATAATAAGTGGTGTGAGCGTGGTTGATTTCTTCATAGAATGGTTTTAACATTACAAAAAAACATTGACTAATTTTATTTTCTAGATGCTCTTGTTCAAACTTATGAAAAAATTGAGTTTGAGTCATATCTAAGAAAGGTTTTGGACGTGGTTCACAATTAATAGAACCAACTCTCTGTTTTACATCTCTTGTATTAGGTGAAACTCTAGTGTTATTATGCCAAAATTCAATAATAACTTCTCTTATAGCATTAGAATTATATTTTTCGTTACGTGGTGCTCTAGCAGAAAATGCCAAAAAATCAATGTTATTGAGTAATTAAAGGATATTACGTCTTTCAAGTGCTTTCATTAGATTTTTTTGATTAACTTGCAACATTCGTCTTGTTTGCATAATCAAACATTGTTTTTTATTGATTCACTTACAAAACTAGTAGCAAGTACATGACGCACAATATTATTATCCCTAGTGCGTCTCTTGACACCAACAGTATGATATGTATCATGCAGGTTTTCAACAATTGTAGAGGTTTGACCATGTATATTAGATGTTGTCAATTCTAAGGTGTTTAATGTAGGTCCCATTTTATTCAATTTTATCAAACTAACAAACAATTGACAGTTTTGGGAATCATTTAAAATTTCAAAATGCTTATCCTACATTTCAGTGGCTTTTCTTCTGATTTTCCGTTCAGAAAGTTTGTCAAACATTGGTTTCAAAATGTTTTCATCAATTTCAATAAAATAATTAGGTTTCTTACGGAAAATCCTAGGTGTTTTTGTCAAATTTTTCTTGTCTACAGTTTCAACCTAAATTTTTTTATTCACATTTTTATTATCTCCTTCAATTTCAACATTTGCTACATCATTAATATTTGATTCTTCTTCAACATTGACAGTAAAAACATCTTCATCATGAGTATTTAATTCAACTTCAACATTGATAGTAGAAACATTACCTAGTTCCTTATTGCTTACAATAGTAGGGGTTGAAGATGAACCTCTTCTTAATACATGAAGATTCCGCATTCACTCAGCATTTTGAAAATTGTTTGCCTCTAATTTGTTTGGTGTATTTTTACTTAATGACTTAATTTTTTGACTTCGTTTGTTGGATCCCATGATGTTTTACTTTTGGTGATAAGAAAAACATGAAGAAAATGACAGAATTTTACAATAATTCGTACGGTAAAGTCAAACAGTAAAAATCACATGGTAATTAGAACATTGGGATGAATGTAAATATGATTTACGAACCGTGATCGCACTTTATAAACTGCACTCGTGGTTTATAAAGTGCGATCACGGTTCTTGTTTAAAAATCCGAGATCACGGTTCTATCTGTATCAGAAAATATGGCCCTAAGGCTCGAGAAATCTTTGTTTTGCCCCAACCAAAGCTATGGAAGGTCATTATGAAGTGTAAACGGTTAAAAAACATCAAATTTACTCTTCCACAGACTTGAACCATGCTGAAAAACTAAAAACATTTCACAAAAAATGGTGTCATCACGTAGGGGAGATTGTTAGCTTCGTAGAAATATTGATTTTAAAGTGAATAGAATAAGATAAATATCATTTTACAATTTTTTACTAACAATAGGTCTTTAAGACATTTTTTCCTACAAATGTTCATGTCTACATGTACGACTGCAAATTTTGTTTTGCTTATCAAAATATGATAAAACTTATACCATCTCAAGCATGGAGAAATTCTATATACGTTTAAAAAATATATATTTGATTTCGATATTTTATGATATACGTATGGCGAGAAAATAGAAAGTGCTCCGTTTTCTAAATATTTTCATACCACTTTCACGGAAAAAATCATAAAACAAAAAATATTGCTCGAAAAAACAAAAAATAAAATCCATCCCAAGATGGACAACTACATCTAACTTTTCATCAAAGGAAAAAAAAATAACAAGATTTCGTCATCCAAATCGCGGGCAAACAGACTACAATCTTATAGGTTTTTTCAAAAACAAAAACCAAGTCATATAATTTTGAGTATTTAATATAGCTAGACTTGTCTATTTTTTTTAAAAAAATCGTAGTTTAGAAACTAGATTCCAGATGCTAAGATTCATATTTATATAATTTTTTCTAATTTTGAGTGTGTGTCTTGCTAATAATCTCTACAAGTTGATATTTCATTTTTTTTTGCAATATGACATCCACTTATGACCCCTTTTTTGTCCACCAACTTGGTGCACTTACCCATGTAGTTATATATATATATATAATTTATTTAATTTAAAATCATTGTATATTATAAGATTATGTATATATATAATAAATTTTAATTTACAAATAAAAATAAAATGTAATAGTCATATGATTTGTGGTGGAGTTTATATGTTTTTTTAGATATATTAAGAAAAATAGAATGAATATGGGGAGCGGTTGAATGCCTCCCAAACCCCACGCATCCCAACTACCGTCCTCCACCACCCACGTTTCCCACTACTCACACTTACACAACCACCCTCCACGCTGCCCACTCCCCTCCACACAGCGCCCTCCATCCACATCGACACTCCCCCATACGCTCACCTCCTTTCTCCATGAAATCCCCTACACCCCCAATCCACCAAAGAGTAAAGAACATGACTCCATTTTAAAACCTGCAATTTTCCTCCTCATTCGGGTTTGTTAATAATTTTTGTTTCCACTTTATATGTACACACACACACACGTGTGTGTGTGTGTGTGTGTGTACAGGTAGATTAGCCTCAAAAAATAAAATATGGGTATTCAACATACCCAACCCAAAAATGCACCTGGTTAAAAATATATCAAAAAAAGGAAAACATAATACAATAATGAGTCTTTTGTGTGTGTGTGTGTGTGTGTGTGTGTGTGTGTGTGTGTGTGTGTAGAGGTAGATTAGCCTCAAAAAATAAAATATGGGTATTCAACATACCCAACCCAAAAATGCACCTGGTTAAAAATATATCAAAAAAAGGAAAACATAATACAATAATGAGTCTTTTCATCACAACCTCCATTAAACCAAGGCTCCATAGTTTCTACACAACCTACAAACAAGAAATGAGAGGAAAATAAAACAAAATGAAACCAAATGGAGAGAAGAAAATATAAAGATGTGCTCGGGTAAATTTAGGGCAAAATCAGATCTAGGGCCAAGATTAGTTTGATCCTATGACCCATGTTTAACCCTACACACTTTAAGTCATAGGAATTTAATGGGAATGAGAAATAAATGAAAAGAGGGGGTGTGGACATATTAATTAAAAGGAGGAAAACTAAATAAATAACAAGGGGGTGTAGACTTGTATTTGTGAACTTAGTAAACATATAGTAGAATAAATATTTAAAGTTGTAATTGGATTTGTGTTTAATAAATTAGGTACAAATATTTTTAATATAAAATAATTCTTAACGGGAATTGGTTAAGTCAAGAATAAGGATTAATTGTTCAATTTTTATAAAAAAATTACTGAAAATTTTAAGTTACATTCTGGTGTGGTTTCCGAGGTCCCGAGGCGGGGCATTACAACAAGACATTTCCTCGAACGGTAGAGAGCATAAGTAACACTCCCCCAATTTCCTTTTCTTGAAATTCTCCAGAGATGCTTAAATAAAACCATTTTTGCATATCCAAAATATGAATCATTCCATGAGGCTATATTTGTCTGAGGCATTTGATTGAATAGTTTAGTTCCATATGTACACTTCCCGATAAATTACTAGAGTCATCAAGAACCCTCGAGTACGAGTTGACTCCCCATTAAAACCAAGTTCATCTCCCAAATTGTTGCAAGACATTTTTTTTGTACAAATGCACATAATTCCATCAGTTCAAAAGAGAGAATGTTCTTATAGCTATGTAAATAGCAGGGTATTTTCCAGATTTTACTTGGCAACCCACATGCTCACTTCTACAGATATGTTTGATAGGTGAACATAAATTGCAACATTTTATCATCCAACTCAAAAAGGAGAGTTCCCATTAATAGTGACTCCATGTTATATATGTTCTTTAAGCACTAAGGAAACACACCCACACAGTCGTCTAAGGTTTGACTGACATCTTCATTTATGATCGACCTAACACCAATATGAAGAAACATCACCTAAACATAATACGAATCAATAATCCTCACACTACTTTTAACTCCTGAAACCCGCTGCAATTACAGGAGCTTCGGTAACTTGAATGAAATTTAACATCCACTTGCAGAGGTTCAACAAAATGTGTCAAAATGTTTCCTACACCCTGATAATCATAAACATACACAACCTCACGTCTTATGAGCAAACCTTTTAACTCACCACATGCTTGGTTACTGACCAAAGGTGTTTACATATATCCCCTAGAAAATACTATGGATAGGACACCATGTACACATATGCAACAGTGTTGTTGTAAAGAATTGCAGGGGTCGAGTGAAATGCGGCTAAATCTCAGCAAGAAACCTTTTAAATCATAACACATACAAGCCCAAATACTCCCAAGCATTGTAAATACACATAATCATGGGCCCAATCACAAATTATCCTATGAGTAGAATATAATTTAGTTAAAACTTTATTTGTGCGATAACATGTTTGACATTCTGCATACACGTCTCGGAGAGCATTTACAACTACAACATCTGACAAAATTCCTCTATTTTTCATGTTGCTTGATGGACGTCCATACCTTGCTCCAGAGCTCGCATTTCGGCATAAGCTGGGAGAGCGTAGGCAAATGTAAACTGATCAGTTTGGAGACCTCTTTGTTGCATAGGTGAAACAGTGTGACTGTCCCATGAGGAAACACATGTCTTTTGTACACTGCCCAATCACATTCCATGAGAAGATTCCTCATTCTTTCATTTGGTCAAACACTGAAACAACACTAATGTTCTGAGAGATTCCCATGCCACACTCTGCCTCGCTGCAACTATCCATTCCTGCTAAATTTGTAACGTGAACTAGGGTTTCAACTGTGTTAATTCCTCCGGATCTCAAATAAAATTAATTGTATTATTTTCCAAGGAGAATGACATGTCTGACTGGCCATTTTGGATGCCCATGTGTTGTGTTAGAGAGGCCACACGACTTGGGTAGTTGAACTAATTACTATTTGGTGGGAAATGATAGATTTGAATGGACATTAAAAGAAAACCTTTCCCTGTCCACATCTGACCAGGCCCTTTCTTCTCCAATCACGCCTCCTCTTCGCACCTACTCACGCAAATTATTTCCTTTTATTTATTTTGTTTGTCTGACGTTGTTGGCACGACATTATTGCTCTTAAAGGTTTAAATATCATATCACTAAGAATGTAGGAAATAGATTTATAATTTAAATATTAAAAATTTAAATTGATAGTAATTTTTCATGGTTTTTTAATCATTAAGCATGTTATAAAATAAGTAATTTATCTGGATTATTAGTAGGTAGTCTACCCAATATTAACATATGTAATGGTTGGTATCACATTGCATCATTAACACAACTAAAAATTTATCCAACATTTGTAACATAAGAAATGATTATTTTTTAAGAGAAGAATGAATATAAGTATAACAAAGGAAAGAGAAGCAAGAGACCTAAAAAAAATGTAGATATGGATTTTTATAATTTGATTTTTTTTCTACAGTCTATACATTGTAAAGGGAGAGCATTTGAAATCAAGTTGCAAAGATTTTGTACAAACACGATGTTCTTTTTTGTTTTGTTTTAAACATATGTATTGTCATAAATTCGTGCATACCATTTGAGATCTAGATTGCTCGAGATATTGAAAAGTCCATTACCAATTAAACATGCAAAATTTTAATGAAAGTCACATCTTTTCACACAATATATATCTAATGCACAATGTTTACGTTTGTAGGGTAATCCTTATAATTTATGTATTGGATGAAATCCCATTCCATTTTGAAAGGAACTCGTATATGATTAGTATTATGGATTTCTATTATTCTATGGTGGACCGATGTAATTGTCAAAGTTGACAACAACATATTGAAGAAAACAAGGGGATTTAATTGTAACATTATAGGAAATAAGATAAAATTTCTTGACAGCTCCGTGTAAAAGGCCAAAGTCCACCCAAAAATTTGAAGTTAGAATAGTTGTAATCCAATACCCAATAAGACTTTAGATTCTTATTAATTTTATCACGTTTCATGGAATTCTATAATCTAGTTTGTTCTGCATATCTTAGAAATTTCAACAAATGTATATTAACATGTCTAATCAAATAATATGTAGAACATAAATTGATAAAATAATTGAAATTAAGATTTTATTCACCATATAAGATGTCATTTATATGTGAGAATAAAAGGTTCCAGTCCTTAAGTGTTTGATTTGTATTCTTAAGTTAAATTATTTTATATTTGTTATTTTGCATCATTTTAGTTTGAAAATCATTGGTTTTTGGGTCTTGAGGAAGAACATTATTTTATGTTGTTTGTGTCATAATCCTCAACACTAAGTTACACTTAATTATGTATTTTGCATCAGAATTTTAGTAGCATATTAGTTTATGATAATTTGTATTGTTAAGTAATATTACGTCATATTAAATTATATCTTTATTTTGGTTTTATTTTTATGATGTCATTTGTTACATCATAATATTTTATGGGAATGTTTTGTGTCGGGGAAATAAAAATAATTTTATGTATGTTATTAGTTTCAAGGATTTGAAAAACTTGATTTTTATCATGATGGGGTTTACTACATATTTTAGGTGTTAAGAATGTGTGCAACTCTCCACTCTTAACCAATACTCAAAATAATTGTTTGGTGCATAAGCATACTAATGTTTTCCAAACATTCTAGGATTTGTAACATGACATGAGAAGTAAAACTCATAAAACTTCACTTTCTCCAATATGATGATGTGCCATTTTCCCTAGAATATCATTCAAATAATTAATACATTATAAAAAAACTTCATATAATATACATTTGTGAGCGCATGTTACAAAAAGTACAATTTGTAAAAACACTTCTTCCAATATGATTGTACCATAATTGAAATTGAAAGGTACAAAAAATAATTTCAACACTTATTTTGTACATCTAAAAAACTATAAAAATAGTCAAAATAGTAAAGAAAACTATTTACAACTTATAGAGACAAGATTCTCATAATGCTTAAAATTAGAACTTCTTATCAATATTATTATCTTGAAATACAAATTATTAAAAAATGTCCCCTCTTTCTTTTCCATATGAAAAATAAAATCAAACAACACATTCAAACTCCCAAAATAATTGTTTATAAATAAGTAAGCTAAACAAATGTTTTATTTGAATGTCCAACTTAAATTTTTAGTGGGATATTTTAAGTTATAGTCTACCTTGAGATAATGTGCACCAAAACATCAATTCAATTTATATTACCACTAATTATAGCATCAATATTTAGAATAATCAATTGGCTACGGATTATTTATTTCAAAAGTACATAGATTTTTTTCCATTAAAAAAGTGACATAAATTTACGCCATTACTAATTATGGAGCTATCTTTTTAATCACTGAATGGAGGGGAAAATATACAATTTTTAATGATGCAAATGCATGGTAGTAAAACATAAAATTTGTCTTGATATTGTTGAAAACATGTGTTGTGGTTTTCACCACAACATGAGACTTTGCATCACATATATTTAAGAAAATAATGACACAAAAATTAATTGTAAAAATGATATAATATCACAAAATTAGTGTAACAATTGTTAAATTATACTAATGGCAACTTAGCATGGTGTAAAATTTGGTCAAGAGTTAACATAATAAACACTTTAAAATGTGGTTCAATATGAATATCAATATAAATACGATATCTAGCTCTTAACTACAGGGAGATAGACATTTGCCAACAATTTATTTGATCTATAGGAAATCATCAAATCTCTCCCATAGGAATATTCTTAACAAAACATTGTTCTTTTCTAACAAATAATATATAATAAGTTTTATATAAAAACTCATCATTTACATAATATTATTTTAATCACACAATTTAATACTCTATAAAGTTTTAGCTCTAAAGAATACTTCCATAACATTTCCCTCTTAGTGTAAACATGAGAGAAGAGAAACATATCTTACAAATAGTTCTTTCTAGAAAATTGCTAAAATAAAGTACAACTCCATCAAGATGTCTTGTAATGCCCACTTCTCTTTGACACTATTATACTATAATTTTTATTATTGTTGATTAGAGACATTAAGATTATGCTTATTATATTTTGGTCAGCAGGTGATACACTATATAGACATTTAGAATATTCATATGTTTTTATTCATATTTTATATTGTGATATGCTAGATGACACTGGTGGAAAATTCTATACATGTTGATTTACATTGTTTTGATTTTATATTGACACGTTATGTTCACGATGCATTGTCTACATTTGGATGTTCTGAATAGTATTGTCATCTCATGGATGTTTTTTATTAAAGGATAATAGTTTTTTAAAAGGGACTATAGTACAGGAAGACTCAAAATCCAAGTGTTACAATAGTTCCAAAACAAAGAATTGAACAAAATCATGATTATACAATAAAGCCCAAAAGTAAAAAAATAATCTACTAAGAAAAAGTACCAGATTCACCAACAAACTACAGACAAACAACAATAATATAGTATTTTAGCAGTTGGTTTTTGTGAAAATAGTTTTCTTATTGCTATGAACTATAATCCAATCATCAGATGATTTTTGTAAATGAATAAAAACTTCAATATTTTCAATCGACTAATATGTATTGTTTGAACACGTAGATGGAGGAGAAACATTCTCCTTAGCCACTAGAGACACTTTTGGTTCAATGTTTATGGTCGTCTGAGCTTCACCCCCAAATGAATCCTTTTTTTATGATATTTGATCTCACTTAAAGGGTTTCTAGGGACCATTTCAATCATGTCTTCCTCCTTAGCATTAGAAACAAAGATATCCTTAGGTTCAAATACCAGATGTTCTGGGAGGGTGTTTTTCCACCAGTTAGCATTCTCATTTTTATTTTTTACTATCTCGCAATTAACAATAGAATGTCCCAAAGAGAAACATCTTCTGCATCTAAAAGGCAGACCCTCATAGTCCATAGGCTGAGTCCAAGTTTTATTATTTAACTTTAGCTAAATTTGAGATGGAAGATCCTTTGAAGTATCAACCTCCACAAGGATCCTTGCATAGGTTGTATGTGTGAAATCAGTGGTTTGGGAGTCTATGTTAATGATACTACCCAAGGTATTGCCTATGGTTATCAGACATTTTTGATCCAAAAATTGCAGAGGTAGGTGGAGTAATCTAATCCATATCGGTTTATGGGAAAAGGATTCAATGAGAGGGTTGAATGATGGGAACCACAGTTTCAAAATAAGGTATTTTTTTTTGTAGGCCCAAAGTTATCTAGTAATGATATCCTTATCCGTTATGGATTGAAAAGCGACAATAAAAATTCCCTTAGCACAGGGGTAGAGATATAAGCTTCCTTGAAGAAAGAAATCCAATGCTTGGAGATACATTAGTGTAGGATAGGTAGACTAGGCCAGAGTCTAGAAAATCTACAAATCAAGGCATGATATTGATAAAATGACTTTTTATTGAGGACCTCATCTCCCAACATTACACATGGGTTCCTCTTTGCAAGCCTCATGGTTTTGAACTCTGACTTATTTTGCAGAACCTCCCTAAATGAGTGATGGGTCAAAGCTTTCACCATTACAAGAGCTTTCAATAGGTTGTTAGCAGCCCCAACAATGAAACTTTCCTTGCCTCCCTGTGATTGGGTAACATTATTGGTGCTAGTGTCATATTTGACTCCAACTCCGAAGCCTCCAGTAGTCTTGCATCTAGCATTCACACATATTTATGGGAACAACTCCAGTGAGGTCGCCATTTATAGCATAGGTATCTGTGTTTTTCCTAATCCATCCCGTGATTTCTCTCATCCTTGGAAATAAAAAGGTTTATGGCCACCCCGAGTACCATTAGATATAAATTTTTCTGAATCCAAAGTGCCTCCACCACCCTGGGGATTTTCACTACCACCGCCTCTAGCCGAGCCTTCATAATGAGAAATATTAGGCGAGGAGAGTTGGTTAGGGTTCGCAGGAAGAGGAGCCACTGAAAAAATGGAAGATGTTTGATCTCATGGATGTTAGAAAAATGGTAGAATTGAATTATTTTTATGTTTGATAGATGGTAGAATTGCTTAATTTTGATGATGAATATTTATTTCTATATATATGTGTTATTTCTTGATTTTATTAATGCATCAGTGAGGTGAAAGAGGTATTATTGTTTGTGATTACATGAAACTAATATAACTATACACCGAAAGGGGAGAGGCGACCAACCCTAGAAGACTGTTGGGTGTTTGCGACATGGCCAATTTGACAACTTGTAATCTTTGTATATGTTGTGTAATTGTTATGCTTGATAAGGAGGTTTCCCATGGGGGGTGACTTCATGTGTGTGGCCATGGGTTATGATGTTTTTCCTTCCTTCTAATTTTTTAGTTTTTATTTTGTGGTGCATGTATCTAATTAATTGTAAAATCTATTCACTTTTTTAGTACTTGTTCATATGATTTTAATTAGTTAATTTAACTTAATTGTAAAAAAAAGAAAGATGTGAAAGTTTAGTAATTAATAGAGTAGATGGTCCTTGATTTGTGTTTGATGTTGAATGAATTAATTTCATTTTAGAGGTGTGTAATCTTCCTTCTTTTCCAATCTCAAATTTTTCATTTTAGACCACTTTCTGAGACTTGTGGGACAAGTTAACTGTGTCCTTTACATTTCAAACTCATCTACCAAAAATACTTGTGAGGTATAAAGCTAATTTTAGCCATTTTAATGGATTTGTTGAGTGTAAAAGAGTAAATAAGGTCACTTTTCTACTTACTATATTTAATATGTCCTCAGAAGGTATGGAGTGCATGTTGGAGTGTACATTTGTGCATGTCATAGCCTTACTTGTTGATTTAATTACATTGGTCTTTGTGTGTTGAATTTTTGAGTTGGAATTGGGGAATGATAAAGTGGCATCCTACATGGAGCCACCTCATCATCCTCACCTCTTTTTCTATTTATTGAGTTAATTTTAAGGATTTGGGGTTACTTGTCTCGTTTTCTACACTTGCACTTTTGGAATTTGGACTTGGGTTGCATGCTTAGAGATTTTGGGATTGTGCTTAGTTTAAAGGAGTTGAATATTTTTGGAAGCTTAATGGATAGGTAATATCTTCACTTATTGTTATTCTTTTATTTATGCATATAGATGTGAAATTTGTGTTTGCTTGAGAATATGTATGTGTGTTGTGATTGTAATATGTTGGGGATGGACAGATTTCCTTTAGAGTGGTGTGAGAGAAAGAAACAACGTTATTTTTATGGAGGAGAAAGGGAGTTAGTAAGGAAAATGTGGAGGGAGTGTGGGGGAGATGCTCCACCTATGTGGAGGTAAAAGGGTTTGTATGTTATTTTGCATAGGAAAAAGGGAGAAATAAGGTGTTGTGTGTGTTGTTGATAATGCACTTTGAGGCATTGGGTGGACCCTCTTCCCACATGGGAGACATAAGAAGAAGACTCCATGTTCTTGTCTCCATTTGGCTTACTATTAAGCCTTTTTGAATGAGTTGAAAATGTTAATTTTATCTGTGTTGTTTTGAAAAAGAATGTAAAATTAATCTTGATCAAATTATTTGAAAAATGTGCTTGATTTTTCTTAAAACGTTGTATGCATGTTGTATTGTGGAAACAATTTTTGTAAAGTTGTCAAGTTTTCAAATACTCCCTATTGTTGTACGGTCTTAACTCTAGGGATAATAAGGAGGATGAATTCTCCTCTTATTGGATTAAAGGTTGGGTGAAGAGTGTTGCCTAATCCCATTTATTTTTATTTTTATTCAAATTTGGAGAGATGAAAGATTACAAAGTTGGAGCTATGAAGTTGGAGGATGATATTGATATGAGGACTGCAGTATTTGAGCCAATGGAAGAAATCCTATATTGTAAATTTGTCCATGTTTTTCCACTTAAGATGGAAGGATTGTAAACCTTGCATTTTTAAAAGAAGAGTTATTGTAAATTTAATAATCAAATTTGGTATTGTAATGGTGAACAAAGTAAATTGTAAGTTGTATTTTAATGAAGTTGCAGCTCCTGCCAAATCTGAAATTTAATTAAGGTTACTTTGTGACTTCATTTGAAATAGTTATTTGCATTGCAAATGAATATGTTGAAAAGAAGCATTTCAATATAAAAATTCAATGTATCTTACATGTTATTTTCCAATGGGTCTTACTCTTACTTCAAACTAGAAGTATAAGGACAAAATTTAATTATTTGGTTTTACTTTAAATAATCCTGTTTGGTCTTGTTTAGGCATGGAAAAAAGGTAGAATGTATTTGTGAAGATCACACTCTTACTTCATCCAAAGGAATTATAAATAGTGACATTTAAGCATACAAGTAATCAAATTCACATATTGAATGTATACATAATGAATATTAAAATAGTCTATTGCATTTGATTTAACAATATATATATATATATATATATATATATATATATATTTATATATATATATATATATATATATATATATATATATATATATATATATGTTATCAACGATTCACAGTAGCCTCTGATTTACACAACTGTGTGTGCTTGAGCTCATTGCGTGACTTGGTAACATGGGTACTATCTCCAAGTTGTGGAACTTTCTACTTGAGATAGACTTCCAGATAAAGTTGGTTTTTCTTCCTAATCCTAGTGCAAAATAAATCTACTAAGATGAAGCTAATAAATATCTCTATCCTCTAATTTCTAAGTGACCAGTGAGTGAAGGAAAAATACACTACAAAGGTGATGCACCAAAAGAAGGGAATGAGAACAATTTCCAATGTCTGAAATGGAAGAAAAATGCAAATCAAAGAGGGTGATAAAAGTTTTCCATAGTCTAATAACAACTTTCACAACACATTTCCATGCATACATAATAATAATAGGTCCCTATAAGAATATAGAGTAGACACACATTTGTAAAAACATTAGAGAGGTCGGGACAATACAAAAAACTCAACAAGGGAAGATACATCCACAAATTTGAATCTATTTCTTCATTAATATGCACAATCCAAGCTATTATCAAGAAAAGGTCTATATCACCATGCAAGGAGTCCACTACAAATGCTTGCAGCACACTGGCTTCACAAAATGAAAATGAAAGATTTTTTCTACTCAAACTATCCTCCTTTACAATGAGCCCAATATTACAATTTATAATGTTTTGGAAGAGAGAGAAAGAAGGTATGTAAATCCCAAAATCCACTTCAAGTAATTTCAAATCATTATAAATGAGTGTGATTGGTGATTTTGGACCTACAAAATCAATCTCAAGGTGTCCCATAACCTGCAGCAGAGAAGGAGTGACAACCCATGATCATTTAATGCCTCTCCAACCACTAATAAAATCACTCTTCAAAACCTGACATGTTTCCCTTAAAACCATCTTAAAAAGTTAATCAATTTATATATATATTTATTTTTATGCGTCGATATTGGAACCATGATTCCAACAAGACCAATTTTGTAAAAATCCATTATAAATTGCTCAAGTTATGCCACTCTGAGGATGAGTATTTGTTTTGAGTTTGCCACAGATTTATTACATTTTATGGGACTGAGTATTTAATTTATTGGAGCTGGATATGTTTCTTTTATTTTCACCCACCTACCCTTACTAAAACTAAAATTTCTTAGAGTTGGAGATGTTGAGAGCTTTCCGAAAAGTCCAATTTTGTCAAAATCGGAGCTCCGAATCAAAAGTTATGACTATTTTAAGATCTAGGGTGTGGTATTCCATGTTGGCTCTCATAATCCACATCACACCACCTTCCTTTTTATTTCGAGTATTGCAGTTTTTTGCGGAACTCATGGCACTAAAGTATAAGTGTCACTTAGGCTACCAACTTTCACCTTTCCCGCATCCAACTTATTAGGGATGTTTCAGCTTTTATGGGCCCGTGACACACTTCGGCCACTTGGACTAGACTACCTTGCATTCTCCACACCATATAACCTTGCGGTCATTTCGCCCTTCCCATGTACTCATGTCCCAACTTTCCTGAGAAATTTTGGCTATTGAAATCCGTCTTCACCACAATACACTGGATGCATTCCATTCCTTTTACAGATCAGGCGAACCGGATTTTTGGGGAACTCATGTCCTAATGGAACTTGGATCACCTGGGCCATAAAATTCCACCTTTTTCACATTACAAATAATTCTCTGTAACCCTTTTTAAAATTGGTAAATTAGATTTTTGGGAAACTCGTGTCTCGATGGAACTTGGACCACCAGGACCCGATTTACCTGTAAATCAGTATTTCCTTAGAATTTCAGACCCAAGTCAAGGATGAGGAACCCTTATTCAATCCACACTCATTCCATCTGCATTCCTTAGACCCACAATGCATTAAAATAATCCTTTTCCCCATTTCTCCAAACTTTTTTCACAAATTTCCACCAATTCCTCCAATTTTTCTTAAAGAGGGGAGTTATAGAAAATCGAAGGGGTGCCCCCAAAATCCAATTTTCTTGTTTTCAGCAATCTACCTCTCCTAGTCCAAAGTAATAATGTAAGTTATCGAAATTCAGCTTGGGATAAATTTTGGATAACACTATCTACAAGTATAAATATTAACGTTTATATATTAAATAAGGTATTTTTTAGTAAAAATACTTATCCATATATTAATTAAAAATTTAAAATATTAGTATAAAAATAATAATAATAATAAAAAATTAGATTGTATATATATATATATATATATATATATATATATATATATATATACACACATATATATATGTATATATATATATATATATTATATGTATGTGTATATATGTATATATATATATATATATATATATATATATATATATATATATATATATACACACACACACACACAGATATATATATATATATATATATTATCATTTAATAATTTTTTATAAAATCTGAAACCTTCAGTATTCCAATTGGCTTGCACCTTATTAAAACAAAAATGTGGGGTGCAGTTCGGCCCCTCCCCAATTCTTCCATTTTTTTAATTATTAATTTATAACTAATCGCCCTAGCATACGAGCCTCCTCTAACTAAATCATAGTTTTGTTTTTTTTAAAATAAATATACTTTATTTTAACTAAGGTGCATGCCGAATTCCAATCGGCCCGCCCCTTAATTAAAATAAAGTATATTTATTTAAAAAAACAAAACTATGATATAGTTATTGGAGGCCCGTATGCTAGGGTGATTAGTTATAAATTAATAAAAAAAAATGAAGAATTTGGGTGCAAATGAACCCCATCCCACACTTTTATTTTAATGTAAAGGATTTGGGGGTGGCGTCAAACCTCACCCACCCACTATGAAATATAGAGTAGGGAAGGATGGGGCCGTGACCCCATTGTTATTTACACAACACAAACATTTAAACCAGCTAACCTTCTATTTATTTTCTCAGTGCCTGGCATTTGGGCTGATTCACGAAGCTTTATATATATATAACCATAGTTTATCGGTTGTCGTATTATTGTAAGTGGTGGGTATATACAAGTTTAACCATACAGTATAAAAATATAAACAACCTCTAAGCATCCAGATCTAAGCAAGAAAATAAGGGTATATGGATACCCACAACCGAATATTGGTTGGATGCTCATATCAAATTTTTTATAGATTATCCATTCAGACCCTTGATAAGGAATTCATGAATATATATATATATATAGCTAGAGCATCCTTGGGAAGTGATGAGAATCCAACTACACGAGATTGAAATACATCCAAAACACCCATAAATAGATTTGCAAATAAAACCCAGGAGTTTCAAAATAGTTTTCTTATCATTATGAAATCCCCAAGAATATTTTACATCATTGCCATCCTCGTTTTATTTCACATCTACTCTAAAACCCCTAAAATGCCAAGAAACCCTAAAATTCCAAAAAAAACCCTAAAATGTCAAAAATTATTTACTAGCAAAAAAATTCCGGTGGGCTCACAAATTTTTGAGTAAAATTTAAGTTCATAAATTGATTTTCACGTGAAATTTGGACTTATTCGAAAAATAACAACAAAATTTATTAAATTTCTAATACCTAGTCAAAAATGAAAAAAAATTCAAAGCCAAATTTAGGCCACTCGATGAAGAAATATGGGACTCAAAGTGTGATGAAATGGCCACAACATAGCAATAAAAGTAGACCCTACCATATTACTAATGTATATCTACCACCCTATAAAATTTCAAAATGATGTAATGGTCAGATCAAATGTTATGGTTTGTGCAAGTTATCCTCTTGTATCATGAAGATAATCCCTCCATTTGGATCTTGGAACAAAAACCAATCCTCTCCATAGCCTTCAAGTTCTCCCATGGCTTCTTTCATTTCAAACCTGTAAAATGGACAAATGAAGAATTAGGGAGAGAAAATGAATAAAAGAGAAAGTCATAAGGATTTTAGGGTTATAGTGAAAACCTAAGATCTAAAGGCTCAAAATGAATCAATCCTAAAATCTTAAGTTGTGGAATTTTATGGGCATATGTTGTAATTAAATGTATTGGTATTTGTAAATGGGTCCATTTAGTGCCTTATTGTGTTATGATAAAATGTGACTCTTTTGAGATGGATTAAAAAATGAATAAATGGAATTAGACTATATGAATTAAATTAGAATATTGTGTATGGATCCTACAGATAATGACCAAATGGGATTAATTTAACTACACGTAAAATGTTAAAAAATAAATAAATAAAAATAATATGGGTTACAAATGTTAAGTGATTAAGGGAAATAAATTTATCAAATAATATTTGATGAACTTAAGAGGAATTAAATGAATAAAATAACAAGGTTGCTTTAGCAATTATTTAACCAAACAAAAAAATTAATTAATGGATACCATAGTGGGATATTTAATCCAGAAATGACTATAAGAAATAAATTAATAATATTTAATTATTTTCCGAATTAACCTTTAGCTTAATAGAAGTTGTTAGACGTGAATTAATTAAACGTAGATGCATATTATCATCGTACAATCTTTTAAACAAAAAAAATCCCATAATTCTCCTAAGTAATTGTTGGGGTTTACTTTGTTTTGGGTGTGTCGAATTTTTGGGTGTTACATGTCTCATGAACCTTGCAAATGTATAAATCCCGAGACAAATTCCATGGGATAGTTCCAATAACTCTTTCCTCAAATTCTTGAATTTAAAATCCTCCATATTCCTAGAGCTCCCAACCAAGCCAGACAATAATCCATATAAAATTTATCTCCTAATATTATCTTTTCCCCAAAATGTTAAATTCTTGTGAATATGCCTCTCTCCTAAATCTTAGTAGGGGTTTATTCACAACATCATAGAAAAACATTGAACACAACACAACGAAAAATAATAGTGAAAAAGATAAATGACAAATACATTTCCCTCACATTCTTCATATATAGCCACCATTCTAGATCACTACCACTTTTATCTCAAATCGTATGTGATGATATTCACTTCCATCTAGAATTTTTCCTTATCTTTAGTAATTTTGGTATAACTAGTTTTCATTAAAGTTGTTTCATAGCTCCATCACTAGTGATTGATGAAAGTTCACTTATTCACCTCCTTCTTTGATTGCCTCCATATTTTGGTGTTCTGAATTACTTATGTAAAATTGAAATGCATGTCATTTTAAGGATAAAATATTGCTACCAACTAATTTTAACATATAATACATCTAGGTAGAAATGAGAGAAAACAAATATTTATTTTCACATCGAGGTGACTGACGTGCTCTCTTGTTTTTTTCCCCTAAACATTTAATGACTATACTGAATGACACTTTTAAAACTTTGCTAGAAGGGAATATGCAAGTAAATAATAATAAAGTGAAATTACTTTTAAATAATGCTTTAAACAATTGCCTATATAAATAACTATTTCCAAGACTGTACCTAGCCTTAATGAACTAAATATGAAATAAAATGCTAAGCTAAGGATTTAAAACCTTCACAAAATGGCCAATGCAATATGAATTTGAGCATTTATTATGAATAAGAGTGTTTGATAAGTGTCTCAAGGATCGACCAGTAACGTCGGAGTTGATTTTAGATGGAATATGATAGTGTGAACATAAAGTACAAACAATGGATGACCGTTGAGGTATTACCATTTACAAATCATTATAACCAATGGAAGACATTCAAATCTAATAGATGTGTCAAATTTATAAATTAATTGGCAGATGCATAACATGGTGAACTAAATTGTGAGTATGTCTGGGGACGTTAATACCAAAACAAATGTTACCTCGTAGCAAGCTGAATGCATGTGTTGAATGAATGAATTTTTTTAGCTTCGATTAGAACCAACAATATATGGTTATCAATAAAATCCATAGAAATCTTTATAATGCCACAACTAATTGAAGGTAGATATGGGTTGTAGTTCCCACTTCCCTTTGACACCTTTTGTTATTGATTATGATACTGTCGACTATACTTATGGAAATTATTGTAGCTTTTGATTTGGCATGCTGTTAGATGCTAGAGATCATGAGTTGTTGATTTTGATTCATATATAGTTCATGTGGTATTGGAGACATTTTATACTGATGTTGTTATGGTGTGGACATGGTTATGTGTGTGCGTGTTTTGGACATGTGTTATTTCATCATATTGAGTAGACCTAGATAATTGAACTAATTTTATGATCATATGGTTATTGATGAAATTGTAAATGATGCCATTACTTGCTTGATGATGTTTTGATTTATATATAGATGACTTTGGAGTTATATTGTATATTTATTTTGGATGATTTGATGCGGCCACAAGGCTGAAGGTGGTATTTGTGTTTTGCAGGTAAACATGTCACAACAAACATTGGGGTATTGGAGACCAGCCACATTGGAATCCTAGATGAATTCAACAAGGGTCGCCATGACAACGTGTATTTGTTATGTGTGTGTGTGTGTATGAATTATTGTTAGGGGTTCCCATGTGGGGGATCACCTTTGAATGTTACCAAAGGGTTATGTTTATTCTTTTATTTCATTTCTTTTTTTTAGTTTTAGTATGTGATTTTTAGTGATGTATTTTCCCCTTTATCATTTATTCTATTTGTGTATAGATTACTGAGTAATAATGTTGTTAACTAAATTAAAATGGGTCAAAAGAATGCATTTATTAGAGCTGATGGCTCTTGGATTATGTGTCGTAGGTAATCTGTAACTAGCTTTAAGTGTGAAACACTCCACTTTCCTTTTGAAATTCGGATCTATCCTTAGGGGCTGATTTTGGGGGCTTGTGGGACAAGTTAAACTTGTCCCATACCTCTTAAATTGTTACACCAACACTACCTATGGGTCGGGGAGTCAAAATGAGGCAATCATGTATTTTGGGAAGGCAAGTTGTAAATTTTTATTGCACCTTCTTGCATGAAATTAATTCTGGTCCTTAAGGGCTGTGGGCTTGGATTGTGTGTCTAAGTAAAATGTCATTTATTAACCCACTTATTAATTTTGATTTGGAGTTTGAAGTTAAATTATGAGGTGGAGTTGAGGATGAGTGATGTGGCATCCTCCATGGAGCCACCTCATCCTCCTCTCTCCCTTTTCCATATATTCGAATTCTTTTGTTGTTTTAGGGGTTATTTCAGGGGGTTACTTATTTTTGGTTTGGTGCTCTTGCAATTGGAGAGAATTAGATGATTTTGGATGCTTGTGGATTTGTTGGTGCTTTGGGACTGTTTATATTTGAAGAAGCTTATTGTTTAACTTTTGGATCAAGCTTTGTCATGGAGAGGTCGGAGCTTGACTCTTTTAAAATGTGTTCTTTTTATTTTATGCATATGTGAATGTTGTTGAGTGTTCAGTATGTTTGTTGGTTGGTTGGGTAGCTTGCCTAGGTGTGGTGTAGGAGAAGACTATTTTTATGGGGAGCTATAAGGGTTGTGGTGAAGCATAAGAGCTAATTGTGGAGGGAGTTTGGGTTGGGTGTTCCACCTTGGACAAGAAATAGCTTGCATTTATTACTTTTGGGTGAGGCATAAGAGAATGGGGAGGCATAAGAGGTACTTGGGGGAAGCATAAGATTATGTAGGGGTTTGAGATGAACATTTTAGTGGGTTTTTAAGGTGGTCACCCATTTCCCATTGGGAGGTATAAGAATCTTCCCCCATAGATGTTTCTCTTTTGGCCTTTGTGTGATGAGGCCTTGTATATTTTGTTACTATCTGTCTTGTGACTATAACTGCATTTTATTTTGGAATGTGATATGATTGTGAAATCTGTTTTGTGTTGTGGAATCTTTTCTTGTTTCCATGAGTTGAATCCATTTCCTATTGTAATGTGGTTGGGGCTCGAGGGCCAATGAGGAGAACACAATCTTCTCTTCATTGGAATTCTTAGTTGGGTGGAAAGCGTTGCCTCTTCCCATTTTTTCTTTGTTGTGACCAAATGAAATCTGGCGGATCTCTCTTGTTGTCATTTCTTGGAGATTTATATGAAGAAAAATATTGCAGTTCTCCTTGGGTTCCCTTATTGTGAAATTTCCCACTTTAAGTGGATGACTTTGTAATAATATTTGTAGTGAAAATTTTCTCTATTTTGGGTATGAAAGTTTGTATTTTTATAAGTGGATGACTTTGTAATAATATTTGTAGTGAAAATTTTCTCTATTTTGGGTATGAAAGTTTGTATTTTTATGTGAAAAAGGAACGAGAAAGATTTATTTGACATATTTTAGCAAATAGAAAAGAAGTGTAAAAGGAACTATTTCATTTATTTGAATGTTGATTCACCTTCACTCAAACGGTGTTACTCTTGTTTAAAATTTTTTGTTGTAAGTATATTGTAAACTCTTTGTTGAAGGCTGGAAATGCCTGTGTAAAAATTATTACATACCTCTGTATTATTTGATAGACACGTTTTGAAAATAGAATTACTTTCTTGCTTTTCACGTATTGAATGAATTAAAGTTAAACATTCTAAATTATATTGGAATGAGATTAACATTTAGAGTATGGTAAATGAAAATATATCAATTTAGGTTTAAATATGTTTTCCATTTGGATTCACTGTAAAACCTACAAATAAATATCAGAAAAAAAAACATACAGAGTACCTTATAATAATGAAAGAAAAAATGAAACTTTAAAATGAAATAAGGAAGAACAAAGCACATCGTAAAAAAATTGCATTTCCCTAGTAATTTAATCAAAACCCTAGTAATGGGGCAAGAGACATAATAATGCAATTTAACAGAAAAGAAAAGAAATCCATATTGAAATCTCAACCATTAATCAATTAATCCTTGAAATCCATTTGAAATGTTTCAACTATGTTTCTCCAAGCCTATTTGGTGTGTTGAAAAAGAAAGAATAGCGTATCAGACCAATTCTAGTAGTTGAAAAAGTTTAGTTCACATTTTAATGGCAGGAAATACATTTTATTAGAATTCACCCATCTAAGTTTGTTGAAAATAAGAATTTGTGCTTCTTGTGTAAAGAGGAGTTTGATCCCTTTTTAAAAAGTCCTCATTTTATCAAATCTAAGCTTCTAGTTGAAAGTTACAGCCATCTAAAGTTTTGTTTGCAAAAAGTTACTTTTTCCCAAATTCCTCCGCGGCCCCATAGCCCCACCAATTCACTTTTGGAAAAACACCTTTGTGGGTTCATGGGCCCACACCTTCAAACTTTTATTTTTGAAAAATTGGTGCAAAATATTAATTCTCCCTGTTGGTCCGCTTTCCTGCATGTCACTGTAGGTCTGACACGTGGGTTCTTTAGGCATTAGCAGAGGCACGGATTGTTTTAGACCTTATCGCTTTTGGAAAAGACTGGAAAAATTTCTAAAGTTTCCCCTCCATCCCACCTTCCCATATGTCACTATTGGACTGACATGTGGATTTTGTAGGTGTCAATGGAGGCGCAATTTGTTTTTAACCTTCGCACTTTTTTAACACAAAAGCCAACATTTCTAGGTTTTCCTCGACAGTCCACTTTACCGCTTATAGCTTTTGGGCCAGACAAATGGCATCACTAGGTGTCGGCGGAGGCACGGATATTTTTAAAACTTTTTTCCCTTTCAAAAAAAAGATTTAAAATCCAAATTACCTCTGACAACCTGCCTTCCCTCATTGGGTTAAAAATGTGCCACGTCTCCCTTGCGACTTGGGGAAAATTTTCTTTCCTTGGTGCGTATCCCCTTCGGGGGCTCGCAGGTAAGTAAATGAAAACTACAATTTTTAGATAAAGGTGCAAAGCACCAAATTGTCTCCCTAGGTCCTCCAGTCTGAAACATTCCCCGGGCAAAAATTCTTCCCTAGGCCCGCAGGCCCACCTTTGGGAAAAATTTCCTCTCCAGGCCCATCGGCTTGTAACTTAAGAAATATGAGGAGTGAGGAGGACTTATCTATATCATTGGAAAGGGGAAGAAATTTCCAATCTAATGGAAATGTTTTCAAGAAACCTTAAGTGTGTTAAATATGTTAAAAATGAGGTTAAAGTGCAAGGATGAGTCTAAGAGTGGGTAAGTGGGAGATTGCCCCCTTTTTAACTTAAATGTGTAACTCTAAAGCATGGGTTGACCTTTTTAAGGGGTCACATTAGGGGATAAGAGAATATTTTTATATTCCATATAAAAAAGAACCTTGATTATTGTTTAGACCTAGTGAAATTGAAAACCTTGGGCATTTAATTGCTTTGCCCCATTTGACCCTCTAAAATTAATTAAGGAATATTTAACTATAATGTTAATTTAATTAGTTATTAAGTTAACACCTATGAGAAATTTAACTATATTTGGATTTATTATACTCATTAATTTTTTAATGTGGATCTAATGTTTGTTACAATGGGAAATTTTCATTTATTAAATTATAATTGACTTTGAATCTTTGTTGTGATAATTGTTTCTTGAAGCCTGTTAGTGGTCATGCTTTTCAAAAAAATATTATTCCATAATTTTTGGTATCTAAACCTAGGTTGTTCTTGGGTCTTGAGTGGTTGTATTAGCGGGTGTTACATGGGATGTGAAATTATGTAAAACCATCTTAATCAACCATCCACATCATAATGTATGTTGTTTCATTAAATACGTAATCCAAATAGGTGCAATGTAAAAGAAGATCCTGCATGAACTAGATAGAGCTGAATGTTTCACATCATGGGAATATTGAAATGCACAAGGGATGATTGATCCACAACAAAGGTGTTAAATGAACAGATGGAAGCACACTATACCTAAAACTTCACAAAACTATAGATACCCAATCTTTGCACATACAAGATTTTACCAAAGTGTTTGATTCCTGAATTTGAGGCAATAGTTAAAGATATGACATTTCCCCTTCTCATTCTACTTATCCATAACAACTCTGAGGCATAAAAGGCTCAATTTTGATTGAGATTAAATATAAAATAAACAATCAATAAAGAACTTGATTATTATTTTAAATAGAAAAATGATATGGAGATTCTAATTACAAGCATATAATTGTTTATAAACAATTTGTTTGATCCTTAACAATCTCTTAGATATGTTCTTATAATGTTCCTAAAAAAACTTTGTTCTCTCCTAACAAATAATATGTAAGAAGTTGTCTATGAAAAATCATCATTTACATAATTACTCACATGATTTTTATATCCCATACAATGCGAACACTAAACAACAATTTCCTAACATATTGATAACTACTTTGCAATAAACAATTTTGGCCGATGTGATCATTATGTAAAATATCTTCTAGATAGTTATTTCAAATTCATATGAATTACCTAGATACATGGATATCTTCTTTATTGCACATATTTAGATAAAGTATCCAATATGAATTGCAATCTCCGTAATAATTCAGTTTTAAGGGGGAATGATTCGTATAAGCATTGATCAATTCAAAATAAAATAATTGGCCATTAGGAAGTTCATTTCATCGATAAGAACATGGATAAAATAATGTTAAATCTTCTTCAAATGATGGAAAGCCCTAGTCTTCAAGAAGATTCATTTCCTTAAGGGGAATTCTATATCTTATATGAATACTTAATGAAAATATATTAAATTTTGCATACCTATTAGAGAAAGTAAAAGGATCGAATATTTTGTGTGCATTGAAAAAAAAGACATTATATTTGATGATAGTAATTAAAAATGGTGTCCTTCTACCACCGTATCATGGATGATAATTTACAAATGAAAATTGACATAAAATTTTGAAGGCAACACAATTTCTACTTGACAAAGTATCCATTGGTCGCAAAATAAAATTTGATGTTTGGTTAATTTGGCTATTTTTTTAATAAAGATTAATCAACTTGATAGTTGTAGCAAATAATTAAGCAGGAACAACATCATTTGGTTCTAGAAATGTGTTTTTGATGAAATTCAAGAAGGCCAATCACCTCTAGGTCATTTATGTCCATTTTTAAGAAAGTGCATTGTCATTAAAGAATTTTCCATCATATTACTTCTTTTAAGTGCAGTATCATGGATTTTATCTTCATCAATATGTTCATCAAGTTGTATGTTTTTTTTTCTGTTTTATGTGTGATTCATATATCATGTGATGTATGATTTGTATATATTATCCTAATTGGAAATAACCTCGTTATAAGATTAACGGATGTCTTTTAATTTATTTCAAAATACTTTAAATATTAGTATCTATTAAATAGAAATGTTTCTATGACTATGAATCTATAGATAAAATTATCGAAGAAATGTTTCTATTTCAAAATACTTTTTTGTTTCTTTTATTTTCACCATAAGACAAACACCATGTATCGCTAATAAATGAAAAGTATCTAATACTAGTGGGTGTATCTTGTATGCATTTATGATATTTTATGTTTTTAGTGTATCAATGTTACCATATATGACTTGAAATGAAAACTTTCTTAAACACATTTAAGGACACAAAGTTGTGGCTAACAGCTAGAAGGATAAAATTTTGAAATATGTGGCATGTTTCTTGTGCATAAATATAGAAGTTAACAATATTTTAAATGTAATTACTAAAAGTAGGGAAAATTTTAGTTGCAAATTTTCATAAACACACAAATATTTGAGTTTTTTGAAATTGTAAATGATGAATATTCAACAGTCCACTATCACCTAATTCACCAGAACATTCGACCGAAAGTTCCTTATTATGAGTTAGTTCATCTAGTATTTACACATATAAATGAACTTATATGTGTAATTCACAAATATTTTGAATCAACATGTGCAAATATTCACCAAAGTATTTTACTATACATAACACCTCGGTATAATACATATACAACTGTCTAAAAATTTTGCAATAGTTTCCACCGAAGTCAAACCCTGACCCATGTAACCTCTGTCAGTCAGAATCCAAGCTTTCCTTCCCAACCCAAATTCATCCAACTGCAATCTGTCCAACCACCAACGCCTAACTGCAAACCATCCAACTGCAAGCCATCCAACTATAAGGTGTTCAACCCCAATCCATCTAAAGATGAGCCATCCAACTACATTCTCCCTCATCCGTGTAACTTATTCATCAAACCCTAAGCCTGTTTGTCCCTATTTGGCGACATATCCATGGATTTTGGAAAGCATGGTAAGATTGTTACATCCAGTTAAAAAAGACTAATGAGACATTGTTTGACTATTTTGGAAACTCAAAAAAAAAAAATGTTTTGTTTGGATCTACTAAACAATATAGGTATGTACTATCTACTAAGTTACATAATTTTATTATTATAATTTTCATACTGTATGTTTGAAATACTCTTTGCACTATTTTTTTATGTTTATTTAGTAGTATAAATAATGTAAATAATTAATACTAATTCTACAACAATTTTATATGCAGACATTTCTAAAACACCTTCACAAACTAATGTGTTTTGAGATGTCAATCTCGATGATCCTTATGGTTTTAATGTGAGTAATCTATTTCGAGATGATTTGATTGATGAAAACATGTGTTCCCTTGATGACATTGACCTATGTTAAGATTCATCAAATTCTTATCCAACACTAACAACAGATGAATATTCTACTCTAATGTCTATTTATAGAAAAATGAGATGTGAGGATCAAGATATTCTTGTTGAGAATTGAGATGCACAATTTTAAGTCGAAGAAAGTAAAAAAAAATCTATAAGAAGAAAGAGGACAAAGTAGACAATAGGAAGAACTTTCAGGTTTGATTGTGAAGCCAAATATACTTTTATTGACCCTGTGGAGCCAAAAAATGGTAATGATATTCCAAATTAATGTCAGTGTAAAATATGAAGTTGGAAACAATGGAAAGATCACAGAATGCAACTCAAACTAGACACCATTGAAAGACACTTTTTGAATATATATATATATATATATAGAGAGAGAGAGAGAGAGAGAGAGAGAGAGAGAGAGAGAGAGAGAGAGAGAGAGAGAGAGAGAGAGAGAGAGAGAGAGAGAGATTTACCAAAAGAAAAAGGATGGGATCATAGTAAGATGTCATAAATGGAAAAACAAAAAAGACTTTTTTCAAGTAAAATACACAGAAGAATATGAGAAAGAACAAAATGTTCGAAACATCTAAATGAAAAAGGTGGAACAATTGTAGAAAAATTGATCAAATCTATGGAGACTTAAATGCAAGCCAAAAGTATTCAATTTGCTACTATATTCCTTATATTGAAAAAGGGAAGATCCATTTGAGAGTTCTCAGAAAATAAATTTTGTATTAGGTTATTGGCTTACAGAACGTTCCTCAATCACATTGGTTAGATACCAGTGGTTGTGAAATTACAAAATGTCTTACTCTGGTGGAAAAGGATCATCTAAAAGAGGCTATTAAAAATGAAAGGTTTATTTCCCTTTCAATTGATGAGGTTTGTATTCATGTATACACATTTGCAAATGAAGTAAGAAATCCCCATCTCTTAGCAATTTATAAAATGATTGAAAATCACAATTCTGAAAACATTTACAAATTAGTGCTGTCAAATTCGAAGGATATTACAAGTATGGATGATTTTTCCATTAAAGCGAAGTTAGTTTGTCTTGGAACTAACGGTACAATTGTAATGTCGGGGGTAAGAAATGATATCTATGTATGGCTATAGATAACGTTTTCCAACTATATGATTGCAATTAATTACATGGATCAGAAAATGAGTCCGACCTCTAAAATTGTGAGCACATTCAATAGTGTGGCCAAAGCAAAGGAGCTAATTTGTAATATGCATGCATATTATTCTAGTAGTCCAAAGATATTTTTAGAATTTAAAAACTTTGCAATTGCATTGTTAGATGCAAAAAATCTTCTCTAAGATGTTGATACAAGATGGATTTTAGTATATGAACCTTCTTGTAGAATATTTGGAGAATATCCTTCATTGAAATTTTTTATGTATAAATACCACAAGGATGTATATAAAACTAAATATTTGTTTTACCATCTAATAGACATGGAAAATTTACTTACAGTGTGTGATATTTTTCCAATGATGAAGGAGATAAATGTTTTGAAGAAGCATACGCAAGAGTGTTGCATCTACATAACATACTTCATAATACTGAGAAAATGTGTGTGCTTGTGTCCAGATAATTTATATTTGTTAGATGGAAGTTTTTAGGGTCCTATTTTTGAAAGTTGAAATGCATTAACAAAGCTTAAGAATGCAATTTATTACTTAAACTTCAATATACATGATCCTCTATGTGTAATTTCACATGGGAAAGAGATACCACTTGATACATTTTTCGGAAAAGATTAGATTTGGCTACGTTAAAGATGGAAGAAGTAAGAGTGAAACACAATTTATTTGAAATAGTATTATGTGAAACTCGATATAAATTGAAAAATATTTCTCAATATTTATCTATAGATATCTGTGAAAGATTCAAAAAGGATAATTTACTTGAAGTAATGGGAGTCATCAATCCATAGTTTTTTAATACAGTTGGAGTTATACTTCAAACATCCATCAGTACTTTATTTTTCAAATACATGACTAGTCTAATGGACCATTTATGTAAGTGCGAATAGATAAATGAAGTTCCTATTGAATGTATTTTATTAAAAAAAATATTGAGTTTTTAGTCACAAGATTTTTCTGCCACTATGCTAGAGTAATTTTGGTTTTTGGAAGAGCCAAATGAAAATGGTTCCATTAGAAGACATTGGAAGAAGATTTATTCAATATGTATTTTACGAGAGGATTCAAGAGAGTATATTCATCTATATGAAATTTTTCAAACAATGATACAAGGTTCTATTGAAGATGAGAGGGTATTCAGTGCATTGTCCTTTGTAAATTCAAAACTCTGAAACAAATTTGATAGAAATTTACAAAGTTATATGAGATTGTATGCACATCTAGTTACTTTGTGGAAGATTTTCCTTATGAGATAGAACTTGCATTATTGAATTCAATGATAGAAATAAGAGGATTCGGTAACAATCTGACTGATCTAGGGGATCTGAAAACATCTAATGAACATGCTTGCGATTTAGTAGAATTCAAGGTCCTCAAATGAACGGTTTACTCTATGACTGTCTCAATTTCCTAAGTTCTAATTTATTGTATACATTCTTGATGCTATGTAAAATTATTTGATTTATTTATATATTTCATATTCATCAATGATAATCAACTAGTCTTAATAGACTATTTTTTACTTGTAACAATTTTATTTAATATTTTTTGTATTATTGAAATAAAGACTAATTTATTTCGATCCATCTGTGTGATTATCGATTAATGTTTTATCTATGCATGAAACATAAACATTTTTAAATAAACACAAACTAAGAATTTTAAACCATGTTTTACTGTTTACATCTCCAAATAATAACATTAAAAACATTCATAGTAAGAAAAAATCCAACTACAAGTTTGCATATTAAATTGTCAAAAACTTTAAATAAATGTGATACAACAGTAAATATAGGTGCAATTCAAAATTAGTCTTGTATTCATTCTATCAAGATGTGGATTACTTTATGAAGACATACATGTTTTCATAAAGCATTGCTAGCAAATACAATTACAAAATTGTGGGTCGTCAATGGTTTTCAAAGCGTTTGGGAAAGTTATGTCATATAAGAACACATTACGAGGGAATCCTCTTTTCTGCCTATTATAGTAAATCATAGTTTTCCTTAAATTTTCCACACGAAATAAAAAATAAATAAATTAGTTGGCCACTATGTTTTAATTCCTATGCAAGTGTTAGAATTGTGACAACACACCTAACACACGGTGAAAACAACAACTTTTTTAAATTTTTTGTTGCGGGGGAAGCTTGATATTTTTTTTGTATAAGAGGAAGAGTTCTCTAAGTCTATATAGTGATCTCTGCTAAAACTCTTAATGCCTACAAATCCTGCACTATGGTATTGATATTTTGAATAATATTCTGCTCCTCCCTCACAACACCTCTTGATGACAATAGTGATAGATCAACATATTTATTTTCCTTGAGTAATATTTATGGATCCACCATATGATCCTTTATTATCCTTTTGAATTTATTTATTTAATAATGTAAGTTTTTCCTTCAATTGTATAAATGCATTCAAGATTTTGCGGGAATTCTTCAAATTTACATCAAATACAACTGATTCTTTCTTTAAATTTTATTATTTTACCTACAAAACATAAATACAAATGTATTAGTCCGTTAGATAAGCCTTAATAATTTATTACAATGCTCATAATATCATGATTTTGTGTGTAGAAGATGACCTACCAAAACTTTCTCTTTTTTTGCATTTGTAATTAAACCATTAGTTTTGTCTCTAGCCCATTTGTTGTAGCACACATGGGCTATAACATTAATATTCTCCAACATTTTTAACATTATGTCCAAAATATCGTCATCATAATTATTATTTTACAAAATTGTGCATGAATAAGATTTTTCTAGCAAAATGTCAAGCCTTGCTAGTTGGATTTCTACAATAGTGAATAATGAATGCCTTTGAGCGTGATTATGGTGTCATTTATTTGATAAAATGTTTGGCCCTTCTCTCCTAAGTGTGTAATGATTCCACATCAGACATAACAACTTGGTATATTGTAGCCCCCATACTATCTGATATCATAGTTTTGAAGGAAAAATATGTCTTTTGATCATCTAAAAGTGAATTTTTAGTTGATGGAGGAGGATAGTCCATTATTTCATGTAAATAATTTTTTTCTTGCGGCTAAGGAGGTGTAGTAGATTTTATCATAATGTGTATGTCAAAATAGTCACGCTTCTCTACATCACCACTATCAAAGCCATAGAACTCATCTTTGAGCTTGATGTCCTAAAGATACCACCTAGATAAAAACAATGAAATTATGAGGAACTAGATGAAATATTCTTTTAGGTCTATGGGAAACCTTATATTCAGGATTACGATAAATATGAAAATAAATTTCTAATATAATGCAAGTTTCTAGTAAATAAATAAATAACAAAAAAATAAAATATACCCTAGTAATCTAAACCATTAAATATGAAACCATAATGTGTAAAGAGGGTTATGAAATCCTTAGTTGATTCATCAATGTCATGGGAATTTTTTAGTAGAGACCAGTTGAATAGGAGGAAATTGTTTCACAGGATCCTGATTAAATACATGTTTGAGCTATGTGACTAGACTGGGGCACCTGGAAAAGGGATTGGGGTGCTTAGGGAACCCTAGTATGTAATACAATGTGTATATAAATTACCAAAGAACATCCTTTGATGTGTGAGTAGATGTTCACATATGTTTGTTTCCTATCACGTCAATGTCATTGTATGATTTCCAATGTCGTTGTAGACCTGTAGTAAAAAAAATCATGTGGAAAACCCCAGATAAAGCATTAAAACACTAAAAAAATAGAGATGCATATGAAAGGGTTGGACTGTCTCAGATGCAAAATTTATGGAATTATCACTAAGAATTTTACTACATCTCATAGCCAATGTAGTTATAGTTTTTTGTGTGTCTATGTGGACTTGTTCCTATTATCTCATTTTTCCCCTTAGGAAAAATTGGACTTACATGCATAAAAAAACAAGATCGATTCAGCCACGGGAGATCACATTTTGAGCTCGATCTGAGAGAGTTGAAGTGACGGGAAAGCATTTGTATTCAACGGGAAAAAAAATGAACCTACAGGATCTAAACCTCCATGAGACATCAACATCTGAAGCCCAAAATTTGAACTTTAGACATTCAGGAGTTCAGAGTTGGCTATAGGGTCAAGTGGTGAATAGTGCCATGTGGGGAGAAAAAAAATTCTGAAACTCAAAGTCTTAAATTTGGACTTCAGGCTCTCAGGATTTCAGAGGTTTCATGTTTTAGGTGGATGAACAATACCTGAAACCCTGAACCCCCAAACACCCAAATGCCTGAAAAAATGAACCCCAAAAACCCTAAAACCCGAAAACCCAAACCCCCAAAACCCTCAAAACCTGAAACCATGAAAAAAAAGGTCTAAAACTAGAAGTCTGAATTTTGGAATTCAAAGTTTTGGAATTTTAGAACATTGAATCCCTAGTGCATGCAAATAATAACTTGAAGCCCGAAAACCGAAGTCTGAATTTCAGACTTCAAAGTTTCGGCATTTCATAGGTTTCACAAACTTAAGTAGATGAACAGTAACAATGACCTCTGAATTAAACATTCCCGAAGCTTTGAATCCTGAAAGTCCAAAAAAATGGATTTTGGAAGGTGTGATGCAAGATCAACCAATCACATTTATCACAGTAGAGCACCCTCATCTACAAATGGCCATAACTTTGGACTGGGAGCTCAGATTTGTGCAAAATAGGAATTTTTGGAAAGATATCATTGTCCTGTACATAACAGTCCAAAATGGAGAAATATAGTTTTCCATTTTAGAGGAATGTTTTCTTAATTTTAGTGAGACTAAGTATTTGAAAATGAGGAAATACAGTACGCCCTTTTAGAGGAATGTTTCTAGGTTTATCACCTACTCAAATGATGAAGATATGGGATTCCTCTCTTCTCCAACAAGGCCAAGTACATGGAGTTATGGGTTTTGCAGTGGAAACCATCATTTTTGCAGGTGATTTTAATGCATTTTTCAGTGGTTGAAGCAAGATTTCAAATTCCTTCTCTCTCCCTTTCTGTCATTCTTCACATCTATTGTATGGAGGGGTTCATTTCAAAAGGTTGGACACATGTATATGCCCCTCCCTTCTTTATTGTAAGATATTTGTGGAGATTTCAAACCTCCCTAATGGACATTGTAATGAAAAATCGATTCCTTCTGCCCTAAATGTGATGTACTGTATAAAATTTGAGAGAAATAAAATAAGATTTTTGTATGTTTCACACCGTCTTCTATTTTCTATTGCATATTTATGATATTTCATCGGATACAACATTATTGTCTCTTATTGTTGTTTCATTGCAAGGTTATTGTAAAGATGTTTTTGTTGTGCAAGTTGTTCAACATCCTTCTTGGTGCATCACCTTCACTTAGAGTATATTTTTATTTTCATGTCTTTTCTCTATCTTTGTGTCCTTGTAAATATTATATTAGGGTTAGATTTACAACTCTCTGCACTTTGGAGTTGTTGGCAGTAGGATAGGACAGGAAGCCAACTTTCTCTGGAGATTTATATTGATTTCAAATTCCCACACTTTGGGATAACTTCATGTTTCACAAATCACAATGAATACCTCAACCAATCACTTAAGTAATCAAGGGTGTTGTGATTTCTCCATAATAGTTCCTAGGTGCTCTTGTGTGTGTTGTACTTTGTGAGTAGTGACCAATAGCTAGATGTAGAATGTAAATAATGTGTACATAAAATAGACAAAACTCCCCTCCTATGAAGTGTGACGAAGATGAATAAACCTTTGTCCCTTGTGATGGAGCTAGATGAATGCAAATGGAGCTTTACATTCCTTTGATGGATGCAACCTTAGGTGGTGATGGTAAATGCTTAGTTATTGGTACCTTATTATGACCACATAACTTAATATTTATATGATTCCTTTGCTTGAATTTCACAATTAACCATGAAAAGGATGACTACCAAATAGATAAAATTATTAAATGGATAGAAAAATATGAAATAGTATGTTTAAAGTACAAAGATGATGGGGATTCCTAGAGGAGATGAGGGCACCTAGCACTGGCATCTTAGTTAGGAACTCTAGTCCATAAAAAGTAAACTTGAAGTATGAAAAGATAGACTGATACAATAAAGCTGCAAGACCAAAAGTAACAACTAAAAGAAACAAAATATAGAAAAATACATTGGTTAATTAATTATTTTCTTTTTTAGGAACCATGTAAATAGAAGTATGTATTTGAGAGTAGAAAATTGCCCAAAGTGTGTGATTTTGTGTCTACATTTTCCCCCACTTTATGTTGGTGAGTAGAATTCTAGGTATCATAAAGTAGATAGAGATGTGTACTTAATATCTTTGTATATTGATGTAGAAAATGTACCGAGGGACTAGATAGAGCGTGGAATGATAAAAAGGTGGAATGTGGAGACTAAATATGAAAAAGTGTAAAAGTGTTATGAGAGTGAACCTAGGGAGAAAGAGTTTGTGTAGAATTTGATATATGTGATGTATTTGCATATTATTTTCGATGTGTGTGATGTTGTTGATGTTGACTTATTTATTCCCATATGGATGGACCTATAAAAGAGAAGATGATAAAGTAGTCAAATACACATGTATATGTATAAAAATGTGTGTAAATACACATGGATGTATGTAAAAAACATGTAATGAAAGTATGGAAATGAAAAAGGAACATGTGCAATAGATCCATGATTAGAAAAAATAATGTAGAAAGGATCCTGTCAATGAAATGAAATTTTTTTGGGTGTTCTCATGCCACTGGACAAAGAAGTGTAGGGAGGAAAGATTGATTTATCCTCCAACCAGTAACCACTACCCAAAATTAAGAGATCTCTATATTGATTGGTTTTTTTACAGATCTGACGCCACTAGTTGAAGTAATGTAAAGCAGAAGGTATGATTTATCCTCAAACCTATAACTACTCCCCAGAATGCTAAAGATAACCTCCCCTTTAAATTTTGTAATGTATGGAGTTCAGTAGATTGTGCTGAACCCAATTGTTGTGTAACCCACTGTGTCATGGAAAAAATAAACTATATTGTACTACATTGTGTACTATGTGTAAACACGGATGATGCCTTGCCTTGTCAGGGGAGCATGTGGTAAAATTTTAGGAGAATGTGGCCCTAAAGATAATACTAACCACTGGAACTATACCGGTACCGGGTTGTGTACTATGTGTAAACAAAAATTATTCTCGCCCTTTTGGGTGCGCACGCAACATCTATGTATGAGAATGTTTCCCCAAAGAGAGGACGAACCACTGAAACTAAAAATGTACCTTGCAGGGGGGAATGTGCTTGGTAGAGACTAAGGCACAGTCAAACAAGTGGCTAGGAGAAAATTTTTAGTATAGACAAACATACATGTATAAGATACAATTTAAGATACACAAAAAATTTCGAACCTAAGACATAAAATGATAGTGTAAACATGTAAGAAGACATTTTCGGCCATAAAAAAGTGGGTTTCCAAAATGATTTATCGCTCATGATGTCACAAGACACTCAAGGACATAGTGGCCACAAATAAACAAGCAAGTGTGAACACAAAACAAAGGGATATTCCTGCATACTATGACAAACAGAGAGAAGAAAGTAGAAACAAACAGATAGGCATGGTATTGAGTACTCCTACAAAGAAAATGTTGCACATAAATAACCCCTTAACATGTTAGAAAGATAAATTATATGTCAAAAGAGTGTTTAACTGATAAAGTATTGTGCTATGAAATAATAAAACCTGTAGTGTATGAAAATGGATGCCCCCAGGAGTTGCTATGGGATTGGTAGTGTGTCAAACATCCATAATGTGTGTATAAGCTTAGTATCTATGATCAAAACTAGAAAACCAAGTGAATTTTCATGTGTGTATGGTAAATATAATGGCATACAAGAAATAAAATGAACATGTACAAGTAAATACGAGCAATAGTAAAAGCAACCAAGATATTCAATATGTTGTGCGTGGATGGAATATAATGCAAAGTGGATGATAGGATCCACATGCCCCCTTGGTAAATAAAAATTTTATGAAGTGAGTTTCATTTGTTTATTCCCCCTAAGTAGTCTAGAATGAATCATAGATGAGAGTACGCCATTAGGAATTGGTCAAACTATGTGTTGTGTGTAGCATGTTGTGGTAAATGTGTAATGATGACAAGTGACATAGATATGAACTATTCGTGACTCTGTAGCCTATACATATATCAAGACAAGATGATCGAAGGGTTGATGATTTAACCTAAAGCATATATCACTGAATGATGGTTCGAATAGGTGATGATGATTCTAGAATAAGTGATGAT
The DNA here is from genome assembly GCA_019776745.2 of Taxus chinensis. NCBI lineage: Eukaryota > Viridiplantae > Streptophyta > Pinopsida > Cupressales > Taxaceae > Taxus > Taxus chinensis. The sequence continues at coordinate 177,707,004 of CM034152.1, read as the reverse complement.
ATATCCTATGTCTATCGCTAGAAGATGAGTAGGAGTAGTGAATACTCCTAAAGTGTATACCACTAAATGATGTAAGAAAAAGTGATGATGTAACCTATGGAGTATATCACTAATCTAGACATTTCACATGAGAAAATGATTGAATATTTGAGTGTGAATTTGATTAGGTCCATTTTTTATTATATACCCTCAACATTCTAGTATGGGCCATAAGACTAGAGTGCTTCATATGGTAGTGAGTGAAACACGTATGAGTGGATGTGTATGATGTGTAGTAGATGTAAGGATGAAACTATGTCATGTGGTGTGTATGACAAGTAATGTGTAATGTAGAGTGTGTAGTATCTAATGTGAAGTGTGTGAGGTTTATGTGTATATGATGCCCTCAACAATATAATGTGAACCAAAGCACAAGAGTGTTTCATCTACTAATATAAATTCTAAAGTGTAAATGAATATGTATATGCAATGTATCTAATGGACTAGATGGTATGTGGTAAGATAATATGCTTGTTAATGTTAGGGGGGAAAATAAGTACGATTCCCCCTAAGTATGTAAGGGATGGAGGTATACTTAAAATAAACTAAGTGGATCAATTTAAGGTGTAGTTTCTTTAACAAAAGTGATGAGATGTTGAGGTAGTAATGTTGTAGGCTTCTTGAGTGATGGAAGTCAAAATAGGATAACTAGATTTTTTTGGGATTGTGTAGCGAGTAGCTTCTTATTTAGCATAGATGACTTGAGTAAAGGATAGGTTTAACTAATATTTAGAGGAGGTTGCTTAGATTACTTGGTAATGTCATAGATAACTTCAGTAGAGGAGGAGGACCATCTGTATGAGGAGGTTGATTAGATTGAATAGGCAAAATGTGAGCAGCCGAAAGAGGCACCTTAGAAGAGATAACATGATGCTCATTAGATGTAGAGGGAACAAATTTAGGAGCCCATTTAGATGTAGCATTTATAGAATGTTTTGCAATGAATGAGATAAATCCCTGACACTCAAGATGTTTGATTTTTCATTGTAAAGCATAGTGATCATTGTCATTATGTCTATTGATTTGATGATAATTTTAATATGGATGAACTTGATATTTTGATAGCTGATAGGGAGGATAGTAATGAGTAAGCGGTAAAGTGATCAATTGATGACTAAGGATCTCAATAAGAAGGTCATGTTGCTTATTATTGCGATGAGAGGTGAGAGGATTTATTAATGGTTTTACTTAAGGTTTAATGATATGAGCACATGTTGTAGACAAAAAATGGAGATGAGATGTAGAAGGAGAAAAAACATGATCCTAACAAGCTTCCTTCAGACGTTGGAGTTTAGATTTGAGACATGTAATCATGGATTCAATAGCCTTAAATTTTTCTTTAAATAAAGAATCTAAATCTTGAATTGAGTCCAACATGGATTGATTAGGTGGCAGATCATGAGGACTAGGGTCGTCAAATAAATGATTGAATATAGGACTTGTGTTATTTGGTGGCATATCTGTAAGAAGATACATGGTTTCTAAGGTATGATGAAAAACATCCAGGTAATTTGAATGCATCTTAAGTAAATCAGACAAAGAAAATTGAGCAACATTAGGATCTTGTTGGTGAGGAAATTTTTTGGGTGAACAAATTTGTGAATTCCTTGCCAACGCTATGGGAATCTAAGTCCATTTACTTAACTGGTGAAGCTTCCGTGTATGCATGTGCGATAAAATGTGGATTTCTGTGGTGGCCTTTTGACCAGGGATCCAACAGGGAAACTCCATTAACCCTACGACAAAGCTAGAAATATCTTGCTAGGGAGGAATTTGTCTGAAAGTAGGAAAGGGAGTGAGAATTGAGGTAGGAGAACTAATGTTGTAGGTATAAAATCAGATTCTTGCACCCACAATAGTTATAAACTTCATCACATGCACTAAATTTAGAGGAAACAACCCTATGAATGGAAACAAGACAAAATAGAATTTGATGGACACAAAGTATCATGAAATCCCTTAGTCAAAGAAAGCTAGAAGCTACTTCTTCTTGTATTGATGCTTAAATAGAATTTGTACATAGTGGAGAAATGGAGGAAATTGACAAGGGGGAAATGGAAGAAGATGGCTACCTCCTTTTCTTTCGCTAGGTATAATGCACTCTTGAGTTTACAAGATCAATCACCAACCTCTTATAATGGCATGAAGAAGCCATTAAATATATTGCAAGAAATGGTTTACAATCTTTTCAGTCATTCACGTCCATTCAGATTCTTGATTTACGAAGAAATGCCAATGGCGAGAAAAACTAGACTTTTCATAATGGAGACGTTACACTCATTTTGTAACTTTGAATTTGAACCATTCATCTTGCGTCTGAAACTTTAAAACAGAGTCATACACATGGGAGAAATTTACTGGAGCGAGCATGGAGGATGCCTTTTTTTATTTTGTGACTTTTACAAATTTGGTATTTTTTACATTTTTGGTCCTCTCACCCACTTTTGATATGGTCTTGACACGTGGCCTTACTTGAGTGGAGACAGAGTCACCGGTCACTTTTATAATTTTACCTTTTTTCAATGCAAGCTCTAAAACAAAAATTGATTCGTCAGCCTACCTCCCCGCTTTGACCTTCGATGCGGGCTTAATATTTGACTTTTTCCTTGGCGTGGGTGAGGGTGTGGGTCACTTTTTAACTTTAAGCCCCTTTAATGAAAACAAGACTCAAATTCTCAAATCTCCCCAACGGCTTGCTTCCCTACCCTTACTTTCTATTTAGGGTTAATATTTGACTTTCTCCCTTTTGTTGGGTAGGGCTGTATATCTAAGCATAGATGCATGGAGAGTTGGAACTCATTTGGAACTTGCCTTTGGATTTTTCCTTTGAAGTTGTGTTGGGCTGACACGTGGAGAGCTCCATTGGTTCTTTTATACTTAGCCGATTCAGGCTTACTTCCTACTTGACTTATGTTGACCTATAGACATGTGGAGAACTGAGACTCATTTGAGGATTGACCCTTTGGTTTCATTACTGAAATTTTGTTATTGAGGCATGTGAAGGCTTATCCTGACCCACTCATACTTAGTCAATTTAAGCGATCGAATCTGTCCCCTTTTTTTGAACTTGGGACACGTGGAGGATTGGTGCAAGTTTGAGAACTGCCGCTAACTTTTACCCTTGAAATTCCACCAATGAAGCATGTGGCACCGTCCGCTAAACGTTCCCTACTTAGCTGATTTGGGATTGTTTTGTCTACATTTTTTACCCTGGACACGTGGAAAATATGTTCTTATTTTTGGACTATCTCGTGGGCCCTGCCCTTGGATTTGTACCATTTGGACATGTAGAGGCTTTTACTATTGCTTGAAACATGGGTATGCCACATCCAGTCAGAGATATCCATGTACTACTCATGGATGTTGGGGAAAAAATTAACAAGGAATATTTTCCCATCAATCCTGATTGTAGGAAGAAATAAACAGAAGAGGAAAATCTCCACCTGTATGCCTGAATTTATAATTGTTATCCATGGAATAGACAATGAAAAACAATACTAGGATCGACGTGATCCAATACTCTATTGTACTGATCAAAATTTTCAAAACTTGACTTCAAAAAGGGGAATTTTTAGGATGACAACACCTGGCTCTAGCTTGGGGACATGACATGGACTAATCATAGTGAATACATGACATGGGAATCCAGAATATTAATCTCTAGAACTTGTAATTTGTTGACCAGTTCCTTATCCATTGGGCCTTGTAGAGTCATGTACAACTTTGAGAAAGAAAGACCAGAAGAAGGAAACACACAAGCGCAATGGGAAGGAAACACACGACATGCGACAGAAGGGGAAAAAAAACCACACAATGGAAAGGGAAGCACACCTATTGTATAAGGCGGGGGAACAACCCGCTTTCACTGATGATACAATTTCAAGTATTTCTTGCTCCAAGGAAATTCTAGTGGCATTCCATCCAAATATGAGATAAGAAAAGCGTACTCACCTCAAGTTTCACAAATCTGGAATGGGCTAAATAGTAATGAATCAAACTTTCCATGGCTTCCTTTTGGTTCTCTTCTCTTTTCCTGTAGAAGGATGAAGTCTCCAACTTTGAAATCTATTACCTTGGCCTTATTATCAAAAATATTCTTTATTTTCAATTGGTGCTACTTAATAAGATCCACCACTTGGAGTCTATTTTCTTCCATCTTCTCAAGAAAGAGGATCCTCTTGTCAATGGAATCCCTGTACTGACCATCTTCTATTTCCTGTAGTAGCTTGAGAGTTGGAAACTTGATCATGAGAGGACTAGCTGCTTCAACTCCATACAACAGTTGGAATGGTGACATACTTATTTCCTTCTTGGGAGTGATCCTATCTGCCCACAATGCGTCACACAACCTTTTGTGTCAATTCCTTTGATTCTCATTTACAAGATTGTGGAAAATGGTCATAATGTTCTTGTTTCTTGATCCGGTCTATCCATTTCCTTGTGGATAATAGTAAGAAGAATGAGATAGGGAGATTCCATAGCTATAGAAAAACTCGGTCAACTCTCTTGAAGAGAAATATGTAGCATTATCTTCTACAATCTTTTGTGGCACTCCAAAACGAACTATGATATTCTCCTTGATGAAGTTGCATACTGTTTCAGTGTTGGTTTACTTGGCTGGAATGGATTCTACCCATTTGGTGAAGTAGTCTGTTGCTGTGAGTACATAGGTGTGCCATGTGCTTGAATGAGGGTTCAGAACACAAATCAATTCCAACCCCCACTATTGAAATTGTTCTTCAATGACCACAGGCTTGAGTGGTAATGCAGTGAGTTGTGGTCTTCTAGTGAACTATTGGGATGATTTGCATTTAGAAACCCAATATTGAGTGTCTGCAAAGATGACAGGCCAATAATACCTTTCTCGGAGGATCTTGTGTATAGTGACCATTGTTGAAAAATTTCCACCACATGCTTGGTCATGGTATGCTTTAAGAAACTTTTCTTGTTGCTCTTTATCTACGCACCTGAGGAAACTACCATCTAGGACTCTATTGTAAAGCGCATGATTCCATATTACAAATTTAGTTTCCTTCAAGGTGAGTGTTCTCCTTTTCTTGTAATCAAGATAGGGAGGGCATTCTTCATAAGTCATGTAATAGGAAATATCAGCATACCACTCATTAGTAGTGGTGACAAATAGAACCTTTAGGTTGTCTTCTGAACAAGTTGAGAAAGCACATTTTTCTTATCCATGTTGAACTTTGAGTGTTTCATCTTCAACAATCAACTTTCACAAGCCATTTCCCCTTACTATATTGGAAATTCAAATATCTAAGTAATATTCTTGAGTCTTTGCAATCCAATTTCCTCTTTTAGATCCAGTATCCTGCTATGTCAAGATGGAATTCATTACACTGATGGGGACCATCACCACCATATGGAAATTTAGGATGTAAAACATGAAGTTTTTTACACCCTTAACCACTGCATAGGCATGCTTCTCCAATTGTCAGTATTTTAGCTCATGCTTTTTCAAAGGACAACTCATGAAAGTAATATGTGCTTCCACACCTTCATCATTTTTCTGAACGAGAATGATAAAGAGTATATATTCTGATGCATAACAATACATGATGAATTCTTTGTTAAAATCAGGAGATACAAGAGTCAGAGCCTTGGAAAAGGATTTATTGGTCTCTTTGAATGCTTCCTTCCCTTCATTGTTCCATTTGAAGTTTGTTTGTGGTTTCATCGTGGAAACTCAACAAACTTAGGCACAAAACGATAAAGAAATTTCACCTTTCCAAAGAATGAATGAACTTGTTTATTTCTTGTGGGAAGGGCTAATACTTGAATGTCTCTAATCCTCTCATGATCAATGTGTGCTCCATGTTTGTTCACAATGTGCCCCAATAACTTTCCTTCTGTGACTCCAAAACTACACTTTTTGGGATTTAGTGATATGCCATGTTTCCTACACCTTGTAAGTACCTGTTCCAAGTGATAAATATGATCTCCCCTCTTCTTTAAAAATATTGTGAGATCATCAAGATATATGACAATGCAATGCTTCAGATCTTTGAAGTCACAATCCATCACCGTTTGGAATGTAGCTCTTGCATTGATTAGGCCAAAAGGCATTCTGTTGTAGGCAAAAGTGCCCCAAGGTATTGCGAAGGATGTCTTTGTGCGGTCCTCCTCTGTCACTTTGATTTGATTATATCCTAAGAATCCATCAAGTAATGAAATCATTTCAGGTCGAGTGACTGCTTCTAAGATATGGTCCATGATAGCAAGAGGATAATTATCCTTTAGTGATGCTTGGTTCAGGTTGCAAAAATCTACACATATCCTTATTTCACCATTCTTCTTCCACACTGGCACAATGTTAGCCACCCACATTGAATGGTGGATGGGAAATATGATCCTTGCATTAATCATCTTTGTTACCTCCTCCTTAATGGTATGAGAAATCTTTGGGTTGTATGACCTTTGTTTCTTCCTGAATGTCTTAACACCCTGCTTCAAAGGAATTGAGTGATGCATTTCCTTTGGATGGAAGGATTTGAGTTCATCATAAGAATAGGCCAAGACATCTGAGTATTTCTTGAGTAATGTAACAATCCTTCTTTTTTCTTCAGGCGAGTAACATTTTCCAATATTGACCATCCTTGGCTCCTCTGGGGTACCAACGTTTTCTTTATCAAAATCAGCAGGGCACTGAGAAGATTGATTTTCTTTCTCTTGAATGAATCTGTCACGTTTTTCAAAGATTCCTTGTAAAGAGACTAGGCTAGAATTTTGTTATCATCATTGAAGACTTGCCAATGATTTGCATTGTCTGGCACACTAGGCCTGAATAACATTTCAACGGTCACTTTTTCTTTACCAAAAGAAGGATGAGGTGTCACTAGGGAAGCTAACGCTATAAGAGAATCAGCCTTTTCATTTTGTTCCCTTGGAATAGCTTCAATGGAAAATGCATCAAAATATTCAATGTTGTCCCACACTCTGTTTCTGTAATTCTGGAGTCTTGGATTCTTCAATTGTTATTGTTGGTGGACCTTCTTTACTACAACCTCTGCATCACCTCAACATCTTTGTTTCTTGATTCCCATGTCCTCTATTGTACTCATGCCCAAGTGTAGTGCTTCATACTCTGAAGTGTTATTTGTATTATCAACTTGCAACTTGTAGGCAAATGGGTACATCTCATTGGTAGGAGAGTACAATACTACACCAGCTCCTGAGCTTACACTAGAATGACTACCATAAAATTCCATTTTCCAAATTTGATCTTCCTCTTCCTCCATGAGAAGTGGTAAGTTATCCTATTTTCTTGATGTGAGGAAGTAGTTTCCTAGCACACAATATTGAAAGAGAATGTTTTCTTTCGAATCATCATACTTTCGTACTACGAACTTCATCTTTCTTACTAGTTGCAACTTCTTCATCTCACCTTTTACTAGGATAGATGTAGATGACCAGTCCATTTTTATCTCTCCACCTAGGTCTCTGCAGAAACCCCTACTCATTAGCATACCAAAGGATGATGGGGTGTCTACTACCAGTATATGGTTAGGAGCATCTTCTTTTCTGGTGTCGGTATCCAAATTGATTCTCCCTTGGAAATTGAGTAGCATCACAAATTTAACAAGACAATGAGAGACAGAAAGATCTTATTTTGATTCGTTTTGTAGCTAGGGAAAGAATTTATATGACTCTTTGTCACTCGGGCATCAGAGAAATGAATAACACCTTCATTAAGGATTTTATCTATCCTCATTTCTTTAGGACGTGCCTTTCAACCAAAGTGAGAGGACCTATTTTGTAACCTATGTCGGTGAAGGAGAATGAAGATATCCTTCTTTGTACAAATCTGAAGGAGACCCTAAGAAAATATGATCAATGCACCACAATTTAACTCTCATGAGTTGTCACTTCTAAATAATAGTGATATTTCCTAGATAGGGCTAAGGTTACTAAAGACATTATGGAATCCTAATTCCTTCTACATATTTTTGCTGTAGAATTTATACATTTGTGGACACACAGGGAAAACAGGGTTAGTTTTGGATGGATTCATTATTTTTCAATAATTTTGGTGGGAGATTAAGAAGGATAAAATTAATTATACAAGATCTTTGAGAGAGTTCACATCAATTGGAAAGCTAAATGACAAAAATATTCAAAATAGCTAAAATATTCCTTCAACTAGAAGGTGTGCATCAATGGAGGCCCAGATTTACACGATTTCACATAATCTCCAATAATTTAACATGAAGACTTGAGATAAAGACTCAATTAAACATCAAAGACCCCTGGTGCCTCACGCCTAAGATACATTCAAAGGTTTACAGACAATATTTATCAACAAATGATAGTGAAGTGATTTTAAATTTTTTTATCTCATCACAGGATGTAGGTTCTTCTTGAAATGAAATTGTAGATTCCACTAAACTATCACAGGGACGAGATCCTATGTGATTAGGAGGAAATTTAACACAAGATTGCAATAAGAATAAGAAAAACTACTTGCAGACATACTAAAATAAAACAGACACAAATTGGTCTGATATTGACATAGATTAATTCGAAATTGACTAGATTCATTAGCATGGGAAAGTTTCTTTGAACAGTCTCAGAGCTTGTCAATGGTTGTACACTCACAACCAACTTGACGTGATTGAAATCTAAAACATAGGAAATTAACAGGTTTCTCAGATTGGTCTCTCAAGAAGATGGGCTCTCTCAAATTTTCTCTTAAGAATTCAACCCCCGACCATTTGCAAGAGTATACTAATTACATTTATACATTTCACTTGCTCACTCATCCCAAATTTCCCCCCAAAAATAAGAATATTTGAGGGACCTTTGCTTGTTATCAATTTGCCTCAAAAAATTATGTTTAAAAAATTCACATCTGAAAGCTACCAGGTGGACAAATTATGAAATGATCATGTTTCTCAGACCCTCGACTAATGACTAGGATGTCATGCCACAAGTTTTTGGTAGTCCTTCTAATCATTCTGATTCTATCATGTGAGAAATCCCTATTTTAATCATGCTCTAAAGGCTTTGTATAACTAGATCTGACAGTTAATCCTTTTTGCTCTCGAAGCAATAAATTTTTCATCTTTTGTGCCTGTAACCTCCATCATTTCATCCTTTTCCTTCTCTTTCCTTTGCAACTCTACCCTGCATCCATCTTCTCTAGTAATTCACATTTTTACAAGTGCCCAAGCAATTCCAAATTCAAAATATCAACCTTAACAATTCTTGGAATCACAAATTAAGTTCTTAATCCATTCAATGGCACTTTACAGACAAAAATGACAAGAAATTTCATCAAAATTGATGAAAAATAATGTGTATTCACATCTCCAAGCATCTTGGAGTAAAAATGGTGGAAAAACAGGTTAAATGCACAACCATTTATTTTGCCCCTTCTCAACTTTATATTAGAGTCGTCCACATGTTTTCTTGGTGCAACTGCAAAGGTGAGGTACAGTGGCAAGTTTGCAAATAGGTGAAGGCCTTCCACGTGTCCTAGGCCCAAAAAAAACACCTTTTGGCCATTGAAAAAGTATCAGTATAAAAAGGAGCCAACAGAAGCCTCCATGTGTCTTAATGGTGCACTTTGAGATGGTCCCCAAAAGTGGAGACCCCAAAGAAGCGTGGGCTCACCACATGTTTCAGTCTAGTAGAGTTTGCTGAAAACATTGAAGGACCAGTGGAAGGTGTCATGTGTCTAGGGTCTGATACAGTTTTCCTTGGCTGTTGAAAAGTCCAAGCAAGGGTAGAGTGAAAGGAAGCCTCCAAGTTTCCTCTTGGCACTTCTTGAAAATAAAATTTAGATGTCGATCCTCAAATAGGCATGGTCCCTCCACATGTACCAAGCCTTAGAAAATTACTTTGAAAAGTTTAAGTATAGAGCGAAGTCGACGGAATCCTCCCCGTGTCTCCCCGGCACAACTTTGAGATGGTCCCCAAAAGAAGAGACCTTGAACAAGCGTAGGCTCACCACATGTCCCTTTGCTGTAGTAGTTAAGGTGGGACCCTTAGCTAGATCCTGAAATGAGTGTCGGCCCTCCGCATGTCCATGTTCTGCCAAAGCTACACCAGTTGCATGAAAAAAAAATTCTAAGTCCAGGCAAGGCAGCGGAAACCTCCATGTGTCTCCCCGACATAACTCTAAGGTCAAACCAAAAGGTGAATTTTTCAGATGAGTGCCGACCCTCCACGTGGACAAGTTTTGAGTTGAATCGGGCCTTAAAGTTTTCAAAGTGCCCCGTTGAGCCACATCCAACAAAAAAGGGCCACATTTCCACAGATGCTGAGATATAAGTTTGACGGGGAAAACACACTAGTCAAACTATAAAAAGAAGGGAAATCACCATATGCACCCAAAAATGATTCTTTCTTTTAAGAAAAGGAATTTGGAAATGATATAATGTCCAAATATGATCCTCTGAGGCACATCCAATTACATTTCAATAGATACTGGGAAAAAAATTGACAGGGAAAACAAAACATGAATATAGAAGAACGGAAGGAAGGGGAAAACCCTGATTTTATTACAAATTCTTTCACATGGACAAAGGAACAAAAAAAAACTCTAGATTTAAAGTGACCCTCAATCAAAGGAAGAGAATGATCATGGAAACCAAACGGAGGATAGATTTTTCATGGATCAATATGGGGAGATACAAAAGACATCAAAGCCCGCAAATTGAAGAATTTCAAGGACAAATGGGGTGAGATCAAATTGAGCACCAACATCTAGAAAATCAACTAATGCTACTTGTGCATCTTTGATTCTTCCTACCAATGGCACTTGTTTGGATTCCATTGAGTAGAAGGTTCCATTTACCCGAGTCAAGGTGAGGCCTAGAGCATTTGTAACTTTTCTGGCATTACATTGTTTGAGTCTCCGGAATCTATGATACAATTATTTTGCTGAAAGCCTTTAATGAGGAGTGACTAGTAGAAAGTTTCAACGTTGTTGGTTTTGGAGGCACTAAGGGATAGCATGTTTTTGGAAGGTGGTGTGGATGGTGTGGGAAAAAATCCTTTAGAATTAGGACTCAAGGATATAGGGTTATCACCACGAACTACATTAATGAACCTGTCAAACTGGGCAGGGTGTGTTTGTAGGTATTCTATTTCTGAGAGGTGGAATTTTGTTTTTCTTGCATGTTCCACAAAGTCAAATTGGGTTATGGTGAGTGAGGAAGAGGTTCTAGAAATTGAGGAAGATTTACATGGTAGAGGCTTTTCTACTTTGGGTGTTGTATTCTCCTTTTTGGGTGTAGCAATAGATGTTTTGCAAGAACACCATTTAAAGGAGAATTGTTCTTAGCAAATTTTGAGTTGGGAGAAGAATTAGATGACTTACTTGGCATAGTAGCATTATCCTTAACAACCAGTGAGACTAGGTTTTCTTTGACTGACTCCATAGAAGGTGGTCATGGTGATCCTTTGCTGATGACTTTATTTTGTGTGACCTCTAGAGGAGAATCTTATTTATTCTTCCCATCCTTTACCGCAACTGTTGAGGATGAAGCACCTTTCTTGGATTGTGCACGAGTGAAAACAACACATGAGAAAATTGATCTTCTTCATCATCCTCATCTTCATCATCAATCTAGTCAATTAGGCCATTTGAAATATCAACCTCCTCGACCTCAAGATAGTTTTCATAGTCTTCCATATTTTCTTCTTCAGTGTCATCAATTTCTACTTCCTCCTTTGGCTATTTAGTATCACAAATGGCATTGACTGGATGTGCTTCAAGATGAAGCCGATGAGGAGGTGGAGCAATCCTTGGCCTATCTAGAGGGTTTGGTTTATTTGAAGCATTCCGCATTATGATTTGAGATAGCTGCTTCATCAAGGCAACCAAGTCATTTTCCATTTTTGGGAACATCGGATCTGTCATGACAGAGTTTGAATTATGAATCTTTTGCTTTTCATTGGGGCCTTTCACCTTTCCGCAAAGGATTAGATCATCATTAGTTTCTATTACATAGTCTTGGGATTCCCTCAATGTTCTTGGTTAAGCTCTTCTGAGGAAGAAACCTACTTCTGATTGCAAAGCACTAATGAAAAACCTCTTCAAATTATTTTCAGGAGGCACCACATCTTCAAGGATCCTTCTTATCACTCTATCACATCTTGCTACGAAGTCTCTCATAGACTCAGAGGTTTATTTCTTCATTTGTAACAATTGGACCAAAAGATCTTGAAAATCTTATGTGCTCTTGAACCTGTGTTCGAATGAACTTCTTATATCCTCTCAATAGGTGATGGACCTTGGGGGTAACATGTAGAACCATTTGGCAACTTTCTCTTGAAGTGAATCCAAAAAGATTCAGACTGAAACATCTTCATCCTAAACATCCAACACACCACAAGCAGTGATAAATGTTCCTACATGCTCTTCAGAGAGTTGAGAACCATCCCCTTTGAATTTTGGGATTTTTTTTCTTGAACCTCTTGGTAGCTCATGGAGTGGTTGAGCAAGAGACAGTGGACCAGTGTTTTCTCCCCATGGTACAAGAGGCCTACGGGCCTCACAATCACATTTATGCTCACGATCATGATCTCCCATTATATTTTTCTTTCTAGCTTCCAACCTTGCTAAGGCTATGGCTTGTACTATTGCTCTTTCATCTTCCTCAGCTTGAAGTCTCTAAATTTATTCAAGTTGAGCTCTTATTTATTCTTTGGCTCTTGCCTCTCTTTCTCTACTCTCTTCTTCAGTCTCCGTGTCAGTGAAGTCTACAAGGTTATTGTTGATGTATGAAAATTCACCTTTCAAAGAATTAACAACACTTAGGTTCCAAACGTGACCGGTTTCTTGAAAAGAAAGCCTCTGGATTCTGAGTAGCTCTTATCTCCTTTGAAGTTCCTCAAAAATGGGATCAGTTTGTCCCCCTTGTCTCTATTGCTGGGTGTATCTTTTATCTTCCGGCTTGAAAATCTATGATCTTATTTGTGGTGTTCGAATTTGTCTTTGCCTCTCCAATTCAGTAATGTGTTCTTCTTCAAGTTCCAAGATTCTCGTGGCAATAAAGTAGTGATTGGCACTTTGTCTATTATACAAGATAGCTTCCCTCAAATCTAAAGCAATGTTTTCTTGGATGTGGAAGAGAAATTTTGGTCTTTCAATAGTGGGTTTCCAAGAATATCCATGATTTGAATCCATGTGGCTCATATAGCCATTCAAATTTCATAAATTTTTCTCTTTTTCTCTTTTTGATTTTTCTAACCTTGCGGTCGCATTCAAGTGCAAATGTTGCTAAATCTACCCCATGGTAGAAACCAAAAATTGTTAGCGAGGAAAATTTTTGGGTGAACAAATTTATGAATTCCTTACCAATGCTCTAGGAATCTAAGTCCCTCTACTTAACTAGTGCAATTGTTGTGTATGCATGCGTGATAAAATGTGGATTTTTGTTGTGGCCTTTTGACTGGGGATCTAACAGGGGCACTCGACTGACCCTACGGAAAAGCTTGAAATCTCTTGCTAGGGAAGACTTTATTCTGAATGTGGGAAATTGAGTGAGAATTGAGGTAGGAGAACTAATTTTGTAGGTATAAAATCAGATTCCTACACCCACACAAGTTAGAAACTTCATCACATGTACTAAACTTAGAGGAAACAACCCTGTAAATGGAAACAATACCAAATAGAATATGATGAACACAAAGTATCATGAAATCCCTTAGTCAAAGAAATCTAGAAACTCCTTCTTCTTGTATTGATTCTTAAACAGAAGTTGTACATAGTTGAGAAATGGAGGAAATTGAGAAGGAGGAAATGGAAGAAAATGCCTATCTCCTTTGCTTTCTCTAGGTACAATGCACTCTTGATTTTACAATATTAATCGCATATCCCTTATAATGGCATGAATAAGCCATTAAATATCTTGCAAGAAATGGTTACAACTTCTTCTTTATTAGCAAGAAAATATTTATAATCTTTTCAATCATTCACGTCCATTCAAATTCTTGATTCACGAAGAAACTCCAATGGTGAGAAACACCATACTTTTCATAATGTAGTCATTACACTCGTTTTGTAACTTTGAATTTCAACCATTCATATTTCCTTTGAAACTTTAAACTAGAGTCATCCACGTGGGAGAAATTTACTGGAGTAGGTGTGGAGGATGCCTTTTACATTTTGTGACTTTATAGAAATTTGGCATTTTTTACATTTTTGGTCTGCTCACCCACTTTAAATATGATCTTGACACATGGCCTTACTTGAGTGGAGATAGAGTTATGGGTCACTTTTATAATTTTACCTTTTTTTAATGCGGGCTCAAAAACACCTTCTATGCTCTCCCTACTTTTACCTTCGATGTAGGCTTAATATTTGACTTTCTCCTTAGCGTGGGTGGGGCTGTGGGTCAATTTTTAACTTTAAGCCCCTTTAATGAAAGCAAGGCTCAAATTCCCAAATCTCCTTGACCGCATGCTTCCCTACCTTGACTTTCTATTCAAGATAAATATTTGACTTTTTCCCTTTTGTTTGGCAGGGGCGTATATCTAACCCTTGACATGGAAGAGCTAGCACTCATTTGGAACCTGCCTTTGGATTTTTCCTTTTAAGTTGTGACATGCTGACACGTGGAGCGCTCGACTGGTTCTTCTATACTTAGCTCATTCAAGCTTACTTCCCACTTGACTTATGTTGACCTCTAGAAACGTGGAGAACTAGTGCTCATTTGAGGACTAGCCCTTTGGTTTCATTACTCAAATTGTGTCATTGAGGCACGTGAAGGGTTCCTCTAACCCGCTCATACTTAGTCAATTTAAGCAATCGACTTTGTCCCCTTTTTACGACCTAAAACACATGGAGGATTGGCGCAAGTTTGAGAAATTCCCCTAGTTTCGACCCTTGAAAGTGCGCCAATGAAGCATGTGGCACCATCCATTGAACCTTCCATACTTATTCGATTTGGGCTTGGTTTGTCTTCATTTTGGACCCTGGACATGTGGAAAGCCTGTGCTTATTTGTTGACTATCCTTTGGGTGTTTCCCTTGGAGTTGCGTCATTTGGACATGTGGAGGCTTTCAATGTTGCTTGAAACATGGGCATGCCACATCCAATCAGAGATATCCATGTACTACTCATGGATGCTAGGGAAAAAATTAATGGGGAAGATATGCCAGTCATTTCTGACTGTAGGAAGAAATAAACAGAAGAGGAAAAAATCCACCAGTATGCCCGAATTTCTAGTTGTTCACCATGTAATAGAAAATGGAAAAAAATACCAGGCTCGATGCGATTCAATACTCCATGGTACTGACTCAAAATTTTCGAAACTTGACTTTAAAAAGAGGGGAATTTTGAGGACGAAAATAGATCCATGATAGAGGAAAAATGAGGATCCTAAGAATGAAATAAATGCCTAATCTAATGCAATTTTGTTGTACATAAATAAGTAACAAAATAGATAAAATACACCCAAGTATTCTAAGTAATGAAATTTGAAACCCTAATGTGAAAAGTGGGTTAGGAAATCATTAACTAATTCGTCGATGTCACGTGACTATGTTGTTGTAGACACTAGTTTAAAAAGAGGAGGAAACCGTCACATAGGAGCCTGAGACATTACAAATCCGAGAAGTCGACCTAGACTGGGGTTCTTAAAAAAGGGATAGGGGTTCCTAGAGAACCTTGGTATGCAATATGGGTTCCCTAGTCTATGGAAATGACTAGATAACATCCTATGAGGTTTCGATAGATGTTCTCTTGTGTTTTCTTCCTATCCCTTGCATGTTGCTCTATGATTTCCAATGTCACTATAGACTTCCACTATAAAAATTACATGTAAAACCGCAGACAAAGCATCAATACCCTAGAAAGGAAATATGCATATGAAGGGGTCAATTTGTCCTCATCTACCAAATTTTTGGACTTATTATTTAGCATTGCACTACATATCATACCCTATGTAGTTCTACGTGTGTGTGTGGAATTGTTCCATAGGCACTCTTATACGTGTTAGACTTTGTGATTAGTGAAAAATAGCTAGATGTAGAATGTAAATAATGTGTGCATGGAATAGAATAACCTCTCCTCCTATGATGTGTGATGTAGATTAAAAATCATTTGTCCCTTCTAATGGATAGCTAGATCGATGCAAATGGAGCTCTATATTCCTTTGATGGATGTTGCCTTAGGTGGTGATAGTAAGTGCTTATTCCTTCCTCCCTTATTATGACCATATAACTTTATATTTATATGGTTCCTTCACTTTAATGGCTAGAAAAGGAAGAAAGAGTGTGAGTAAAGTACAAAGAGGATGGCGGCTCCTAGAGAGGATGAGGGTTCCTGGCGTTGACGTCCAAGTTGGGTGCTCTAGTCAAGAAAAGGAAAAATAAAGTATTAAAAGAAAAATTGGGCCAATAAAGGTGCAAGTATGAAAGTATCAACTTAAAGAAGCAAAAGATGGCTAAAGGCATGGGGTAGTTATAACTTTTCTTTCTTGGGAACCATGTAAATATTAGTATGTAATTAAGACTAGATAATTACCCAAAGTGCATGATTTTTTTTCTATAATTCTCACCTGTAAATTTTATTATCATTTTTTACAGTACGTGTCAATGGTACAAGAAGCCTTTTTGGAATTTGTTGTGAAGGTCTTGTAATTGCAAGAAGAAAATTCTAATGTATTAGAAAACTATTCATTATGCCCATGTAAAAACTAAATAAAATATTTTCATGTAAAATAATATGCTAAACATTGTACATTACCTATCATCCTTGGAGATGTGACCATTCGTTCTTCACACTAATAATGAGTTTAA
Organism: Taxus chinensis; assembly: GCA_019776745.2. Taxonomy (NCBI): domain Eukaryota; kingdom Viridiplantae; phylum Streptophyta; class Pinopsida; order Cupressales; family Taxaceae; genus Taxus; species Taxus chinensis. Next base: position 177,690,195 of record CM034152.1, on the reverse strand, counting down.
TCTATACTGTCAAACTTGGAACTTTTTTAAAAAAAATGTAGAAATAGTAAAATATTGTACCACGTATAGAACATATAGATTTTTTATGGTTCCTCTTAGAAAATTAATTATAAATAATAAAGTTTATACATGTAGATAGTGTGATGGTATAGAAGATACGAGTGGTGGAGCTATCGACCCTTGGGAATTTTTTGACAAGGAGCTCATATCAGGGTTGATTCCATTGAATCCATATCAGAATCACCAGAGACCTCTCAAGGGTCTTTACCCTAGGAAATAGCCTCCTTATGAGATATTTTGACTATAATTATTCACTACAAAAGATTAAATTTCTATTATTATTGCATCAAAAAATAATTGATTGTTATAAAGTAAAAATTAATAATTACCTTGTGTTCTTCAAGTGAGAGACCAATCATTTTGGCATTAACTGTAGACAAAATTTGTCCCTTCTATAATTTCTAGAAATCTTAATGATAGAAATAAAGTTGATAATTAGTTGAAGAAAACACAGTCTTGGATTTATCAAATGAATTCATACTAGAAAGGGAATTGATTACATCTATTTTTATTCAATTGGAAAAGTGTGTGCACCAATTGAATTGTTTCCCTACTAGTGTCCATAATATATATTGAACTTACCACAACGGAAAGTCTGACGAAATTTCCTACAGCACAATCATGGCTTAAAATAGTGATATCTCTACATGAAAGAAAGTGTTTGTAATACCTTGTATAATAAAGAATTTTTTGGAACGGTTAACTATAGATGTAACAAGATATAAGAAAAGTTAGATGTTTAGGTAGTTAAGTAATGTTTAAAAAAAAAAATTGAAAATAATATTAAACTTACCATTAACCTACACATTGTAATGAGAGTCTAATTTTTTCTTCTCTTCGTCAGTTAAGACCACTTTTGTAGTCATGTGCATCTAGTTTTTGAAAGGTAAGCTAGTTAATCGATGGAAGTTTGTGGGATCCATGGTGAAAGAAAATGTACCATCCATTAGAGGAATGGAAAAATGTCCCTCTTTTTGGTTGTAAGAAGAGATCAAGTAATCAATGACAGAAATATCTATTTCAAATCAGGGAATGTGGATAATCCCTGCGAATTATGTTTTTTGCATCTTTTCCTTTTGTGTGTTTATCAGTTTTATCAGCACTGTAACCTAAGGGTACATGATATTTTTGTACTGGAATTTGGAGGCAGGAGTAACCATGGTGCTAGCCATTGTTTAAAGATTTAGATATGGTATAAATTTACATGAGAGCGAGGGGAAATTGAAATACTATAGGGGAACCTTGGTTTGGTAGAAAATTGGAGAGCTTATAGTGCTATGCATTTATAAGATTTTGTTGAAATTTTGAAGAAATGAACCTCGTAGGGGTATATAAGGGGCTCAAGTTCATGGTATTAGACACGTGTCGATAAATGATTAGTGAATATGTTTGAGGAAAGTGGTAGGAGGCTTGTGCAAAATTTTTCCCATTAAATTGTTAGTAGATAACTATCTCCCATGATTTGTATAATGGGGAAAACCTTGTAAATAGAAGCTCACAAAAGTAGGATAGATTACCATGGGCTAAATGGATAACATCCAACATTAAATGAACGACCATCCAAAATTACTAGGAAGACCATCCAATATGGGTTGAATAGATAACAACCTCTGTTCAACAACGAAAGGATGTATGTCCAACTTTACCAGGATGACCATCCAATACAGGCCAGATAGAAGACCAAAAAGGTTTGATGGACCGTAAATCAATTCCATTCATTGTACAATGTGGAGTAGATGTCCACCAGAGTAGGTTATACGGCCGACCAACTCCGGCTACCTAGTCAACCAACTCAGGTTAGCCGACTGACCAAAGTAGGATAGACATCTGTCTAACATAGGTTAGATGACTGGCCAATGAAAGTATGTCATCCAATAGGAATTACATGCAACCACAAAGAAACGTTTGTCTAACACCCATCAAAACTATACAAAACCATTTGAAAAATTCCCTTCCGAATCACCTTTGCCGTGAATTGATTTGTCAAATATTTGCCATCATTTCGAAAGTCTGTTTCTGATATTTTCCAGCCATTCTATAATTTATTTTAGAGGGGGGTCTTAAAATGAATCCTGACTAAAATATATTTTACAGTGAGGCTCCATGTACATATAGGGAACATGTGATGATAGATTTTTTTATGTTTTTAGGATATTGATGTATACACATTAGTAGACATTAGAATGTAATATATTCATATATGCATGTATATGGAAAGTGTTTACACCTAATGTTTGTCTTTGATATCCTCTTTTTTAGAAATTATTGGCACATTATATTTTCCATAGTCGTGTCCTCAGGGACACTATTTTTGACCTACAACCCTGACATAAGTGTGGGATTTATGGCATTCGACCTTCTATAAAGGATGTAAATGGGAATAGTAAATGGATAAAAAATATTAACAGAAATAGTAAACAAATAATAGAATTCATCCCAAAATTCAATCTTTATTTTTCTCTCATAAATCATTACATTCATCTTAATTACATTCATATTCTTCTCACTCTATCTCATATAATTCATTCCTTACAAAATTATCTCAATATAGAATTCACATATTCATTTCTTGTGACACACCCATATACAATGGATTAATTACAAAAAACATACAAAATTTAAAACATCCAAGAGTCACTTCTTTTGATTTGTTCCTTTTTTAACTTTTGTCCCGTACTTTCTCAGTTTTTCTTCAATCTGCAACTTCATGTGGTCTTCTGTTTCTTTCTTCTTTGTATTGCATATTTTTCAAGTATCTCGTGGCAGTCTAATTTACCATTGCTTCTTAATTTATTTGTAGCTTTGTTCTTTGTCTTGCGACTTATCTCTTTCATTCACGGTTTGATCCAATTCTCTGCGGCTTCTTACAGACTCTGGTGGTTGCTTCCTTAAGTCTATAGATATCTCAAAATGTGATGAAGAACCCTGTAAACATGATCCCTTTACCTAAACTTTGTCTCATACTTGAGACAATCACTGGATAAAGAACCATGTTTTCAAATTGTTGTTCAAAAATTTGTGTGTCTTCCTATTTAAGTAAAAATTTGGGCATCACCTCCCAAAAAATTAGAAATCTAGTGTAGGGAAGGTTTTCCTTTTCTCGAATTGCCCGACTGGACTTATGGGATGCCATCATGCGAGAGTACAGGAATAAACCCATAGAAACTTAGATGTCTTGCGTAACAAATATTTCATTTGCTCTACTCACCCAACTGGACTTATTGAATGCCATGCCTCTTTCTTTCCTTTATGTTGGAGCTTGGGGGATGTTCATTGTAATTTGTGGGGTATATTTATCTTAAAATTTTACCATAAATCAATATGGATGTTAATTTGATTTACCAATTCTTGTAGGTGAGTATTCTCTTCGATTAATGGAAGAATGTTTAATGGTGGTGGCTTTGATTAAATTGAATTCTATATTTGGTGAGAAAAAGTGGCCTCTTGTTACATTCTAATTATGGCTATTTCCATCATATTGCTGCATTCTTGCATCTCTGTGATCTTCTCCATCCACGTCCTTTTCTTGATCTTATATGTCCCGGTGAGTTTAGAAAGATTTGTTATTTTAGTTCAATATGTGTCTATACTAATATCATTTGTAGTGGATTGCATATTTATTTGTTGTTTCAAGTTTTCAAGATCTTCTTTCTCATTTTGAATTTTACTAGGCCACCCTATTGTATATGTGTAGTAGGTTGTGTCATTTTGTATCTTTATTTCTAATTTGGTGACCACAGCTTGTATTTCTTTCCTTTTCTACTAGTTCTCCACCTAGTGTGGCATAAGAATTTTTTTTGTACTCTTGCAAAACATCCTCACATATTTTATTCTTTTTTGTCTCCAAATGCATTGTATCTTCTTTCAATATTGTTGTGACTTCATGTTATCTCTCAGAAGCGCACCTATGTTGAGGGATGATAGATTTGTAACTTTTCTTCTCCCTCTCTTTTGTAGATATAATTGAAACACCTCACGGGATATGGGTTTCCTTATTTTGAGGTGAATCTCAAGGATTAATAATGTTGGTTCCTTCGTTGGAGTATCCCTAAACTAGATATGTGGAGTTAAGGGTAAGAAGATGAATAATAAATTGGTAAAAATGGGGTGATGCACCAAAAGTTTCTGAGGGATTTATGACAGAGAAACATGAATAATATGATGATAATTAATTAAGAAAATAAAATCCATTCAGTTACTGCTAACCTAAAGCAAAAAATGATATGTTAAGGGATTTCTCACAATAACAAGACATAAATTGCACACTAAAATGAACAAAAACACATAACTTTAGTAAGGTAAAATAGCCTAAGTAAAGCTTAATAAATTTAGGGAAATAAAATTCACAAGAATAAATATCATCATACATACCAATGAAAATTTATGGAAAGGTTAATCACTTAATTCTCATATAACAGAAAATATGGAAAATTTTCTCGACCACTCTATTACATCAAAAGACCTCCCTTTGTGCTTTACAAAGACAAAAAATATACACCAATTATCCACCCACATCCCCTAAAAATTAAATCAAATCTAATCCCCCAATTGCACGCTAATTTTAGCCTTTATAATGAATAAATGATAAAAATGACTAAAATAACATGTTTTAAATTGAGGCCAAAATTGCCTTCCCTTTCAAATATACTATCAGTCAAAATTATTTGACTCCTTTTAATTATTTGCATGAAGGTGTACTGTTATTCTTGGAATATTAAGGTATTTTGGGGAAATTAATGTATGTTATTTTTATCTTTAATACAAAAGCATCCCACTAGCATATGTGCATAAAAATGGTGATCTCTGCCTTTTAGCTCTATCTGCCACCTGTGCATGGAAAGCTAATTTTGTCCTATTATTCCTTTAGACTATCTCCATGAAGAATAATTATTTTGTACTTGATTAAAACTTTGGATAAGGTAAAATATGCATGATATTTGGTTTAGCGATTACAACATTAAAATATCTAAAGTTAGTAATAATTCAATGTGGACTTAAAATAGTCGGTGGTTTGAATGGTTTTGAAAACCCAACCATGGACACGTAATTATAATAATTTAATCAATGATAGTTTTTCCCCTTGACCCTAACTCAAGTTGAGTTAGGGTTTACTCATTTCTTGTCACCTGCCGCTCTTAATTCAGTGGAAAGATATTTGAAATAAAAGGGGTGAAACCCTCATGATTATGCTTTTTCAAAAGATATATTTAATCTAGGTAGTCTTTGCAAAAAATTTCTCTGTCAGCCATTGAAGTTTCTTCGGAAGCTCTGTATTTTTCTGGTTTGAGCCATCAGTCACTATTCTGCTGTGACGAGCTTATCTGGTACATGACCATTATTTTTCCTTATGGGAAGCTTGATTTATTTGGCTGGTTGATTCTGGTCAAGTATCATGAACTCTCCTTGATGGAAATCATCAAGGTAAGCTCATATTTTTACAACTACAAAATATAATTCTAAATAAAATGTTGCAATGGCTCGCCATTTTAGATTTTCATTTGATACTTGAACTCTGGCTGAGTTTTGTTTTTCCTTAAAAAACCATTATTGATTTTTGCTATCATTTCGTTTCTATGTAGTATTGTAGAAGATATGAAATATATGTTTTCTTTCCCCTTATTTTTTTCCTTTGCATATGGTGTGTAAGGTTCATTGTTTTTCTAGAAAATTTTCCTAGTTATGCTTCTACGAGGGTTTGTCTGATTATTTTTATTTATTCTTCTTACTTCAATTCAACCCATTTCTTGGGTATTGTTAGTGTAGAATCACAAACCCATGAATGTATGCAACTAGATGGGTTAAGATTGAAATAGTTGATGAATTGTATTAGAAATTGTGCACCAAAATGAAGTTGCACTCTGGTTGAATTGTAATGGCTCCAACATAATCACAAGGAAGAATCGATCAACAATTGAATAACTTGCATAACAGAAAAAATCTTGCACATGTAGATAAAAGATAGTGTAGTGTCTTGGCATACTCATAAATGCCAAATGAAGGGATACATATATGGTGCTGAGTAACCTTAGTGTATGACTCAATAGCAAACCCTAAACCTAACCCATGTAAGATGACCCTCCATATGTTAGTGGAGGACACATAGGATAACTCAAACCGACACCCCACTTCATTGAAGATGGGGTAGCGGCTATGATGAGTCAGATGGAAAGAGAAGACACTCCTAAAAAACTAAGAAAGATGTGTCAATGGGGCCCAAAAACTAAAGGCCTGATAAGGTGCCCATATACAAACAACATCTTCCTAGAAGAAGAAGAAGAAAAGGAGGACTACATAGCTTGAAGAAGATGAGTAGATGTAGAAGACCTCACCCCAAGAAGAGACCATAAGTGAAGAAACTTCATCTCACTTAAGGTCTTGGTAAATAAATATGCAAACTGATCAGCTATCTGAATGTACTAAATTTCAATGATACCATCATGAATAAGATCTCATATTAAGTGCATATGGATCTCAATTTGCTTCATCTGCTCATGTTGAACTGGATTTCTGTAAATAGAGATAGTGCTCATGTTATCAAAGTAGATAATGATAGGCTACCGAAGGTGGATTCCAAACTCTGTCAGTATACCCTATAGCCAAATAGCTTCTATGGAAATGTTAACTACTCCTCTGTAGATTATATCGAAATTTCATTATTCTTCTTGCTAGACCAACTAATAGGACCCAAATCAAGAGAAAAAGTTTATCCAAAAGTAGATTTCTGATGATCTAAGTCACCGGCCCAATCAGGATCTGTGAACCCAATCAACTCAATATCTACCCCTCCATGATAGTGAATGCCATAAATATAAGTTCTATTAACATAATGAAGGATCCATTTAGCTACTTTCTAATATAGCTCATGTGGCTCCTACATGAATCTAGACATGATCCCAACAACATACAATAAATCTAGTCGAGTGTGAGTCAAGTAAATCAAGCATCCTACCAACTGTTGATAAAGGGTACCATCAACTAAGGGAGTAGAGAAATCAGAAAACAATATAACCCCAAAAAGAAACAGAGTAGGAGAAGAATTGCAATCGGACATCTATAAAGAGCTAGCATATCAAGAGCATACTTAGGTTACAAAATAAAAATTCTCAAGTTAGATTGTGAAATATGGATCCCAAGAAAGTTATGAAGAAGACCTAAGTCAGTCATGGAAAACCTGTTATCAACATAGAGAACAAGAATGAGTATGGAGTCATCTTGTCAGAGAATATAAAAATTTGGATCAGAGTGACACCTAGTAAACCCCGATGTAAGTAAAACGGAGTCCATATTTGCATACCAAGCCCGAGGGGCTTGTTTAAGGCCATAAAGAGACTTCTTTAACTTATAAACAAGGGAGGGATCATGGACATAACCCAAAGGTTGTTCCATGTAGATCTCTTCCTCTAGGTCATCATGAAGGAAGGCACTCTTAATGTCCATTTGATGGACTTTCCATCTGTTTACTGCGGTAATGGCTAAGGTCAATCGAATAGAAGTCATCTTCATAAACGAATAAAAGGTTTAAGTATAATCAACCCCAGCTATCTGGGAGAAACCCTTAGATACTAATCATGCTTTAAAATTATCAAAGTCTCCATCTACTCCATACTTTGTTCGCAACACCCACTTACACCAAACGATTTTTCTTCCTTTCGGAAGAGGAGTGAGATCCAAAGTAACGTTCTTCATGACAGAGGAATAATACTCATCCATGGAATAATCCCACTCAGGAATACCAAAATCCTCCTGAAAAGACTGTGGATTAGAAGTAGAGGTGAAGAAGGAGTGGGGTCTAACAAAATATGAGTGATTATCTCTCATATCCGAAGTATCTCCAACTAAATCTCTAGCACTTAGCAAAGTTTCCCTAGACCAAAGAGTACCAAGAGGATTAGGCTCAGAGTCAGAAGATTCTTCACTTGAGTGAGAAGGGACATAATCCTCATCATCACTACTATCAAAATTGAAAGACTCAGAGGGTTTGATGTTCGGGAGGAATAGGAAGAGGAGCACGCTCAATAGTATCATCATCTGATGAGTCAGAATCTGAATCAATGAGCCGAAGAACCTCAATAGGTGGATAAGTAGAAGTTAAAGAAGACTCATTAAACTTAACACTTCTCTCAATATACAGCTCATGAGAGGTAGGATTCATCAATCGATATCCCTTCACACCATCAAGATACCATACAAAAATACAAGGTTTGAATTGTGGTTCTAAAGCCTTGCATTTCTTCTTAGGAATCCGATCCATATCCTTGGATCCAAAGACTCAAAAGTGCTCAACATAAATATTACGTCCAAACCAGGATTCAAAGGGTGTCATCCCTCTTACTGCCTTGTGTGGAACATGGTTCTCAATGTAATTAGCACAATTCACTACTTCAGCCCAATACTGCAGAGGAAGATACTTCAAGTGAATCATATAAGTGGCCATCTCTTGAAGAGTACAATTATTTCTTTCTTCTAATTTATTCTATGAACAACTATATGCAGCTGTATGCTGCAAGGATATCCCTTCAGAAATACAGAAATCCATGAACCTTTTGTTTACATATTCACCTCAATTTTTGGTTTGAAGAACCTTGATAGACCGTTCCGCCTGTTTCTCAGCAAGAGCCTTAGAGTCCTGAAAATGTTCAAAGACTTCATACTTAATCTTAAGAAAATATACCCAAGTATATCGTGAATAGTCATCAATGAAAGTTAGCACATAAAGAGATATAGTAAACAAAGGAGATGGAAATGGACTAGAAATATCGCTGTGAACAAGATCCAAGGGACGAGTAGCTCTCAAGAATTTTCCTTCATCAAAGTTATTTTCAGGATGCTTTCCAAGGGTACAACCCTCACAAAGACCCTTAGAAAACTTGATGCGGGGTAACCCGTTGACCATTTTGTTTTGGCTCAATTGTTTAAGGTAGCAATAATTTAGATGTCTGAAATGCTCATGCCATAGTTTACTAACCTCGTTTGCATCAGTGAGCAAGGAAGTGGGCATAGAATCAGAAGTAAAGTGGGAAAAGGTATATAACCATGAATGGTGATCCTCCTTTCTCTCAGCCACTGTAGTGTCATCATTAAGCTCATGAATAATCACCGAGTTAGGACCAAATTCCACTCACATTCCTTCACCAAGGTGATTAATTTGGTAAACTGATAGGAGATTGGTAGAGAGAACAGGAACACTCAACACTTGGTTGAATGTTCCCTCATACATCTCTACCGATCCACTACCGGAAATTGACACTATCGTGTCATTACCCATTGTGATTTGGTACATTCCACAAGGCTTGATGTTGGAGAACTCAACATGCAAAGAACCCATGTGGTATGAGAAACTAGAATCTATAATCCACATCGATGAAGGAGCAACTTTGGCAGCAAGGGCCTCTCCTTTCTTCTTATCATATTTAAAACATTTTGCAGTGGAAGACTCAATCTTTGGAGCATTTTGTTTGATAGACTCAGGAACACCTATTTTATTTTTCTCAAGTAATTGAGTAAGGTTATTAATTTGTTTTCTCATACTTGTATACTCTTTATGACCAGGCTTCTTACAATAGGAACAAAAATACCTATCTTTCTTTTCTCTATGCTTAGAATTCAAAGTGTTCGTGTCAATTTTAGTTTTTGTCTTGGTTTCCTTCTTAGGTTGATCCTTTTTTCTTTCTTCTTTTTAGTCTTCTTTTCCTTACTAGTACTTGTTACAAGGGCATGTGAGTTGGACTTGAGAGACCCCATTTGAATGAGTTTGTCCTTTTCTCTAATGAGTTGGGATGAAAAACAGTCAAAGGAGGGCATATTCCAATCCTTGCCCAAGGTAGCTTTTGTAGTGTAAAAATTTGACACAAAGACAAAATATTCAGGACCTAACTTAGAGAGAATCGACAAGATTAGTTGAGAATCTTTCTTCTCTACTTGACATTCCTTTAACAATGATCTAGTGTGGAAAAACTTTGAGAAAAATGCTTGTAGCTTTTCAAAATCACTAGGATTTAACCCTAGTAGTTCGTTTTCAAACTCATGCACTCTTATGTCATTCTCGTGTCCAAAAATTTCATCTAACATTGTCCACGCAAACTTAGGTGTTTCAGATAACTCGATGTGGAAGAGAAATTCTAGAGAAACGAACATGCAAAGAAGACCTAAAGCTTCATCACTTTGGTTTAACCACTTATATTTTTTAGGGTCATCATCTGGTTCAGTCTTAGTTCCCATGGTGATGCATAATAACCATGTACCCCTTAGTTTCATAATTATTTTTGATCTCCATTCAAAAAAGTTGAATGGCGTAAGAAAAGGAATTGAAAGAGCATCCATAGTGAAAAGAGAGATAAGAAATGCAGAAAAGAAACACGACCACCTAGGAAAATATAATAACCCCACTGCTTTTGGAACTTTATAGTTTAGTCCTTTGAATACAATCGGTTCCGAGCATGCGTCTAGAAAAACTTGGTAACTCACCTTGCAATCAGCGTAATAACGCATAAGAGAGGAGACAAAAATCATGTTTCAGGAAGTGCAGCAAAGTGACACTGTACACAAGCACAATCATTAAAAACTAGGAAGGAGGCGAAATCCGATCTTGGTTGTGAGAAAAAGTGTCTCACATCACAAATGATACCCCCTTGCTAAAAAAATGTGGCGGATGTGTTCACTAGTCGCAAGCAATAATAAGGGTAATTTACAATGGTTAGATGAACTCAGGATGAGTTCCGATGATCTTCAGAACGCTGAAAGGGCACGCAGAAGACAAGATGTGCTAAGAGTGTCTCTACACACTTGAGCACATGATTAGAAAAAAATCCAGCAACACCTAAAAAATTATCGTTTTCGAATGCCTAATTTAGCTAATTTTAAAGCTATAGGATTTTTTGTGTTTTAAAAATAAATATAATAAACGTTAATTTAAAGACGATTTAATACTTCTAATCGAGAGAGAAGAGACCTAATTAAGGTCGCAATTAAAAAAACTAGATTTAATCTAATTAAATCTAATTAATTAAAAAGGGAGTAAACCCTAATTAAGATCTACAAAATTAAATACTAATTAAGAAATCAAATACTTTCCTTTTTAAAAGAAAGTAATTTAAACTTGTTTCCCACCTTAAAAAAATGAGAAAAAAGATCTATTAAGATCTATTAAAAAGAAAAGTTTCTATTTTAAATAAAAATTACATTTTTTTAAAAAGGATTTTAAAAAGGCTTTTAATAAAAATAAGTAAATTTAAAAAACTTACCTCTTTTTAAAAAAATCTTACCATATGAAACTTAAGTAAATCTAGAAACTTTACTAGATTAAAGTAATTTTTTTTGTTTAAAAAGGAATTTAACAAAAAAAGGCTTACCAAAAAAATGTGAAACAGAGTTACTGTGTTTGAATGGCTTGGGGCTCGGTGGTTGCAGGGACCAGCGGGGATCCCAGTGAGGATCACGGTGGAAACAAGGACCGGGAGATCGAATGGGGAGGAAGCCGAAGCAGACAGTGTGAGGCAGATGAGGACCAGAGGAGGAGCATAGACAGGGAGCTCAACCTGGAGGTCACGTGGAAAGAAGGCTCGTATAGGGGAAAATCTTGCCACACAACAGAAATAGCTCGGTACGATGCACTCTGCTTAGACAAGGGGAACAAAAAAGTGCAGACCAAGGCTTGGCTCGTCTAGAACTCAACAAAGAACATGACCAAGAAATGGCATGGCCATGGGAACTTGGCCAAAAACCATACGAAGAACACGAGCTCGTGGCGAGTTAGAAAAAATATTCGGTGTAGATGGAAAGGAGCTTAGTTGATGTGTTGTAATAGTTCGGTTCCAAGATGGAGGAGCTTAGTGAGGAGCTTGGTGGAGAACCACAACAACATGCAAACTTTAAACTGAAATTGAACCTGTACTGCAAAACCATGTAAACACAGAAGAGAGCAAAAATAGAGATATAAAAAAAGCTTCTAGTTTAAATTTTTTTATTAAAAAACCAAAATAAGTTAACCTCTTGTTTTAACTGATCTCCAGATTTAGCTGTAGCCAGCTAAATTTAGCTTTAAAACCCCTAAAAGCTTCAGGAATACCTGCACATGCACAATGAACATAGGAAACTGACACACTTTCCAAGAACAACTTGTTAATAACTTTAGCAATAAAATCCACAATATAACAATCGAAAAAAACTTACATGATGAGTAATAGAATGATAAAAAGAGTAACCGCAACTAAAAAATAACAAGTGCACATTTACCCAATCTTATATCTGATACCATGAAAGAGTTAACAAATGGTATCAAAAATTGTGCACCATGATGAAGTTGAAATCTGGTTGAATCCTAATGGCTCCAATGTAATCATAAGGAAGAATCGATCAACAACTGAATAACATCCATAATAGAATAAAGCTTGCACATGTAGAGAAAAGACAACAGAGTGTCTTGGCATACTCATAAATGTCAAATGAAGGGATACATATAGGGTGCTGAGCAATCCTAGTGCATGATTCAATAGCAAACCCTAAACCTAACCCATGTAAGATGAGCCTCCATATATGAGTGGAGGACACATAGGATAACTCACACCAACATATCAGTGTGATTGCACAGCATGGAGAATCTCTCAAGCCGTGGGACTTAAAAAACTTCAGATGGACGTCAAGAGAAATCTAGTTCTTACTTCCTAATCTACCTGCCACAAGCTACTCTAGTGCTAGTAGAATCTAATCTATCCTAATCTAACCATTCCAAGGGGATAAAGAGAGAGAGGGAGGGTGAAAGAGCCTACACTAAGCGGTGATACACCAGAAAAGTAAGTGGCGGGATATTTTGTTGAGGGAGGATGAAACAGAGGGAAAAGGAATATGGGAAGGTCAGATAGAAGTGACACAAACCAAGATCAAAATCCATGATCAAAACTCCATGAAAAAAACCACCCTACACCTACAAATGTGAAATACATGCATAGAAAATAGGTTTCAAAGGGAGAGGCATGGGGAACAACAAAACCATGTAAAGGGTTGAAGGAACACCACAAAAAACACGTTTTATTGCTCTATATGGGTGCACAGACCATACATTCTTTACTCAAAGGCACAAATCCACTTCCTAGGCATAGGAGAAGGTTTACAACTCAAATGGAATCGAGAAACAAATTTTATAGAGTTTCCTTATGCCCAGAATGTCCCCCCCTTCTCAAATGATAAGTATTACAATATATAAATGATGAAAATTGGGAGTGAAAGAAGAGAATCTCGATCCCTTGTCTTTAAAGTTCAACCACCCACTAGTAATGCTCCCTGTGAATCCACCCATAGTTTGTCTAGTCTTGTTCCCTATGTCTATTCAGTGTGTTGAAGAAGGAATAAAAATGGATCGAATAAAATCAGATTTGGTAGTTGAAGCAATAAGATTCTACACTAGTTTCCTGAAAGATGTTTTCCCTTTTTTTTACCCACCTAACCTCGTAAAAATTAAATTTTGAGGCTCCCATGGCATAACCGATGTCAATACATTTCCAAAAGTGCCAAATTTGTTGAATTTATAGCACTGGATTAAAAAATATGTTCATTTGAATATTTGGGTTAGGTCCGTACAAAAATGGCAAAAACCAGTTAGCAGATCGGGTCCATGGGCCCAAAATTCATTTTGGCACTTCGTGCAAAAGTTAGCAAATTTTACAAAGTCCTCCCACAGCCCTGTAGGCCCAAAATCATTTTTGGTAAAAAAATCATCTTCGGACCTGCCGGCCTGCATTTTCCATTTAGGCAAAAATTCACTCCAAGGCCTATCGCCCCGCATGCAATTGGGGCTTGACATGTGTCTCTTTTTGCATAGGCAGAGGCGTGACTCATTTTTTCACTTTACGCCTTCTCGAGGCAAAAATTTCAATTTTCCTCCAATGACCTACCTTCCCCCTTTAACTTTTCAACATGGACATGTGTCCCTTTGCGGGCCTTAGGCATTTTTTCTTCTTTTGGTGCAAATATCCTCCACGGGCCCAAAACTGAAATTGCACCTTTTATACAAAAATTACAAAAGTAAAAATGTCTCTCTCAGGCCCATAAGCCCGCAACTTCACATTTTGCATTTGGAAAACAAACCTCCTCGGACTCGCGGGCCTGTCGACAAAAGTCTAAAATTTTCTTCCGTAACCTCTTCTATTGGCAATTAATGTATCCTATTAGGAATAGGACTGTTGTTAAGTATAATTAGTAGTAGCATCCGATAGAAGATAATGGCCCTGTAAGTACGATGCCGTCAATAATGTATAGTACGGTAATAGTCAAAAGTACAATAGGAATGTTGTGGTAAAAAGTAAATATTTGTCGTAAGTGGTCCGGTAATGTTAAAATGTCAAAGTTGGAGTAATGTTTTCAGAGAAGTAGGGTCTTAAGTGATTAGGAATTCTTAAATATTATATTGAAGCACTAATAGGAGGGAAAATAGAGTGCAGGTAACCATAAATATTTTGCATGTATTTTATTTTGTATAAAATTTGGTCTAAAAATGTGGACATCTTCCATGTGAAATGATAAAGTTTATCTTATCTTAAAAGATAAGCTTACATTGTACAGATAAGAGTTAAGGTATGGAATATGATTCGTCAGATCTGGATTTCTTATCCTATCTTAGAGATAAGATGAGATAAGCTTGGAAGTTCTACTGAAATAAAGATTGGCCACCCCCCTCATTTCAGCATAGAAGGAAGTAGTGAGAAATATTATATGAAGTGTGTAAAGGAAGCCATCAGTTTAAAGGTGTGTTGAAGAAGCAACATTAAGAGGTGTAATTTGTAAAGTTTCATCCCATAGTACCAAGTGGGATAGGCAGAGTGAAGTCAATAAAACTTGAAGTACCTTATGGGTGAGATTGTAACAATTTCACATTATAATTTACTCAGATATTTCAGAGGGTTCATCATCATTCCTTCTTACTCATAGCCGATAAGTATTCCTTGTGTTATGTTTGTTGTTGTGTTTCCATGCAAATACATTTGACCAAACTGAATATGGCTATGCATTAGTGAAATAATCATAACACGAGGAGTCCTCCGAGTGAAGAATTATCATAGGTGTCGGATTGGTGATGACAAGACCCATGCTTGTAAACTGCGCTCATTTGTAGAAGTCTGTAAAATTTTCAAAAGTTTCCCTGACAGCCCGCTTCCCTGCAACTATCAAAGGTACTTTGACACGTTGCTTCCTCATGGGCATCAGTAGAGGTGTGGTTTACTTTTATACTTCTACACCTTTTCAAAACAATGTAGCCAAAAATTCTTGGGAAAGGTTTGATCCTTTGACCCTGCCTTCCCGCTTTGACTCGAAACATGGCCAAGAATGTCCTTTTACGGGCCTTAAGCATTTTCTTGGATTCATTTTGTGCAAAGATCCTCCACAGGCTCATGGTCCCATAATTGTAAATTGTGCTCCTTTTGGAAAAAGTTTCAAAAGTTCCAAAATGCCCCTGAAGACCCTACCGACCCGATGTTTACACTTGAAGCAAAATTGGGACAACAAGGTCCTCTGCGGCCCTCGCATATACATTTAGCAGAAAGAAAACATCCATGGAAGCTTTCTTATGGAGCAAGTATAACTTGTGATCTTTTATGAAAAGTGAAAAATTCCAAGCATATCCTCCCGTACGCTCCACAATCTTCCTCCTTGGTGTCCTAATGTGCTTAACCTCCTCCATGTTAGCCCGCTTTTGGCAAAAAATTCCTCACCAAGGCCCACCGGCCCATAACTTGCAAAATATGAGGAGTTAGATCTCAAACTCTATCTTCAACATTAGGTTTGGAAAGGGATGAAGGGAGGGAGAACTTCCTATCTGATGGAAATGTGTTCTAAGGGACCTTGAAGAGCTTAAAATATATGAAAATCCTCCATATGATTGAAGCACAAAAAGGGGTAAAATGGTGTTAGTGGACCAAAAATAAGTGTGATATTATTTTGGATAATAATTTGGTTTGACTCATAGGGAACATATGCCTGCTACATGAAATGATCAGTGGCCTTGAAGCATCCATTGGGCATGGATTCTTCTTGGTAAACAAAAATCTGATCTAAACTTTGAAAATATGATCCCGGAGCCACTTGGAACATCACTGAAACTGGAGTTGATCTCGCCAAATTCCATTTTCAATGCACTATGCATGAGCAACAAAACACCACAACAAACTATGTAGAAAATTGGAAATCATACACACCCCAAGTGGGATATGTAGAGTGTGCACAAGTACTTCTTCTGCTGAAAGAAAACCTACCTACTCTACACTAACTAGAGAGATGGAAAATTTCAAGCAAAACCTGCTACTAGTGATGAGAACTAATTGTCCTTCCTTACAATTGGCAGCCATGCAATTGATGTGACACTGAATATGGATTCTTGTATAAGTGAAAAAATAATTATAAGCCGATCCTCCACCCAAATCATCAAGGTGTCAGACACTGGAAATAAGAAAAATACCTCTTTTAGTTGCTCTGTATTTGGATTGAAGAGGCATTGCAGCTGATCCTTGGTACTTAGATACTCATCCTCATGCTCAGGAGTAAGCATGACTGGTGTTGGATTCTCCCTTGGCTCAAATGAATCCAAGTACCTAATTGAGAAAAGTCTAGTCCTTTAAATTTCCCACTTCTCTGATATTTAACTCCAAAAATGGAGTCTTCTTACAGATCTTCCTGGATGGATGGTGTGGAAGAGATGATGTCATCCTCTTGCTCTTTTCCTTCCTTCTTCTGTGAATAACATGGAAGATTCATAGCTTCCAACCTTGGTTCTAGAGGGCTATTATGAAGTCCATGTTGTTGTCCTTGAATGCTCTCCTTCATAGCAGCAGGCTTATGTGCTTGGATGGTGGATGATGGAGGAGAAAATGATATGATCTCCATGGGCTCCTCTCCATCAAAGCAATCCTCCAAGTTAGATAGATAATCTGCCTCTTTTTTTTCCTGTTGCATGTGCTCAACCTCTTCCATGGTGTCCTCCTGATATGAAACTTTCTCACCATGGTTACCCTCATCTTCAAACATGAAGTTTGAAAGCTCAAACCCTTCTTCAGCATTAGAGTTTGAAGGGGATGAAGTGGGAGGAAGAACTAAAGTTTCTTATGTGGTCTTCTTTGTACTTAAAGCCTCGTGAACTGTATGGTTCTCCTCCATTATGGATTCATCAATCAAATCAGGAACTTCAAATGAAAGCAAAAAATATTCAATAATGCTTCCTTCATCAAGTGGTTTCAACTCTGATTTGATCTCTTCCAGTTTCTCCTCTTTAGTAGGACTTGGAGCTAATTGTCCTTCTTCCTTGTTGACTAATTGTGCAACTTGAATTGGATCAACATTTTCTTTAAATAAAGTGCCAACATGGGCACTGCATTCAGAGAAAATTGATTACTGATCATCTTGTTCTTTTTCTGTTGTAAACTCAACCTTAGCCACCACTGAATCTTCATCCTTGACCTCCTATGTTGGCTTAACCATTAAGGGGATCTTTGTAATCCCAAATTTGAGAGCTAATCTGACCAAGCTTCTAATATTTTCTTATCTATTTGGCTCTTCTTCTTTCGACTCTCCTTGACTGGTTGTCTGATTTTCATCTTCCCAACATGGATTTGGGGATGCAAGAGGAGGGGTAGGTTAGGATTCAACTAGTTTTGTTGTTATTTGTGGTGGTGAGGGAAGTGGAACTTCTTGTTTCTTTAGAGGGAGTGACTACTTAGTAGGGAAAAGGGTAGAAGAATTGAGATGAGATGGAGAAGGGAAATCAACACTTGGGGCAGCAAGTGGGAAGCTTGACTCTTGATCATGCTAAAATGATAAAGCTTGAGAAAGAGAAAATGAAGGACAAGGAGCTGGTAATTGACTTACCTATTGACAAGGTTGTCTTTAACTTTACTCATATGCCTCGATATCCTCAACCCACTATGCAAGTTGAGGCAGCATTTCAGCCATGAAGTTAATCTTCTCCTGAGGGTTGTAATGTCTTAGCATAGGGCCGACCCATGGACAAGGTGCCCTATAGCCAATCATGAATGCTTTCATCTGAGATGTGGTCCTTGATTGTACCATATGAGCCTCCATTCTCAGAGTTTCCATCTACAAATTAGCTTCTTCATGTGTGGAACTACCTCCAAAATCTGTATATACATGCTCTGTAATAACTATATAGTTTAGCAAATGACCAAACTAATTTAAATCTGGCTCACCTAGATATCCATAGTGTTGATTTTCATTGTGAAACCTTTTTGGAGGTGTGTTGAAGTAACCTGGAGATGGATCTCAATAGCACTATTGCTACAAGTGTGAATTCCAAAATGGAAATGAATTCATGATTGTACAACTTCATGAATGGCATAATATGAAAGATGTGGAAAGAAAGATGAATGAAGATGGGTAGAAATGGATGGAAAAGGTCTGCAACTTCAAAGATTAGGTTGTTGACCAGATGGAGTCACCATATGTGCTTTCCATGTGCCTCCAAAGCTTGAATCTCACCAAGAACACATCAACTTGATGAAATGAAGTGGTAAGGTTCTTTAAAATTATCCCACCGGGCGTGCCAGAACTGTTAGGTGTGGTAACATGGTGCCTTAAGATTTTTTGTCTGATAATGAGACACCTCTAAAATATGGAACCCTAACTTTTGTGGTGTCCCACCGGATGTGCCAAAACTATTAGTGTAAAATCACAGCACCCCTGAATGGCCTGGTTTTGTGTGGGGCATTCGGTGTGATCTACATAACATTGGACCATCTCTCAAGTTGTGGGAATTTCAAACCTAAGATGGACCTCCTGAGAAATATGGTTCTTGTTCCTAAACTACATGCCACAATCTACTCTAATGCAGGAAAAATTAATCTATCCTAATCTAACCATTCCAAGGAACCAGAGAGAAAGAAAGAGTGAAAGAGAGCCTACACTAAAGCGGTGATACAACAGAAAAGGAAAGAGGTGAGATACTCTATTGAGGGACAATGAAATGGAGGAAAGAGGAGATGAGGGAGGCCAGACAGAAGTGACACAAACCCCATATCCTAATCCACCATCAAAACTCCATGAAACGCAACACCCTACACCTACAAATGTGAAATATATGCACAAAAATAAGATTTGAAAGGGAGAGGCACGAGGAACAACAAAACCATGCAAAGGGTTGAAGGAAAACCACAAAAAACACATTTTATTGCTCTATATGGGTGCATAGACCATTAGATTCTCTCCTCAGAGGCACAAATCCGCTTGCCAAGCATAGGAGAAGGTTTACAACTCAAATGGAGTCGGGAACAAAAATTGACAGAGTTTCCCTACACCCAGAATGTCTCCCCCTTCTCAAATGATAATTATTACAATATATATATGATGAAATTAGGGAGAGAACAAAGAGAATCTTGATCCCTACTCTTTAAATTTCAACCACCAACTATTAATGCCCCCTGCGAATCCGTCCACAATCTTTCAAGTATCATTCCCTATGTATGTTTGGCGTGTTAAAGAAGGAAGAACGACGGAATGAATGAAATTAGATCTGGTAGTTGAATTAAGAGAATTCTTCATTAATTACCTAGAAGATGTTTTCCCATTTTTCACCCACCTAACCTCAAAAAAATAAATTTTCAGGTTCTTATGGCGTAGATGAGGTCGAGACCTTTCCAATGGTGTAATTTTTTTTGAATTTAGAGCACTGGATCGGAAGATATGTTCATTTGAATATTTGGGTCGGGTCCATACAAAAATGGCGAAAACTAGTTAGAAAAATGGGTCCACGGGCCAAAATTCATTTTGGCACTTCTTGCAAAAGTTGGCAAATTTTACAAAGTCCTTCCACATCCCTGCAAGCCCGAAATCACTTTTGGCAAAAAATAATCTTTAGGCCCACTGGTCCGCATTTTCCATTTGGGTAAAAAGTCACTCCATGGCCCATTGGCCTGCATGCAATTGGGGATTGACACATGGCTCTTTGTGTATCGGCAGAGGCACAACTCATTGTTTCACTTTATGCCTTCTCGAGGTAAAAAGTTCAATTTGCCAGCGACGACCCACCTTTCCACTTTAACTTTTCAATGTGGAAGCGTGTCCCTTTGTGGGCATTTTTCTTCATTTGACTTTAAGATCCCCCCACGGGCGTGCGGGCCCGAAATTCACTTTGAGATCTATTTGCAAAAAGCACAAAAGTTCCAAAAGTCCCCGCAGACCCACTAGCCCAAAATTTACTTGGGAAAATTTCCCTCTTCGGGCCCGCCGGCCCGCAGTTTCCATTTCGTTAAAAGTATAAAAATCTCCCACCACCCTTCCTCTCCTCATTGGAAAAAATCCTTAAAAACTCCCATTGGTCGGCTTTTAGGAAAAAATACCTTCCAAGGCCCATCGTCCTATAACTTGCAAAATATGAGGAGTTAGAAGGACTTCTTTATATTTTTGGAAAGGGGAAGAAATTTCCTATTTGATGGAAATGTTTTAAGGAAACCTTAAGTGCACAGAACATATGAAAAATTGGATTGAAGCACTAAAGGAGGGAAAATGGGTGAAGTTAGAAAAATAAGCATGAGCTTATTTTGGATAATAGGTACCCTAATTCGTATGCATAACTCATAAGAAAGATCTCTATTAAATGAGTTGGGAAAAAAATTGTGCTTTGGTTCTAATGTTTTTTGTATTGTGGTAATTCTCCTTGATACAGTGAGCTTGTGGGAGGTTTTGACCCTGAATTCTCTTAACTCGTTGTTACATAGTTTGAGATTTCAATTTTTATCATTGATTTAACATTTTTCTTTACTATTAAAACCCCCTTAAGAGTTTTTGAGCTCTTTTTGAAAGAGGTCACCATTATTGAGCCTAAAAATCTTCGATGCAATCTGGAATATATGTGATTTTTCTTAAAAACCTAAAGAAAAGTGATAGATTCAAATCTATTGCTTCTAAAAAACCCAACTCGCATTGAGTTCTAGGCTTGTTTAGCCATTGTAATGGCTTCTTATTATTTTTAGATCTATCCATTCTTTTACATACCCATTGTTGTATCCTTTCTAGGTATTTGATTTGATTAGTTTGAATTTTCCTTTGTGCAGTCTCTTTGTAGATCTATAAAAATGAATTATTGTGGAAATAATCAAGATTTAAAACACATCCTTTTGTGAATAATCTATACTTCCTCAAAATGAAGAAAATTTTTATTTAATTTTTAATATTTTTGTTCAAAGCTCAGATTGTTTTATCTATTAGTATTACACCTTGATGTGTTCATGACCTGAAACTTGGAAACTATCTTATAGCTCTACAATTATGCCTCATATCTGGCATATCTTGGTGGTGAGATTACAAATTTGTCCTTCATGTGACCAACTTGTTATTAGATGTAAGTATATTCACTGATGTTCTATTTATTATAAAATTGGAAATGATCCTGAAAAGTGTTTTCTTGATATGTATCTGTGACACTTAATTTAGATATATTTATCTTCTTATTTTCTCATTGATCCTGACATCATCTATTCTTTTTTATCCTAGAATTTTGCACTATGTGTTTTAAATGCATATTTTGAAATAAGTAAACTCTTTTTCTTATAGGTTTTTTATGTTTGGAAAGATGCATAAATGTGATGCAATTAGTTCATTTATTCATTTTAATCCTTTCATAATCCGAAGCTCTTGCATTTTCCTGGAAATTATTCATTTACTTCATACTTAAAATTGTACTTGTAAACTTGTTCATTCTTTGATTCTTATATGTTTGAAAATTCCTCAAATATATTGCTTGTTACAATCTATTACATTGTTGCTATGATAAATGCTATATTTGATGATCCTTCCCTGATGATAATGCAATTTTCCTATGACCCATTTCTTCAATATTTGCACTAAGATATCAAGTTTCCTTTATCATTACATAAAATCAAGCTGATGTTTCTTTACTTAGAAAAACATTTTACCTTCTTGTACTATACTTGATCAATTTATTTCTTCCATGGAATCATGAACTCAAATCTTATTCTGTAATTTGTAGTGATCTTTAGTGATGAGAACCAAATTTTTCATTGTATTAATTAATCTGATTGGTGAGTTTTGGTGGCAATGTTTCTTGCATCTATAGTAAGTTCCTGGAATCTGTATTGTACTCTATATTTTAATAGATTATGTGTTCATATGAAAATTTCAAGAATGACTCCCTCCACATTTGATTCCTCCATGTCCTTTCCTATTCTTAAATTTTTTTACATCATTATTCTCTATTAGCACAACTGTAGCTTTTCATTCGTATTCTGAGCTTCATGATAATTATATATAATTTTAAATAACAACTGTAATCAGCATTGTATCAATATATTGATGTTGTAAGTTGTATTGTGCATCATCTTTTAGTTCACTTCTATGAGCTTGCTCATTTGTACCCGACATATAATGTGTAAAAACTGCTCTCTTGATGCAATTTGTGAATAATGTGTAGAATCTTTTTACACTTATTTTGTACAAAAGCTAATATGAATTGGTAATAAAATTATTTTGTACTTGTAAATTCCATTTCCAGATGTAACTTAATATGAAATCTACCAAGAACTGGTCAAGATTGTTGTTTTATCTATGCTGTAGAAAATTGCACTCATTTCATCTTGACTCCTGTAGCTTTGAAGGTTTCTTAGCAGTTGTATATTTTCTTAATATTTTCCTTTATTTCTTTTAAACTTGAAGCAATCCTTTTCTTGAAATTTATATTATTTCAACTTATCCTACACACTTATCAGCTAGTTAGAAAAATATGAAATGAATAGGTTTTTCTTTTATCGTCTAGTTGATTTCTTCTTGTGACATGGTCCTAAAAAATATATTTCACTCATTAATTCTTTTCTGTACTTCTGATTTTCAAGGTCATCTTATGGAATTCCACTTGTTTAAAGTTATGAGTATAGTATGAATAAAATCAAGAGCTCTAACATTCTATTTTTCATCTTTCAGGTACAATGCAACAAATGATGGAGATTAAAAGATAAACGACGAGGAAAACCAAATTCAACTATGGAAAATCCATCCAAATAAGAAATGATGGATTTCCTTCCTCATTTATTCATAATTTTACATGTGTATTTTCCTTTATCGCCCTGATTTCAAAGTTATACCCATGATTTTTTTGGGTCCATTATACTTCTAAATTATGAATAAATGAAAATATCTTAATGTGATGAGTTGTAATTACCTCCTTTCGCATTAATTTTCATTAACGTGGTGTTAAATGGGTTCTTTGCAACTTATACACACTAGTAAATTTTCACTTAATCATAATTAATGAACTCAAAAGAAATTAATAAAACTGAAATGTGAATAAAAGATAAATAGAAACCTACTTCATCCTCTAAAGTGGACTTTCCCTTTGCATGTTTTGGACTCTCCACCTTCAATCTATCCGGTCTTTCCCTTCTATTTTACGGTCTTACAATGGTTTATGAAGTGGATGATGCATGATCATGATGGAGATGTGATATGGAAAGACACCTTAGGTAGAAGATTGACATTTTAAAACCATCATAGCAGAAATTCACTTCCTTTTATACTTAGTTCGGCCCCTCACACGAATCCCTTCAATCTAAGAAATGAATGTTTGAGTTGACCTCTCGCACAGGTACGAGAATGTTAGGAATCATTATGTTAGTGCTTACATTATAGTGTGAGTAATTACGTGAGTAATTATATGAAGTAAATATAACGTAATGTAATTGTAAATGAGTTGTTGAAACAACTCATAGTGATCAAATAGTATATTGTTACGTGAGTAACAATACACTTTGTTAAGAGATTTGTTGGTTAAACAATCTCCATAATTATAGGAATACCTTTCCTATATATTTGTATGCTGCGGATGTTTGAGATATAACATAGAAATATAATATTATTGTGAGTTATTTCATGTGTAAATCTGTTGCTGCAATAACATTTTGTTTCAGAGCAGGTGAATTTGCTGAAAGAAATTAGATCCGATTGCTTCATAGAGTGCTAAAGTTGTTTAAGGGCTTCTCCAAATTTCTGGTTGCCCTGGTAATGTGTTTTCAGTCTTCAGCTGTGCAACATATTTGGATCTAATTTTTATTGCAGACTTCTGCCATGGTATCAGTTTGACATCTATTACAATTTAAGGTGTAGAAGAGTTTAGTTTTGACTACTTGATATTTGTTCCACATCAAGACCATTTGATTCCCATACTGAAATTCACGGATTGGATGTATTTGGTAAAAGAAGATTGTGTTTGCAGTTCAGGCATGAAGAACAACTCCAAATTCAAGTAAAACTCAGTCATGAACAGATTTTAGGTCTGGTGATGAATTCAAATATTTCTAGTACCATTGCAAAGATATTTAAAGCACCTTTCCAACGCATTTTTCGGTTTCTAAAACGGAGCTTTGGTTGTCAAATTATGAGAAAATCATTCTCTCACTTCAATGAAGCCGTGAGTTTTTGCAGCCATTTGTGATTGGCTAATTTTTTAATTTTTAGCAAAGACTATAGTTTGAAAATTTTAATTTTACTATAGTTTTTGTTTAATAATTGCATTTTAAGGGCAATTATTACGTTTTTAGCCAAATTAATATTTTTCCGACACCATTTTTCTAGGCCTTTCACATTTTTGGAATCCTCATTTCCTCCCAGTTCCAATGAGTGATCACACGATAAATTTTCTCTCCATCCAGAGTAATTTTTTAATCGTTGATCCAATTTTAATTCAAATTGGGCCATTTTACAGGAAATTGTAACTTCAATAACTTTTACACGGTAACTCGAAATTGAGCGCCGTTTTTTTCAAAAGTGCATATTTTTTTATTCCTGTCCTATTGGTTCTAAGTTTGGGAGAAAATAATTTTTTTTGAAAATTACCCTCTATTTTGGTCATCTTGTGGATGCATTATCGGTTGTACCTGACGTCCTGAAATAAAAGGTTTCACATTGAGGGGAGAAGCTTAAATAAATACAATGTGGAAACCATGTAGTCTCATGTTCAGATCCAGCTAAGTTAAGTAGCATATCAATGGAGGATGGAGGCATCGGAGGTTGGAGGTTAGACAACGACCTCTCGTCAGTCACCAACGATGGGGCCGCACAAAATGATTTGGTGGCACAGGTGTGCAGTGTGAGTACTTGTTTTTCAATTTGCAGTGTTCTTGTTGCTTTGAGTGGTGTGATTTATTGTTAATACTAGAAAGGAATTGTATAAGAGAGTATAAAACTACGGAGATCCTCTGACTGCAGAGATCCTTTGACTGCCGTACTTCGTTAGAAGATGATCGGTTAGCGAATACGTTCATTGGCAATGGTGATCATGTGTAGCAAGATCAAGACAGCAAGATCCAGTTAGTATGATACAACACAATACATTTTTCCCTTTCTGATTTCTTATTTGGAATTTCACATTATGGGGGGGAATTCATACATATGTTCCATTCCCATTCTGCACCCAAAACGACTTAGTCAAGGAAAGCTTCCAGTGGCAGTGGCAATTTTCTATGTTGTTTGAGATCGAGTGGCAGCGATCAATGACAGAGACTATGATTAAGAACATTACAATTCTTATAGGAAGTAATGTGAATTATTTTTAGTATTTCTTCTATTGTGCAATTTTTGAGATATGTCAGTTGTGTTTCCTACATAATTCCCTAAAGGAAAAGCATTGTGAACAGATGAAAGCACAAAAGAAGAGTAACATCATGATATTGAGGTTGTTGGTTGTCCTGTAAAACCATCCTTGTTGAGGTTGTTGGCTGTCCTGTAAAACCATCCATGTTGAGGTTGTTGGTTGTCCTATAAAACCATCCATGTTGAGGTTGTTGGTTGTCCTGTAAAACCATCCATGTTGAGGTTGTTGGCTGTCCTGTAAAACCATCCAGATCATGAACACGCACGGGCGGCACGCTGCAGAAGGAAGTGTAATTGTTTTTCTCCCATGTTTGCACTAAGGGGGGGAATGTTAGGATTTCATTATGTATTAGTGCTCACATTATAGTATAAGTAAGTTACGATTAGTAATTATGTGATAGTAATTGAGTTGATATGTACAATGTCATATTGTTATAATATAGTTGTTTCAACAACTCATATTGATTCGATAGTAGTTTTGTTGTACGTGAGTAACAGTTATAAACTTTGGTAAGAGATTTGTTTGTTGAACAATCTCTATAATTCTAGGAAGTAGTTCTTCCTATTATATTGGCTATATATTAGCCAAACATGTTGTGCAGAGATATATATAGAAATATAATAAATTATTCTGTGTGTTTTTTTACCTGTGCAAATCTGATGCTGCACTAATCAGATATTTGTGAAGATATTGAATATGCAGATTCATTTTTTGGGATAATGAGGTAGCCTATTTGTGTTGTGTAGACATTTGTAGCCTTACTGATTTACATCAATTCTTGCATGGAGTCTCAGCGTAAGCCAATTTGTGTTTCCCTTTGCTAAAATTAACCTTTCTGAATAATCAGATGTATTTTCATCCTTTGATACATCTTCTGGTGCATAATGAGGGGTCTATGTAAGATCATATTCATTTTATGTCAACATGCTTGTGATGGAGTGTGTAATAATTATATAAAATTTTGTCCTTTATTGGCTATTAGGATTGTTCCATTTTGTTTAAATATAGGAGACTCCTTACCCAACAGATTCTAACCAATGATCATGGCTATTTTGAAGCACAATCTTTACATGTAGAAATATTGTCTGACCCGTTGAAATATCCTTGACGGTAGTTGAGATCCTGCATTTATCTTGTAGCAAATTCTATTCTATAGTTCATCCGGTATAACTCAAGATTCAAATGGTTATAAGCTTTCCTCATTATCCATTATTCTATGGTGCTTGGTTAGAAATAAGCCTGTAAATTATGAATATTTTGGGGGGCTCTCCATAATAATGTTTTTATGGTGCAAATTTTATTGAAATATTAAGTAACCTTACGATCATCGCTATGACTAGTGATAATAAACTGGGTGGGAAATAATAGTGGTCCAGGCTATTTATCTAGGTCTGATAAAAGTATCCTTGGGGGTGAGCTTGGCCATGTTCATTTCTATGCATGCTAGGTTTGTTATAGCAAATCTAAGTCCCCTAGGTTTCACTAGAGGTGCCGAAATCAGGTGGGAGAGCATAACTGTAGAGATTCATGGTTTATGCCAAATTTACTCCTTTGAAACTAATAATTAGTGATTGTGTTCCTTTACTAAATCTGTGCAACCGTATCCTATCCTCACTCAAAATAGAAGGCTGATTTCTGCAGATCTCATAGGTCCTAACATGGTCTTCCATTCCCATCACAACTAGTGTGTTGGTACTTACTAAGTATACATGCATATGATCAGATGCTTGAACTCTAATTTTCATATATTCAACTTCCATATTTCATCCACCATCTTCATTGTATAGATTTTGATACACTCTTTTGATAAGGATGTAGCATCTGGTCCTAGCTGACCTATATGGCCTTGGATTTTCGATCACATCATTCCAACTCTGAAGTTCTTAAATTTCCCAACTATCATGTGTGTATTTTTAACTTCTATGGGTCAGACCTGTATGGATAATAATTTTCCTTATAAAACCCTATATTTCAGGAGTGAGGAATGTTAAAATCACGTCCATGGGGGTCACTTTGGGTAAGTCACTTAGAACACTCATTGCAAATGCATAGAAAAGGAACCGTTTGCTTCATACCATCATATGCCCATAGTTTGATGCACATGGACATTATGGATGATTTCCCAGCCACAATGGAGCTCACAGTCCTGAGGGACACTTAACTATGGACTCAAAATATGAATTCTGAACTTCTCCTCATTCAGATGTAGATACTGTAAAGAGCCCTACTCATCTGTCCTTTAACAAGTAGCACAACCATCAAGAACCATGATTCAAATTGATTCAAGTTGTCATGCTAGTTACATTCATATAGATATTACACGCTAGATGGATTTGAACTATATATGGTTTGAGGACTCTTTAAAGTTGTAGATAGTCACACTGGGAATCAGTGATGCAGGAAAATTATACTTTAAATGGAAGACACTAACATTAATAGATGTAGGGTATTACTACCTAATGGTTATGATTTGAGTTCCATTCAACTAATGATCTAGAGGGTTGCAGGATTTTGTGACACTTAGGGCCTTTGCATCCATCCATTCCATATGGCCAAACCCAATAAAAGGGCACAAAAATTCTGTTTAGAATTCACACTTCTAGTAGTCTACATGACCATATAGAAGGTCCAAGAACCATACAAAGGGGTTCGGTTGATAGACCTATATGGTGAACATATAAGTGTAATTTCCAGTCATAGTTTCCAGAATGAAGCATGGATACATGTTCATTTCTCAGGATTTTTCTTAGTTTGTGCATCTAGGGAAAGACCAGTGTTATAGGTCATTTTTACATGGGCTAAGTACATATTGACCTCTTGTATTTGGGTATCTTATCTTGGTAGCATATTGTAAACACTAATTACCAGGTACCAATGATGTTGTTATGTATTGTATGATTATTGTCTAGGAAATTGGGCCTAATCAAAGTTTGCTCCTAGTATTTTAACCTTACAGTCCTTGATGTTTAGTATTGTTATGCATTCTATAAGGGTTCCTGATCCCTTTATTAAATCTATTTTTTAGGTAATGTAAATAATAACCACCTTCTCATTTTTTTCTTTGAATTTTCCCCCAGTTAAGCTAGAAGGAACATGGTGATCCACAATTCTGTGCTTGAAATCCACTTATTGAATTCACAAATTCAAGTTTTCATAGAGAACTTTATTAAATTTGAGGTCTAACATATACATTATCCTCTTTTAATAATGGATCTCTGAATCTCTCGTATTTAATATCATGACATAGGCAAATTTCAAGGAGCTTCCCTTTCTTAGAGAGACTAAGGCCACGATTTTAACTAGTTGAAACCAGTAACATGAAGAAACTGAAAATGAGACATGTACCTTTATTTTTCTCCAAAGACCAGTCCAAACCATGAAGAATGTCTCAATTAGATCTGAAACCTGATCTGGAAGGTCTATGGGCTTGTTTATGAGAATCTGAAGCTCGTTCTTGTTCTCTAAAACAAACACAAATTATGGTACTGTTGTAGTTCGATGAAAACAAACCAAATACCAGATAGGACATGACCTTCTAATAGCTAGTAAAATATATTTTTTGATCTGGTCTCTATCACTAATTTTATCTCCATCTCTAAGCATGTGCTGAAGTTGATCTAAAGTCTTTTATACGTTATGAAATTGTTGCACCTAAGTAGTATTTTCCAACTATTGTACTATATCTATCATGGATAATTTTTCAGCAGTAACGTCAAATTCATTACCCTTATGCGGATCCATCATGTAACCTGTAAGATTAAATTTATCTCTTTCATCCTTATGGGCTACAAGTTGTTCTGTTATGTTTTCATCCAAAACCAATTCTTGAAAAAGGGGAAAGATAGGATCTTCATCCAATGATTTTTTTTTCCTTTTTCATGTCCAAAGGAGACCTTAGCAACAAGAGGCTCTGTATACTAGAAGACAAATGATGAAATTAAAAAAGTAGTTAGCTCTATGGGTTGCTCCTCACCTATGCAATCTTTAAAATATGATAATAAATCAACCTCTTCACTGTCAAGCTCTGCAACACACTCTCCTTGGATCTCAATCTCCTTTTAATTTGAAACTGATTCTTCTTATTTTGATGACTTTACAAGCTCTGACTAATCAATAACATGTTTGAATATAGTTCCTTCATACACACTGCTTTCAGAACATGAATATTGGTGATCATCTTCCACTTGTGCTTGATCTTCTACAAAATAAAATTGTACCTCTTACCTAGGTTCTTTCTATAACTCTATAATACAATCCAACTAAAAATTTGAAATTCATTGTTACAAGTTCAACATGAAATCAAAACTTCTATTCTCTTCAATTTATTACCCCTCTTGGTTAGTTTTAGGATCTTCACCTTCATGTATTGGTACTGTGGATAAAGGAGGAGGAGTAGGTTAGGTTTATATCTGATCGTGAAATTTTTAGACAAAGGAACGGGATTCAAACTATGCATTTGTGGAAGTGGGATTTGGAAAAATAATAGAAAGAAAACTTGGAAACTTAAAATTGGGCCTATATGGTATTTTGGAAGATAAGTGGCATTTTTTACAATAGCTTGAATACTTAGAAACTGATAAATGGGTTGCATTGGTTATAAAGGAAAGTATGTGGGCATTGGATTGTTGGAACATAATTATTAAGTGGTATGGCCAACCCTTAATGTATATGGGTCCATCACTAATATATATAGGTTAATATTTAATAATATGAAATATTTATATTTCTATTATTAAATATGATAACCTAGGTATAAAATTTTGGTTAAATGTTTAATATCTTGAAATGATTATCTTTCTAATATTATATATTATAAACCTAGGTATATGTCTCAACCAATAAGGTTAAAAAGGTGGGTCGGAAGACATACCTAATCACCTAGTATTAAAATAACTATAGGTCCTCATTTGATATGTTTGAATGAAATACCAAAGGTGAATATTATTTTAGCCTTGTGATTCGAGTTAGAAGGAGGAGGTGAAAGTTAATGGATGCAAGTTTGGTTATTGGAAAGTAAAAGGTTATTTCATAGTGGTTTTTACCCTATTTTGGGTTTTCTGCTATAAACATTGTGTCAGTGTATTCTTCCTTTTGGTATGTATTACTGAATTAATATGTTATGTAATTTTATTTATTACAGTGCATAATGTTTAACATTTAATGCTTTATGGTTTATGTTAATATTTAAATGCATTGGTTGATTAAATTTGTAATAAATAGAATCCTCTAAATTCTAACATGGTGTAAGAGCATGGTTTAAATTAAATAGGTTAGGTATAAGTTATTGTATTTAAATTATTTAATTTTTACAGGGTTTTTCAGCCAACCCGAAAGGGTATTTAAAATGATCAAGCCCCCCACCCTTCTTTCCAATTTTTGTGCAATCTAATATTTTTGTTTTGTGAAGAACTAATGTGAATACAAAGGAGAAAATATTGGATAGATTATTACCTTCCGTGAAAAATCGTGTGAAAGACCTCGTAAGGGCTAAATAATGTGTAAAATATTTTCCTATATTTCTATAGTTTTAATGTGTGTAGGTTAAATGCTGTCAATTGTAAAAGGAAAGAGCAAATGAAGGAGGAGACAAGTTTCATGAAAATAGGGATTTCAATTTACTTCATTGGCTGGGTGAAACTCTTCTTCCCTCTATAAAATCACGAGTTTAATCTATATTCTCATAAATCTACTTGCACCTAGTAAAATTCTTTAAAACTTTTCTTTTTCCTTCAATCCCCTTTAATAAGGTTTATATCTATTTTTAAATACTATAGTTTATAATTTTTATAGAATATATGTTGTTTTTTATTTACATTATATAATCTCTATAACACTTTTTTAAAAGTGTATATATTTTTACATTATAAATTATAATAGGTCATTATAGTGTATTAAAATATAACCTCCTTAATATTATACAGAAGAAGAAATTCTAGAATTTAACATGCTGGAATTTCACATTTTGGAAATACACAAGTTTTGGCTTCATTAAATTTGATGGTCAAATGACCGTCACGATAGACCAAAAAATAATCCATTATATGACGGTCATTTAAACATCAAATTTAAGTTGGTATGATCTTTTTCTACCTTAATTTTTTCATAAATTTGAATTTGTTTTCCATTCTTAAGGGTTTCTTCTTCACTTCTATATGGTTGGAAATATTTTTTATATAAGTTTGGGGTATAATGTAGATCCCTTTATATTGTGGGTTACTATTTTGATCATGGGAGGTTAATTAGTATGCATTGTAATGAAATAATTATTTATGATCAAATAATTTCATTAGATTTATAAAATCTAAATATGATTCTATTAAAAGTGTTGTTTTTTTTATAAATATGTATCTAACTCTATGGTACATTGTATATTATAATGGGGTTTGTTTTACAGGTTTAAGAAAATAATGGCATCCAAATACTTCTGTCTTGACAAAACCCAAATCCTAAATGGAACCAACTACAACATTTAAAAGATTAGGGTCAAATTATAACTTATGGTGGGGAAACTCTGGATAATTATTTCTAGATCTGAGGTTTCTCCCACTGATTATCAAGCAAATGAAGATAACATGAAGGCATTCTAAAAATAAATATAAGAATTTATTTCCATGATTCTATGTAATATGAATGATGAGTACCTTCTACATATTGGTAATATCAAACATCCAAAAGAGGTATGGATGCAACAAGAATCCATGCATGAAGGTACATGCTTATCTAAAATTATTAAATTAGTAATAGAATTTCTTACAAGTCCTATGACTTGAGATGAAAAAGTAGTTAATTTCTTAGCCAAAATTAAAAATATTAAAGTAAATTTGGATGGATAGAATTGTGATTTAATTGGTAATAATTAATCTACTTTATTATTCAGTTAAATATACATGGAAGATTACGGAGTTTATTTCGATCTTGAACTATAAATATTAGAACGAAAATGATCTACCTGATTTAAAGACCTTGAGTTCTCTTCTGATATAGGAAGAGCAAGTCATGATGAACTTTGAATCTAAGGAGAATTCCTCTCAGGTATTTCTTTCTCAAAATTCAAAGTTAAAACCACACAAGCCCTTCTTAGATCAGAAATTTTGATCTAAATCTTCTTTTGTTGACAAGAAAAGTTTTTCTTCTGATTAATTGTGTGTTAGATTTAGTGGTAAATGTCATAAATTTTGTAAATTTGGGCATAAAAAGGAAGATTGAAAATCTAAGAAACCTATCCATAAAAAAATTAAAATTTTCTTCTAAATATAATTTAAGTAAAAATGATAACTCTAATTATATTCCTAAAACTGTTTAATTATATGTCACATTCTATTCTACCTCTAATTCTAAATGGATTCAAGATTCACGTGCATCAAATCATATGATTGGTGTTTCAAATTCTTTGTTTGATGCTGTGAAAATAAATTAACGTGTGTATCTTGGTGATAACTCATATTTAGAAGCAATAGAGAAAGGAAAAGTAATACTTTTTAATGGTGTGTTGAATAATATTTTATTTTTTCCTAAGCTCAAAAAGAACCTTTTATCATGTTCTCAATTAACTCATGATGGTTTGTCTATTCAAAATTTGAAAGATACTTGGTATATCAAGGATAGTGATGATAATATAATAGTTGAAGGAATTCAAAGAAATGGTTTGTATATTTTTGATGATTTATCTTCTGCATCCTATTTTGTTTCTCAAATTTTGAATAATTCAAAAATATGGCATGAAATATTAGGACATGTTAATTACCGAAGTTTATATGAAATGGATAGATATAATCTTTTAAAAGGTTTTCTTGTGCTTTCTACTTCTCATGATGTGTGTGAAGGGTGTTTACGCTAAAAAAAAAGTGTTGAACTCTTTCACTCACATCTTGAAGAGAGTTCCCCTTCTCCACTATAACTTATTCATGGTGATGTTAGAGGACCTCTTAAAGTAGCTTTGTTAAATGGTTCTTTATATGATGTGAATTTTATTGATGATTTCACTAGGATGATTTGGTCATATTTTCTTAAAAATAAATCTGATGTACTTGAGAAATTTAAGGAATTTAAAGCATCTATTGAAAACTCTTCAAATTATAGAATTAAGAGACTTAGAAAAGATAATGGGGGTTAATATGTTAGAAAAGAACTTGAATTTTTATTTATTGATTGTTGTATTAAAATAGATTTAAATTCTCCTGATTCTGTCCAATCTAATGGTGTTGTAGAATGTAAGAATGGGACTAATTTAGATATGGCTCACACTATGCTTCATTATGCTGGTATTCCCAAATTTCTATGGGTAGAAGTAATCAACACAACAATCTACATTCTAAATAGGGTTCCCACCAAAGCTATTCATCCTTCAACTCCTTTAGAAAAATGGTCAAATCAAAAACCTGATATTTCTCATCTAATAGTTATTGGTAGTCCCGCTTCTTTATACATTCGTAAAAAAAATTGAAAGAAACTTGATATGACTTATTTTTCTTGTGTTTTCATTGGATATGATATTAACACTGAAAATATAAGGACTTGAGACCCTACAAAATAGAAGTAACTTAAAACTGCAATGTGGTGGTTTTGCAAAAATGATTTTGTTCATATAATAATGGTAAAGATGTTCCTAACTCTATCAATATTTCTAATGGTGGTTCTGATTCTAGTAATTATGATATAGTAAATGGTCATGATCATGTTTTATGTGTTAATAATATGAATAAATCCCATATCTCCTTATCTAAGAAAAAAAATGGGCTCAATCTATGTTAGAGAGTTATAATTCTATTGACCTTAGGAAAATGACCAAAATCCATAATACCTACTATGCATTAATGAACTTATATGAACCTAAGCCGAAAATGTTTGAAGGAGCTTCTTGAGATGTGAAGTGGATCAATGTAATGTTCGCTGAATATAATTCCCTAATTAAAAATCAAACTTGGGATTTGGTTCCACATCTAGAAAAAAGAAGTATTATAGGTTCAATCTTGTTATACAAAGTAAAATATATTGTTGATGGTATTATTGACAAACATAAAGCTAGACTTGCTGCTAGAGGTTTCACTAAGAAACCTAGCATAGATTATGTTGAGACATTTCCCCTATAGCTAAAATTATTACTGTTAGGAACTTATTTGCAATTACCACTCAATTTGGGTGGTAAATCCATAGAATGGATGTGAAATATGTGTTTTTGAATAGTTATTTAAAATAAGACCTTTACATGTACCAACATGTTATTAAATTTTTCCCCTCGGGAAAAATTGACCAAACATGATGTTGTATAGGAGAAATTGAATGGGACCATTAGGCCATGAGAGATTACATCACTGTTCTAAAAATCAGGTTGTAGGTGAGCTCGACAATAGAAATGCAAGGTTATAAAATCAATGGCCAAGAGAATGACAAAGGATATAAAAAGCTTGAGGAAGAAGAATGGAGGTCAAAGTCTAAAATTTCAAACTTTCAACTTTTAGAGTTTCAGAACTCTCAGGTGAAAGATCGGAAAAAATGCAAAGGGTTCCGAAATCCTGAAGTCTGAAAGTCCAAAATTTCAGACTTTCAGGTTTCAGATATCTCGCCATGCATGAAGGTGGATAAAGGGAAAAAAAATCCGACACCCAAAACTCTGAATGTATGAAATTTCAGACTTTCAAGTTTCAGGGTTTCATAGATCTCAGTGTTCTAGGGCCGAAGTAAAATTGTCTGAAATTATGAATTCTGAAAGTCTGAATTATCAGATTTTCAGGTTTTGGAATATCAAAACTCTCAAGAAAAGGTTGCGGATGAACAATGTTTCAATCTCGGAAAAGGAAATGTCTGAAAGTCTAAATTTTGGGATATTAGAGGTTACGTGATTTTCGGACTCTAAAGAAGGAAGATCACCATCCCATCATTTTTGTAGAATGACACCCCGACCTTCAGATGGCCATAACTTTTGACAGGGAGCTCGTATTTACACAAAAAAAGACTTTTTGGAAAGCTTACAGTCTCCCCTACAAAATATAGATAAACGTTCCATCATTTTTTAGTGTCCCAGGTTCCCCACCTACCACAATAGTTAAGGTATGGGCTTCCTTCCTTTGCCAACAAGGAATAGGACATGGAGGCATGGGTTTTATAGTGGAACCCATCATTGTGGAAGGAAAATTCAATGCATTCTAGGTTGGTTGAACTAAGAATTTGAATTATTCTCATCTCCTTCTCTGATTCTTCCTATATATGGTAAGGAGGGGAATTTTTCTAATGGTTGGATAATTTTTCTTTACACCAGCCCTTCTCCTATTGTCTACAAGTGAATTTTTGGAGTTCAAACCTCCCATTCAAACTGTAAAATGCAATCTTGCCTCTTGGCCATTGTAATCTACTGTATCTAATTTTATGGAGCTATAATACATGTCTGTGGATGATTTCAATCCTCTCTTGTGTTCATTTATTTCATTTGATCTATCATTGCAATCCTAGTTATCTGTGCATGGTGGTTGTATTACATTTTTTATGGTTTGTGTTTAATGGAAAAGTAAGTATTCAACATTCATTTCGTGCATCACCTCTTTTAGATTAGGTTTAATTTCTTGCATCTTATTAACCCTGTCTCCTTGGCAAGTTAGACTAGATTTTAGAGTAAATCCTCTACAATTTGAATGTGTGCATCAGGACAGAGGAATAGGAACTGGCCTTCATCCAGAGAGCTTTCCCGATTGGAAAGTCCCATGCCTTGGGAAAATATCCATGTTATGCAATCACATCGAGAGATTCAACCCATAGAGTTACATACATTTAGGGTTGTTGTGATTAAACATAAACACAACCTAAAGGATTTGAATAAACTAGTATAGTAAACTATGCTTGTAAATTGAAAAAATCCTTGTATGGTTTAAATCAAGCTCCTAGAGATTGGTATGCGAAAATTAATTCTTTCTTTAAGTAGTAAGGATTTGTTAATTATTATTATAATAATTATCTATTCATCAAGTAAGAAAGATCACATATTATCATTGTTTGTATATATGTTGATGATTTTATTATGACTAGTGATAATCCTATTTTAATTTGTAGAATTAAATAAAAATTGAAACAATACTTTGAAATGATTGATTTAGGTGTCTTACATCATTTTCTTGTCATGGTTGTATTTCAAGGTAAGCATTCTATTGTTGTTTCTCAAGCACAGTATATAGCCAATGTACTAAATTTTTTTTACATGATTGATTGTAAACCAACTTCTACTCCTATGGAAGTTGGACTAACAATTGATCCTAAACCTAAATGTGAAAAAATTGATCCTACTTTATATAGACAATTAGTTGGTAGTTCTATTTATCAAACTATCACGAGGCAAGATATTTCTTATGCATTAGGAATTACTTCCAAGTTTCTGTAGGACTTTATAGAGATCATTGAAATATTACAAAAATGATTCTTAGATATATTAAAGGAACAACCAATTATGGGCTGCATTATAGTAAGAATGAAAAAACTAACTTATATAGATTTTGTTATTTTGATCATGCTCATGATGTATTGGATATAAAATCTACTTATGGTTATGTGTTTAAATTTGGTACAAGTGCCATTACTTGGTGCAGAAAAAAGCTACCAACTGTTTATATCTCTTCAACAAAATTTGAGTATAGAAATGCAATGAAAGCTACACAAGAGGTTGTTATCCAATTTTTCCCCTCAAGAAAAATTGATCGAACACAAACTTACACAGGAGAAAAATGGAGAGGTTGGCCCATTCATACGAGATCAGATTCGATCCTAAAAATCAAGTTGTGAACGAGCTTGATAATGGAGAAGCAAGGTCAGAAAATAAGGCCAAATAATGTTAAAGGATATCAGACCTCAAGAGGAAGATAAATGGAGAAAGGATTGAAGTTGTAAGACTTCACATTTTCGTGGATCTCGGGAAAACGGGTGATTGAAAATATGAAGCAAGGAAACAGAGCCATGGAAGGTGGCACGTGTCAACTCAGCACACTTTCAAAAGGCGTAAAAAAAGTGGATACCCTAGGGATGTGCTTAATCCCCATGTGGCTCTCAGCACATGTAATTTGTTCACTTGAGGCCTGAATCGGCTAAGTATAAAAAATGGTAAGAAAAAACCTTCATGTGTCTCTTCGAAAAAATTGAGTTATGATGCTTTAAAGGAAGTCCCCAAACAAGCGCAAGCTCACCACGTGGTCAGAGTCTGAGAAAGGAATAAATGACCGTTGAAAATTCTAAGAGTCACTGGAAGGCTCCACGTGTCTCATTGGCACAACTTCAACAGGTACGAAAAAAGTGGGGTCCCAAAACGAGCACAGGCTCAGCATGTGGTCAGATTTCAAGAAAGGGAGTAACGGCCATTGAAAATTCTAAGAGTCAGCAGAAGCCTCCACGTGCCTCATCACCATGAATTCAAGGGTAAAATAAAAAGGCAGGTCCCCAAACAAACGTTGGCCCTCCACGTGTTTAGGGTCTAACATAGTAGCTCCTAAATAGAAGGGACTTAGCCAAAACACAAAGGAATGTAAATCAGGCTCGCGAACAAGGCCAAGTGTTGGCATGTCGCATTCCCATGACCCTAAAAGGAAAAAAAATTTTAAGAATGTGTGGGGCTTCTGTGTGGATCTTGCATGGATAGACTCCAAACCCAAAGCAATTTTCAAAAAATTGGCCAGAGGTCAATTCAATGAAAGATGAATAATGAATGCCACCAAGAATTTTAAATACAATCCTCCATTTTTAAGGCCGTTAGGCTTCTCACCTGCCTCCATAATGAAATATGGGCTTCCTTTCTTTCCTAACAAGAAAAAATACATGGAGGCATGGTTTTTTGTAGTGGAATCAATCATGGTTGAGGAAGGTGACTTTTATGATCTTTTGTGGTGGTTGAGGCAGGTGAATTCTATTCTCTTTTGGGGTAATTGAGGAAAGCAAATTCAATGCTCTTTTAGGGTGGTTGAGAAAGGTTTCAATTTCTTCTCTCCTTTCTCTCTCATTCTTTCTATATATTGTATGGAGGGGAATTTTTCTAAAGTTTGGACATTTTTATTTTCACCCTCCCTTCTTCTCTTTCTGAAAGTGGATTTGTGGAGCTCGAACCTCCCATTCAAACTGTAAATGCAATCTTACCTCTTGGCCATTGTAATGGAATTTATCAAATCTTTGAAGCAATAATATAAGTATGTGGATGATTTCAATCCTGTCTTATGTTCATTGTATCTTCTTGATCTCTCATTGTAATCTTGGTTATTTTTGCATGATGGTTGTATTACATTTTTGATGGGTTGTGTTTAATGGCAAAGTAGGTGTTCAAATTTCCTTTGGTGCATCACCCTTGTTAGTTTAGGTTTTATTTCTTACATCTCCTTAACACTGTATCCTTTGCATGTTAGAGTAGGTTTTATATTAGATCCTCTGAAATATGAATGTGTGCATCTGAACAGAGGAATAGGAACCAACCTTCATCCAGAGAGCTCTCCCCATTCGTAAAGTCCCACACTTTGGGAGAAGCTCCAAGTTATGCAATCACACTAAGAGTCTCAACCCATCAAGTTGTAGACATTAAGGGATGTTGTGATTACACATCAATAGTTTTGGCACAACTAGTGGGACCAAGAGGTCATTCCACAAGCTTTGAAGGCATTTTCAAGAAGTTCAAACTTAGAAATTGCAAGTTCTCCAATTTTGGACTTTTCACCCCTTAGGATGAACTCTGAAATCGATTTTCAGGTACTTAACTTGCTCAAAAAAACTCCAAATTCCACATGTTGATAGATCTTGGGATACTATTCAAAAGGGTATTTTAGTTGTTTTTTGAAATTTTGATTTTCAAAATTTTAGAAGTTTTTTGAATTTCAATATTTAGGATTTCAAATTTTTAGAGGCACTGAATTTTCAGGTTTTCAGGACTATCATTCCAAATCATTTTTTAACCTCTATAATATCAAATACACAGGTCCTTCAAGGTTTTGGATCAACTCTAATTGACCACATCCAGAAAATTGCAAATGTCTGTGTAATTCATGAAATCAATTAGATGGTTATTTTTCTCAAGTTGTTGGCTTCATATTTTAAAGGAAAATATTTACAATGGTTTAGGATCCTAACAATAGGGTCTATCTAGAATTGGAACCATTTGTGCACAGATCTCCATAGTCAATCTGGGGAAAAGAGAGATAATCTGTCTTTATTTGAACAATTGAAAACAATCAGGAGGGCTCCTAATGAACAGTTGACTGATTTCAACTTCAGATTCCAATGAACATGGGACATGAGTCTGGTAGTTTTTAGACCAACTACCAAAGGAGCATTCCTTTACTCCTTGAAGGCTATAAACTCATATATTGCAATGATGATCCAATCAATGTGAGGTATAACCATACCTGCAACTTATAATATTACTATTAGAGCATATAACTACTTGAGTGAACCTAGTAAGCTAGCACCAAGGCCACCAATACCTCTCTATCCAAACATGGGAGCTCTTACAACTAGTCAAACACTAGAGTTGAATCCCATTCGAGTCCCTAGAAATCAAAGAAATAGTGAGGCTTCTACTTCTTCAAGAACTTCAAAAGAATTACAGGTGGTTATGAAACAACTACAAAACCTACGAAATGAGCTAGTGACTATTAAGAGACAACAAGCTCAAAGTTCTAAACCATATCAAACTCCAAATCAATATCAAGATAGGCCCCCATATCAGAAAAATAGACCACCAAATCAGGTCGTAAATCAAGACTAGAACTAGGGACAACCTCAAGCTTCTAGGCCATTCTGATCATATGATCGAAATGCAACTTCGATGTTAAGATCCTTGGTCCCAACATAGAACAACATTGCACATGAGTACAACTGGTGTTACCCTTGCAATTTACCACACAATCAATCAACATGTTTTAATGGTGCAC
Organism: Taxus chinensis; assembly: GCA_019776745.2. Taxonomy (NCBI): domain Eukaryota; kingdom Viridiplantae; phylum Streptophyta; class Pinopsida; order Cupressales; family Taxaceae; genus Taxus; species Taxus chinensis. The sequence goes on along the minus strand of CM034152.1, from coordinate 177,649,662 downwards.
TAAACCATGCCTTGATGGTATAGACCATTGGTGTGTCCCAAGAACCAAGTCAAGAAGGAAATCAACAACACAAAAATCCATAAGAGGCACCACTAATGGAAACCACGTTGGTCAATTAACACAAAGAAGAATTATATGGAGTTAATCAACCTCATTTTCATGGTGTAGCTACTAACACACATTCAAAGAAAAAAAACATAGAGGAGGGACAACTATCTAATCTAGTTTTTTCTTAGCCCACTCCTACACAACAAGGAGTTCATAGAAAAAATGCAGCCCCAAATGTGAAAAATTAGCCTAAGGCACCCGTTACAACAACACATGTGCCTGTTCAAGCACCATAAAATGTCACACCAAGTAAGGGTTGATAAAAAGATAATTCATCCCCCTTAAACATTATTGATCATATGAAGAAAACACATGTAAATATTTCCATGTGGGAGTCACTGGAAATCCTTGGACAATGATAATTTTTCAAGCTGCAATGGCCAATTGGTCTACCTCTCATAGATTAGATCAAAGTCAAGAGAAAGTTCTCACTAATGCAGTGCAACATGGTGGTGGTCAGCCAAGAAAAAAATTGAAGCCTCCACCGTTCTATGTGTCATTGATTTTTGGGAACCACTTGGTACATAACTGCATGATTCATTCAGGTGTAAGTAGCTCAGTGATGCCTAAACAAATAGTAGATCAATTGGGTCTAAAGTATGAGCCAGTGCTAAAATTAGTATTGTAGCTAGATGGAAGAGTAGTAGGAATGGTTGGGATCATCAAAGGTTTATGTCTTACATTGCATGCATGTCCAAATGTAATAGTATTGCAAGATGTCTCTGTAATTGACCTTCCTCCACTCTTTGTGTTGTTCCTATCAAGAGACTTCACCACCAAAATTGGTGGATATATATCTATGGATTGGACACACATGCTATTCAGAATGAGATATGAAGCCAAGGTGTCAATCAGGTCAGAACTAATTGCAAACTTCCACATTGAGCCTCATGTACCAAGTCCTATCAATGTGAATTTCTCAGCCTTTGATCAAGAAGAGTGTTCAACTGATATAGAAGTTTAGGTACAAAGGTTGAGGGAATCCCAAATTTGACTCTGGGTGAATGGGAAAAAAAAAAGCATGCATTTGATCCATACAAGGAAATAGAAGAATCTGATCTAAGTGTATATTGCATACACGAAGACAATGCACTCACTCCTAACATCACCAAGCCTGAAAATAAGGATTGCAATGAAGTTTGACAACTATTTATTGATGGTTCAAGAAGAAAACAAGGTTTTATAGGAGGTGCAATGTTGGTTTCACCACAAAAAATCAAACATTATTCAACTTTCAGATTTTAGTTTGCATGTTCAAACAACACAGCTGAATATGAGACCTTGATTCATGGACTTCACTGGGCTAGGAAAAGAGACATAAAGAATTTGTAAGTATTCAGAGATAGCAAGATAATTGTTAACCAAGCAAGGGGACTACATGCTGCAAAGAATGACCTCCTCAAGAGCTACAAAAATAGGTTATCATGCCTAATTGAGGATTTCAAAGCTTTCAATATTGTATTCATACCCAGGAAGAAAAGTGGGGATGTGGATGATCTTGCAGCAGTTGGAGTAACATTTAATGTGGTTGATAGTATCAAAAGAGACAAAACATAGCCACGTATCCATGTGGTTGTAAGGTCAGCAGTCCTAGACAATAACACAAGTTGGCATGTGTTTGAGAAAGATCAATAGATCGGTAATTTCTTGCAAGAAGAGGTTGAATTCCCAGCTAGGAATCAAGATAAATTAGAGCAGTAGTATGAGGATCAAGTTGTGTAGCTTTGGACCAACATGATACCCAAGGGTTTAGTAACATTGGAGTCTATCCTCAATCCTAATGACTAGTTTTTTAAGGAGAAAGCCAACATACAGGTCAAAGGAGAGGATTTAGGGCCAGTCTTGGTTGGAGAGGGAAAAACACTTAAAATCAGAAAAGTGGCCATTGAATAAGAAATATATGAGTTCACAAAACTTTTCTAAGAGTTTCCAGACATATTTTTTTGGAGTTATGGAGACCTACGAGGATTTATTTTGAAGCTGGCACAACATACCATAGAACTGGATCCATATGGTGAGCCAATCAGGCAGAAGAAAAGAAAAGTCAACCCACACATTGACCCTCTAATGAAGAAAGAGTTAAACAAGATAATAGAGGTAAGCATTATATTTCCAATCTAGCATTCAAGCTGGGTTGCAAACTTGGTACCAGTCAAGAAGAATAATGGGGAAATCAGGTTGTGCATGGACTTCTGAGACCTAAACAGGGAATCTCTTAGGGACCATTACCCACTTCCTTTAATGGAAAAAATCTTACAAGTGGTATCCGTCTTGGAAATATTTTCCCTCCTCGATGGCTACTCGAGGTATAATTAACTAATGGTAAAAGAAGATGACCAGTTCGAAATGGCTTTCACCACTAAGTGGGGCACCTATGCCTATAAGAAGATGTCATTCAGATTGTCTGATTCCGAAGCCAGTTTTCAAAGGGAAATGAATATGGCATTTAAGGGGTTGATCAAAAAAATAGTATTGGTATATCTTGATGATATCACTGTGTTCTCCAAAAATGCAATGGATCACCTTTTTTATCTGAGACAGGTATTTCAAAGATGTAGGAAATTTGGGGTATCATTAAATCCCAAAAAATGCATATTCTTGGCTCACGAAGGAAAGATCCTAAGCCATATTATGTCAAAGGAAGTATTAAATATCGACCCAGAAAGAGTTGAAGCAATTCAAGCATTACCATTGCTAATCCATAAGAAGGCTCTTCAGAGCTTTCTAGGTATGATCAATTTTGTCCACAAATTTGTACCAAAATTTGTTGTTCTTGTGAAGCCAATATCATTGATGTTGAAGAAGAGCATGAAATTTAGGTGGAAATATGAGGGAAAATAAAGTTTTGAATCCATCCAAGAATCCATATCCCAAGCTCCAACTCTCACCAATCTAGACTTCTCCAAGGACTTCATGCTTTATGCCTTTGGTGGTGGGGACACAATTTCTGCAATCATAGTGTAACAAAATAAAGAGGGATTTGAACAACCAGTTGCCTTCTATAGCCAAATTTTGGAGGACTATTAAGTGAGATACTCCTTCTTTGAAAAACATGTTCTTGTAGTGATCAGAAGTTTGAAGAAGTTCAAACACCTAATTTCAAATAACAAGATTCAATTGCTAGTTTCCCATACAGAAGTGAAGGACTTCTTTTTGAAAAAATATATGAATGAGAAACATACAGGGTGGATCACTCATGTCATGGAATATGAAATTGAAATTAAGGTCTCTAAGTTGGTCCATGGAAAGGGACAATGTGAACAACTAGCGTCAATTCAATAGGTTGATACAAGTAATGAAAATGGGGTTGTTTTGGTACTACAAGATGGTCAAGAACAAGCAAATGATAATGTGACTATCCCTTGTTGGACTCAAAACATGATACATTTCCTAGAAATAGGACTATGCACCTAGAAATGAGCAAATAAAAAAGGAGATACTTCATATTACAAGTCATTCCATATGTGCTTGTTGATGGTTTTTTGTTCAAAAAGGACATCAATGGTGTTCTATTGAGATGCATCGGAACAAGTCATATTGAGAAGATGTAATAGGAGTTTCATGATGGAGAATCTAGAGGTCATTTTTCTCTGTGGGTAAAAAATATAAAGATAATGAAGGTGGGATATTATTTTCCCATGATGTTCAGTGACTGCTACACATGGACCAAAAAATGTAAGAAATGTGCATTCTTCATAGGCAAGGAAATATTAGCAGCACTCTCATTGCACCCAATTTGAGTTGACCAACCATTCATGAAATGGGGATTTGAATTCATTGGGGTCATCAATCCAAACTTAATTCAAGGCCACAAGTGTATTCTAATAGCAACAAACTATTTCACCAAGTGGACCGAGGCAGTAGCACTCAAAGAAGCAAACGAGTCTAGCATACTAGACTTTTATGAAGGGATAATGACTAGGTTCAGAGTGTTGGCCACTATCGTATTAGACAACGCATTGGTGTTCCTAGGTTCAAAGATCACATAATGGGCTATTAAAAATGGGATCTAGTGGAGCACCTCTTCAAATTATTACCCACAAGGTAACGGGCAAGAAGAGTCCACAAACAAGAATTTTCTAAGAATCATCAGAAGGACTCTAGATGAAAACCAGAGGACATGGCATACTAATCTCAAATCAGCCTTATGGGCTAACAGGATCACACCAAAGAGTTCAACAGGTAATTCTCCCTATATGATGGTCTATGGGAAAGAGGTAGTGTTGCCTATATCATTAGAGCTTCCCGCATTGGAACTCATGAAGCAGTTGGAATTATCTGAATTTAAAGCAATAGAGGATAGGTATACAGAGCTGATGGAATTGGAAGAAATCAGATAACATTCAGTTCAAATGATAGAGAAATATCAAGCCTTACTCAAAAGATGGTTTGATAAGAAAGCAAGAGCAAGGACCTTTTAGGAAGAGGACTTAGTTCTGAAGTGGGATGCAAATCGGGAAAAGCCAAGAAGGAATTCTAAATTTGATGCTATTTGGAGTGGTCCCCACATGGTTACAGGATGAAAAAGTAGCAATTCCTTCCAATTATCTACATTGCATGGGGAGGAGTTTCCGATTCCGGTTAACGAAATATATCTAAAACATTTCTACTAAAAGGAAAGTTTCACACTTGTAAATATTATCCAAGGATTTTAATTCCTCTAAGTGCGTATGCACATTATCTTGTTATAGTGTAGGTTTCAATTTCCCTAAGTGCTTTGGCACAGGTTTTGTTTCTCCTAGGTTGTATCATTTTGCATTTAGTGTGCCTCCAATTGAATGTCTTCGTGCATTCCATTTCCTGAAGCAAGTGAATGCTCCATGTCAAGACAATTTTATACTCTCAAAAATCTCACCTTCTATATTTTCGTATGAAAATTTAGAGTGTAAACAACGGAGCAAGTTAAGGGCCAACATGTTGTAAGCAATCGAGCTTGAGGTTTCAGGAACAGTATTAGTACTAGGATATCATTCATGACTCTATGCCCAATGGATACTTCAAGAAAACTGATCTTTTCACCTAGTAGGTAAGTGATCTCGCGAGTCGCCAAATTTCTATCCAATTTTTCCCCTCGGGAAAAGTTTATCAAACACGACCTCACATAGGAGAAAAATGGAGAGGTTGGTCCAGTCGTGCAAGCTCACATTTGAACCCAAAAATCAAGTTACGTACGGGCTCAATAATGGAGAAGTAAGGTCAGAAAAGGAGGCCAAACAATGTTAAAGGAGATTATAGAACAAGATGAAGAAAAATGGAGAAAGGATCTAAGTTTTCAGACTTCACATTTTAAGGGATCTCGGGGAAATAGACGGTTAAAAAGATGAAGAAAAGCAACAGATCCATAGAAGGTGCCACGTGTCAACTCAACACACTTTCAAAAGGTGCGACAAAAGAGGAGACCTTAGGGATGCGCTTTACCCCCACATGGATCTTAGCGCATATAATTTGTTCACTTGAGGCCTGAATCGACTAAGTATAAAAAAATGACAGCGAAAGCCTCCACATGCCTGTTCGGCACACTATTGGTATGATGCTCAAAAGGCGATCCCCAAATGAGTGCAGGCTCACCATGTGGTTAGAGTATAAGATAGGTAGAACCATCCATTGAAAATTGTAAGAGTCAGTAGAAACCTCCATGTGCCTCATTGGCACAACTTCAAAAAGGTATGACAAAAGCAGGGTCCCTAAACGAGTGCAGGCTCTCCACATCTTTAAAGTTTGAGAAGGATAGAACTAGCCATTTAAAAGTATAAGAATTAGTAGAAGCCTTAATGTGCTTCATCAGTGCAACTTCAAGGGTAAAATACAAAGGTAGGTCCCCAAATGAGAGATGTCCCTTGACATGTTTAGGGTCCAACATAGTTACTCCTAAACAGAAGGGACTTAGCCAAAACACAAAGGAAAGCAAAGCATGCTTGTGGATGATGCCAAGTGTCAGAATGTTGCATTTCCAAGACCCTGAAAGGAATAAAAATATTAAAAATGCACGGGGATTCCACGTGCATCTTGCATAGATAGACTCCAAACCCAAAGCATCTTGGAAAAAATTGGCAGGAGGTCAATTCAATGAAAGATGAATCATGAAGCCCACCAAGAATTTTAAATACAGTCTACCATTTTTTATGTTGTCAGGATTCTCACCTATCACCATAATGAAATATGGGCTTCCTTTCTTTCCTAACAAGGAGAAATACATGGAGGCATGGGTTTTTGCAGTGGAACCATTGTTGAGGCTGGTGAATTCAATGCTCTTTTGGGGTGGTTAAGGAAGGTGAATTCAATGCTCTTTTGGGGTGGTTGAGGTTGGTTTCGATTTATCATCTCCTTTCTCTCTCATTCTTGCTATATATTGTAAGGAAGGGAATTTTTCTAAAGTTTGGAAATATTTGTTTTCACCCTCCCTTCTTCTGTTTCTGAAAGATGATTTGTGGAGATCGAACCTCCCATTCAAACTGTAAATGCAATCTTTCCTTTTGGCCATTGTAATGGACTATAAAAAATCTTTTGAGCAATAGTATAGGTCTGTGGATGATTTCAATCCTCTCTTTTGTTCATTGTATCTTCTTGATCTCTCATTGTAATGTTGGTTATTTGTGCATGATGGTTGTATTACATTTTTTATGGTTTTTGTTTAGTGGAAAAGTAGGTGTTCAACATTCCTTTGGTGTATCACCCTTGTTAGTTTAGGTTTTATTTCTTGCATCTCCTTAATCCTGTCTCCTTGGAAAGTTAGAGTAGGTTTCTGAGTATATCCTCTGCAATATGAATGTGTGCACTTGAACAAAGAAATAGGAATCGACATTCATCCAGAGAGCTCTCCCAATTTGAAAATTCCCACACTTTTGGAGAAGCTCCATGTTATGCTATCAAACCGAGAGTCCGAACCCATCGAGTTGCAGAAATTAAAGGATGTTGTGATTACGCATCAATAGAGGCTCTATTGCTAAAGAGGTTATTTGATGAGATAAAGATGAAGGATTGAGGTAGTGTTCCTTTTTTCTTGTGACTACCAAAACACCATACCTCTTACACATAATCCTTTACAACATTAGAGGACAAACCAAATTGAGATAGATATATACTTCCTCAGTGAGAAGGTGCTAAATGGTGAGATAGATCTCAAGTTCATGCCGACTGAATAGTAAGTTGTTGATATCTTCATAATTCCCTCAAGTGCTACAAATTTTTATCACTTTTGTGAAAATCTTGGATTGTCGGAGTTAGGATTGAGGGGGAGTGTACATGAAAGTGTCACCTCCTAATTGAACTTGTTTTTTTAAAGGAGAGCTTTGAGAATTTTTAAAAGACCTTTGGGCAAGCGTAAACAATACCTTTGGGAAAGTGTTAAAAAAACCTTCGGGAAAGTGTACAAATACTTTCGGGCATGTATACCTCCTCGGCTTATTTTTTAGAAATATGTGTAGAAATATATTAAAGGAGGTCTTCAATAAAATCTATAGTGTTATTGAGTTTACTAGAAAACATGTGGAAGTGGGATTTGGAAAAATAGTAGAAAGAAAACTTGGAAACTTAAAATTGGTCCCATATGGTATTGTGGAAGATAAGGGGCATAATTTGCAATAGCTTGAATACTTAGAAAATGATAAATGGGCTACATTTGTTAGAAAGGAAGGTATGTGGGCATTGAATTGTTAGAACATAATTATTAAGTGGTATGTCCGACCCTTAATGCATATGGGTCCATCAATAATATATATAGGTTAATATGTAATAATATGAAATATTTATATTTCTATTATTAAATAAGCTAACCTAGGTATATAATTTTGGTTAAATATTTAATATCATGAAATGATTATATTTCTAATATTAAATATTATAAACTTAGGTATATGTGTCAACTGATAAGGTTAAAAAGGTGGGTAGGGAGACATACCCGATCACGTAATATAAAAAGGACTATGGGTCCGAACATTCAAATGAAATATCAAAGGTGAATATTATTTTATGCTTGTGATTAGGGTTGAAAGGAAAAGGTGAAATTTACAAGATGTAAGTTTGGTTCTTGGAAAGTAAAAGGTTATTTAACAGTGGTTTTTACCCTATTTGGGGTTTTCTACTATAAACATAGTGTCATTATGTTATTACTTTTGGTATGTATTACTTAATTAATATGTTATGTAATTTTATCCATTACATTGTATAATGTTTAAAATTTAATGCTTTATGATTTATGTTAATATTTAAATGCATTGGTTGATTAAATTCTTAATAATTAGAATACTCTAAATTTTAACATGGATTGTGATGGGAAAGGTAAGTGGGAACACCCCATTGACATGGTTCCTTAGCTTGATGCCAATCATTTTCTAATGCTTGTAATTTTTCAACATGTTCCTTGATACATAAATATCTCTGTTGCAATCTATTAAGCCTAATTTAAAGATCTTCTTCCTGTATATATTCAACATAAATATTTGCATAACCTTGATCTTGAACAACATAATGATTATCATATTAATAATCATATTGATATGCAAGGTTCATTTTATGGTGATATTCATTTTGATTGGGGTCATAACATTTATCTAGATGGGAATATGGGTAAACAAGATGTTGATATGATGAATACAACTCTTGGATAGAAGATGTCCACTAAGGAATTTATGTCATGATTATGTGACCTCATCAAAGATATAAAAAAAAAAATTGTTGTTCATGAAAATAGCCTGATAACGGTAAAATAATAGATCTAATTTTTTTGAAAAAGTCCTCAAAAGGACGTACATGAAAACTTAATGTCGTCTTAGTGATGAAAAGTGTTGTACTAGTCTGAAATCAGCTCCAATGAAGTCACCAAATAAGTTATTTTTTGAATCTTCAATTGTCTGAACTCATCGATGTTCGTCTTAGTCGGATTGAGCATTCCAGAAATTGTTCTCTCAGAAGTGCTCCTATGTTGAGGGATGATAGATTTGTAAATTTGATTCTCCCTCACTTTGTGTAAATACAATTAAAACACCTCATGGGCTGTGCGTTTTCCTATTGTGAGGTGAATGTCAAAAATTAATTAGGTTGTCTCCTTCTTTAGAGTATCCCTTAACTAGATCTGTGGCATTAAGGGTAAGAATATGAATAATAAAATGGTAAAACTAGGGTGATATACACATATTCTGTGAGACATTTTTGATAGAGAAACATTCACAATATGATGATAATGAATTAAGTAAACATGATCTAGTGGGTTGTTACTAACCTTAAGGAAAAAACAGCTATGCTAAGGGATTTTTCACAATAACAAGACAAAAATTACACATTGTAATTAATATAAACACCTAACAACAACAAGGTAAAATAGTTTAAGAAAAGCTTAATAAATGCAAGGAATTAACATTCACAAGAATAAATATGATCATACACACCACCATAAATTTATGGAAATGTCAATCAATTGATTCTTATACAAGGAGAAATATGGAAAAATTTCTCTAGCACTCTATTATATAAAAATTACTCCCTTTGTGCTTTGCTAAGACACACAATATATATCAATTATCCACCCACATCCCCTAAAAATATTGTCTAATCCCCCACTTGCATGATAATTTTAGCCTTTATAATGAATAAATAATAAAAAGGACTAAAATAACATGTTGTACATTGAGGAAAAAATAGCCTTCCCTTTAAAATATACTCTCAGTCAAATGAATTTGAATCCTTTTAATTATTTGCATGAAGGTGTATGATCATTATGGGAATATTAAGGTATTTTAGGGAGATTAAGGTATGTTATTTTTATCTTTAATAAAAAAGCATGCCCTTATCATATCTGCATGAAAAGGTGATCTCTATCTTTTATTTCTATTTGCCACTTGTGTATGGAAAGGTAATTTTGTCGTATTCTTCCTTTGTACTTTATCCACCAAGAATAATTATTCTGTGCTTGATTCAAACTTTGGATAAGGTAAAATATGCATGATCTTTTTTTATCAATTACAACATTAAAACAGTTTATCATGTCATTTCTCACTTAGGCATACAAAAGGGATTTAGGTATATTACCCTATGCAAAGTTTGTAATAATTTAATGTGCACTTAGCATAGTCGTTGGTTTGATAGGGTTTGAAAACCTAACCATGGGAAAATGGTTATAATTATTTAATTAATGATATTTTTTCCCCTTGAGCTTAACTCATGTTGACTTAGGATTTAATCATTTCCTCCCACTTGTTGCTTTTAACTTAGGGGGTCAGTTAGTTGAAAGAAAAGGGATGAAACCCTAATCATTATGAATTTTTCACGAGCTCTCTTTTAGCTTTGTAGAATCTACTAAAATTTTATTAGGAGGCCATTGAAGGTTCTTCTGAAGCTCTATATTCATCTTGTTTGATCCATCTGTAACTATTCTTTTGGGTTGAGCTTATCTTGTACATGGTCGTCATTTTCCATACTTGGTAGCTCGATTTACTTTGTTAGGTCAATTATAGTCAAGTATCCTTAACTCACCTATCATGGAAATCATCAAGGTAAGATCATATTTTTACAACTATAAACTTTGCTTCTTAAATAAACCTTGCACTGGCTTGCCATTTAAGATTTGCATTGGATACTTGAACTCTAGTTGGGTTTGCTTTTTCCTTAAAACCCCATTATTGATTTGTGTCATATTTTTTTGTGTATTATTGTAGAAGATCTAAAATATTTATTTTGTTTCCCCTTGTTCATTTTCCTTCGCATCTGGGGTGTAATGTTCATTGTTTCACTAGAAACATTTGCTAGTTCCTCTGCCACAAGGGTTTGTTTGATTTTTTTCTTTATTATTCTTAGATCTATTGTGGCTCTATTCAACCCATTTCTTTGGTACCCTAGTCCATGTTCATAGATCGTGAGAAAGATCTCTAGAAAATGACTTGGGGAAATTTTTTGTGCTTTGGTTATGACGTTTCTTGTATTATGTTAATTCTCCTTGATATTGTGAGCTCGTGGGAGGTTTTTACCTTGACTTCTCTCAGCTCACTATTAAATATATTTATCTTGTTGTTTATGTCTCGGATTCAGCATTTTTCTTGAATGGTAAGACCCCATTAAGACTTTTTGAGCTCTGTTTGAAAAATAATTCCATTATTGAGCCTTCAATGCATTGCTACAATCTTGAATATTTTTGATTTTTCTTAAAACCTCAAAAAAAGTTCCAGATTCAAATGTATTACTTCTGAGAAACCCAAATTACATTGATTTCTGGGCTTATTTATCCATTGTAATTGTTATGTCGAAATCACAAAACCCTTGAATGCTCACAAGTGAATGGTTGAGGTAGTCTGTGTGATTTTTCAAACATGGAGTTATCCCAAAGTGTGGGATTTTGTAATTAGGATAACCCTTTGGATGAAGGTTGGTTCCTATTCCTATATTCTAATGCACACATCCAAATTATAGAGGATATACTATAAAATCTACTTTAACTTGACAAGGAGATGGGGTTAAGAAGATTACAAGAAATTCTATCTAAACTAACAGAGGTGATGTGCCAAAAGGAATGTTGAAAACTTGTTTTGCATGGAGATGGAAACCATAATAAAATTAAAAAGGATCAATCAACTGATGAGAATCCACTAACCATGAAAAAAAAACCATTAAACATGGAATAAAATAACCATGCATAGATAACAAAGATTGCAATGAGATATCAGAAGAAAGAAATGAACACGAGAGATGTTTGAAGTTCATCCACAGACTTGTATTATTGCTCCAAATATTTGATACAATGTATTACAATGACAAAGAGGAAAAATCTTGCATTATAGCTTGAATGAGAGGTTTGAATTCAAAAAATTCACCTTCAGACAAGAGAAGAAGGGAGGGTGCAAAGAAAAATCATTCAACATTAGAATAATGCCCCTCAAAATTTATAGGAAGAATGACATAGAGAAGGAAGAAAATTGAAATATTTCTTTAACCACCCTAAAAAACATTGAATTTACCTACAAAAATGATGGATGCAACTACAAAACCCATACCACCATGTACTATTCCTTATCAGGAAAGAAAGGAAACCCATACCTCATCATCTAGGTAGGTGAGAAATATATAAGCATCATCTAAAATGGTAGATTGTATTTCTTCATTTTGAAATACTTAGTATCATTTGTGTAGAGGATGTTAAGAGCTTTCAAACAATTTGTTTCTTGTGCAAATCCGGGCTCCCACTCAAAAGGTATGGCCATTTGACGATTGAGGTGCTATACTGCATTAAATATGAGTGGTTGGCTATGTTTCTTTGGAATATGAAATGCATTGGAACCCCTGAAATCTGAAATTTTGGACTTTCACAGATTTTTATTTAGGAGGTTGATGTTACTATTAATTTGGATGGGCGGGTGAGACCTCCGAAACTATGAAACCCCAAAGTCTGAAATTCAAACTTCGGGTTTCAAACCTTTACATTTTCAACATTTTTGGGATTTCAAGGTTCTGGGTTTTAGGATTTCGGGGTTTGAGGTTTTGGGATTTCAGGGATCTTGTTAATGAAATTTCATTTATCTATTTTGGCACCTGAAACCTCCATAACTCCAAAACCCTGAAGTCTTAAATTTAGACTTCAGGTTTCAGACATTTGCATTTTCAAGGATATTTTATTGCTTACCTGTCTGTGATCACTGAAACCTCTGAAACTCTAAAAATCCAAATTCTGAAATTCAGAATTATGATTTTAGAATTCAAGTTAGGACTTTCATGTTTCATTCCACTCATTCCACAAATTTTACTCTAGCCTACCTTTGAACGGATCCACCTCTGAGATCAAAATTTTTAGACATTCATAGTTTCTTCATTTCCTGAATTCCTCTACAATTATCTTGGCCCGATTCAATCTATTCGACCAATCTCTAAATGTAAGTCCTCATGATTGAATAAATCCCTCCATTTTCTATATGTGCATGGTTGCATTTGTTAAATTTTTCCTGAGGGGAAAGATTTGATAACAGTAATGGATTCACCAAATTCATAGATCTACCAATTATTTTACATACCCATTGGTGTATCCATTCTGGGTATCTTATTTTATTAGCTTGAATTTTTCTTTGTGCAGTCTCTTTGTAGATCTATAAAAATTTATGAATGTCAAAATACTTCATATTTAGAAAACATCTTTTTGTGAGTAATCCACACTTCCTTAAAATGAAGAAAACTTTTATTTAATTCTATTTTTTTTGGAGAGCTCTTATTGTTTTATCTATTGGTATTGCACCTTGATGTTTTCATGACCTGAAACTTGGAAACTATCTTGTAGCTCTACAATTATGCTTCATATCTGGCATATCTTGATGTTGAGATTTCAGATTTTTCCTTCATTTGACAAGCTTGTTATTAGATGTAAATTCATTCAATGTTGTTCTGTTTAATATAAAATATGAAATGAACCTAAAAAAGTTATGTCTTAATCTATTCATTTATTATATGTAAACCTTTAATAATTTTAATCTCTTACATTTTCTTGAAAAGTATTCAATTACTTAATGTTGATTCATACTTGTAATTGTAATATGAAACTGGTTCATTCTATTATTCATATATGTATTATAAATTCTGTTGATTTTGATACTCTTCAGTCAAAGAAATAACTTCCTCAAATATATTTCTTGTTGCAATCTATTTAAAATATACTATCATAAATGCTTTATTTGATGATCCTTCCCTACTGATAATGCAATTTTCTTGTGACCTATTTCTTCAAATTTTTGCACTCAGATGTCAGGTTTCCTTTATCATTACATAACATCAAGCTGATGTTTATTTAATTTGAAAAACATCGTAGCTTCATATAGTTTACTTGATCAATTGATTATTGCCATGTCATCATGAACTCAAATTTGTTTCTGTGCTTTGCAGTGATCTTATTTGATGAGCAACAACTTTTCCTTTGTATTAATTACTCTGATTGACGAGTTTCAGTAAAATTGTGTCTTGCATATTTAGTAAGTGCCTGAAATCTATATTTTACTCTGGATTTTGATAGAATCCATGTTCGCATGCCAATACCAAAGATTACTCCCTCGACATTTGATTGCTCCATGTGCTTTGCTATTCTTGAAACTTTTTGCATCATTGTTCTCCATTAGCACAATTGTAGCTTTTCATTCATATTCTGAGATTCATGATAATTATATATGTTTTTAAACAACTTTAATCAAGATTGTATCATGATATTGATGTTGTAATTTATATTATGCATCATATTCTAATTCACTTCTATGATCTTGCTCAGTTTTACCCAACATATCATGTAAAAAAACTGCTATTTGTATGCAATTTGTGAATAATGTGGAGAATCCTTTTGCACTTATTTTGTACAAAAGCTAATATAAATTGGTAATAAAACCATTTTATACTTGTAAATTCCATTTCTAGTTGTACCTTAATATGAAAGCTACTAGGAACTGGTCATGATTGTTATTTTAGCTATGTTGTAGCAAATTGCACTCATTTCATCTTGATTCTAGTAGCTTTGAAGCTTTCTTAACTTCTGTATATTTGCTAAATATTTTGCCTCGATTTATCTTAATCTTGAAGCAATCCTTTTCTTGAAAGTTGTATTATTTCACGTGCACCTGCACACTTATCAACTAGTTAGAAAAATATGAAAGCCATAGGATTTTTTATTATCTGGTTGATTTCTTCCTATGACATGTTTCTTAAAATTATATTCCACTCATTAATTCATTTATGTACTTCTGATTTTCAAGTTCATCTTATGGAAGTCCAACTATTTACAGCTATGAGTACAATAGGCATGAAATCTGCATCTGTAACATTCCATTTTTCATTTTTCAAGTACAAGGCAACTGATGATGGAGATGAAAAAATAAGCGACAAGGAAAACTAGAAGTCAACAATGGGAAATCCATCCAAAAAGGCAAGATGGATTCCCTTCCTCCTTTATTCATAATTTTACATATGTGTACTTTCCTTAATGTAATAGATTTAAGAGTTATTCGTACGGCTTGTGTGGGTCCATCGTATTTCTAAATTATGAAATAAATGAAAAGATATTTATTTAATGAGCTATAATTACTTCCTTTTGCATTAATTTTCATTAATGTGGTGTTAAATGAATTCTTTACAACTCATACAAACTGTGAAATGTTTACTTAATTGTAACTAATGAACTCAAAGTAACTGTTATCCCAAATTTGTCCCCTTGGCAAAATTGGTCAAACATGACCTTGCATAAGAAAATCGGAAGGGTCGTTATTATCAAAATATTTCCCCCAACAAAATTGATCAAACATGACCCCATACAGAAGAAAACCTAAGGGTTGGATTTACAGGCGAGCTCTAAAATGGAGGATTAGGGTCATCGAATGAAGCCAATGATGTTAAAATGGTCCAGAGGCTCAGAGGAAGAAAATGGGGAAAGTCTCAAAGTTTTCAGACTTAATCGAATACGAGTCAACTCAAGGCCAAACAATAGACTCGTGGAAGGCACCATGTGTCAACTTGGTACAATTCCAAAAGGCACATCTAAAACAAAGATCCCAAATGTGTGCAGAGCTATCGTGTGTCCCAGGTTTGAAATGGAGATAGAGTTGGCCGTTGAAAAGTCCAAATGAGTGAAAGGAGCCACGTGTCAGCTCGGTGTAATTTTAAGAGTGAGAGCCCAAGGTGGAGACTCAAAGTAGCACCAGCTCTCCACGTGTCGTAGAACCAAACAAGGTAGTGTTCACTTGAGGCCCTAAATTGGCTAAGTATATGATTGTCGATGGATACCAACACGTGTATCATCGGTGTAATGCCAAGGCTGGGTCTAAAGAGTGGGTTCTCAAATGAGCGTAGGCTCACCACATGGTCTAAGTCAATAAGGGGGATAGAGAGGGCCCAAATAAGTTAAGTATAAGAGTATCGGCGGAAGCCTTCATGTGTCTCAATAGCGCACCTTCAAGGGGTGAATAAAAAGGTAGTCCCTTAATTAAGCATGAAGCTTCCACGTGTCCTAGGTCCGAAAAGGAGACAAGTTGAAAATTCAAAATGGGGCAGAGGCTACGGAAGGAGCCACGTGTCTCATCAACACAAATTCAAAGGTGAGACCCAAAGCAAAGACTCAAATGAGCACGAGGCTTCCACGTGTCTAGGGTTTGAGAAAGGCATCAACCCAAATCAGCTAAGTATCATAGACTCGTGGAAGACATCACATGTCTACTTTGTGAATCTTCAAAGGTCAGACCCAAAGGTCAGTTCCAAACAAGTGAAGGATCGCCACGTGTCCAAAAGTAAGAAAAGGGGACAAATATGGTAGTTTAAATTGACTAAGTATAAAAGGGTCAGTGGAATTCTCAACATGCCTCTCCGCGTAACTTCAAAGGTAAAATCTGGGATAAAGTACCAAATGTATGCTGAGCCTCCACATCTCTAGGATCAAACATATGACCCCATCAAACAAAAGGGTGACATGGCCATGTTTCAAATGAAATCGGGAAGGCAAGTCATCGGAGGCAGATTGATTTTTTTGTATTTTGTTTTGAAAAGGTGTAAAGTATAAAAGTAAGCCACACCTCTGCCGACGCCTAGAGAAGCCATGTGTCAGGCCTAAATTACATGCAGGGAGGTGGGAATTGGAAGGTTTTTTTTTCCAAAAGTGGGTCAGCGGGCCTGGGAAGACTCTTTACCTAAGTGGAAAATGCAGGCTGGCAGGTCCGGAGATGCCTTTTGGGGAATGTAGAGTTGCAGGGCCGCAAGAGTTATTTTACAATTTTGGCAGCTTTCATAAAAGCATAGTTTGTAAGTGTGGGCCCATGAGCCCAAAGAGGTTTGTTCACCAAATGGAAAAATTAGAAGGTTGTGGGCTTGCGAGGATGCAGGAGACATTTACACTTTTGCAACTTTTGTGCAAAAGGCGCAATTTCAATTTCAGGCCCGCGGAGGCTTGTGGGAAAAAGTGAATTTTGGGCTTACGGGGATGTGGGGAGTTCTTTACACTTCTATATTTTTGTATAAAAGGCACAAAGTAAATTTCGATCTGGTGGATCCATTTTGCTAAAATGATTTTTTGCCATTTTTGTACGTATTCGATTCAAGCATTCAAATGGGCATATCTTTTGATCCAGTGCTTGAAATTCAACAAATTTAGTACCATTGGAAAGGTCTCGACCACCTCCACGCCATGGAAACCTGAAACTTTAATTTTTATGTAGTTAGGTCAGTGAAAAATAGGAAAACATATTTCATACCATTAATGTATGATCTGATTGCTTCAACAACCAGATAAGATTTGATATGATCAGCCATTCTTCCTTTTTCAACACGTAAAACAAACATAGAGTGGTGGACTTGAAAGATTGTGGGTGGATTTTTAGGGGCATTAATGGCTGGTAGTTGAGCTTCCAAATCAGGTTTCCCGCATATTTTCTTTTCCTCCCTTCACTTCATTTATAAGGGTAAGATATTGGCTCATTGTATAGGGTTGGAAATTTTGGTTTTACACCCTCCCTTCTCCTCTGTTCTGCAGACAAGTTCATGGAGTTAAAACCTTCTATTGAGACTTTAATGCAATTTTTTGGCCTCTTGGCCATTGTAATGCTCTATATCAATTTGTGAAGAAATAATACATGTGTGGATGATTTGAAGCCTCTCTTGTGTTCATTTTCTTTATCTGATCTTTCATTGCAATATTGTTAATCTATGCATGGTAGTTGTATTACATTTTAATGGTATGTGTTTAATAGAAAATCCGGTGTTCAACATTCTCTTGGTGCATCACCTCTATTAGTTTAGGCTTAATTTCTTGCATCTTCTTGACCCTGTCTCCTTGGGAAGTTAGAATAGATTTTAGAATAGATTATCTACAAATTTTATATGTGCACCTCAATAGAGGAATAGGAACTAACCTTCATCTAGAGAGATATCTTGATTTCAATGTCCCACACTTTGAGAGATGTTCCATGTAATGCAATAACACTGAGATTCTAAACCTATAGAGTTACAGACATTCAGGGGTATTATTTTCCACTAAAAATTTTGGCACGCTCAGTGGCACAGGTCTGAAGCACCTTACCACTTCATTTCATCAAGTAAATGTGTTTTTTGTGTGATTCATCCTTCTTAGGCACATACAAACACATCTGGTGACTCCATCTGGTCAACGAACCATTCTCTAAGGTGCATACCTTTTCCATCCATTTCCACCTAGCTTCATTCATCTTTCTTTCCACATCTTTCATATTTTTTCATTCATGAAGTTATGCAATCATGACTTCATTTCCTTCTTAGAACTCACACTTACAGTAACAACAATGCAGTCAACCTCCAACGTACTTCTGATCTCCTCCAGATCAGCATTATAATCAGATCCAAAACCATTATGCTTACTCATATGAGCAGGGTCAAAACCAGTTTGGCCATGGAGTTTATCAAGAACAAGGGGACACATACAATGGTAACACCAACACAGAGGATGCTGATTTATCAGAGGATATTAAAAAATTGGAGGCGCAGATGGTGCACTTAAGGGCTACATCACAGATGAAAGCATTGAGGATTGGCTATAGGGAACCTTGTCTATTGGCCAACCCTATGTTAAGACATTACAGCACTCAGGAGAAGAATCACGATGTGGTTAAAATTTTTCCTTACCTTGCGTAGTGGATTGAGGATATTGAGGCATATGAGCAAAGTGTGATATAGCCTTGTCAATGGGTAAGTTAGTCACAAGCTCCTTGTCCTTCATTTCCTATTTCTCAAACTCTATCATCACAGTAGTGTCATGATTCTATATTTCCATACACTTCCCTTAGTGATGAATCCCCTTCTCCATCTCCTAGTCTTCCATCTCATCTCAACTCCTCTTCCCTTTTTCCTCCTAAGAAGTTATTCCGTCCAAACAAAAAAGAAGTTCCACTTCCCTCTCCACCAAAAACAATAGAAAAAATTGTTGAATCCCAACCTACCACTCCTCCTACTTTCCAAAGTCCATTTTGAGAAGAGAATCAAGAATCTAGTCAAGGAGAACAAAGAAAAGAGGAACCCAACAAAGAAGAAATGATAGAAAATCTGAAGAGTTGGGCTGCCAAATTTTGGATCTTAAAGATCCCCTTGATGGTTAAGCCAAAAGTGGAGGTCAAGGTTGAATAGCTAGTTGTGGCTAAGACTCAGTTTGCAGTTGAAGAAGAAAAAGAACAAGAGGAAGAAGATCAGTAGTCTAGATGCTCTGAATGCAGTGTCCATGATGGCACTTTGTCTGAGGAGAATGTTGATCGAATCCAAGTTGCACAACTAGTTAAGATAGAGGAAGAACAACCAACACCAAGTCCCATAAAAAAGGAGCATCTGGAAGAGATCAAATCAAAGTTGAAGCCACTTTATTAAGAAAGCATCATTGATTATTTTTTGCTTTCATTTAAAAGGCCTGATTTGGTTGATGAATCCATGAAGGAAGAAGAACAATCAGTTCCAAGTCCAGTTGAAGAGGAGCATATGGGGGTGACCAAGATAGATTCAGAGGCACTAGATCATGAGCCAGTTGCACAAGAGATTATAGACCCCTCTCCCATTCAACCTCTCCAAAAGTATATTTTTTTGGAAGAGTTTGAACTCACTAGCTTCATGTTTGAAGCTGAAGCTTCGTATGGTGAAAATAATGAAGATTTTAATATCACCATGCAAGAGGGAGAGACCTTACTATAACATGAAAGGAAAGATTTTGATTTCATATCAGACTCAAGAGAATGTTTTGGTAAGGAGGAGCTAGTTGAAATTGCAATATTTTCTCCCCCATCATCCATCCCTCAACCACAAGGACCTACTACTATGGAATAAAATGTGCAAGCACAACCTGTAGTTTACAACATGCGTCTTGAATCAAAGTTGGAATATTTTGATCTTCAAAAAGCCACACATGTTGTAGAGGAAGGGAAAGAGTATGAGGCTATCATCCCTCTCACATCATCCATCTAGGAAGATCTGCAAGAAGACTCCATTTTGGGAGTTAAATATCATAGTAGTGGGAAAATTCAAAGGACCAGACCTTGCCCAATCAGATACTTGGCTTCATTGGAGCCAGGGGAGAAGCCACAACCAGTCATGCTTGCTTCTAAGCATGAGGGAGAGCCTCAAAGAACCAAGGATCAGTTGTAATTTCTCTTAGATCCAAATGCATAGAAACTAAAAGAGGTATTTGTTTTGTTTATAGTTGATACCTTGATAATTTGGGTGGAGGATTGGCCAATTGTTAGTTTTACACTCATACCAATAGCCAAATTCAATGCCAAATCATCTTCATGGCTATAGAATGTAAGAAGGGGCAGCTACTTTGCATTTCTAGTATCAGTTTTTGTTTGAAATTGCTTGTCTCTTTCATTAGTGTAGGGTAGCAGTATGTTTTCTTCCTCTAATGCACATTGTCTTGTTTTAGTTTAGGTTTTAATTTCCCTAATTTTTGGTGCACATGCTCTATTGCTTCTGGTGTATGCTTGTATACAGTTCATCTCATTCATGGAAAATACTTGTGGCCAAAAGAAATTAAATCTGTAGAGTATCCATATTGGATTAGATTTGGATGTTTTCATTGCACTCCAAGAGATCAGGTTTGTAGAAAATAAAATGAGGGAGAAGTTAGGTTTCAGACAACTCTCTACTCTCACAAATCTTGAATCCAAGATTTTCTTGCAAAGATAAGAGTGCATGTAGCAAAAGGAAGTTCTAGACCAGATTTGAAATTACCAAGTAGACTCCATGCCCAATGGATACATCCAAGGCTACTGGTATCTTCATCTAGTAGGAAGATGTCCCCGTGAGTCACCAAACTATTATCCCAATTTTGCCCCTGGTAAAATTGATAAAACATGACCCAACACAGAAGAAAACCTAAGGGTCAACTCTATCCTGTGAGCCCACATTTCAAATCTAACTATTGGGTTACATGCGGGCTCTACAATGGAGGAGAAGGGTCAATGAAGGAGGTCAATCATGTTAAAAGGGTCCAAAGGATCACAAGAAGAAAACGGGGAAAGGCTCAAAGTTTTCAGAATTAGCTGCATATGATTCGACTCGGGGCCAAACAACAGACTCGTGGAAGGTGCCATGTGTCATCTTGGTGCAATTTCAAAAGGCGCATCTGAAATGGAGATCCCAAATGTGTGTGGAGCTTCCACATGTCCTAGATACGAAAAGGAGACATAGTCAGCCATTAAAAAGTCCAAATGAGCAAAATGACCCATGTGTTAGCTTGGCACAATTTTAAGAGTGAGATCCCAAGGCGGAGACTCAAAATAGCACCAGCTCTCCACATGTCCTAGAACCTGAAGAGGAAGTGTTCACTCGAGGCCCTGAATCAACTAACTATAAGAGTGTCACTAGAGGCCTCCACATGTCTCATTAGCACAACACCAAGACTGGGTCAAAAGAGTGTGTTCCCAAATGATCGTAGGCTTGCCAGATGGTCCAAGTCAAGAAGGGGGACATAGTGGGCCAAAATCAGTTAAGTATAAGAGTATCAGCGGAAGCCTCCATGTGTCTCAACCACGTACCTTCAAGCGGTGAAGAAAAAGGCGGTCCCTCAAACAAACGTAGAGCTTCCACGTGTTGCAGGTCTAAAAAGGAGACAAATTTGGTAGTTGAAAATTCAAAATGGGGTAGAGGTTGTTCAAGGATCCATGTGTCTCATCAATGTAAATTCAAAGGCACGACCCAAAGCAGAGACTCAAATGAGCGTGAGGCTTCAACGTGTCTAGGGTTCGAGAAAGGCATCGGATCGAATCAGCTAAGTATTGCAAACTCAAGGAAGGCACCACATGTCGAATCGGTGTATCTTCAAAGGTCAGACCCAAATGTCAGTTCCAAAAGAGCGCAGGCTCACCACTTGTCCAAAATTCTGAAAAGGGGACAGAGTCGGCTGTTTAAATCGAATAAGTATAGAAGAGTCAGCATAAGCTTCCACATGCCTCATCCACACAACTTCAAAGGTAAAATATGGGGGCAGGTCCTAAATGTGTGTTGATCCTCCACATGTATCAGATAAGACACATGACCCCACCAAACAAAACGGGGACGTGGCCATGTTTCAAGTTGAAGTGGGAAGGTGGGTTATCTTTTTTTGGCTTTTGTTTCAAAAAGGTGTAAAGTGTAAAATTTAGCTACACCTCTGCTGACACCCAAAGAAGCCATGTGTTAGGCCTAAATTATAGGTAGGGAGACGGGCCTTGGAAGGAGTTTTTGCCAAAAGTGGGCCGGTGGGCGTGGAGATGACTTTTGGGGAATGCAGAGATGCGGGACCATAGGATTTTTTTGCAATTTTGGAAACATTCATAAAAGCGCAGTTTGTAAGTGTGGGCCCGTGAGCCTGAGGAGGTTTGTTTTCTAAATGGAAAAATGACAAGGTTACGGGCTTGCGGGGCTGCGGGAGACTTTTGCACTTTCATTTCTTTTGTGTAAAAGGCATAATTTATATTTTGGGCCCATGGAGGATTTTGGGAAAAAGTAAATTTTGGGCTTGCGGGACTGTGGGGATTTTTTTACACTTCTATATTTTTATACAAAAGG
Source organism: Taxus chinensis (assembly GCA_019776745.2). Lineage (NCBI taxonomy): Eukaryota > Viridiplantae > Streptophyta > Pinopsida > Cupressales > Taxaceae > Taxus > Taxus chinensis. The sequence continues at coordinate 177,627,066 of CM034152.1, read as the reverse complement.
TGCAAAATGAATTTCGGGCCCGCAGTTTCATTTTGCTGAATTAGTTTTTTGCCATTTTTGTATGGATTCAATTCAAGAATTCAAATGGGATTTTCTTTCGATCCAGTGCTCCAAATTTAAGAAATTTGGTATCATTGGAAAGGTCTTGACCTCATCTAAGCCATGTAAAATTGAAATTTTAATTTTGATGAAGTTAGGTTGGTGAAAAATAGGAAAACGTATTTCATACCATTAATGTATGATCTGATTGATTCAAAAACCAAATCAGATTTGATATGATCCACCATTCTTTCTTCTTCAACACGTAAAACAGACATAGAGAGGTGGAATTGACATATTGTGGGTGGATTTGCAGGGGTATTAATGGATGGTAGTTGAGCTTCCAAATCAGGTTTCCCACCTCTTTTCTTCTCCTCCCTTTGCTTTGTCTATAAAGGTAAGAGCTTAGCTCATTGTAAAGGGTTAGACATTTTGTTTTTACGCCCTCCCTTCTCCTCTGGTCTGTAGACGAGATCGTGGAGTTAAAATCTTCTATTGAGCCTTTAATGCAATTTTTTTACCTCTTGGCTATTGTAATGCTCTGTATCAATTTGTGAAGCAATAATACATGTCTATGGATGTTTTGAATGCTCTCTTGTGTTCATTGCCTTTATATGATCTTTCATTGCAATATTGGTTATCTGTGCATGGTAGTTGTATTACATTTTAATGATTTGTGTTTGATAGAAAAGTCAGTGTTCAAAATTCCTTTGGTGCATCACCTCTATTAGTTTATGTTTAATTTCTTGCATCTTCTTAACCATATCTCCTTGGCAAGTTAGAATATATTTTAGAATAGATCCTCTATAAATTTTATGTGTGCACCTAAATAGAGGAATAGGAACCAACCTTAATCCAAAGAGCTCTCTCGATTAAAAATTCCCACACTTTGAGATATTCTCCATGTTATGAAATCACACTGAGAGTCTAAAACTATTGAGTTGTAGACATTAAGGGTGCTGTGATTTTTCACTAACAGTCACTTAAGTCTAGTGGGCTCATAATAAATCCTAAATATGAGGGGCAAGAAGGCTCAACAATGGAGAATAATGATGTCAAAGGAGGCCAATGACGTCAAAGGAGGCCAACGATGTCAAAGGAGATCAGAAGCTCCTCAAGGAAAAATGGAGAAAGGTAGTGTTCATTTGAGGCCCTCAATCGGCTAAGGAAAGAAGAGATAGTGGAATCCTTCATGTATCTTAATGGCGTAACTTCAAAGGCGCGGCCTAAAGAGAGACCTTGAATGAGTGAAGGCTTTCCACATGTCCCAGGTCCAAAAAGAAGATAGAGCTGATCGTTGAATTGGCTAAGTATGGAAGGACCAACGAAAGCTTTTCGAGTCTCATCAGCGCAATTTTAAAGATTAAAATCTGGGGGAAGTTCCCAAATGAGCACGAAGATTCCATGTTTCCTAGTCCTCGACAATTTCTCTTAGAATTCGAAAATTTGCAAACCCGTGGAATCCTCCATGTGCCTCATCGACGTAATTCTAAGGGAAAAATCCAAAGCAAGACCCCAAATGAGTGCAAAGATTCCACGTGTCCCAAGTCTGAAAACGGGCCAATGTCGGTAGTTGGAAAGTCAAAGGACTCATGGAAGGAGCCATGTGTCATCTTAGTGCAACTTCGAAAGAAGAATCAAATTGGGTCCCAAACGTACATAGACTTGCCACGTGTCTAGGGTCTAACAGAAGTCAAATGGATTAAGGCCTGAATCGGCTAAGTATACAAGGCCAGTGGATAGCGCCACATGCCTTATCATCACATATTCAAAAAGCATAGCCCAAAGAGAGAGCCCAAACATGCACCAGCTCGCCACGTAGTCAAGGACCAAGAAATGCAGCAAGCCGATTTGGCTAGGTATAATAGGGTTGGCGGAAGCCTCCATGTGCCTCGTCCGCACAACTTCAAATGTATAATCTGGGGGTAGTTTCTAAATAAGTGCAAAGCCTCTATGTGATTTAGGTCATACGTATGGCACTGCCAAATAGTTAAACTTAGTCAAAGCATAAAAATACAGAACATGCCCATAAAGGGACATATGGCCATGTTTCAGGTCAAAGTGGGAAGGCAGGCCTTAGAAGAATTTTTTGCCAAAAGTGGGTTGGTGGGCCTAGGGAAGAATTTTTTCCAAAGGGGAAGATTGTATACTGGCAGGGCAGCGAGAGATATTTGGAATTTTTCACTTTTCGCAAAAGAAAAAAGTTATAATTATAGGCCCGCAAGCTTGGGAAGGATTTCTTTTGTTGAGTGGAAAATGCAGTTTGGTGGGCCCGAGGATGACAAGTGGAAAAGGATAAGGTTGCGGGCTTATGGGTCCGAGGATGTTTTTTTTCCAAATGCAAAGTTTGTAATTTTGAGCCTGCAAAGGCTTTCAGGAAAAAGTGAATTTTGGGACTGCGGAGCTGTGGGAGGTTTTGTGAATTTTGTGTTTTTTCGCAAAAAGTGTAAAGTGATTTTTTAGCCTGTGGATCCATTTTTCAAAAGTTTTTTTTCACCATTATCTTATGGATTCGATTCAAATATTCAAATCGGCATAAATTTCAATCTAGTGCTCAAAATTCAATAAATTTGGTACCATTGGAAATGTCTCGACCTCTTCTACACCATTGAAGTAAAAAATTTTATTTTCAGCAGGCTTTGATGGGTGAAATTCTAGAAAAATAATTTCAATCCATTAATACGGGTTACGATTACTTTAACTACCCAGATCTGATTTAATTTGCCATCTTTCCTTCTGCAACATGCCAAAAAGATATGAGGAACCAAAATTGATAGATTATAGGCAAATTTGTAGGGCATTAATGGTTGGTGGTTGAGCTTTCAAAGCAGAGTCCGAGTTTTCTTGTTTCTCTCTCGCATCGACATTCTATATATTTTAAGCAATTCTCATTTTAGAGGGAGACATTCTGGGTGTGGGGAAACTCTATAAAAAAAATTCTCGACTCCATTTGATTTGTAATCCTTCTTGTATCCCTGGCAAGTGTATTTGTGCCTCTGAGAAAAAATGTAATGGTCTTTGCACCTTCTAGAGAAAAACTCTTGATTTTGTGGCATTCTTCAACACTTTCTTGTGTTTTATTGTTTCTTCATGCCTCTCCCTTTCAGATCTATTTTTCTACATATATTTCATGTTTGCAGGTGTAATATGTCGTGTTTCATGAAGTTTTAATGGTCGATTAGGATTTGGGTCTATGTCATGTCTGATCTACCTCCCTCATCTCCTTTTTCCCTATTTCATCCTCCCTCAGCAAATTATCTCGTCTCTTTCCTTTTCTAGTGTATCAGAACTTTAGTGTAGGCTTTGTTTTTATGTATATATCTCTCTCCCTATCTCCTTGGAAGGTTAGATTAGGATTAGATAGTTTTCCCGCACTAGAGTAGCTTGTGGCAGGTAGTTTAGGAAGAAGAATTCAACTTTCTCCAGAGGGTCATCTCGAGTCCACAAGTCCCACAACTTGAGAGATGGTCCCATGTTGTGCATTCACACTGAATTCCCCATTGAGATCCGAGGCCATTCAGGGTGCTATAATTTTTCATCAATAGGTTCTTTATGTCTTTTTTGACTCCGTATATAACAAATAAATAGCTAGAAGTATTTGTTTTACCTTTTGGGAATTCGGTAATTTTTTATTAGGCCCTTTTTACAGTCATTTTCTCTAGATCCTAAAACAAGATAACTAGGTCTTAGGGTAAGTGCACCAAGTTGGGGGACAATTAAGTGGACATCAAATCCTGAATTTTACATTAAAAATAGAAAAACATCAAATTTAGTCTTCCGCGGACTTGAACCATGTCGAAAAGTAAAAGCTGTGTCATAAAAATGGTACCATTGTGTAGGGGAGACTATTAGCTTTGTAGAAATACTAATTTTAAATTGAATAGAAGAGGGTAAATATCATTTTATAATTTTTTACTAATAGTAGGTCTTTAAGACACTTTTTCTTGTGAATGTTTATGTCTACGTTTAAGACTGCAAAATTTATTTCACTTATCAGAATGTGATAAAACATATACCATCCCAACCGTGGTGAAATTATATACATCTTCAAAAAAAAATTATTTGATTTCAATATTTTTTGATGAAGTTATGGCGGGCAAACGGAAAGTGCTCTGTTTTCTTTATGTTTTCATACCACTTTCACGGAAAAAATCATAAAAAAAAAAAATATTGCTCAAAAAAATACAAAATAAAATCCATCCCAAGATATATAGTGGCATATAACTTCTCACTAAAGGAAATAAATATATATCAATTTTTAGTCATCCAAATTGTGGGCAAACGGACTATAATCTTATCAGCGTTTTTAAAAAAAAATACCAAGTCATTGAATTTTGAGTGTTTAATATAGCTAATCTTGTTCATTTTTTACAAAAATTAGTATTTTAGAAACTAGATTCTGGATTCTACGATTCATATTAATATAATTTTGTCTAATTTTGAGTGTATGTATTGCTAATAATCCCTACAAGTTGATATTATGTTGTTATTTGCAATATGATGTCCACGGATGACCCTATATTTGTCCATCAACTTCCTGCACTTACTCCTTAATAAACCAATTGACTAAGTAGGACACCTTCGGAGGGTGAAATATTTTATAATATGATTATTGTGATGTGTTACTAATTTTCTAGGTTGAATTATTTGACCCAGATAAATTTTAGGCTACGAGGCATTTTGAATGCTAACTGATTAGGTATAGTTTGGTCATTTTGGACATCGTAAAAAGTATAGTTATTGATTTTGAAAATAATATTTGTTTGGATATAGGAGTTTAGAATTTTTTCCTTTGTCTAAGGAATATGTGTAAGGTGTTTGTTTATTTGGTTCCTCTTTGAGTGATCTGTTGTTTCTTGGGAAACTCAACCATAATGTTATGAGCACCACATTTAAACCTAACACGACCCTTTTTGTATGGGAGTAAAATAAATATTTGTACCTTGTATGGAACAACCTAATAAGTGAAAATGGTCCTCCATGCCTTAAAACTTTGTTATTGTGAATTACAATAATTTTCTACTCCTAGTTTATACACTACTAATCTAAATTTTATAACTCTCTTTATAAGAAAATTTGCCAAAGAAACCTTATAACCTTACTTATACTTCCGAAAGTTTATTTATAAATTTAGAATAATTAGATGAAATCTTTTGCTAATGCAACTCCTCTAACATCTCTCTAAACAATATATGATAAGGGGAAAAAATTCTTAGTGTCTCCTTTTAATATGATGGACTTATACGAAGTGATATTCCATAGTTATTTTATCTTCTTCTAAGTAAACTAAACATCCCTTGAGCTATTGGAAAACGAATCTAGTTTACACAACTTAAAATTATTATCAAATCCCACAACATAAATTTTTGATTAGCTTCGGTAATGTTTAAATTAGTTTAACCCTTCTTGAGCACGATAGGTCTATTTTCATATTATGACCATTCATTAAGTTTTTGTGCAATGTAACTTGTTTAAATCACATCACATTATAAGGTACACTTATGATAATTAACCTCCTTGAATTGATTAAAATGTCCCTAATTAACCAAGTTCATGACACTAAGACTTATGTGTAGAAAACATGGAGTAAATCTCTCTCTCTAACCTTATCTCATGGATCTAGAAAAACAATGATTATGAAAAAATAAGAACAATCCCTTATCCTCTCTCTCTCTCTCTGAAAAAATAAAATGGAATAAATTAGTGTTGATTTCTCTTTTTGTTAGACAAGATGGTGTACCAATGCTAAGTTGGCCAATAAAATTACAAGTAATATGGTGTAAATATTAATGAATAGAATGATTCATAACCCACCAATATATATATATATATATATATACTTATACCTTCCAAACAACAATAAAATTGTGAAATTATATACAAAGGGAAAAACTCATCAACTATGTATTTGGAAAAACCTTGGTTGAAAAAAAATGTTATCATTTGTTACCCCATTAAAGATCTAAAATTGAGGTCATCATAAAGTATTGTTTCAAATGTGATAAAGGATGTTTACTATTATTAGCTATATGATATTCATATAATATGGATTTCATTCTAAATTTTTGATATTATGTAAGTAACTTTGGCATTTTGTAGTCAACCCTATGTTCTAGATGAGAAAGTAATGCCAACAATCAAAGGTTGTAAAGGTCTCCCAAATTAAATATTCCTTTTTTTACTCGGCTCTTAGAATAATATTGCATAATATTCCTTTCACATTCAAAAACTCTTAGTAACTTATTATTAGATAAATGGTATAACCCCTTATTGTAAGGAATAATAATAATGATTAGATATTCATTCCACCTACCTTGGGTGAAGACGTCCTTTGTTATCAGCATAAACTCTAATTAAGCAATGTAAATATTGATTTGGGTTGAGACTTATGTTGTTTTGGGGTGTTGTAGAAAACATGCCCCCATAGTTAACCATTCAATAGGATGGTGAACTTTAATTTTCTTGTCTGAAATGGATTCACCCTATAGTTTGAGAACCATATTTATATACGTCTCTTTCAACCTAATGGGTCATCAATGACAAAAATAATCATTGACTCTAAGTGAAAATATATTTTAAACTTGAGAAGCATTACGTTATACATTCCCTTAAGGGAAAATATGTGTTGATCATTTTACTCTTAAGGAAGGTATGAATAGAAAAGTTGTTGTATTCCATCTAATTTATAATTTGTATAGAATCTTGATAAGTTTAGGAAACATCCCCTTTGAATGTATTTTGTTTTCCTAACTCATATATATATATATATATATATATATATATATATATATATATATATATATATATATATATATATATATATATATATATATATATATATTATTATTATTATTATTTTCGTTATGGTGATAAATAAAAGATACAATTTAAGTAAACATTTTCATATGTTTTATTGAATTGAAATTATTTTGTTTCTTGTTTCATTAAGTCAATGTGGTTTTTATGGGATGTAGGACGTTCGAAAATTATATTGTCCTGGTGAAAAATTTGGTAAAACTTCTAAACACTAATAAAATAAAATATCCCTTATGAGTTTTCTTAAGAAAAATTTGAATCAAAATTTAGATGTCCTAGAAGATGGTACATGTTATGAAACCTTGAAACCAAACTATAAAAATAAATCCTAACTCGGTGAATGGTTATATATATATATATATTTATATATATCACCCACAACTTATTGGTACTATCATTATGTGAATGTAAAAACAAAAGTAAAATCAAGTCGTCACCCTTAATTATGCTTGGTAATAATGTGAATCTTCATCCTTGACTCCTTAACAAATTAATGTAGGCGTAAGGACCTAATTGCAGCATGTTGTGAACCATCGTCCATATTTTGAAGATAATTGTGAGCTAAGAGGTAAACACACAACGTAAACTTGGAAAAATTTTCTCTCTTCTTGTATAATATTTGTTTCACCTTGGATGGTATTCTATGAGCGGGCTTGTACATGTCTGGTATGAAAAACTTATGAACACTATTTGAAAAAACCTTTATGTTTGTTTGGCTCACCCATCAACATTTTATCTCAAATATGGACCTTATGTTGTACATCCACTTGTGTGGAAACCTTGATAGGGAGTTAGAATATTATCCAAATGAATCCTTTGGAAGCTACAATTTCCCTTGATTAATATTCTCCTAATTAATACGTACTTGAATCTAAACTAGGTCATATTTGATTAAGCATGTTGTGGAGACAAAAATATGGTTACTTTAAGTGACCTTAATGTTGGACATGCGCTGAGTGTCACTATTTATAGGTTTTAGACAATGGTGTTGATAACAATTCCCTTGGAAGCTATAAAATTCTTTAATTAATTTACTCTAAATGAGAGAAACACTCAGTATAGGAAAATTTTTGAATTTTTGGGACATGTTTGTTTTGACCAATAGCTGTATGATACGAGATGATACCTCATGAGGTCATATCCCTATCTCTTCCAGTGACTTCCAGGATGAAGTCTGATTTTAGGGGATGCAGATGTATTGCCCACATCTTCTTCCAGTAGTTCATTTTCTAACTCCTTTCTTTTATTTTATGATGGACATGGATTTTAACACCATTTGGATAGTATATGTTCTTATTATGGCTCTTTTGACAACACTTGTGGTGATTTGGGCGCATCACACTAATCTAGTATTATGGATCATTATCTTAGCTCTTGTATGGTATGGTTCAAATATCATCATGTTTAGGCATAGTTGGTTTCATCTCACATGTGATGGATTTACTTATGGTTTCATCATATACTTAGTCTAATTGGATGTCGTCAAGTGTTACTTAGATGGTTAATATATTTTGAGCTGGTATGGATGTATATGATTAGTGTTAACCATTCATACTAAAATTATTTTGTATGGTTAGTGAGATTTATCCATGTATTATTTATCTAGATTATTTAAATTGATATTTTATTGGGAAGGTATGTGTAATGTTTGCATTGAGTGTGCAAATTACAAAGCATATGAGAACGTGGGTTTCAGAGCTACACCTTGGGTTTACACAAGCGGCTGATTGGGAAGAGTACTAGCCATGTTTTATTTTTTTGAAGCCTTATATGTTTTTTCTTGTCGTATTTGGCACCTTGGATGGTCCCTAATTGCAATTTTATTATTTGAAATTTATCTAGTCTTGGCTGAGCTAGTTTAGGGACCTAGTGGTCCTTACATGTGCTAATTGTGTTTAATGTTAATTAATTATGTTTTTTGAGGTATGAGACCACCTAAGTGTCACTTGGGTGGGCCATACCACCTTAACCCTTGTGCCATTTATACCAATCTCTAATTTGGGCTAAAAGTGGCAATTTTGGTGACCTCTTTTCATTCTAGGAGCTTCCCTTTAATGGAAAAAGAACCCCTTGGACCATATATGTGGGTAGGGGGTCTCTTTTTTAAGGAAAAATAGGTTTTTACCTCTCATTTGACCTCTCACACATAAATTTCATGTAAGAGAGTTGGTTTTTGTGTTTCTTAAAAGTTGTAGGGGTGTTGGATTTAATTACTTTTTGGGGAATTTGGAGTTTACCTATGAAATGAAATTTGTTTTATTCTTGATTTAGTTTTTTGGAATATTTTTTTGGGAGATGAGGAGGATGACACATATCACCCTATCATTTGGGAGAATCAGAATTTATTTTCTTTTAATATTCCCTCATGGAGAGTTGGTTGGGGACTTTTGGTCATTCTTTATTTTGGGTGTTGGAGATTTTGTTGAGTGTTTTTAAAGCTTGGAGATTTGTATTGTTAGATTGCATAGATATTTTGGATAGCTTGATTAAGGTACGTATTCATGTCTTTCTAGATTTATTTCTTATGGAAATATAATGTGTTTATGCAATGAAAATGATGTCATTTTTTGTTTTTATTGTGTTTTGGTTTATGGGAGTGTTTGTGTAGTGCCCAACTTTTTTAAAAAAAAAAAATACACACAATCAATTTAAAAGACATTGCAGATTAAATGCAAGTGGGTGGTTGAAAATTTTTTGGTGAGTAGGGATGTTGGTTGGAAATGAATGCATGTTTGGAGAATGCCAAGAGTCTAAAACAGGGTATGGGCATCCATCATTCCAGTATTCTTCGTCAGATGTTGCAGGCTACCTCCAATTTGGTCATTCCACGTCTCATGTATCCTCCCATCCTATGCCAAATCATGGGATTTGATGACATGATTGTGCACCTGTCAATAGGAAATAACCATGTTGAAACCCAATTTCATGTTGTAAATTTAGCAAATTGTAGCGTGTATAGAAGACAAGGGTTTCCTCATATTCAATAATATTGTTTCACCAATACAACAAATATGTCTCCAACCTGATCAGTTTACATTGTTGTGAACTCTCGACCTGCACCAAAATGTGAGTTTTGGAATAATTTATTGACATCCATCAAAGCAGAAAAGATAGAGGAATTTTTTTATATGCCAGGAGCTGTGGTTGCAAGTGATTCAATAGATACAAAATGAAAATGTGGAAGGAGGTGAAAGATAGATAGTTGGGGAGGATAACACCTATGTTTTTGACTAATAGAGTATAATCAAGAAGAATGTGCAGTCTTGAACTTCCTAACTAGAAAGAAATTACTAGTGCACATAAGGTTACTGTGAATAATCTTCAAATTAAATTGAGAGAGAGTAACTACCTTTTATCTGATGCATCAGATGGATAAGTTGTTTTTTATGACATTTATCAAGATACAGAGAATGATGGAGGAGGACTGGTAGCAAAGAACAAATCCCTATTTTTTGTTCTTGATAAACAATTATAGTATGGGCGACATGAATAGGCTAATTTAGTTACAGGTGCCTTATGCTTTTCCTGCAAACGTGGAATTCTCTTCATACCCCATCCCTTTGAGGCATTTTTACTTCAAGTAGTGTCCTAGCCTGTACGCCAAAATGATAATTTTTATCAGATGTTGTAGTTTGAGGTGATATGGTAGAAAGTTATGCAAATAAAATGTGGATGCATGCGCTAACATGTGAATTGTTTGACTAAACTCTTGAAATGTGGGCTCATGGACTCTAACTATTGCAGGATATACAAAAATGAGTTCATTGAATTTTTTTAGACACTTTCAAAGTAAATGTGATGGGAAAGTGTAGATCCAAGTTTCCACAACTTTTTCTTCCTGCACCCTCCCAACTTGTGTCAAAATGGGATCTCAGAAGTAGTGTTTGTTTATAAACGAAATCCTAAATGATAAAGGAATAGTATCAGATGTTGTAGTTGGTATTTATTTGATAGACATGTAGGCTAATGTGAAAACTGGAGTGGTATTTGACCTGCCCTACCAAAAATGTGGTGTATGGTTTTCAATGTTCTTGTTAGGCTCAGTTTTGGGTTCGTTGTAAAGACTAGGAGACTTTGGTGCTAATTTCTTTAGTGGTTGTGGAGCCAACCTCTTTACTCCCCTGCATATTCTTCTCATGTTCTAGATTGGGGCTATGTGGAAGGACTGTTGAATGTTTCTTTTTTAGGACACTATAGACAAGATAATCATGCATGTGTAAGGTTGTCAACTATTTGTTTTAATGCTTAAAAGGGAGTTCACAATTTTTATCTTATCATTTGGGTTTAGCATCTTGGTAAACTAGGAGGATGTACACCTATAATCTTCCTTTTATCAGAGATTCTATTTTAGCCTCAAAAAATTCATAGTAGTGTTAGGAGGCATTCAAATACTTTTGAAAATTCTAAGGAAACAAAAGTGAAAAATGTGTTCCAAGATCCATAAAACCTTGCCAACATTCTTCCATCTCGTGTGTAGTATGGAGCCTTGAGAAGGCCTTAGCCAATCGTTAAAACATAATGGGAAACTTTTTCTATTTGAAAATTTCAAGGGATCGAGAAGATTTGTGTGTTGTCATGGAGGATAGATTGATGCTTATGAACTGTTTGAAGAAATGCCCAAGTGAGATGTTGAACTGAAACCTGCGGGTTTGATCAGCTTTGTTCCTCTAGGCATGGTTCATCTCTCCTTGTCCACCGTAATTCTTGTACATTAGTTTCTCTTTTTCAATGAAATATAATTTTAAAGGATTAGAATTATCATACATTTAATTATTTATATTAACTTTTTACAAAATAATAAAATGTCGTATCGTAAGTCACACAATCAAAATAACCATTTTCCAGTCAACCATGAACTTCAACCCTCATTCTGAGGTGATTTAGAAAACTTCCTAACCCAAACTAGATCACTACAATATTGTTTTATTGACAAGATGAAGTTAAATTCTCGATAAATATGTTGACCATCTCCTTGTTTACATGGATAACTTCACATTTTTTGGAGACTCGTAGAGTAACCTTCGTAACTCTGAAAATGGGATGTTAAGCTTCATACATATACCTTGTTGTCTGAAGAGTCACCTTAACCCTTGGTTTGACCCAGAATGATCATTTGTGATCCTTTTGACACCATACTAGTAGTAATGTTACACCGTTTTGCAGTTTTAAGAAGTTAGAAAAACTAAAAAGTTGTCTTTCATTTTGAACCGCCATTTGAATCTTGAACAACGAAATGCTTAACCATCTTCGCAAACCTCTAGTATTTTTACTATAAAATTTCCTATAACTTTCATCATGAGGAAAAAAACTTTTCCTGATAGTTTGGAAAAGCCATTTTGTAGGCTCCCAGTCATAGTGTGACTAGGTCAAACTGGACCAATTACGAATGGAGGCTTCAGAAAGCATCTTGTCGTTTGTAACACGTTGACCAGTTCTGAATTCCGTCAATTCTTATGATATCTTGGTAGGAGGACATGTAAAAACTTATTGGGAGTGTGTTTTCTCATTAGAGGACAATGTTTAAAGTTGGTTTCTTAGCCTTCAAGTGATAATTGAATGTTTTTACAGCTAGCAAGGAAATGTAAGAAGGAAGTTGTATGACTCATGTCAGGTTGCCCAACAATCATGGAAAGTCCTTGAAACTTATAAATAACAATTTAAAACTTTATTGTGTGACTTTTTGTGTGAAATTGAACTTTTGGCAAAATATTGTTTCTCTCTCTTCCCTATTTCTTTCTCTCTCCTTGGTTAGGAAATGAAGCAAATTGAAATGAAACAAATGTGTCTGAAACCTTTTTATTTCAAATGAAAAATTATTAATGTTATTATGTAAATGGGAAACTAAAAATGATTTTTATTCTAAGTTAGGGTGGATGCCATGCTAGTGATTTATCGTTGATTTCATGATCACATGGTTTGTATAATACAAGAAAGATGGCGAAAAGGCGTTGTGCAATTCATATTTTATTTTTTAATTTATATAGGTCATTTTAAAATGTATATATGTATAATGTAGTCCAATGTTACAGAAAAGTTATATTTGAAATTTGTTAATATGTTTGAGATGCTAGTTTTAGGAATACCTTGGAAAACGTGCATTTAATCATAGGTGTAATTTGATTCATAGTTACTTTTGATAAAAAGGATATATATATATATATATATGTTAAATTAATTTGAATCTAATATATTGTAGTGTGTTTCTAGTGTGCCATAGAGGATTAAATAATTGGTGGTGTTCCTTATCTTAAAAATGTAATAGAGAAAATCTAAATAAAACAATCTACATTAGTTTAAAACTTGTGCAGATTTACCTTTCTCGCACGTTCCTTATTAGCATACAATAATTTGAAACCATAAAATGAACTTAAATTCTTGTTAATGAACTCTTTAGTTCTTCTCAGCTAAATGTGTCACCTTGGTTACTAAGAGCATATCACCTTGGTCTTTCATGAAGGTTGTCTATCATAAAAAAATCTTCTTTCCTCAAACTCATTCATAGCTGGGGTGTAGATTCTTAGGTGTAATTGGAATTATACCAAAAAAAGGTATTTTTCCTATGATATTCCCATGATTGATCTCTTGGTGGGATTATATTGCACAAGTGGATGTCTTGGTTGTAGCATGTGTTTACTCTGTAGTTTATAAGATAAAATAATTGGGTTATCTCATGCTAGGTCACACTCCTTATACTATTGAATCCGTTAGTGAAAATTATGTGTTATTTTTTTTACAAAGGTGATAAAACGATGCTAAAAATGAGACCATCATACAATGTAAGAGTAAATCATATAAGAGGAAAATGATATTGGAGGTTAGGAATAATGTCACTCTTAGAATCCTTATAACTCAGTTAGACATTTACTTATGTTAAAAAATATATATGAATTTTCCTTGGTAAGAGCAAACTTTGAGAAAACAAAATATATAATTCTTCGAGAAGTTAGACAAGTAAATTTGTAAATATTTATGTGATAAAGTGATGCCAAAAGAAAGATATCTAATAAACAATGTAAATGAAATGAGAAACAAGAGTATATGTGATGATGGATTCAGAAAAGAAATTCACTTGAAGTCCTTATGGTTGCTTTCAGAATTGAATTTTGTTAAGAATGGATACAAACTGTTCTTGGGGGATCTAGGTATTTGAGCCAATATAGAGTCCACTAAAACTAAAATAAAATTATGTCATGTAGAGATTTAATTGAATCAAACTAAATTTGGAACTAAAACAACCATAGCACGAGAACAAATGTCTTTGAATGGAATGAAATTTATAGTAAAGATAAAATTAAACCTTCACCTCCCTTGAATCGTATTATTTTTTCTCTCGAAAACTTCTGGTTGGTCCCCATGCAAAATGAGGATAAGATCAAACATCAACTAAACAATTTTTTTAGAAACAAACTTTTAGCGTAAGAACGAGAGTAGGAAATTTATATTTAAATCTGAAATATGGAAAATAATTATGTAATTTATGGAGATTGTCATAAGGGATATCTAGTGCCCACTTCCCTTCGACACCTTTTGATATTGATTATGACACTATTGACTATACTTATTGTAGTGCCCACTTCCCTTTGACACCTATTTTTGATACTGTTCATGATGCTGTTGATTATATTATGGACATGATTATGGAATTTATTATAGTATGATGTTAGATGTTAGATGTTAGATCATGGATTATTGTTGACTTGATTCTGTTATGATGCATGATGATTATTAGAGACATTTTGGATATTGATGTTGATATACTATTTGACATGGTTATGCTAAGGATGTTGTTCAGACATGTGATATTTGGATATTGTGAGTAGACCTATAAAGGGAAATTATTTGATGATGATATAGTTTTTGAGTAAAATTTCAAATGATCTTGTTGGTTTCTTGGATGTTGTTGTCTAGATAGTTTTGGAATTTTATTTATATTATTTTGGATGTTCTGATATGGCCACGAGGCTGAAGGAGGTATTCGAGTTTTGTAGGTTAAAATATCACAACAAACATCGGGGGATTGGAGACCAACCACATTGGAATTATAGATGAATTCAACAAGGTCACCATAGCAACTAGTATTTATTTGTGCATGTTTGTGTATGTTAGGGATTCCCATGGGGGGATCACCTTTAAATGTGACCAAGGGGTTAGGTGTATTTATTTATTGGTTCCTTTTTTTATGTTTGAATGTGTTTATTTTGTGGTGCATTGACCCTTTCATTATTCATTAAATGGTGTGTAATATTGTGAGTAATCATGTTGTTAAGTTAATTAATTAAAATATTTTATAAGAAAGTAATTAATAGAGTTGTTGGCCTTGAATTAAAGTGTTGTAAGAGATGTGTAAGTGATCTGTAAGTTAACTTTTGAGTGCGAAACACTTCATATTCTTGGAAATTCGAATTTGTCCTTGAAGGCTGATTTTGGAGGCTTTTGGGACAAGTTAAACTTGTACCACACCTCTTAAATTCATTTACCAACCATACATATGGTTGGAGGGTTGATTTTAGACTTTTATAATGTATTTGTGTAAGTCAAATTGTAAGTTTTAATTGCACTTTTCTTACATGGTTTAATTTTAGTCCTTCGGGGTGTGGGTTGGATTTGAGTATGTAAGTAAACTGTCATATTATTCACCCACCTATTTATTATGCATTGGATAATGAAGCTGAATTTTGGGGTTGGGGTTGAGGATGTGTGATGTGGAATCCTACATGGATCCACCTCATCCTTTTCCCTTCCCTCTTCTATAAAATTTGAATTCTTTCCCTTGTGTTGGGTTGCTTCACTGTGGAAACTTCATTCTTGGGTGAATTCCTTGTTGTTTTGGGAGCTGTTGCTTTTGGGGAAGTTTGAAGATTGTTGCATGCTTGTTTTTTAGTGGATGTTTAGATTGTTGCTTGGAAACAACTACTGTTTGGAACTTGGGAAACTCCGTCATGGAGAGGTAAGAGCTTGGATCTTGAAATGCTCTTCTTTTATGAATGTAAAATGTTAATGTGTGAATTTTTTGGCATGTTTTTGGGATGTTGGGTAGATAGCCTAGGAATGGTGTAGGAGAAGACTATGGGGTTTATTTTATGGGAGCCACAAGTGTGTTTTAGGTAGGTATAAGGGTGGAGGGAGTTGGGATTTGGGTTCAACCTTACAAATAAACAATTTGCATTTATTCACTTTTTATGGGGTGCCATAAAAGGTTGGGGAGGCATAAGGATATGAATGAAATTAGGGGTACTTGGGGGAGGCATAAGGAATGTCAGGGTTTTGATATACTATATTTTGGTAGTTTGTAATTCAGGTGGTGATACCCATTTCCCCTTTTGGTAAGAATAAGAAGAATCCCCCATAGTTTCTTGCTCCTTTGGCTTGCTTGATGAAGCCTCAGTAATGTTTTTCATGATTTGATGTAGATGTAAACTACATTATGTTTTTGGACTAGGTTTTTATTGTGAAAATGCTACTTGTGTGTTAGTGGAAGCCTGTTGTTTCCATGAGTTAGATCACGTCTTTTATTGCATTGTGGTTGGGGCTCAAGGCCAATGAAGAAGAATGGCTTCTCCTTTTCATTATATGTCTTGGTTGGGTGGAGAGTGTTGCCTTTCCCTTGCTCTTGTGGTGATTAAATTAGAAGAATGTGAAATCTTCTTGTTGTTGTTCTGGAGCTGAGAAAAAGACAGTTTGATAGATCCTTTTGAAATGAAACTGTATATTAACCTTTTCCACTTGAAGTGGATGAACTTGTAAATTTTTGTAATGGAAAGATGTTGTATTGATTTGAAAGTTGTATATTGTAATGTGAAAGAGATATACTCTATTTTTAGCATTTGAAGGAATGTGAAACAATTGTATTCTATATGAAAAATTTGAAGAATGAAAGAAAATTTGTAAAGTTGTATTTGAAATCAATAAAGGATTGCACTAACTCCCTCAAATTGCATCATTGTATTGAATTTGATCATCTAAATGTGAGTTGTAATCGCTGTTTCAAATAAAGAAATGAGTATGAAGGAAGTGTAATACTCCATCTTTTGAAATATGTAAAATTTAGAAATCAGAGATGTATTTTAGCTTTTGAATAGTTGAATTGAATCAACTAAATGTGTTAGATTAGAATTGGGATGAATTGTAATATTTGGAAGATAAAAATCGCAAATAAATCCTTTAAAATTTGATCTTAATTTTGTATTTTCAAACAGGAAAATACTTTATCCAAAAATACATAGTTTGAACCAGCAACAATAAATAACAAATTAAAAGATTAAATTGAAGTAGTATGCCCTTAATGAAGTCAATTGGACAAAAATACTTAAGGAATTCCTTAGAAAACTTAGAAAAATCAAGCTCAAACTATTTTTCTTTCGTTTTACCATCAAGGTTGTTTTTTTTAAATGGGGAGTCAATAAAATGAACTTACCTTCCAAATCCATCCCAAATCCATCTAAGAACAGCTCTCCATATCTAATTGACATGTTGAGAGAGGAAGAATGACAATTAATGAAAATTTCATAAGTTAAAATCTACTAGCTTGCCTTTTAAAAGCTTGCAGATCATTTTCTAGAAATTGACTCCTCAAAATTTATCAAAATCAATATTTAATGATTCTTGTGTAAAAGGGACGTCGAGAGATTTCCATAAATTCCTTGTTTGCCCAAAACTGAGCTTTCTATCAAAAGTTATGGCCTTCTGAAGTTTTTCTTCATTTGGCGTCAAAAAAAAAATCTCACTGTCAAAAAAAAAATTGGGAAACTTTTCCTAATTTTCCCTACCGGCCCGTAACCAATTAGAGGCTGCCACATGGCACCACTAGGCATTGGTAGAGGAGTAGATCCCTTTTTAACTAAGTGCTTCAAAAAAAAATTGGGAAAATTTTGTAATTTTCCCTGCCGACATGCAGCCAATTAGACGCTGCCAGGTGGCACCACTAGGCGTTGGCGGAGGAGTGGATCCCTTTTTAACTAAGTGCCTCATAAATTTTTTGGGAAAACTTTCGTAATTTTCACCGCCACCTTGCAAAAAATTAGAGCTCAACATGTGGCACCTTGGGTGTCGGTAGAGGCATGGACCATTTTGAACCCTAGCACTTTTCAGCTGAAAAGACATAGTATATTAAATCACTCCGACGGATTTTCCGTCGGGGTGTTGTAAAGCTGACACGTATCCTATTAGGGCTCGCGGGCACGTGGAGGTAAATCACGATTTTTCCCTAAAGAGGGAAAATGTGCCAAATTTTCTCCCCGCTCCACCGGCCTGCGCGTGGGAAAATTTTCTTCGCTAGGCCCGCAAGCCCGCTCTTGGGAAAATTTTCGTCCTAAGGTCCGCCAGCCTATAACTTGAGAAATATGAGGAGTTAGGAGGACTTATTTATATCATTAGAAAGGTGAGGGGATTTTTTATCCAATGAAAATGTTTTAGGGAAGTTTTGAGAGTGTTAATTCTAAGAAAAATAGAGTTGAAGCTTCTAAGCCAGTTAGAGAGTGGTGTAGTGTGAAATTACCCTCCTAACCTAATATAACTTTATAACCCTAAATTTTTTCCTTATGACCTTTAATAATTGTTAATAAAAATTAAAAAAATACAATCTAGTAGATCAGTATTTATCTGGAACCTTTTTTGTGAAAACTTTTGTCTTGTAACCTAGTTGAAGACACTTTTAAACAAAAAAAATTTATTCAATAACATTCCTATTTAATCATAGGTTGTTCCTTAGGTTTCAAGTGGGTTGTTTTTTATAGGAATTGCACTTGGTATCAGAGAAGTGGTTTAAAATCTTGGGCCATTGGGAACACTAGAAAACTTGAGATATGAACCTTATACCTAGCACACTTTTAAATCTATAAAACAACTTAGTTTAGAAATTACATATTTTAGTAAACATGGAAACTGAATAAAACTTAGAAAGATGAACTAATTTTCACATTGTTCTATACAAGAGGTGCAGATGGGATGAGGGGTATTTTCACATAGACCTAAACTTACCACCACTAGATCATGTTGTAACAACCATCCTACCACAGATTTTGCAGACTCTTCATGATGTTAATGTCGTTCTACATGGAGGATCAGTAAGAGGACATGCAACGAGACATGATAGATTCACTTCCATTGAGGGTCATGTATCTCCTCAACCCAGTGAGGAGCATGGAGGAGATAACTTCCATACAGAGTCAGCTAGAGAACAATCATCATAGAACGGATAGGGTGATTGAGTTTCAGGACATAGGGAGAGCTCTTGGAGCCATAGGCTTAGGGATGAGCATACAGAGAGACCTAGAGGCCATCAGACCACAGCTGCGGATCACATCAGGGAGATCTTGAAGCTTTTGACATCACATTATTCTGCTGACACAGGTGGATTTTTGGCAGAGGCCTGGTTAGTGAGCTTGAGTGGGTGCTTCAAGCTCTTTTGTTGTTCTAGCAACACAAAATCTCATGTTACAATCCATCTACTGAGGGATGGAGCTGGTGTCTGGTGGAGGACTGAGGAGTATAAGCTCCATGTTGATTCTGAGACAGTTACTTGGGAGCTCTTTGAGGAGTGTTTCAGGAGTAGATACTTGTCGTGGAGGTTTATATAGCAGCTGATAGATGAGTTCCATGACCTCCAATAGACATCTCTTATAATAGCTGAGTATGAGACTAGATTTATAGATCTACTCCAATATGTTGATTACATGCAGGATGAGAAGGTGTGGATCCATAGGTTCATCTGGGGCCTAAATCTAGACATTTGAGGTACAGTGCAGATCCATTGTCCACAGACATTAGCTGAGGTCGTCGAGAAGGCCTATATAGTAGAAGAGACTCTGGGAAAGGCCCAGTAGGCTATAGACTGAGTCTGGAGCTGCATACAATAGATGCAAGACATCAGATCGAGGGGGTCAATACCTCTTCCTCGTGGTGGACAGGGTTTAGCACAATTATTGTTTAGACCACAGCAGCAGTCCCGCCCACCTTATAGACATCCACAGAGGTTTGATACATAGAGAGGTCAAAGTATGGGGCCTCCTCCTAGGGGTCCCATCAGCACATAGGTTTCCCAGAGAGCTCACTCAGCAGGAGCTCTCCAGTAGAGACCTCAATAGATTATAGCTGGATCATCAGGATCTACACCACACACCTTAAGAGTATTGGCTGGATCTGCTACATAGGGGAGAGGATCAGGCGGTTGTTTTAGGTGTGGTGTTACTGGAAATTTTTGGAGATACTTCCCACATAACCCTAATAACAAGGGTAAGACACAGATCTCAGAGCCTACTATTTGTGATATGGGGTGCAGTCATAATATGTACAAAGCGGTCGAGAACCACCAAGAAAAGCATCAGAGTATAGTTATTGACAATACAGGTAACATTAGAGGCATTCATACCTCCATTTTGTTTGATTCTGGTTCTTCTAATTTTTTTATTGCACCATCTTTAGTAGAGCAATGCAGGAAGGTGGTAGTTAGGTAGGGTCATAGTTGGGATGTTGTGATGGATTCTGGAGCCAATATCTCTATACACTCCTTAGTTAAGGAGTGTGTGGTGGATTTGGTACCTTTTATCACTACCTTGGATCTTTGTATCTGTCTGTTGGGCTATTATAGAGTCATCTTGGGCATGTATTGGTTATCTACACACAGAGCTAGAGTGGATTGTTACCACAAGATCATATCTTGCACATATGATCTAGGAGTGGATGTAGTGATAGTGGGGGTCAGGAGACCTGTTATGTTTGTGGAGCCTATTTTCATGTTAGAGTGTGGTACAGCTTCTATGTGTTACACTCGGGTATTTTTACAGTGGTCCCACTTGCCGGTGAGCAGGTCAGGGGGTTCAGGGGTGAAGCCCCCGAAGCAAATTTTCATAGGTGGTTTATTAACCCATGGGTAATGGGTAACCGTTATGGGCTGTTTTTGGGCCCATGGTTTTTGCCCATGGTTTTGATACCCACGGTTTTGTATCAAACTGCTTAAGCAATTGTTTATTTATATGGTCTTATGTGTATGATACATACACAATAAAATACATTGCAGATGTGCTTTTAATTCGTGTGTGAATTCTGTAGTGTTTGTTGAGCATAGCTCCAAACGGATCTGGGTATTGTATTGAGGGAGTGGAGGCTTGTAATAAAATATGAGCAAGTGGTTTTTGATGGACATAGCCCAAATTGGGTGGACCACGTTAAATACTGTCTTTCTATGTTGTGTTATTTATTCTGTAGTTTTATTTGAGATCTGTAATATTTTCTGCATATTAGTTTCTACTATTGAGATTCTGTAAGGGATTATTCCACATATTTTATCTCTTATCTCCTATCAATTAGTATCAGAGCCTGGTTTTAGTTTGCTGAAGTGTTGAATCACAGGAAAAGTTTTATCTTGAGTGGGAGCTATGGCAGATGATGGAAGATCTAGGGTTGATAAATTCAATGCGTAGAATTTCAGTCTTTGGAAGATGCAGATGGAAGATTACCTTTATCAGAAGGATCTTTATACTCAACTGTCTGAGAAGGTGAACAAACCCTCAAGTAGGACAGATGTGGAATGGGATTTGTTGGATTGGAAGGCCCTTGGAATGATCGGAATGTGTCTTGTATCTTCGATATTATTTAATGTTTCAAAGGAAAAGACTACAAAAGATCTAATGGATGCATTAGAGAAGTTGTATGAAAAACCCTTTGCCTCTAACAAGGTATTTTTAATGAAAAATTTGTTTAATATGAAGATGTCTGAGAATAGTTTAGTAGCAGATCATTTAAATGATTTCAATATGGTTGTGAATATGCTAGCTTCGGTTACAATAGAATTTGATGAAGAAGTTAGGGCTTCATTAATTCTGTGCTCTTTACCTGAAAGTTGGAATAGCCTGGTAATGGTGGTAAGCAACTCGGTTCTAGCTAACTTGAAGTTGAAGTTTGAGGATGTTTTAGGGGTGATTCTAAGTGAGGAAATGTGAAGAAAAAGCTCCGGGGATTCTTTTACTTCAGGGAATGCTTTAATAGTGGAAACTAGAGAGAGATAGAATAATAGAGGAAACCGTGGAAAATCGAAAGATTGGGCAAGGTCAAAATCCAAGAGCAAGATTGTATGTTGGAATTGTGTAAAGTTTGGGCATGCAAAGAAGGACTATTGGGAGCTTCGGGACAAGAAGAAAACAAGGAGGAAAATGTGGCATCGGGTAAAGTATGTCAGGATGATTTGATTCTTTCTTTGCATAATATTACTGAATCTTGGGTTTTAGATTCAGGGACTTCTTTTCAAGCTACTCCACATAGGCATTATTTTGTTGATTATGTTCATGGGGATTTCGGGCATGTTTTTCTTGGTGATGATGAGCCTTGCAATATAGTTGGAAAAGGTTCTGTTTAGGTTAAGATGCAGAATGGGAATACGTGGCTATTGAAGGATGTCAGAAATGTGCCTACATTAAGGAGAAATTTGATATCGGTGGGGCAATTGGGAAGTGATGGTTGTACTGTGATATTTACAGCTGACTCTTGGAAGGTTACCAAGGGTGCTCTTGTTCTGGCAAGTGGTAAGAAGGTTGGAAACTTGTATTTATCCACTGATAGTACTAATGATTGTAATCTTGTGGCTTCAGATGTAGCTACAACATTATGGCACTATAGGCTCAATCATATGAGCCACAAGGGCACGGACATCATAAAGAAGAATTTGCCTGGATATACAAAAACAGGTTTGGATTTTAGTGAGAACTGCATATATAGGAAACAGAAGCAAGTAAGGTTTCTCAAGGTTGGACCTACAAAGAAAGAGAGTAAGTTAGAGCTGGTACATTCTGATGTGTGGGGGCCAGCTCAGGTATCATCTCTTTGGGGTTCAAGTTATTATGTTACTTTTATTGATGATGCAACAAGGAAAGTTTGGGTTTATTTTATTAGAAACAAATCTGATGTATTTGATAATTTTGTTAAATGGAAAGGCTTGGTAGAGAATGAAAAAGGTCTTAAGTTAAAATTTCTCAGGTCAGATAATGGAAGGGAGTATTACAGTGATGAATTTGATGATTATTGTTCTAAGAATGGAATCCACAGGCAAAAGACGGTTCCAGGAACCCCACAACAGAATGGGGTGTCAGAAAGGATGAACAAAACAATAATGGAATGTGCTAAGAGCATGAGGATACATGTAGGACTGCCTCTTCAGTTTTGGGCAGAAGCAGAGAGCATAGCTGTGTACTTAATAAATAGAGGACCCTCAAGTGCCTTGGATGGAGGCATACCTGAGGAGGATTTGTACGGTAAAAATTCGATTACTCATTTCTTAGAGTCTTTGGATGTGAGGTGTTTGTTTATATTGAAAAGGATGATAGGACTAATCTAGAGGCTAAATCAGAAAAATGCACTTTTATTGGTTATGGTGGTGATGACTTTGGATTTAAATGTTGGAGTATTAAGGACAAGAAAATCATTCGGTCTAGGGATGTGGTCTTTAATGAGAAAGTCATGTATAAGAAAAATTTGCAGGGAAATAGGGAAGAATCCCAGAAAGAATATTCAGTGGTAGACGATCTTCCGAATGGGACAGTGACCCGTGAATTAGTTCAAGAACCAACTCAACAAGAACCCCAAACTTCTTCAGTGAGGAGGTCTTCTAGGGTAAGAAAATAACTTGAACATTTTTCTCCTTCTCTTTATTATTTATTACTCACTGATAGTGGAGAGACAGATAGCTTTGATGAAGCAATGCAGGTAGATGCCAGTAAGAAGTGGGAGCAAGCCATGGATGAGGAGCATAAGTCTCTCATAGAGAACCAGACTTGGGATTTGGTGAAGCTACCGGAAGGAAAAAGAGCATTTCAGAACAAGTGGGTGCACAAAGTTACAGACAAAAAAGGAGGAAAGAAAAGATATAAGGCCCGGTTGGTGGTCAAGGGGTTTGGACAAAAACAAGGTATAGATTTTGATGATATCTTTTCTCCTGTAGTAAAAATGACTTCTATTAGAACTGTTCTTGGAATAGTGGCAGCAGAAGACTTACACTTAGAATAGTTAGATGTAAAGATTACATTTCTCCATGGTGATTTGGAGGAGGAGCTATATATGCAGCAGCCAGAAGGATACAAAGTCAAAGGTAAAGAGGAGATGGTGTGCAAACTGAAGAAGAGTTTGTATGGCCTAAAACAAGCTCCACGTCAATGGTATAAGAAGTTTGATAGCTTCATGATGGAGCAAGGTTATATCAGATGTCATTCTGACCATTGCGTGTACACAAATAAATTTGACGATGGAAGTTATATTAGCCTGTGTTTGTATGTTGATGACATTTTGGTTACAGGTAAAAACATGTAGGAAATAAAAGTACTCAAGAAACAACTAAGTGAATCCTTTGATATGAAGGATTTGGAGGCTATCAGACAAATCCTTGGTATGAGGATAACTCGGGATAGGAACGAACAGAAGCTGACTTTATCTCAGGAAGAGTACATTAAGAAGGTATTGGACAGGTTTAACATGCAGGATGCTAAACCGGTTGGGACTCCTTTGGCATGCCATTTTAAGTTATCAAAGGAGCAGTGTCCCAAGACAGAGCAGGAAAGAAACCATATGTCCAAGGTACCTTACTCATCAGCGGTTGGTAGTTTTATGTATGATATGGTATGCACTAGGCCTGATATTTCCCATGAAGTAGGAACTGTGAGTAGATTTATGAGTGATCCAGGTAAAGAGCATTGGCAAGTAGTAAAGTAGATCCTTTAGTATTTGAGAGGGACCATGGGGAAAGTTTTATGCTACAGTGGATCAAACACCACTTTATGTGGTTATGTAGATTCAGACATGGCTGGAGATGTAGATAGCAGGAGGAGCATGACAGGTTATATTTACACTATAGGTGGGACAACAGTAAGCTGGATTTCATGACTACAAAAGCTTGTGTCTTTGTCAACCACGAACGCTGAGTATGTTGCTGCCACAGAGGCAAGCAAAGAGATGATTTGGTTACAACAATTGCTTTAGGAGTTGGGGCATTAGTAGGAGGATTGTAAGCTACATAGTGATAGTCAGATTGCTATACACCTAGCTAAGAACTCTTCTTTCCACTCCAGGATGAAGCATATACAATTGAGATATCACTTCATCAGGGCAACATTGGAGGAAAATAAGTTGAATTTGGAGAAGATTCATACAAGTCAAAATCCTGCAGATATGATGACCAAGGTGGTCACAAGGAATAAACTACGGCTATGTTTAGCTTTGGTTGGCCTTTGCGGATGACAGTGAAGGGTTGAGAAGCTTGCTCAGTGGTATACAGTCTCTAAGTGGGAGATTGTTATGTTTGTGGAGCCTATTTTCATGTTAGAGTGTGGTACACCATCTATCTGTTACACTCAGGTATTTTTAAGGCAGTCTCGCTCGCCGGTGAGCAGGTCAGGGTGGTTTATTAACCCATGGGTAATGTGTAACCGTTATGGGCTATTTTTGGGCCCACAGTTTTTTTCCAATGGTTTTGATACCCATAGTTTTTGCCCATGGTTTTGATACCCACGGTTTTATATCAAAGTGCTTCAGTAATTTTTTATTTATATGGTCTTATGCATATGATACATACACAAGCAAATGCATTGTCCATGTGCTTTGAATTCAGGTGTGAATTATGTAGATTTTGTTGAGCATAGCTCCAAACAAATATGGGTATTGTATTGAGAGAGTGGAGGCTTGTAATAAAAAATGAGCAAGTGATTCTTGGTGGACGTAGCCCAAATTGGGTGAACCATGTTAAATACTGTCTTTCCGTGTTGTGTTATTTATTCTGCACTTTTATTTTAGATCTGCAATATTTTTTACATATTAGTTTCTATTATTGCGATTCTGTAAGGGATTATTCCACATATTTTATCTCTTATTTCATATCAAGAGCCATTTCTATTCACACCATCTCCGCTATGCAGCTTAAGCAGTGTGTGTGATGGGGTTGTCAGATGTATGTTTTTACATTCAGTGATAGATCACAGGATGGGTCTAGTGGACTATCGCTAGATGATCATCCCATTTTGAGAGAGTTTACAGATGTCTCTCTAGGGAAACTACCGGGGTTACCACCACCACACGAGAGTAAATTTCATATAGATCTGGTTTCGGGAGGAGAGCCTATCTCACAAGAACCTTACGAGGTGACTACCCCTGAGCTTTATGAGCTCAAGTTATAGCTTGAGGGACTTCTGGGGAAGGGCCTAATTCATCCTAACATGTCCCCTTGGGGTGAACCTGTGATCATTGTAAAGAAGAAGGATTGATCCTTGCGGTTTTGTATTGATTACCATCAGCTGAATAAGGTAACGATCAAGAATCATTATCCCCTTCCATGCATTGATGATGTGTTTGATCAGATCAAGGGAGCTATAAATTTCTCTAAGATAGACCTTAAGTCAGGCTACCATCAACTGAGGATTTCGGAGGAAGACATTCATAAGACCACCTTCCGTACGAGATATGGCCACTATGAGCTCACAGTGGTACCTTTTGGTTTGACTAATGCCCTCGCGGTATTTATGAATTTGATGAATGGGGTATTCATGAATTTCTTAGATCACATCATAATCATCTTCCTAGATGACATTTTGATTTAATCACGTATGTGTGAGGAGCACAAGGGGCACCTTCGCCAGGTTCTTCAGTGTCTTTGAGAGCTGCAACTTTATGGGAAATTAGAGAAGTGTGCATTCTTTCAGATGGAGGTGCAGTATTTGGGACATATCATTTATTAGAAAGGTATCAAAATCAACCCTTCCAAGATTAGAGCTATTATGGACTGGCCAACACCCACTACTGTGATAGAGGTGCACAACTTCATGGGACTAGTAGGTTACTATAGGAGATTGGTTCAGGTGTCTCAGATTGTACACCCCATCGCTTCCATTCAACAGAAAGGGAAGAAGTTTTTTTGGTTAGACAGGTGTGAGAAGGCCTTCAGGAGAATGAAGGTATGCCTCACTACAACACTCATCCTTGCAGTGCTGGATCCACAGGGTGAGTTTTTTGTTTGCACGGATGCTTCTTTAGTAGGGCTTGGAGGTGTGTTGATGTAGGAGGGTAGAGTAGTGGCTTTTGATTCTTGCTATTAAGGATTATGAGCTTAATTATTTGACTCACAATCTTGATCTTGTGGTAGATATGCACACTTTGGTTTGATGGAGGCACTTTTACTTAGTTGAAGATTCACACTTAGGACAGATCACTTGAATCTTCACCATGTCTTCATGTAGCCCAATCTCAACGCTCGTTACTGGTGTTGGATGGAGTTAATTTTTGAGTATGAGATGGAGATAGAGGATGTGAAGGGGAAGGAGAATGTTGTGGCAGACGCTCTTAGTAGACGAAGACATGTGATTATTGCCACTTCTGTGGGCACATATTTGTGGAGTAGGATTCTTCAGTAGCTTCCTCTGGACAACTTCTACATTGCAGTTTGAGAAGAGATCGAGTCCTAGATACCCCTTGAAAGGAAGTTTGATGGTTTCTCACTAGAGGCTGATGGCCTTCTCAAGCACAGAGGTTGGATTTATGTTCCCAGAGATAGAGTCTTGAGGTAGGACATTTTGGCAGAGGCACATCGTACACCCTATTCAGCCCATCCGGGGGTGAAGAAAATACACGCAACTTTGAGATAGTTGTATCACTCGAGAGGAATCCACAAAGACATGGCTCAGTTTGTGTAACATTGTTTAGAGTGCTAGAAAGTGAAGGCCGAGCATTAGCATCTAGCTAGTCTTCTCTTTCCTCATGGTATACCGGAGTGGAAATGGGACACCATTTCCATGGACTTCATTGTTGGGCTACCGATGTCGAGATATCACCACAATGCCATCATGGTCACGGTTGATAAATTGACAAAAGTGGCTCACTTTTCTCCAGAGAAGATGACTTATACAACCAGTGCAATGGCACAGGTATATCTTGATGAGATTGTCAAGTTGCATGGGATACCGTGAAAGATCATTAATGACCATGATCTTTTGTACACTTCCCATTTTTTGGACTACCATGCAGTATGCCCTCGGAACAAAGATTAATTTTAGTATAGCATATCACCCTGAGACAAATGGATAGACTAAGCAGGTGAATCAGATTTTAGAGGATATGCTCAGGATGTATGTGATGGATCAACAATCTAGATGGTAGGAGTACGTGTGCTTGGTGGAGTTTACCTACAATAATAGTTTTTAGAGTTCTATAGGCATGGTTCCTTTTTAGGATTTGTATGGTAGAGAGTGCAGAACAACTCTTAGCTGGGATAGATTAGAGGACATGGTTTCTCTTGGACCAGCTTTTTTGTGGGACATGGATTAGCAGGTGGTATTGATCAAATAGAGACTGCAGGAGGCATAGGATAGGCAGAAGAAGTACGTAGATTAGCATAGGATTGATTGTAGTTTTGATGTGGGAATGAAGTTATTCCTTTGTGTGAGGCCACACAAGAGCCCTATCCATTATGGAAAAGGTTCTAGATTCTTGGGTCCTTTTGAGATCTTTGAGCGTATCAACCCTTTGGCCTACCATCTAGCATTGCCATCCAACTTATCTCATGTACATGATGTGTTGCATGTTTTAATTCTTAGGAGATATGTTTCCGATCCTTTTCATGTGTTGGATTGGACATAATTACAAGTGCAGGATCAGGGGTAGGTGATGGTGCATCCCATTCACATCCTAGATCGAAGGACCATGGGCATCCGAGGCAGTGAGGTTGATTAGATCCGGGTGCAATGGGACAGATATGATGAGACTTCAGCTACATGGGAGGATGCTACTTTGCTACGAGTTAAGTTTCCACAAGTTTCTAGTGACTTCCAGGAGGAAGTCAAGTCTAAGGGGAGGGGCATGTAGTGCCCAATTGCATTTGACACCTTTTTTTATACTACTGATTATATTATGGTCATGGTTATGGAATTTATTATAGTATGATGTTAGATGTTAGATCATGGATTATTTTTGACTTGATTCAGTTATGATGCATGATGATTATTAGAGACATTTTGGATATTGATGTTGATATACTATTTGACATGGTTATGCTAAGGATGTTGTTCAGACATGTGATATTTGGATATTGTGAGTAGACCTAGAAATGGAAATTATTTGATCATGATATAGTTGAGTAAAATTGCAAATGATCTTGTTGATTTCTTCGATGTTGCTGTGATCCATATTTCTAGATGATTTTAGAATTTTTTTTTTTGATGTTCTGATATGGCCATGAGGCCAAAGGAGGTATTCATTTTTTTTAGGTTAAAATGCCACAACAAACATCAGGGGATTGGAGACCAACCACATTGGAATTCTAGATGAATTCGATAAGGTCACCATGGCAAGTAGTATTTATTTGTGTGTGTTTGCATGTGTTAGGGATTCCCATGGGGGGATCACCTTTAAATGTGACCAAGGGGTTAGGTGTATTTATTTATTGGTTCAGTTGTTTATGTTTGCATGTGTTTATTTTATGGTGCATTGACCCTTTCATTATTCATTAAATGGTGTGTAATATTGTGAGTAAACATTTTGTTAAGTTAATTAATAATATATGTCATAAAAAAGTAATTAATAGAGTTGTTGTCCTTGAATTAAAGTGTTGTAAGAGATGTGTAAGTGATATGTAAGTTAACTTCTGAGTGTGAAACACTTCATCTTCTTGGAAATTCAAATTTTTCCTTGAAGGAAGATTTTGAAGGCTTGTAGGACAAGTTAAACTTGTCTCATACCTCTTAAATTCATTGACCAACCGTACCTTTGGTTGGAGGGTTGATTTTAGACTTTTATAATGTATTTGTGTAAGTCAAATTGTAATTTTTAATTTCACTTTTCTTACATGGTTTAATTACTTTCTGATTTGGGATCTCTTGCTTGTGGAGAAGTTTGAAGATTGTTGCATACTTGTTGTTTGGTGGATTTTTAGATTGTTGCTTGGAAAAATCTATTTTTTGGAACTTGGGAAACTCCATCATGGAGAGGTAAGATCTTTGATCTTGAAATGCTCTTCTTTTATGAATGTAAAATGTTAATGTGTGAATGTTTTGGCATGTTTGTGGGATGTTGGGTAGATGGCCTAGGAATGGTGTAGGAGAAGACTATGGGGTTTATTTTGTGCGAGGCACAAGTGTGTTTTAAGGAGGTATAAAGGTGGAAGGAGTTGGGATTTTTGTTCCACCTTACAAAGAAATATATTGCATTTATTTACTCATTATGGAGTGTTATAAAATATTAGGGAGGAATAAGGAAATGAGAGGAATAAGGGGTACTTGGGGGAGTCATAAGGAATGTCAGAGTTTTTATATACTATATTTTAGAGATTAATTCGAGTGGTGATACCAATTTCCCCTTTTGGGAGGAATAAGAAGCATCCCCCATAGTTTCTTACTCCCTTGGCTTGTTTGATGAAGC
Source organism: Taxus chinensis (assembly GCA_019776745.2). Lineage (NCBI taxonomy): Eukaryota > Viridiplantae > Streptophyta > Pinopsida > Cupressales > Taxaceae > Taxus > Taxus chinensis. The sequence goes on along the minus strand of CM034152.1, from coordinate 177,596,835 downwards.
CTCAATAATGTTTGTCATGATTTAATGTAGTTGTAAACTACATTCTATTTTTGGACTGGATTTTTATGTGAAAATGTTGCTTCTGTGTTTGTGGAAGCCTTTTGATGCCATGAGTTGGATCACATCTTTTATTGCATTGTGGTTGGGGCTTGGGGGCCAATGAAGCATGATGGATTCTCCTTTTCATTGGATGTCTTTGTTGGGTGGAGAGGTTTGAATTTCCCCTGGTCTTGTGGTGATCAAATTAGAAGCATTTGAAATCTGCTTGTTGTTGTTCTGGAGCTGATAAAAAGACAATTTGATAGTTGTTTGTGAAATGAAACCATATTGTAACCTTTCCCACTTGAAGTGGATGAACATGTAAATGTTTTTAATGGAAAGATGTTGTATTGATTTGAAAGTTTTATATTGTAATGTGAAAGAGATAAACTCTAATTTCAGTGTTTGAAGGAATGTGAAAGAATTGTATTCTGTGTGAGGAATTTTAGGAATGAAAGAAAAGTTGTAAATTTATATTTGAAATCAATAAAGGATTGAACTACCTTACTCAAATTGCATCATTGTATTGAATTTCATCATCTAAATGTGAGTTGTAATCTCTGTTTGAAAGAAAGAAATGTGTATGAAGGAAGTGTAATAATCTGTCTTTTGAAATATGTGAAATTTGGAAATCAGAGATGTATTTTAGATTTTGAATAGTTGAATTGAATCAACTAAATGTATTAGATTATAATTGGGATGAATTCTAATATTTTGTAGATGAAAATGGCGAATAAATCCTTTAAAATTTGATCTTTGTTTTTTATTTTCAAACTGGAAAATACTTTATCCAAAAATGCATATTTCGAACCTACAATAATGAAATAACAAATTAAATGATTAAATTGAATTAGTATAGCCTAAACGAAGTTAACTGGAAAAAATTACTTAAGGAATTGCTTAGAAAACTTAGCAAAATCGTGCTAAAACCATTTTGTTGTCAAGGTTATTTTTTTTTTAATTTGGAGTCAATAAAACAAACATACCATAAAAATCCATCCTAAACACATCTAAGAAAAGTTCTCCATGTCTAATTGACATGTTGCGAGAGGAAGAAGGACAATTGATTAAAATTTCATAAATTAAAATCTACTAGTTTGCCTATTAAAATATTATAGATTGTTTTATTGAAATTGACTCCTTAAAATTTATCAAAATCAAAATCTAATGATTCCTATGTAAAGAGGACGTTGAGATATTTCCAAAAAGTCCTCCTTTTCCAAAAACCAAGCTTTCTATCAAAAGTTATGGCCTTCTGAAGTTTTTCTTCATTTTGCTTCAACAAAAAAAGTTCTAACTATAAAAAAAAAATTAGAATTTTTTTTCCTAATTTCCCTCACTGCGTCGCTGGCCCATAGCCAATTAGATGCTTCCACGTGGCACCACGAGGCATTGGTCGAGGAAAGGATCCTTTTTTAACTAAGCGTTTCAGAAATTTTTTTGGAAAATTTTCCTAATTTTCCCCGCTGGCCCACCGTCCCACAACCAATCAAAGCTCGACATGTGGCACCTTGGGCGTTGATGGAGGCATGGACCATTTTGATCCTTAGAAATTTTCAGCCAAAAATACATAATGTATTAACTCGCTCTGACGGCCCGATTTTCCACCGGGGTGTTGTAAAGCCGATACGTGTCCTCTTCGGGCTTGCGGGCACGCGGAGGTAAATTGTGCTTTTCCCCTGAAGAGGGAAAATGTGCCGAATTTTCTCCCCACTCTGCCGATGTGCACATGGGAAAATTTTCTTCCCTAGGCTTGCAGGCCCACTCTTGGGAAAATTTTCCTCCCAAGGTCCGCTGGCCTATAACTTGAGAAATATGATGAGCTAGGATGACCTATTTATATCATTGGAAAGGTGACGGAGTTTCCTATCCAATGGGAATGTTTTAGGGAAGTTTTGAGAGTGTTAATTCTGAGAAAAATCAAGTTGAATTTTTTAAGCCAGTTAGAGAGTGGTGTAATGTGAAATTACCCTCCTAACCTAATTGAACTTTCTAACCCTAAATTTTGACCTTATGGCCTTTAATAATTATTAATAAAAAAAATACAATGTAGTAAATTAGTATTGATCTAGTACCTTTTTTGTGACAACTACTATCTTGTAACCTGGTTGAAGACAATTTAAAACAAAAAAAAAATTATTCCATAATTTTCCTATCTAACCCTAGGTTGTTCCTTGGGTCTCAAGTGGGTTCTTTTTATAGGTGTTAAACTTATGGAAATTACTATAGCCTTTGAGTTGGGATGATGTTAGACATTATAAATCATGGACTATGGTTGATTTGGATTCATATATGATGCATGTGGATTATTAGAGACATTTTATATTAATGTTGATACATCGCTTGGCATGGTTAGATATATATGTTTTCATACATGTGATATTTTTTCATATCGAGTAAACCTAGAAAAAAGAACTACTCTGGTGATCATATGGTTATCAATGAAATTGTAAATAATATTGTTACTTGTCTATATGATGTTGTGATTCATATATAGATGATTTTGGAACTTATATTTTATATTTATTTTTGGATGATTTGATGTGGCCACAAGGCCGAAGGAGGTATTTATGTTTTGCAGGTAAACATGTTACAAAAAACATCGGGGGATTGGAGACCAACCACATTGGAATTCAAGATGAATTCAACAAGGGTCACCATGACAACGTGTATTTGTTTGTGTGTGTGTATGAATTGATGTTAGGGGTTCCCATGGGGCGAATCACCTTTAAATGTGACCAAGGGGTTATGTGTAATCTTTTATTTTATTCCTTGTTTAATTTTAGTATGTGATTTTAGTGAAGTATTTTCCCCTTTATTATTATTTTTTTTGGTGCGTAGATTAGTGGGTAATCATGTTGCTAAATTAATTATAATGGGTTGAAAGAATGCATTTATTAGAGATGATGGCTCTTGGACTATGTGTTGAAATTATTGTGTAAGTAACTTGGAGTGTGAAACAATTCACCTTCCTTTTAAAATTTAGATCTGTCCTTAGGGGCTGATTTTGATGGCATGTAGGACAAATTAAACCTATCCCACACCTCTTAAATTGTTACATGAATCCTACTTATGGGTTGGGGAGTCAAAATTAGGCCTCATTATGTATTTTGGGAAGACAAGTTGTAAGTTTTAATTGCACCTTCTTACATAAAATTAATTTTGGTCCTTGGGGTGTGGACTTGGTTTGTGTATGTAAGTAAAATGTCATTTATTCACCCACCTTTTTAAATTGTGTCTTTGGAGTTTGAAGTTAACTTGTGAGGTGGAGTTGAGGATGTGTGATGTGGCATCCTACATGGACCCACCTCATCCTCCTCTCTCCCTCTTCTATTTATTCGAAATCCTAGGCTTGTTTTGGGGTTACTTCATTTTTGTGATTACATTTTGGTTACTTATTTTGGTTTTGGAGCACTTGTAATTTGGGAAGAGATTTAGAGTTTTTTTTGGAATGCTTGTGGATTGCTAGAGATTTTGGGATTGTTTGGATTGGAAGAAAGCTTGTTGTTGAACTTTTGGAGTAAACTCTACCATGGAGAGGTAGGAGCTTGGCTCTTTAAAATGTTCTTCATTTATTTATGCATATGTGAATACTTTGTATATCTTGGTATGTTGTTGGTTGGTTGGGTAGATTGCCTAGGTATGGTGTAGGAGAAGACTATGGGGATCTCTTGTGGGGAGGCATAAGAGTTTTGGGGAGGTATAAGTGTTATTGTGGAGGGAGTTTGGGATTGGGTTCCACCTTGTAAAATAAATAGCTTGCATTTCTGTACTCATTATAGGGTGCCATAAGAGTGTGGGGAGGCATAAGAGAATGGGAGGTATAAGGAGTACTCGTGGGAGGCATAAGGGCATGTGCGGGTTTTGAATATGATATATATATATATATATATATATATATATATATATATTGGCGGATTTATTTTAAGGTGGACACCCATTTCCCCATTAGGAGGTATAAGAAGCTTCCCCCATGAGTCTTGATCCTTTGGCTTGTGCATGATGAAGCCTGAGTATTGTTTGTTGTTCTTCAAATGGTTGTAAACTGTAGTATGTGTATCGACTATGCTATATTTGTGAAAACTATTTTTGTGTTGTGGAAGCCTATTTGTTGCCATGAGTTGAAATACATTTCTTATTGCTTTGTGGTTGGGGCTTGAGGGCCAATGAGGAGGATGACTTATCCTCTTCATTGGAATTCTTGGTTGGGTGGAGAGTGTTTCCTCTCCTTCTTTTTTGTTGTGACCTAAAACATATATGGTGGATCTTCTTGTTACTGTTCTGGGAGCTAAGGATGAAGACAAATTTCACAGTCCCCTTGGGGTTTCCTTGTTTAAAAATTTCCCACTTCAAGTGGATGGCATTGTAATATTATTGTGGTGAAAATTTTCTCTATTTTGGAAATGGAATCTACATTCAAATGTAAAAGATGTATATTCTATAAGTTGTATTTGACAAATGAAAAAGGAAGTTGTAAAATAATTATTAGAGTTCAATAGAAGTTGTTTTAATTACAAAAAATGGTATGGTTTTCATTTGAAATTTATGTTTGAAATATATTGTGAAATATCTGTTTGAAAATGGAAAAAGAAATACGTATGAAGAAATATTACATTTATCTATTTCATTCGAAATGCATGATTTGAACATAGAACTACATTTTGGGTCTTCATGTATTTTGTTGAAGTAAAGTTAAATTTTGTAAATCAGATTTGAATGAATTTAACTATATAGAGGATGAGAATGAAAAGTAGATCCATTCGGGTTTAAGTATGATTTCAATTTTGATTCACTGTAAAACTGTAAATATTTATCAAAAAAATTCTAGAGTACTCTACAACTTGAAAGACAAATTAAAATAATAATGTAAGCTAAGGAAGATCAAAACACTTTTCAAATAGTTGAATTGCTCAAGAACATTTATCAGAATTCAATTAATCAGACATAGATGAAAACTGGGATGTTTTGCAGTAAAAGGGGGAAACTCATTTTAAAGCTCAATCCATCAATTAAACCCTACAAAATCTGTCCAAATATTTCCAAGTTCAATCCTCCAAGTCAGTTTGGAATTTTGAGGAAGAAGGAATGGCATATTGAATTAATTATGTTAAGTTAAAATGTCCACTTCACATTTAAATGGAAGGAAAGATGTTTTATAAAAATTGATCCACTTAAGTTTGTCGAAAATTAATTTTTATGGTTCCTACGCAAAGAGGAGTTCAAGGCCTTTTCAAAAAGTCCTCATTTTCCCAAATCTAAGCTTCTAGTCGAAAGTTATGGCTTTATGAAGTTTATACTTCGCTTAGTTAAAAAAAAGTGAGGAAATTTTTGTGAATCGGACCCGCGGGCCCTGAAAATTACTTAGGGCAACTTTTTGCAAAATAAAAATAAAAATTCACAAATTCCTCTGTGGCCCCGTAGCCTCACCAATTTACTTTTGGAAAAAACACCTTCAGGAGCCCGCATCTTCAAACTTTATTATTTTGAAAAAGGGCAAAAAATATTAAGTCTCCTCGCTCAGTTCGCCTCTCCACCTGTCATTGTGGGTCTTACAGGTGGCAACTTTAGGCGTCGATGGAGGCACAGATGGTTTTAAACCTTATCGCCTTAGGAAAAAGATTGGGAAAAATTCCTAATTTTCCCCATTGGCCAACCCTCCCGCAGGGCACTGTTGTACTGACATGTGGCTTCGCTTGGCATCAGCAGAGGCACGAGTTATTTTTAGCCTTCGTGCACTTTTAACACAAAAGAATTTATTTCTAAGTTTTCCCCAACGATCCAGTTTTTCCACTTGATGTTTTGGGCATGACACATGGCGTCCCTGGGCGTTGGCGGAGGCGCAGGGTTTTTTGAACCTTTTGTCCCCTTTAAAAAAAAAAGAGTTGAAATCCAAGTTACCTCTAATGACCCGCCTTCCTGTGTTAGCTTAAAAACGTGCCACGTGTCCCTTGCGGCTTGGGAAAAATTTCTCACCTGGCCCGCTGGCCCGCCTGTAGGGAAAATTTTCTTTCCCAACCCTGCTAGCCCACCTTTGGGAAAAATTTCGTCCCCTGGCCCACTGGCCCGCCTTTTGGGAAAATTTCCTTCCCTAGGCCCGTAAGCCCGCCTTTGGGAAAATTTTCCTCCCCAGGCTCGTCGGTCTGTAACTTAAGAAATATGAGGAGTTAGGAGGACTTCTTTTTATCATTGGAAAGGGGAAGAAATTTCCTATCTAATGGAAATATTTTTAGGAAACTTTAAGTGAGTTACTTATGTGAAAAATAAGGTTGAAGTGCGATGATGAGTCTGAGAGTGGGTAAATGGGAAATTACCCCTTTTTAACTTAAATGTTTAATTCTAAAGCATGGGTTGACCTTTTTAAGGGTTATGTTAGGGGATAAGGGAATGTTCTCCTATCCCATGCAAATAGGAACCTTGTTTATTGTTTAGACCTGGTGGAATTAAATGCCCAAGGTATTTAATTCCTTTGGCCCTTTGACCCTCTAAAATTGATTAAGGAATATTAAACTATAATGTTAATTTAATTACTTATTAAGTTAACTCCTAAGAGAAATTTAACGATACTGTATCAATCATACTCATTAATTTTGTAATGTGGGTGTTATGTGTATTATGATAGGAAAAATTCTTTTATTAAGTTATAACTGACTTTGAATCCTTGTTGTGACAACTGTTGCTTGAAGCCTGGTAGTGGTCACGATTTTCAAAAAAAATTATTCCATAATTTTTTCAATCTAAACCTAGGTTGTTCTTGGGTCTCGAGTGGTCGTTTTAGCGGGTGTTACAAGATAAAGAGAAAACTTAAATGGTCGAATTGTAAGTTAAATGTGGAATGAAATTTTGAATCTCATGTGTGTAAAAAAAAGAGAGAAACTTATACTTACCTAATAATGTTATTGGAATGTTAATCATAATGGAGATGAAATCATGGTAATGATGTGTTGTGGGTTTTCCAATCCTTGAGTCCCTTTTCTTGTGGTTGAGTGGTTACTAGTATTCGTTCATTGAGTAAAGTGTGGCATCAACTTGTAGATGGTCTTATCGGGTGTCTATGTGAGTCGACAACTTACGAAAGTGTTGTATGCATTATTGACTTTCTTTACTTGAAGTCCTTGTGGCTTTGTGTAATCAGAAATGTAAGTAAAAAAAAATTATCCTGGTATTTTACTGATGTATTTGTGTGTGTAAAATTTTGGTGTTAGAATTTGTGAAATTTTGTCATTGTCTTTTTCTCCATCCATCACACTTAGTGATGGATTTTTTGAGTCTTGGGTAAGAGGGAGGAATACCCTTCTCACCACATGGCTTGATTGGCAAGACATGATGATCTTAATTTATTCCTCCCCTCATATTGTTTGATGTGGGGAAGGATTTTCATATGGTTTGATCTTCCTTCCATATCCTTGGTAAGGAAATCATTATGGATTGCAAATTATTCCAAGGAGAAGGCTTGCTGCATATGTTAGTGAGATAAAGAGGGAAATTTTTATTTTGACAGATAAGGAGGGTGATTGGAGATTGTATTGTGTTCCTATGGTTGGTTCACACTTGGGTAGATGCAGGATTCTTGTAAATTTTCCTGATTTTGCAGGAAAGCATGGAGCTTCTCCCTCATGTGTTTTTGTGTTTTGGTTTATGTGAATGTTTAAAATGTATGCTTGTATATTTTTTTTCCCTTCCCTATTCATTTGTGCAAACCAAGGCATGCATCCTCTCTCCCACATGGGCTTGGAGGGAAACTATCATGTCCACCATGTATTGGAGATGGAATGTAATGATTCCAATAAGTTGGGAGGTAACTGGGCCATTTCTTCTTGTGCTATGAAGACCATTTTGACCTAAAGAACATGTATAATTGGCTTGAATATTTGTGAAGAAAATTGAAGGTTTTGACATGTTGTTCCCCAATTTATGGGGAGGATTTTCCACTTGAATTTTATTGGGTTCTTTTAAAGAAGTTGCAAACTGTAGTTTTTTATTCTACCATCTTCGTATGTGTTTGTATCTTACTCTTTATAAAAAACATTGTATCTTTTGTAAAGTTTTCTCCTTCCTTGATAAGGATTTTGTATGGTTGTATTTGAAGGTTGAGTTTTGATCCTCTTCTTGAGAAGGAATATGGTTGTATTGAAATTTTGGTCCTTTCATATTGAAGTAAATTTCTACTCTTATTTGTAGGAACATAGCTATATTGTATCTTGATTCTTCTATGTGAAACGAAACTTTTACTCTTTCCTTTTTACATGTTTTTTAAACATTGCATAATGAAACATTTAGTGTATGTTTGTAGTCTCTTTAAATCATATTGAATGGATTGGTTATGAATGGGTGGTTTGCAATTTTCCTTGGATTGAAAAGAAAATATAATGCATTAAAAGTAGGTGGGGATTAAAAATTTTGTCACTCTTTCCCTCTTTATCTTGTTTGTGGTATTAAGAGAAATGAGTTCACAAATTTCTAGTTCAATGTGATTTATCAAATGTTGCTTTTATTGACATAAGTTATGGAAAGGAATGAAACCATTTTTTTTTCTGTGTATTTTTAAGAATCTCATAGCAACAAAAAGTGAAGGATTGTGAAGTGGTAGTATAGTTGTATTTTTAACTCAACTCTTAAAAGAATCTTCTTGCTGAAACTTTCATTCTTCATTTGTTAAATATTAGAGTGAGCATATAGTGAACTAGACATAGAACTAAATAAATATTCCACCAAGGTTCTTTAAAAAAATTGGGATAGGAATAAACTAATCAAACTTCTAGTTAAAAAAATAATAATATGACCATTATTTTTAAATCTTATGTATTTTTTGTGCCAAGAGGATGAATAAATTTAGACCTGTGCTTTGCTCTTTAAAAAAAAAATTGCTCCAATATTTTTATTAATGAATGGTTCTTCTTGAGAGTAAGAGAGGAGTATTATATTAAAAATAAATGTCATGATTTCTTTGGCTCCATTTTTATTGTCTTCCAACCATGCTTAACAAATGTTAATTATATTCTTATGTTATATATATATATATATGAAAAAAATTATCTCATAAAAATATGAGATATATTTAAGTTTGAGAAATAATAGAAAATTGGTTTTCATATCTATCTACAATACTAAATCCTTATAAATATATAAATATACTTATTTGGCAAAAGGAAAAAAAAAGGATCTCAGATTTATTAATATTTCTTGTATTGTGTTATGCAAAACATGGATTTTATTATATTTATTTATTTTTAAACAAAAAATAAGTTGGGAAATCTATTTTGCTGGGTAGGGGAGGGTTTTGTTTTTTCTTTTTTAAATGTGTTGGGCAGGACGAAACCTTCCCTCCCCCCAAACCCTCGCCCACAAGAATCTCCTCCTTGCGCCTATGGCCACGTCGACCCGTCCATTTCCTTGCCGTGGCCACATGGGAAAACCCTACACATAATGAAGGGGAAAACAAAAAAGAAAAAGAATTAAAAAAATACATATGTTCATAGCTAATTAGACTAATAAAAAAACATATATGTTCATAGCTAATTAGCTAATAAAAAACATATATGTTCATAGCTAAAAAGTATTAATGAATTTAATTTTAAGTGGCGTCTCGTGAACTTTTAATTCAATAAAAAAAAATATGCGAAACCATCTGTTGTTTTAGCTTGGGTTTTAGTGACGAAATTTTGGGGCATTACATGAAATATGAAGCTCAAATTTTTATTGACGTGACTTTCCCACCATTTTTTTCTTTCTCTTTGAAATTCCAAAGAAAGGGTATTGGGGTGGCAACCCCCAACTAGGTCAAGGTCTCAACCCCCCTTGCAAGGTTCAGGGGCAATGCCTTGGGCATGCACTTCGTAGTCTTCAAAAATATTATCAAAAATGCAATTTTTGTCATCTTATCCTCCCAAAATTCAGAAGTCAGTTTCCACTAAAAATACATCCATGACACTATTTTTTAAATTTCTACCTCTTTCAAAAAATGATATTAATAATGAAAAAAAAAAAACCTCCTTACTCAAAAGAACTCTGCGACAAGATGATAATATACAAACTCTATATTCGATTATTACCAAAGGGTATTATTAGGATTTACACCTTAAAGACAATATTTATGACTCTACGGATTGGACTATATAAAGATGTGCGAAATTGACTAAACATTGAGAAAACTATGACACTTGACTTAGATGACAATCTTAACCAACTATAAACAATGATTTCATTGGCATATAAAGAACTTATAAAGATTTAAACTTTAGCAACGAGACATGTAGCCTTATGATGATAAATGACTCTAGTATTGACAAATGGAAATATTAACCAATTTGCATGCGTATGTAAAGTTTGTGCTTACAGTGGATTGCATGAACTGACTTTGGCACATGTGGTTGATGCACACAAACAAGAAGACTAGGGAACTATGTTTGGAACATTGACGGAAACAATCAAACTCCTTGGTCATTTGTGTCGCTCTCTGCAGAAGATTATTTTAAATCCTGTTTTAGTTAATACTACCTGCTAGAGAAAGATATAAAACCGCGGGTTTTGATGAGACCAGAAGATGTTTGGATCTTGTTGTGGGCGTCCTGCCACCGAAAAATTCAATCCAATCAATAGAGGCTTCAAGACAGATAGGCTTCAGATGCGCTCTTGAAATTGCAAGCCAAAATGAAGTACAATGACTGTTTATTATGTATGAACATACATATCTGTGTCTAAGACAGGGCCTCTTTACAAATTCAGATGTAAGGACCCAGTCACTACTTCTATCAAATCCCTTTGTTTTCACATAGGAACCAGGAATACATACATGGTATAATAAGGCATTTAAATGCACGGCAGTACACAGTTAATGACATCCTTCTATATCTTTTCAAAATAATTTGCTATACTTTGATCGTTCCTGGGATGGAATTTATTTTAAAACCGACATTCTTCTCCCTTACACGGAGATTTCAAACAGGTATGCCCTTTTGAAACTAAATATGAAAATTTGAATCGGAAATAATTATAAAACTTTGTATATATTAAAAACATCTCTTAGATGCATGATCAGAGAAATACACCACCACACGTTGTTGATTTCTTGCACAGAACAATATCAAACACTTTGAAGTTTCAGATCTGGCAGAAACTTGTAGACATAACTACAACATGGATTGAAGTAATCAACAATGACCAAAGTATCCCTTCTTCTCTTATTAAAACATAACACAGTATTCGATTATGGTGAAGAAACTATAATGATCTGATACCAAATGTTAGTGTATCAGCAGATTTACGCAAGAAAAATGATCCATTCTTCTTCGTCGAGATATAACAATGTGTGTGTCTATATATATAGAGGACTAACATGTCTTATTAAAGAGGAAGTATATTAAGGATGCTACAACCACTCACTAATGTTGATGTGTTGATGAGGAGTTAAAACAATTTGTAGTATATTATTTACGTGGGTTTATAATACTAACAACTCTGCTAACAAATATATTATTAATTACAACTTATAATAATAATTTATATTATTATTCTAACTCATGTAAAAATTAATATTATTTCCTAACATTAGATTAATAATAGATCACTTAGTTGATTGAAATAAATATAAGGGTTTCAAATTGTATGTATAAGTATTACTGGATTAATTTGCAATAATCAATCCTTATTTAGAAATTGTATAACACATATGATGGTAATCAATATAATATTCTTAAACGTAAGTGGGACATAAAATAAAAGTCTAATAATAGATTTAGGTGAAAACGAAGATACATTGTTATATTAAAAAGATAGCATTGAAAGACCAGGGATACATGTTTTGTTTATATTTGAAAATAACAATAAGGGCACATTTAAATTTTAATGTTCAATATTCTTGTATTCCCACGTATGGTAGGCAATAGTAATTTTACTTTTCAAAAAAATTCATGGGATGCAGTTTGATAAAGGAAAATAGATCTCGAACGAAACATACATATTTAAAATTGTTAAATGTCGCCACAAACATGTTCATTTCACGTTGCAATGAAATAAAAGATATTATTATTGAAGACTAATATGAATATGGAAAGAAAATACAAGAAACATCGAGCGGAGAATATCAAATTATATTTCTCAGATATTTACTTAAAATTATGTTTGAAGAAAAGATAAATTATGTTTGAAGTTGACAAATTTTTTATGTAGCTTACATCTATCATCGCTTGTTCTCATGAAAGAAATAGAAGTTATGAACCGGTTCGGATAACTAACTGAAACTGTGAAAATCTAAATATCATTATTGTTAACACTCTTTATTAATCATCATTGTCGTGGCTATCTCTCCCAAAGTAGTAGTGATATAAATAATATACCAATGGTAACATTTATGGATGTGGAAATCAGCACATAATTATGTTTAGAGGCATTCTTACAATGGCAACCATAGTTGTAATAGTGTGAGCTGTTCACTTTTATTCTCGACATTAAATATGACATCCATTTGACTATCTCATAGTAATTCATCCACAAATTTTAGTCTCATTAGACTTGTTGACAATTTTCACACTTGTGCAAAAATGGGCAACTCGAAACTTCATTACGATTGATGGCATTTGTGAAGTGAACCTAACTAAGGGGAAACATTAAGCATTATTATGTTTTCAATACCATAAAATTAATGATTACGTATGATTTTCAATTATGTGTGTTGTTACAAAACATAAATAGTCACATACTTTGGATTCAATGTTTATCTTCAGCAAGAGAACACAAAATCCCCGAAGGATAGATGTATTAGCTGCAGGAAGACAAGAATTACAGAGTAGGTGAAAAGTTGAGTTTTGGAACAACAACCAAGGTTACAGATTGCAACAATCAAAGTTCATTACTAAGGTTATAGGTATTTTAAAGTTATTTCATTCATGATTAATAACATTCAATTATGTTATTGAGTTGTTTAATTCATTATACAATACATATATAAAGTTGAGATGCAAAAGGAAGTACACAACTCAGTTTTAGAATTTGATGTTTTATTCATAAGGAATTTCAAATGTTTCCAACACAAGCCATGGGATGTGACTCAAGTAAATATCATAACTACTGAAATAGAAGGTGCATGTGCATGATAATAAAATTCAAAGAATATGAAGGAACCCATCATTGCCTTTTTTTGTCCCGTTGCTCCATCTTTGCTCCAGCTTTTGCTCCATCTTCATCATTGCTATTCAACACTGCATTGTACCTGAAAAACAAACAAAGAAGAGACTTTCAATCACGAGCTTAGGACTAAATCATGTTCTTGTAGTCTCTATCTTCGTGAAAATGAATATCCTGATATCAGGAGGTATGATTATAGAAAAAATAAATGCATAGCAGATAAAGAATACTATTATGTAAACATCACATGTGGTCCCCATAATCACTGAAGAAAGAGAAAAAAAAATAAGAAATACGGAATACAAGAGAGGCCAAATAGCCTAAATATTTTCTAAAGAGTTTCTAAGATGTGCAGGTAAAGGTTGCAACAAATGAAAAAATTAATCATGTAGAGTAAGGATGAAAAAAAAATCAGTACAGGAAAGAAATGAACAAGAGAAATGATAGGTTTTTTAGATATAATGCATGCTTAAAGGGAACATATTTTCAGGACAACGGACTTATAAAGAAATGAATTTGTCACCTTCATCAAACACAATAAAATACTAATTTTTTCCAAAAATAGAAGATATATTATTTCTAAAAATGCAAAATTAATTGAAGGTCTAAACGATGATTTACAGTCATGTTCAAGAAAGATTACATCACTAGTGCCATACCTTATCAAATAGGTAAAGGGTTTAATGTCAAGGTTAAACAACAAAAGAGTGATCCTATCCAGGTTTCAATTTTAAATGCAAGAAGTATCAAAAGAAAGAAGTAGAAACTTATAGAGTGATCAAGTAATTTTCATAAGAAGTATATGGCTTCAGCATTGGTTTGGAATATAAGTTCCATGCTTACATTAAAAGGATTAACTAAAAAATTGAGATGAAATTACAGCTGAAACAAAATGGAAAAGGAAATATGAGAAAATTTTGACAGGGTTTCACCATGTAAAATTGACATTTTACATGTTTCTATCATGTTATTTCACAACTAATATATGCTTGAAAGCTATGACAAAAGATAAACTATTGTACTGATCAAATAGTAATCTAAATAAGAAGTATTGCAGCAATTCAACTCAGATTGAACAAAGAATAATGTAGCATATTCATATTTATAAGAGCAAAAAGAGAGGTAAAACTATTTTCAATTTGTAGAACTTATTTATTATTGCTAAACAAGAGTTACCGAATATTCAAATTTCACTATTCATTACAAGAACTTATTGTTCATTTTAGGAAAAATTAAAGAAATATGCCATGTATTACAGAGAAAGTTGAGCTACATATTAATAACATTATTAAAAAAGGACAAATGATAAGATCTTATATATCTATGAATGTAATTCTTCAATTTATTCCATGATGTTTCTATAAACGTTATTAGGAAGATACATGGCCTTGGAAAGAAGCTTTATAAAGTTATAGGAACATGCATAAATTATTCACAGAAAATTAAAATTATAAAAATCTTCTAGCTAAACTTCTTAGTGAAGAATAAAATGATCAAATTCTACAGGTTTCAAAGCCAAGCCTTTAAATATTTAGAGTGGAGATGGTAAGTGTGAAATTCCATCCAAAGAGTAAAGGGCCATTTAAAAAAAAATTGTACTTGCACCTGACATGAAACTGAGTTACCTCAACAAAAATCTAATCAACAGAAAAAGAAAATACAGAGTTTTAGATGGACCAACTGAGTTTAAAGCATGCAGTCATAATGTGCAAAGATACCACTACAAAAGAGCTCAAATATACATCTTAAAAGAAGACCCAAGAGTTGTGGTAATGTTTATCTTAAAGTATGCAGTCACAAAATAATGTTCTTTTACAGAAACAATGGCTACAAGGTATAACATGACTATGATAATGGAGGAAACCACATAAAATAATAGGGAACTAATAAAGTTTAGGTCCATACTTCATTATGGATTTAAACGAGAAGCATATCACAGTGATAAGAAGAAGAATAAAACATTCAAAAGCCATTTCAAAGTAACAAGTTTTCTTTTATAGTATTCTCACGGGTTCTTCGTAGGCCAAAGTAAAGCTCAAAAACTCATTAGTGGTGGTTGAAGAGAAATGACAAAGTTAGAGTCATCAAATACATATAACACATGAAAATGTCCCCTTGAGAATTTTAGCTACATCATTTAAAAGGTAGGTCTTGCAATGGTATAGAACCTTAGAAATTGGAAGCATAAGAAATTAGGATGAGCTAGGTGATAAATTGTTGAAACAATTTCAAGATCATTCAAATCATTTATCCCTCATAGTACAGTTGTCTATAATTAAGAGAGCTCCTCATGAATTTATGGCTAGTTTTAATATCCATTTTTCTAGAACTTGGGAAAGAATTCCACCAAGTGTCAAGCCTCAAGCTAGCCATGCTTTTGTTTATTATCTTAGAGCCCTCAATAGTGATATTTCAACTATGATTCAATCTATGGGAGGAGATAATCTCCTGAAAGCTTATGATATTGTTATTCGAGCTAAAAAAAACCTTATTCAAGCTAGTAAATTAGCATCAAGGCCTTCAATGCCTCTTATAGAAGATTTGTCATCTATTCTGTAACCTATTACCCTTATAGAGCCTTCTATTTTACCTCCTTTCGATGATGTATTTAAGGCTTTGCAAACTATGGGTAATAAATTAATGTCACTTGAAAATAAAATAGCCCATCCTAACAGGCCATATCAAGTTCCTTATCGCAAAACTAGAAAAATCAACAAAATAGGAAGTCATATCAGAAAAAACTGAATTATAGACAACAATATCAACCAAGGCCATTCGACCTAAAAGCTCCTAGTTCATCTAGCATTGTTGTTCCAGTTAACATGGTTTTTGAGGAATGGTGTCAACCTTGTAATCAACTGCCCAAATTCTTTCCTGAATATAGGTCTTGTTTCACAACATCAATCTAAAGCATTATACATGCCTCAAATGGAGGGTGGGAAGTCAAAAACTTGGGTTCAGAAAGCACTTGAACAAAACTTGGTTAGTTTTAGTGAAGATGATTTGATTTTCGTTACTAATAGGTCCCAAGAAAAGGCTCAAGAGAGAGAAAAACAACAAAACAAACATGTTCTACCTACAATCACTAATAAAATAGTAGGTACAGACCAAAAATAGGAAAATAACACTATTGTTTCAAAAAATAGCAGGTGTTTCAGCTGGTAAAGATCAATAAAAATAGTTACAACTTGATCCAAAAAGATTGTTTATACCTCAGATATCAAGAGCAACTGAAGAAAATTCATTTTTTGCTAAAGCCTAAGCTAAAACAGTAGAATATGTTTCCAAAACTATTTTTTCTTTTTAACATTGTTGATGTAATGAAAAATCATAATGTGAATATATGAATGTGGGATGCTCTAAGTATTCCAAGGCATCAAGAGTTGTTTTCTCATGAACTTGCTAAGCTACAAATTTCTTCAAAACTGATAGAAAGGGAAGTTTAGAAAGTGGACATAATCCTTGGAACAATGGAGCATGACCACATTAAAGAAGTTAAATGGATTTTTTAAAAGGTTTTAAGCTCTCATGATATCATGCCCGAAGGGTTCACTCATACGAGCCCACAATTCAAATCCAAAAATCAAGGGGCATGCGAGCTTGAAAATGGAGGATCAAGGTCGGCGAATGAGGAAATCAATGTTAAGAGAGATCAAAGGCTCAAAAGGAAAGAAAATTGGGAAAGACTCAAAGTTTTCAGACTTCGTATAGGATTCAAGCTTGAGGCCTAAATCACCCAAGTATAAATGGACTCGCACAAGGCACCACATGTCAGATTGGCACAATGCCAAAAGGAACATCAAAACAGATACCCCAAACTAGTGCCAGCCCTCCACGTGGTTAGGGTCCACAAAGGGGCAGAGTCAGCCATTCAATTGATAAAGGGGCAGAGCCAACCACTAAATCTACAAAGGAAAAAAGATCAGGTCTGTGGACGATGCCACGTGCCTCAATGATGCAACTTCAGGGGCAGGACCTAAGGGGCAGTCTCTAAACGAGTGTCAACTCGCCATGTGGTCAAGGTCTGTAAAGGGGACAAAGCTAGCCATTGAAAATTCCAAGGCCGGTGAGAATAACCACGTGTCAATTTGGAGCTTCTTCAAAAGAAAAATTTGGGAGCAGGGTCTTCAAATGAGAACCATCCCTCCACGTGTCTCGGGTCAGGCATAGGGTCTCTGCCAATAAGAGGGACTCAAGCAAAGAACAGAGGAGACAGAGAAAGCCTGTAGGTGACACCACATGTCTCATCGACACAACTACATGAGCCAATAGGAGGGGGAAAAATATTAAGACGCATGGGGCTGCCATGTGGACCCTATATAGACGGACTCTTTCACATATTACAAGTCTATGTTGAACACCTGACCCAGACCTTTGAACGGCCATATATTTTGACTAGAAGCTCAAAATTGAGTGGGAGATGAAGTTTTGGAAAGCTCTCGGTACCTGCTACTCACTTACCACCATTAATGATTCAATATGCCATTTTCAAGACTGTCAAGTCTCTTACTCATCACCATAATGAAGAATAGACCTCCTTCTTTCCCAACAAGGAGTAGCACGTGAAGGCATGGGTCTTGTAGTGAAGCCCACCATTGTTGTAGGAGGATTTTAATGCTCTTGCAAGGGTGGTTGAAGCAGAGTTCAAATTTTCCCTCTCTCCTCTCATTATTCTATATATTGTAAAGGAGTGGCATATTTCAAGTGGTTGGTCATCTTTTCTCTCCTGCCCTCCTCTCTCTTTCTTTCCTAGGGAGGAATGTGGATTTTAAGCCTCCTCTCTTAGATCTCTAATGGAATTTTATTTCCTCTTGCCCACTAATGATTTACTGCGTGAACTCTTGGAGCAATAAAATTTGTTTCATGATGCATTTTTTCCATCATTGCTTATTTTATTGTCTCTTCGCACCTCTCATCATTGTAGGGTATATTGTTCATACTTTTGATGTCTATTACAGGTTTTGGGAGATATGTTTAATGGGTTGAAGTGGTGTTCCATGTGAACTTTATCTTTTTTCTGTGATGCATCTTGTCCATCCTCTCCATTTCTCACCTCTCTCCACTTCAGGCAGTTGGATTTGTTACTAGCCACCCCCTTTTCTTGGTGCTATCACCTATGTAGTGTAGGATTTCTTTATTTGCATTCTCTCTCTCCCTGTCTCCTTGGCATTGTTAGATTAGGAGTAGATAGTCACATTTTCTTCCTTAGAAGCAGTTTAGCATTAGAATTAGGAACAAGAAGCTGACTTTCTTCATAGGACCATCTCAAGTTTGCAAGTCCCACAACTTGAGACACCGTCCAATTTTATGCAATCACACCAGATAGCCCACTCAAATACGAGGCCATTTGGGGGTGCTGTGATTTTTCACTTACAATAACTTTATGTTCTTGTCCCAATGTTAAAATTCTATAAGATGTGACTGTTGTAGAATTGCCTCCTTATTTTTCCTTATGTTTATCATGAGATTTTATAGCAAAAATAGGATGTTATTTTTCTTCATATTTTAAGTTTTTGTTCTTTACCGCTCGATATTGAACTAAGGTTACTGTAAATTTAGAGCCTCTTTCTTCAAATGTTGCAGCAAATTAATCAATTCTAGATTAGTCTGCTTTTGATGTTACAACTCATGTTTTAGCACTTGATGGTATTTATAATCTCTTCATGGATGAAAAGACTCAAGAAGAACACGTTTATGACCCTTTTAAGGAAGTAGAGGAAGATTTTTTTGGTGTTTATTGCTTGCATGAAGAAATTTCACTAATTACCTTGTTGTCCAAAATAGAAGAAGCAACAGAAGGGCTATGGAAGATTCACTTTGATGGAGCAAAAAATAATAAAGGACAAAGTGCTATTTTAATGATTACTTCCCCTTCAAATGAAAGGTACTTTTCAGCTTTAAGTTTACAGTTTCCTTGTACTTGTAATGTATTTGAATATGAAGTGTTTATTCATCACTTGCAATGGGCTAGAAAGAGAGGTATTAGCACTTTACATGTTTTTGGAGATTCAAAATTAATTATTAATCAAGTAAAAAAATTTAATGTGTGTAAGAATTCATTATTGAAGTCTTACAAACATAGAGTTTCAAACTTAATGGATGATTTTGATGTTATTAACATTCAATCTATCCTAAGAGCTGAAAATAAATATGCAGACAAACTTGGAACAATTTGTGCTAGCTTTGATGTAGTGGAACAGATCAAAAACAACAAGGTATAACAACATATTAAATTAGTTATCAGACACTCAGTTCTTAACAATAGAGATAATTGGCAGATTTTGCAAGATGATAAACAAATTTATAGATTTTTGCAGCAAGAATCTGAATTTTTTGCGGTAAATCAGGAAAAACTGCAGCACTTCTATGGTGATCTGATTTCTCAGTTAAAAATAAACAACTTACGTCGAGGATTGGTCACTCCAGAAGACATTTTCATTTATGATGTTCAGTTAAGAAAGGAAAAAGGAAGGATTTCAACTCACGTAGATAACTATGAAGAAATTTTGGTGAATGACGACAAGAATCTACTTATTGGAAAGGTATGTTCTTTAGCTGAAAAACAATCATTTATTAAAATATGTAAATAATTCAGATATTTTTTTTCTAGGAAGTACCAATATTTGAGAGGGTTTGATCTAATTTTAGCTCAACATATAATAGAATTATAACCAAATTCCAAGCTAGTTAAGTAGAAGTTGTTTGTGCTCAAAATAGTCTTGCCCCATTTTTCCATTAAAAATCTATCGATTTACAGCCTTTGCCATATTTTATCCCCCCTGTGTTGTGCCGGAGAAGTCTCTACTCTCCTTCTGTTACTGTAATCAATATGGTCCTACGTCAAAGATCACTTATGGATCTATAGTTAACACCTTGTTTCTCTGTTCATCTGAAAAGGTCTGTAATTTGGGTCTCCCATTCTCTGTTCATGTAAAATATCTAGTTGTCCTATTCTTTCTATTTTCCACATTCGGGAATTGTTTTCCTTGTCATTTTAGCCCTAAATACTTGAAGAAACATGAATGGATGTAGCTCAGAGGAATGTATTTGAGCCTTGTAATATTTCTGATTTCTCGGTCTTTGGAGAAAATTTCATCGCTGCGCTCAAATGCTCATCTTTCTACATTTTACATTTTGACGGGTGTTTCTCCCAGTCAAATTTACATCCTTGCATCAACAAAAAATGTGGCCTCTTTTGGTTGGACGTAGCTCGGCAGGGTATTTCAAAAAAATTATGAATCGCCTCGACCCAAAAATTTTCCATGTGGAAGAACGACGCTCATTTGAAGATTTACTTTTTGGTTTGGGCTTGGAGTTGCGCCAAGAGGACACGTGGAGGTTTCCACTACTTTTCCCAGACTTAGATAATTTTTTATGTAGGGATATATAGTTTGTACGGATAGGGACATGTGGTGAGTCCATGCTCATTCAAGGTGTCAAACTTGGGCACCATTTTAAAATTGCGCCATGGAGACACGTGAAGGCTTCCGCTGGGTCTTACCATACTTAGAATTTTCAAAATGTTTTGGGAGGCCTAGGACACGTGAATGGACTGCGCATGTTTGGGAACTAGCCCTTGAGTTTCATTTTAAAGAAGTTCCAGGAGGACACTTAGAGGCCTCCACTCACTTTGTAGTTTTATTGGACTTTTCAATGGCTGAAGGAGATATACCTTAGATCCTGACACATGGCACCTTCCGCTAAGATTTAAGCTTTCAAAAAAAATTTCCAGGGAAGAACACGTGGCAAGCCCATGCTCATTCAAGGTCTCAACTTTTTGTGACAATCTCAAGATGTGCCATTGTCACGCATGGCAATTTGAAAAGTCAAAATGAACCCCCGGGCCCATTTTTAACTGAATCTTCCATGTGGATGACCCAAATTCAAAGAAGAGATCAATGGAAGTTGTGTGTCTGAATCTGATTTCACCCCCCCCACCAGTTTTTACTAAAAATCTCCTGGAAGTGTGAGTCTTCATGATTTCTTTACATTTCGTACACGCCAAACAAAGAGGAGGATTAATTTTGATATCTATGTTTGGTGGGAAAGATCTGGAGACGTCTTTTTCCATTAAAATGATTTGATTATGGCGCTTGATCTAATCTTTTGTTTTTCTTCTCTTGGGAACAATAAAGAACAAGATTTGATATATTAGGGGTAGAGATGGTTGGTGAATAGAAGGAAGAGTGATCTACCAGATAAATAGTTGAATGTAGGAGATATTTGAAGAGATCTTCCCTCTAGGCACCTGATACCTTTTTGCAGATCTCATTCGAGGAATCGTGATCGAGATCATGGTGAAGACTGGTACACTCAATGTTTGGATTTTTGGGGGAAAGAACTCTGTTATAAAATGTTATAAATTGCAAAAATTTATCGTGTAAATGTTGGAGTGAAAAAATTTTAGGACTGATTTTATAATAGAAAAATCTTGATAGAGCATGTCTTTCTGAGAATCCATCTAAGAAACTTGTCTATCTCTTTTATATTAAATTTTATTGTGTCAAGGTGGTTGCGAGTGTACAACCATTGACAAAATATGAGATTTTTATAGAAACTTTTGCCTACTGATAAATATAATCAAACTCAAGTTATTTTGTGTTGATCTTGAGAAAAATGTGTCTATTTTATTTCTAAACGTCTGCAAATAGTTTTTCTTGTTCTTCTTGCAATCTTGTATTAAAATCCTTTTCAATCACATAGATCTCAATCCTTGTGATAGTTTAGTGGCATCTGTAATTTCGTCTCCCAGAAGAGTTTTTCATCTAGGAATGAAATAAACGATTTAAAATCACTTTTCCTTTATCTATTGACAGAGATTGTATGTAAGCCTCTGGGTGTACCTCAGGCATGATTGGGCTTAAATCTTGATGATTTTTTGGGTTTTCTAACTTGAGCCTTCATGCTAGAATCTCATAGATTGTGTGAAAAAGTGCAAATCTAGGCCTTTATTAAAGCACACATTATGGTTAAAGAAACATTTTAGTTGTTTTGTGACATTTTGTTGGTTTAGGCTTCCATTTTATAGAATCTCCCAAAGATCTAGTGAAGCAAGTCCATCCTACCTCACCTCCCACCAAAAATCTACTTAAAAACAACCAATACTACATGTACTACCCCTCTTTGTCCTGTGTGTGCATCTTTAGTAGCCTGAACCTTTCCTAGAAAATATCTCCACTATCTAGAGTGACAACTCATGAGAGTTATATTTTGTTGCATTGATCATATTTTCTTCAAGGTATCCTCAATAAATTTACAAAGAAGGATATCTCAATCTCCTCCCCAAAAAACAAGCTACAGAAGGGTGCTCTCACCCTGGTTGAAAGGCACAACCATAAAGTAGTGAGGATAGATCAAATCCTCCTGAGGCTGTTATTGATTTCTCCACATCTAAGTGATAGAGGGCCAGTTAGATCCCATCCCTGGCTACAAAATGACCCACTATGATCTATTTGTCTCTAAGCTTCCTACCAAAACTTTTGATGCTTCTCAGACTTTGAGGGAGAATAAATTTGGGTACCAACATTTGATTGGTGTTGTTACCAGGGACATTGTGATTACAGTTCACACTCAGACCCTGGTAAGCATTTCTTATATGCTCTAAGTGCCTGAATCTTGTTTCAACATCATCCTGAGTTCGGTCTTGTAAGAAGTTTCAAGGTTACAAGTGTTGTGTGCAAATTTTTCTAATCTCTACATTTTTTCACAAGTATTCATTGATAAATTTGGGTAAAACGAAGGTTAGATCTTTCATTTCCAGTGCTGACAGACATTTGACAAATCATATTTTTCGTGCATTTACACAACTAAGGTGGAAATCCTTAGTGGAAAATCCTTTTTGATATGATTTTGATAAGGACCAGTGTCTTAAACCTCTGTCAAGTGAGATTTATTACTAATATTTGCAAAATTTGAAGGAAGAAGATCTTTTTTCTCTAAGGATCTTGCTAGGACACTATTTCCAGATCTAGTAAAAACAAAGTTAGAAGGAAGAAGAGCATGGATATTTATGGGAGATCAGTAGTCAAGAAAGGAGATCCTAATTGGTGAAAGTGAATAGCCTATCATTGAATATTTTCATTCAAGTGCTTCTGAATCAGGTAGTATCTTTGTAGAATTCAATTCTCCATTTGGAGAGGGGCCTTCATTTGAATTTGAAATATTTACTTCTCATTCTTCCCTTGTGTTATCAAGGGATGATAGGAATTTCCAAGAAACAAGGCATTTAGAGGATATCCATTTTGAAATTTATACTCCTGTGTTTCAAAGACCATTTGTCCCTTGTCAGTTTTCCTCTCCCCCAAGATCACATCCTCGAATAAACATGGCCCATCACCCACCCAGACATCCATTTTTTGTAAACACCTTTGGACCTATAAATTTTGTGGGAATGGCTAGTTATCCAAATGCAGTTCCCCAAGATGTAAGAAATAGACTACCAAAGTTCCAGGGAAATAATGCTAAAACATTTAAAGATTTTTATCAACATGATGGAAGACTTTGAGATTGAGTTTGAAGATGTATACATAAATTTTTTTGTTCACACTTTGGAAGAGGAAGTAAGGAATTGATATAAATATTTTCGAGATAACTGTATTGATTCTTGGACTGAGATGAACAACACATTTAGATTGCAGTATGGTGACAAGATAGACCCTAGGTTTCTTTTTTTAGAATTTGAAAATATCAAAAATAATCATAATGAGTCTATACATGATTTCAACATAAGGTTTAACAAGACCTTAAAAATATTTCTTGTTAACTTGAGACCCTGTGATGAGTCATGTTTGATCAAATATTCAGATGCATTTGATAAAAAGGTTGCATACTACTTGAGAGACACGAACCCTACCAATTTGAGACATGCCTTCACTATGGCTCTCTAAATATAAAATAACATCAAGGCAATTGGAAAACCTCCTAAGAGAGAGGGTTTGAAGCTAGTTAACAAAGAAAAACCTCAAGAAAGTAAGGTTGCTGATTTAGAGGAAGTTTTGAAAACTTTGGCAGGGGTTGTCAAAAAAATCTTCTACAAACTAGCCTAGGCTGAGAAAGGAGTTAGGCAGAGTTCACAGGGTCAGTACAAGCAACAAGGCCAAGACATATTTACAAATCATCATAGAAATGAGAAAACATCTGATGATAGAGGAAAGGGACCTATTTGATTTGGAAATAAACAGCCCCAGGGAAGGGAAAATAGAGTGGTGCCTAATCCTTTGGCCACCAGAGTTATTGTGGAAGAAACATAGGTCATTGATTGGTGTGACAGATGTTCCATGCCCCATGCTCCACGTGAAGTAGATCAGAAATAAGAACCATAGGATGATGATAACACTAATGATGATGCATGCATCGTGGATTCCTCTATGAGTTCACAGCATGGAGAAACCTCAACTGAGCTGATGAGTGCCAAAAATGCTAAAGATTTATGGGATTGCATTCACTGGGTAGTACCTCTTCCTCCCACTCATACTTTTGAAATTGATATGGTGAAATATTTTGAACTTCCTAATAATGATTTTGAGTACCTAAGAGCTCTAATGATTGACAAGTATGATGGATGGATACCTTTTGAGGAAGATAGGCAGTTGTTAATGAATGTTGTGGTTGGCCATGAAAAATAATATAATACCAATAATAGGGTTGCCAAACCCATAGGGCCTACTTGTGACATGTTTTAAATTAATAGATTGATTTGAGCCGGTACTACGATTCAAATTTAGCACTCCTAAGAAGGATACATCTGGAAAATACCTTGTTATCTTCAAGTAGGATCAATTGTACATCCCTAAAACTCATGGAAATTACTAACAAATTATCAATCTTATAGCCTAGCATCTAGAGGGCATATAAAATATTGAGCTTATTTAACCTTCACATCTTAACTCATGGAATATTACCCAAGTATGTTCCTAGTGACATAGCCCATATTCCTGATTCACATCGGGAGAACTATTCTCTAGTGTTTAATTGCATCTGGACATAACTGAGTTTTATCATACTCATATCATTTTAATACTTGTCTATTGTACAGAATGAAATTGATCACTCAAGGCTGAAATGTTGAGATTCCTCCTGCCATTGCAGAATTGAAAAAAACCCCAAGCACTGGAAGAGATAGGTGAATATCACTTGAAGTTTATTTCTTGGGGACATCTTTAGCTTTCTTTTTTAGTAAATTCAAATGTTGAGGTAAATACTTCTACTGACTCTGGATAAATATAGGATAATATTGCTACAGAACTGATAAAGTAAACGAGATACAGGGGCATCATGCAGTTATATATAGGGTTTAAAGAATGAATCATCTTGTATATGTAGGTTTGATATGAATTCTAGTTCCAGAAACCAACATGATAGGAACTGTAATGCAATGGGACATGACGCCTAGAGACACGAGCCAGTTTGA
This sequence comes from Taxus chinensis, assembly GCA_019776745.2. Classification (NCBI taxonomy): domain Eukaryota; kingdom Viridiplantae; phylum Streptophyta; class Pinopsida; order Cupressales; family Taxaceae; genus Taxus; species Taxus chinensis. Next base: position 177,571,268 of record CM034152.1, on the reverse strand, counting down.
TTTGGCATGTGTGATAGGTTTGGTGAAGTGCAAATTGTAGATTACTAAAGTTAGGAACTATGTCACTTGATGTTGTCACTCATTATTCATTATAGGTACACAAGTAGGTTATGATATTTGCACTCAAGAGAACATTAGGGATGCATAAATATGGGTGGACATATGTCTTAGATTTGACATGTCTTATGCCACTATACTAATTGAGGGAAACCTTGTGAAGTTACCTGGTGAAAAGAAGATTTTATATCTTATTAAGGACCATGATAGTGCTTCTTATCAAGTATTACATGCAGATATTGACATTGATAACTCTGTAAGCTATGTTGCTTTCAAGGAGATATGAAATGATTGTTGAATTGCCCCTTATAATGAGTTAGGATAGATTTTATATAATGGACTTTGATTTATTTGAATTTATGCCTCATGAGTGACACCAAAAAAAAACCCAATCCTTGAACGAGAAGATAAGCCTAAATACCCAAATGTGCTCAAATAGCAAACTTGGATGGAAAAGAGAGACAATCATATGACAAGCTATTAACAGACATATCAGAACTCCCCTAGAATGGACGTATCTAGGATGGCGAGCACTTGAGCATTATTTCCCTATCTAGGTGGTACTTTCTCTGCAGCAAGCATGCAGAAACATATTTTGAAAATCGTATAGGAACAAGTTTATCCCCGTAGCTTGATTAGAATGATCAAAATGCTCAGATAAAAGATCCTAAGTAGTACCAAACCAAGATAGAAAAGGACAAAAGAGGTTTGGGAGATGGCTTTCTCTGTTATGCAAGATGACTCCATTACCCAATGGATATTTTTTGGCACTTGGTCTAACTTTGTTCTTGTGGCACTAACAAGGAGTTCCCATCACCAAGTCAAAGCTGATGTTGGTGCTCTTATTTTGGCTCGCCCTACATTATTGTTTTATTTAAGACATCGATTGATTTAAAAGCTTCCATGACCATATGCGTGTTTTTCATTCTCTTCTTAATGCCCATGAAATTAATGATTTGACTTATCCATACATGTTATTAGTTACATACTATCTATTGCTGGGTATGAATATCAATTATGAATCTGATAGTTAACACCTCATTTCTGTGGTTTTGCGATTCTATAATTTAATTTTTGTACAATTTTTTATTTTTGTCAATCCATGTTCTTTTATATGACTTGGGTTGCTCCCGTTTCTTTGTGAAAATGACTAATTTGACATTCTTAGTGAAATTGATTTGATTGTTATGTGATCCCTATTATACTTGTATGGGTTGAAAAATGTTTGTTTTAATGTAGCTCTATAGGAATGTATTTTAGCCTTGTAACATTTTTGATTTCTCGGTCATTGGAGAAAATTTCATCTCTGGGCTCAAATGGTCATTTTTCTGCATTTTACAGTTTGATGAACATTTCTCCTGATCAAATTTGCATCCTATGTAGTTATATGTTCATCAATAGGATTAAATATGGCCCTCTTTATTCCTATGAATGCATTACCTCGGTATAGGTAACTAGGAAAAAACTATTGTGACACATCACGTTTACCCAGAGATTTATCCTTGTCGAAGGAATGGACATTCAATTGACATATTGATTATCTCATTTGAGTTATGTTTTATGCGTTGAAAAATTCAACTCCAAGACGACATGTGAAGGTTTCTGCTTCTTTACACCATAGATTAGATAATTATTGTACCATGTAGGTGAATTCCATTCCTGGTACCGATTTCCATTTCCCACATTCCCTGGTGTATCCCATTACACTCAGTCAGGGTCTCAGACTATGGGCACATATTCTAATGTATATTATTCTTTTTCCATACCGCACCACACCATCTAAGCAATCCGTTGGGTCTTACTATACTTCAGGACTGTTCACCGCAAGGCATATTTGGGATGCCTAGGACACGTGGAGGGATTATGCAATGAAAGGGAACTGGCCAAATTTTCATTTCTCTATTTTAAAGAAGTCCTAGGATGACACTTGGAGGCCTCCGCTCACTTCACATTTTTCTTGGACTTTTCAATGGCCAAAGGAGATTTCCTTCGTAACACTCAGATCCTGACACATGGCACCTACATAAAAATACTGAAATAATGCAAGAGGAGGCTAATTTTATTTATTTAACTTCCAAAATTAATTACCCAAATGGTGAATCCCATGCTCATATAAAGGTCTCATATTGATCTAGTTCCATATAAAAGCAAAAGCGACATTATTGACAATTAGCTAACTATAAATGTGGATATGCAACCCCCATGAGTGATTTGAGTACGTGAATCATGTTGATATTGGAATCAGAGTACTTTTTTGCTAAAGAACACATCAATGAAAACTATACCTCGTGAAAACTGATTTTTCAACTAGGCCCAAAATGTACTGTAAATGGTCCTAGAATCCGTTTGTACAGTCTTCATTACCTCTTGGCATGTTCCTGGTCTTCAAATTTAGAGTAGAGTAAATCCTTTGATATCCTAAAATTTACTATCGGGAATTTTTTGAGACGTCTTTTTCCATTAAAATGATCTGGTCTTCTATTTTTCTTCTCCTGGGCATGTAAAGAACAAAATTTGATAGATTAGGGGCTGAGCTGGCTGGCGAATAGAAGGAAGACTGATCTATTAGATAAAGAGTTCAAACCACGGGATCATTATCCTAGAATGTGATATCTGCCCCCTTGTGTAATCTATACACATTTTTGTACAAAACATTCTTTGACAATACACGATCTTGAGTTTTACACTTTCTCAAACACTATGGAAGAGTCACTTTACTTTGGATTTTTTGAGAGGAAATGGAGAATTTGTTGGACAATACTAGGTAACTTGCAGGCAACTTTATCGTGCAGATGTTGGACTGACCCTAATGGATTTAAGATGCGTTATTTCATAGTTTTGAGAAAACTCGATAGTGCCATTTCTTTCTCACTTTTATGTGAGGATCTCTTGAGAAACCTGTAAATTTCCTAAATGAGCTGTAATTGACTTGATGATCATAAGCTTCTAAGGTGGTTATCGAGTGTACAACCATTGATAAGATCTGGTACCAATCTAGAAACTTTCTACTACTGATAAATTTAATCAAACTCGAGTTATTCTGTGTTGATCTTGAGAAAAATGTGTCTGTTTTATTTCTGAATATCTGTAAAAAAAATAAATTCTTGTTGTAATCTTATACTAAAAGTCCTCGTTTTAATCACATTTTTGAGATCTCAATAAATGTGATATTTTTAGTGGGTTGTGCAATTAAATCTTCCAGAAGAGTATGATATAAATCTGATGCAGATGATAACAAGTAAACTTACAATCTACTAGGTTGTGCTTCATCTGAAAGAGTGGGGACATTGTATTTTGAGCATGCAAGTGTGAAATGTCATAAACAGGCATGTTTTGGCAAAGATCTAGATTACCAAATTTTTTAGGTTTTCTAACTTTGTCCTCCACTTTAGGTATGAATCTAAAAGATTGTCATCCTAAAAGTGAAAATATAAATGAGCCTCCATGTAGAAACACATATTCCATTTTCTCACAGATAACATTTTAGTTGGGAGTGTGGCATTGTGTTGGTGTTGAAACGTTCCATTTTGTAGAAACTCTGAAATATAGAGTGAATCAAGTCCATCCTACCTCACCTCCCCTAAAAATCTACTTAAAAACAACAAATCCTACCTGTATGACCCCTATTTTTCCTGTGTGTGCACAAACACATAATCTTTATTACCGAAACATACAAAAAAAATCAGGATTCCAAATTTCTTTAGTAGCCTGAACCTTGTCCTAGGGAATGTGCTCCACTATTCTTATGATTTGCATAACTCGTGATGAGCTAGATTTTGTTGAACTTTGATGAAGCATTTGGGGTGATCAAGGTCTACTCAATAAATTCGTACAAGGAAGGATGTCAATGACCTAGGTGTAGCAACCCAAAACATAATATGCTACAGAAGAGAAGAACAAAAACCCTGGAGTTGAAAGGCACAACCTTTCCAAGGAGTGAAGATTGTATTAAATACTCTTTACTATGATATTCATTTCTCCTAAATTTGAGTGAGAAAGAGCTTTATGAAATACTTATCGCCGGATACAAAATTAACTTCACTCATGATCTATCTGTCTCTAACCTTCCTTCCAAAACATGTGATGTTGCTCAAACTTTGAGGGTGAGTCTGATTTAGGTACCGACTTGAGACACATAGCCTAGAAATCTGATAAATTGAGCCAGTAATCCCACACGACTCTATCTAAGCTAATTGAATCAGGTATCATGAGTCCATTCAAGCATTCAGGTAGGGTGAATATAGCCAACCTTGTTCATTCTCGGAAAATATGAGTGGAGAAATTAGATTATCCATGGACCCCAAGATGTGTCTTAACAAGGCTTCATTGAAGTGATCATTGATCCACTACCATGGAGACATGGAGAAAATTTTGATAACACTTAATGGTTCTGATAGACTATCTGCTTTTAGACGGTTATAGTGGATACAATAAGATCATAGTATTAGAAGAAGATACATAAGAACAACTTTTACCACTATTATTGATGCACTAAATGCTTACAAAATACTGAAAAATCTAGAGAATATTTCTCCTAGGAAAAACATATGATAGGATAAAAACCATGTGTACGGTCCTAAATAGGTTCTACATTTTTACCATATGTAGATTTTGATATATTTATGTTCACTGTTATCCAAAATTCACCCCTCAAGGTAATTTTGATAACATGCATCAAATTCTTCTGTCCCGAGCAAGTAGATTGATTCAAGGCCCGAAATCATGCTTTTCAGGGGCCCCCTTGGCTTCTCTCTAACTCTCCCATCAAAGAAGAAATCCCAAAAAGTTAGAAAAAAATGAAAAAAAAATACAAAAAATAAGGCTGCAGGACTGTTATAAAGCATTTTGGGTCTGAAGGGTGCAGATTGTACCAGTGCAGGTCGTACTGAGGTTCGTCGTACCAAGTTTGGGACTAAAAAGGGAAGAAAATTGGCTAAGTTGAACATTTTTTGTTTCAGGCGGTCCGCAGGACAGTTGGGACGTCGGGACGCGAAAAGGCGAAACAGCCGCAGGCAATAAAAATTGTCAAGATTTTTTGTTTCACATGGTTTGGGACATCCGGGAAAAAAGTACGCGTGGGACACGAATCGGCCGATTTGCCGCAAGACGGTCTATTGCGGGCAGTGCAGAGATTTTCGTCTGGGATAGTCGGGACAAAAGTACGTGCGGGACGCACAAAGGCGAAAAAGCCGCAAGGGGGGGCAAGGAACCCCGAATCAGCCGATGCGGGAGAATTTTGTCTGAGAAAGCTAGGACAGAGGTACGTGCGGGACCCGATTTTGCCGAAATAGCTGTAGCAAAGAAGAAAAGTCAATGTTTGACCCGTGAACTTCAAACAACCATAATGTTTGACTCTGAGCTCTGATTTTCACAAAATTGGACTTTCTGGAACGAGCACGACATCCTCTATGCCAGAAAAATTGGATTTATTATTTTTAAAGAGGGTAGATATATTTAAATAAAATAAAAATATTCAGCTCCAATTAGTTAATTCTCATTCCCATCAAATGACAGAAAATACCTGCCAAACCCAAAATATCTGCCCGCACTCAGAAGGCCATAACTTTTGCATTTCTCAACGAAATCACACAAAATTTGTACCATTGGAATCTTGGTTCTGAGATCAACACACAGAAATCAAGAAATTCCAGATGTGTTGAGATATTGAGTGGATAATTTTTTCATAAAAGTGGCCGGGTTCATAACAGCGTTTTATTTGGTAGTTGGGAGTGCAATTAAGAGGCATGGTCACCATTCTTTCTCTGCTGCAACACCTGGGACAGTATGGGAAGCATTTTTTCAAGTAATATACAATCATTTTACTCCATTTAATGCCTCTTACAAGTGGTTGAAGGACATATTTCAGGATTTCCATTTTTCCTTCTCTCTCTCTTCTCAATTTTTCTATAAATTGGAGTGTTGGGCTCATTGTAAAGGGGGGTAGTTTTTTTTGTAGAAAATATCTACCAAAATTGCTTTGTGAAGCCAATGTGCTGCAGGATCTTGTTGTGGACTCCTTGTATGGTGATCCAGGCCCTTATCTTATAACTGATTGAACTGTGCATATCAGGAAGCAATAAAATATAAGTTTGTGGATGTATATTCCCCTGCTGTGTTTCCTTGCATTCCTCTTGCCCCTCCAACCTTGATTACAAGAATATTGTGTCTATTATTATGCTCTTGTAGGGATCCATTATCATTGTGGTTTGAAATATTTTTTGAATTCATTTTACTAGATTGTGGAGAACTGTCATCACCCCTTCTAGTGTGCACTTTGCTTTTGTATCTCACGCATTTGAAGACTACTCTCACACCCTCCTTTTTTGGTGTATCACCGCTTTAGTGTAGGATTTCATTTTATGCATTCTCTCTCCCTAGTCCCTTGCAAATTTAGGTTAGAATAGTTAGTTTCCCCTGCATTAGAGTAGATTGTGGCAGGTAGTTTAGGAGCAAGAACCAGCTTTCTTTGGAGGTCTATCTCAAGTAGTAAGTCCCACAACTTGGAGATAGTACCCATGTTATCCAATCACACTGTGAGTTCAAGTATCTGCGCTTGTATAAACATAGGGGTGTTGTGATTCAGTGATAAAAGTTCCCATGAACATCTAATATATTTAAGGAAAAGTTTTCATTTTTGCAAAAAATTCAGAATATCCTTGAACCCTAATAAGTCCATTTTTCAGTTCATCAGGGTAAACTGCTTGGTCATATTGTCTCTAAATAAGTGATAGCTATTGATCCATTTATAATTGAAGTTATTTCATAGTTATCCTTACCTCATCATAAGAAGGCACTGCATATTTTTCTCAAAAAAATCAAATTTTTTAGAAGATTTGTTCCAGATTTTGCAACATGAGTCAAACGTTTTACATCTATGTCAAAGAAAGAAAAGAGTCTCTCTTGGACCAGCGAAGGGAGAAAAGGATGTGAAGATATTAAAACATCAATTTCACAGGCTCCTACACTTGCAAATCCAAATTTTGATAAAGATTTTACAGTGTATGCACTTACAGGATTTGAAACAATTTCAGCCATATTTATTCATGTTAATGATGAAAATATTGAGCACTCAATTACTTTATTTTGAAAAATTTTGCATGACTACGAAACAAGGTACACTTTTCTTGAAAAAAAAGTACTTTCAATAGTTAGATGACTAAATAATTTTAAGTACATTATTTCAAATAATAAGATACATGTTCTTGTTTCTCATCCAAGTGTAAAATCTTTCTTATCAAATAAAGAATTGAATGAGAACAAAGCATGTTGGATAATGAAGGTTATGGAATATGAGGTAGACATTTGTTTTGGAAAGACAATACAAGGAAAAGGTTTATGTGAACATCTGATCGATGATATGGAAAAAAACAAGTTGTTGAACTAAAAAGTTCAGAACAACATGCTGAATTTTCGTATAAAAAATTAGATTTGCTTCAGGAATTAGAAAATCAGCATCCAGAAGTCATTGAAGAAGTTCAAGAATCATGAAGGGTGACTGATTTATTTCAATATTTCTAGCATGGTAATTATCCAGAAGGAATGGATAAGAAAAAAAGAAGATACTACTCAGGTTACAAGTTATACCTTACTTTTATGTTGATGTTGTGTTATTTAAAAAATATGTTAATGGGATATTGCTATGATCATGTTAATTATGATAGAATTCATCAACTATTGTCTAAATACCATCAATGACCTGCAGGAGTTCATTTTTCACCACTTACAATAACATTGAAAATTTTAAGAGCTGGTTACTATTGGCCCAACATTTTAAAGGAATGTTTCAAATGGATTAGAAAGTGTAAGGAATGTGCTTTATTTCTTCGAAAGGAACTATTAGCTTCGCTCTGCTACAACCAATTTCAGTGGATCAACCATTCTTGCAGTGGGGTCTTGATTTCATTGGCATGATAAATCCACCTTTGTCACAAGGACACAAATGGATATTTATTGTTACAAAGTACTTTACATGTTGGAATGAAGGGATAGCCTTAAAAGAGGCTAACGAAACTTCAAAATTATCATTTTATGAAGGTATAGTTTTCAGATTTTGTGTTCCAACAACTATCATTTTAGATAATGCCTTAATGTTTCTTGGTGCAAAGGTAAAATATTAGTCTATTAAACACGAAATTTATTTAAGCACATCATCTAACGATTACTGAGAAGGTAATGGGTTAGCTGAAATTACTAATAAAAATTTATTGAGGATTATTAGAAGAATAGTTAAGGATAACCAAAGATCTTGGAATTTAATGTTAAATTCAGCACTTTGGGCTGACAGAGTGACTCTTAAAAGACCAGTTGGTAATTCATCATGCAAGCTTGTTTGTGGAAGAGAGGCAAGAACGCCTATTTAAGTTGAGTTTCCTACTTTAGATTTGGTACACTGGATGGAGCTACTCAAGAATGAACCATTGCAAGTTCGTTATGTAAAATTGATGGAATTACAAGAGTTGAGATATCAATCTCATTTGAACATGGAAAAGAATCAATAACTAATTAAAAAGACGTTTGATAAGAAGGTTAGGTTTAGAGTCTTTAATGAAGGATATATTGTGTTGAAATGAGATACAAATCATGTAAAAGCAGGAAATCACACAAAATTTGACACACTTTGGAGTGGTCCTTATATGATTTCATCTTACAAGGAACATTATCCTTTTCAACTTTCAAGGATGAATGGATAGGAACTTCACATTCCTATGAATGGTATGTTTCTCAAAAATGGTTATTGAAAATCCTACAGGGTTTTGTTAGAGTATGATTTCCCTTTCAATAAGTGTAGTTTATGCACATTGAAATGTTTTTCAAATTCAATAAAGTGCATTCATGCATGTGGTCTAGTTTACCAGATGCTTTCCCAATTTTAGTTCATTTTCAAAGGGTTTGACCTTCATAAAGGCAGATTTTGGTTACATGCTTTGGATTGCATGCCCAATGGACAAGAGATAGGAAATGGTCTATGAGCTAGTAGGCATTTTTTCCCACAGGATCGCCATAAATGTTTACAATTTTTACAATTGTGTAAAAATGGGCAACTTAAAACTTTGTTACAATGGATGGCATTGGTTAAGTGAACCTAACTAAGGGGATACATTAATCATTATTATGTTTTCAATACTAGTAAATCAATGATTAGACATGATTTGAAGCTATGTGTGTTGTTACAAAATGTAACAAATCACATATTATGTGATTCTATGTTTATCTTCAGCAAGAGAACACAAAATCCCCTAAGGAGAGATGTATTAGCTTGAGGAAGACCATAATTAGAAAATAGGTGAAAATTTGAGTTTTGCAACAACAACCAAGGTTGTAGATTCCAACAATCAAATTTCATTACTATGGTTATAGGTATTTTAATTTTCTTTCCTTCATGATTAAATACATTCAATTTTTTTATTGAGTTGTTTAATTTAGTATACAATCCATATACAAAGTTGGAATGCAGATGGTAGTACACAACTTAGTTTTAGAATTCAATGTTTTCCTCATAAGGAATTTCAAATGTTTCCCAATTAAGCCATGGGATGTGACTCAAGTAAACATCATAACTACTGAAATAGAAGGTGCATGTGCATGAAAATAAAAGAAAAAAAATATGAAGCAACCCATAATTACCTTTTTTTGTCTCGTTTCTCCATCTTTGCTCTAGATTTTTCTCCATATTCATCCTTGCTATTCAACAATGCATTGTACCTGAGAAACAAACAGATAAGAGGTTGTCAATCATGAGCTCAAGATTAAATCATGTTCATGTAATTTCTATCTTTGTGAAAATGAATCTCATGATATCAAGAGGTATGATTACAGAAAAGATAAATGTATAGAAAATAAATAATAATATTCTGTAAACAACACATGTGGTCGCCATAATCACTAAAGAAAGAGAATATAAAAGAAGAAATATAGAATACAAGAGATTCCAAATAGCTTAAATCTTTTCTAACTATTTTCTAAGATGTGTAGGTACATGTTACAACAAAGGAAAAAATTAATCATGTGAATCAAGGAAAAAAAAAACTTTAGTATATGAAAGTAATGAACAATAGATATGGAAAGTTTTTAGATATAATGCATGTTAAAAGGGAACATCCTTTAAGGTTAACAGACTTGTAAAAAATGAAGCTATGTCGTTCATCAAACAAAATACAAAAATTGAGGTTTTTTAAAAATAAAAGATATATTATTTCTTAAAATGCAGAATTAATTGAAGGTCTAAAAGCTAAAACATTCATGTTCAAGAGAGATTACATCACCGGTGCCATACCTTATCAAATAGGTAAAGGGTTCATTATCAAGGTCAAACAACAAAAGAGTGATCATATCTACGTTTCCATTTTAACTGCAAGAAGTATCAAAAGAAAGAAGTAGAAACATATAGAGTGATCAACTAATTTTCGAAAGAAGTATATCACTTCAGCATTGGTTTGGAATACAAGTACCATGCTCACATTAAAAGGATTAACTCAGAAATTGAAGTTGAGACAAAATGGAAAAAGAAATATGAGAAAAATTTCATAGGGTTTTGCCATGTAAAATAGACATTTTACATTTTTGCATCATGTTATTTCACAACTAATACATGCTTGAAAGTTGTGACAAAAGATAAAATACTCTACTGATCAAATAGTACTTTGAATAAGGAGAAGTATTGCATAAATTCAACTTATATTGAACAAAGAATAATGTAGCATACTCATATTTATAAGAGCAGAAAAGAGAGCTACAACTATTTTAAATTTGTAGAAATTATTAAGTAATGCTATATAAAACTAACAGAATATTCATATTTCACTATTCACTATAGGAACTTATTGTTCATTTCAGCCCAAATTAAGGAAATATGCCTATTATCCAAATAACTCTCTTGGTTATTTTTGATAACTTACATCTTCATACTGAATCTGATGCTTCATATTTTAGGTTATGCACCCATAGGCTTTCTCATCTGGCACTTTGTATAGGTTGTAGTCCTTCCATGCACTCCCCGCACCTTGTAATTATTCTGCGCACCCTTCTGTAGATGCCTTTCAAATTGGCTATGTTCTGTTCTTCCTATCACGTTCCCTCTTTTCTTTCTTCTGTCACACACCCTTCCTTAGTTGGATATCCACACCCTTCTTCCATACTTGTCTTTCGCAAGTATGCATTTTTTTTCTCCACTGCGCGCACCTACAAGGAACAACACATGGAGGCATAGTTTTTTGGTACTAAATCCCATCATTATTACTGGTGAATTTAATGCATTTCTTGGGTGGTTGAGGCAGGGTTCGAATTCTTCTCTCCTTTCTCTCTCAAATTCTTCCTATGTATTGTAAGGAGGACCATTTTCCTAAAAGGTGGCATCATTTTTCTCTCTTGCCCCCTCTCTCTTTCTTCCCTAGGGTTGAATGTGGAGCTTAAGCCTCCTCTCATTACTTTGTAAGGGAATTTTCTTGCCTCTTGCCCACTAATGATGTAATGTGTGAACTCATGGAGTAATAAAATCTGCTTTGTGATGCATTTTTTCCATCCTTTGCTTATTTTATTGTCTCTTCTTTCATCTCACCATTGCAGGGTATACTGTGCATATTTCTGATGTCTATTGCAGGTTTTGAGAGTTGTGTGTATAGGGTTTGAAGTGGTGTTCTATGTGAACTTTATCTTTAGTTTGTGATGCATCTTTCCCATACTCTCCGTTTCTCACCTCTCTCCATTTCAGGCAATTGGATTTTTTATCAACAACCCTCCTTTTCTGGTGTATCACTGCTTTAGTGTAGGTTTTGTTTTCATGCACTCTCTCTCCCTAGTCCCTTAGAAAATTTTGATTAGGATTAGATATTTTTTTCCTACATTAGTGTTGATTTTGGCAGGTAGTTTAGGGGAAGGAACAATCCTTCTCTCGAGAACCTTCTTAAGTGCACAAGTCCCACAACTTAAGAGATGGTCTAATGTTGCGCAGATCACACTGGATGGCCCATTCAAAATTAGGCCATGTAGGGGTGTTATGATTTCACGTCAACAGTTTTGGCATGCCCAATGGGATAGGGCTGAAGCACCTTACCACTTCACTTCATCAGGTTTGATGTGCTCTTAGTTAATATTTTAGCTTTTTGAGGCATTTTCAAGAACATTTGGCGAATCCATCTGGTCAACAGCCTACATCTCTGAAGTTGTAGACCTTCTTCCCATCCATTTCCACCAATTCTTCATTCCACATCTTTCATCTTCTTCTAGCCCATGAAGTTGTGTAATCATGACTTCATTCCCAACTTGGAATTCACACTTATAGCAAAAGAAGTGCATTCCACCTCTAATGTATTTCTCAACTCCTCTAGATCAACATTATGATAAGATCCAGAACCATTATGCTTACCCATATGAGCAGTGTCAAATATAGTTTGGTTATGAAACATATCAGGAACAAAGGTACACATACGATGGTGACAGTTATGTGGAAAATGATGATTTGCTGGAGAATATTCAAAGAATGGAGGCTAGCATGGTCCAGTCCAAGGCTATAACACAAATGAAGGCTTTCAAAATTGGTTACAGGGCATCTTGTCCATCAGAAGGCCCTTTTCCAAGAGACTATACCCTGTAGAAGAATCTTGACTTCATGGTTGAAATGTTGCCTCAACTTACACAGTGGGCTTAGGAGATAGAGGCACTTACAAACTTGGTGTTAGGGAACTATTATCCCAAATTTCCCCCCAGGAAAACTGGTCAAAAACAACCCTGAGTAGGGGATAATAGAAGGGGCAGATCAGACCTACAAGATAAAAATCGATTCCAAATTTTAGGGTCAGATGCAGATGTGTTAAAAGAGTCCAAAGGCTGAAAAGGAAGAAATTGGGGAAAGGATTTAAGTTTCATAATTCTTTTCATATGATTTGAATCGAGACCTAAATCACCCAAGTATGAATAAACTCATGGAAGACATCACGTGTTGGCTCAGCGCAATTCCTACAGGTGCATCAAAATAGAAACATCAAACAAACGTGGGTCATCCACATGGATGTCGACAAAAAATAGGCTGTAGATGATGCCAAGTGTCCAAAAATAAGTGAAGGCCCCACATGTCTCTTTAACGCATCTCCAAAGAAAAAACTAGAGGCAGTCCCCAAAGCAAGCACAGACATTCCACATGTCTAAGGTTTGATAATGGGACAGAGCTACCCATTTAATCGGCTAATTATAGAAGAGATAACGGAGGCCTCCACATGTTCAATATGATTATCTTCAAGGGTCAAACCCATAGGAAAGTCCTAAACAATCACAGGCCCTCCACGTGCCTAGAGCTCGAAAGTTAGAATTGGTCGTTAAAACATCTAAATAGAGGCAGGCTAGTAGAAGGAGCCACGTGTTAGAATGACGAAACTTCAAAAGTAAAATTCGTAGGGAGGCCCTAAATGTGCACTGAGCCTCCACATGTCAAGGATCAAACATACGACCCCGGAAAAAAAATTGGCCTTATCCCAAATAAAAATAACACAAGGAAGGTAGAGCAAAGCCGCGGAGGGTGCGATGTGCCTTATCGGTGCAACCCCAAGTTTGGGTCCAAAGAGTGGTCCCCAAACAAGCACCATCCCGCCACATGGTCAGAGTCAACAAAGGAGACAACCAGCTATTGAAATTTCCAAAGCTAGTGGAAGGTGCCACGTGTCCTAATGGTGCAACTTCAAAGGCATGACCAAAAGGGTAGGCCCAAACAAGAGCGAGTCCCCCCTCGTGTCCCAAGTAAGACATATATCCCTACTAAAAAAAATGGACTAAGACAAACATGAGGAAATAGAGGGGCGGCATGTGGATGATACCACATGTCCTACTATCACAATTTAGGGGGTTGACTACAAGGGTCCCACCCATAAAGGACTTATTAATCTAAGACCCAAATCAGCTAAGTAAATAACGGCTTGCGGAATCCTCCACATGTCATCTTGGTGCATATTCAAAGGTAATATCTAGAGACAGTCCCTAGCGAGCGCCAGTTTGCCATGTAGCCAAAAGTAAAAAGGGGCATAGAACTAGCCATTGAATCGACTAGATATAGCAGGGTTAGTGAATGCCTCCAATGCCCTATCTGCATAACTTCAAAGGAAACTCCAGAGGTATGTCCCAAACGTGCGCTAAGCATCCACGTGTCTCAGGCTAAGAACAATGTCTCTGCCAATAGGAAGGGATTAGGTAGAATACAAAGGAAACATAGTAGGCATGCAAATGATACCACGTGTCTCTTTAGTGTAACTTCAAGAGTGTTATGTAGGGGGCAAAATATAGAGGCGCGCAGGGCTTCCACGTGGGTGTTGCATGGATGGACTCTTTTAAATATTGCGAGCACACAACCATGATCTTCAGAAAAACATATGTTTGTATTGGAAGATTAGATTCGAGCAGAAGAGGATGTTTGGAAAATCTCCCAGTGCCTGCTACTCACCTACCACCATTAATGTTTCGGCCAACCATTTTCAAGGTTTCCAAGTCTCCCACCTACTGCCATGATGAAGAATGGGCCTATTTTCTAATCTAACAAGGAATAGCACATGGAGGCATGGGTTTTGCAGTGAAGCCCATCATTGTTGTAGGCATATTTCAATGCATATCTTAGGGTGGTTGAAGGAGGATTTGAATTCTCCCCTCTCTCCTTCTCTATTTCTTCTATATATTGTAATGGAGGGGCATTTTCTAAGGGTTGGTAATCTTTTCTCTCTTGCCCTGTTTCCTTTTTTTCTTTAGGGTAGAATATAGAGTCTAATCCTCCCCCCTTGGCTTTGTAATGGCATTATCTTGCCCCTTGCCAACTAATGATGTACCATGTGAATTCATGGAGCAATAAAATATGTTTTTGATGCATCTTGTCCATCCTTGTTTATTTTTTTGTCTCTTCTAACCTCTCAATGTTGTAGGGTATATTGTGCATACTTCTGATGTCCATCGCAGGTTTTGGGAGATGTGTTTAATGGGTTTTGAACTATTTTTCTATGTGAAATGTATCTCTTGTCTGTGGTGCATATTCTCCACCCTCTCCTTTTCTCACCTCTCTCCACTTTAATCAGTTGGATTATTTATCAACCACTTCCTTTTCAGGTTTATCACCACTTTAGTATAGGATTTCCCTTTTATGCACTCTCTCTCCCTGTCTCCTTGGAATTGTTAGAATAGGTGTAGTTAGGCATATGCCTACACTAGAGTAGCTTGTGGCAGGTAGTCTAGCAAGAAGGAACCAACCTTCTCTGTAGGTCCATCTCAAGTTTGCAAGTCCCACATCTTGAAATATGGTCCAATGTTGTGCAATCACACCAGATGCCTCACTCAAATCTGAGGCCATTCCTGGGTGCTGTGATTTTGCACTAACAATTTTGGCATGCTTGGTGGGACAAGTTTGAAGCACCTTATCACTTCATTTTAGGAATTTTATGTGTTCTTTGTGAGATTTAGCCTTTTAAGGCACATGTAAAACACATCTAGCGACTCATGCTTACTCCTGAGCATGAAGATGAGTATCAAAGTACCAAGGATCAGCTACAATTCCTCTTCAATCCAAATACAGACCAATGAAAAGAGGTATTTATCTTGTTTTCATTTGATACCTTGATGATTTGGGTGGAGGAATGACTTATAGTCAATTTTTCACTCCGAGAAGCAGTGATATTCAGTGTCAAATCATTTGCATGGCTACTATTGTTGAGAAGGGAAAGCTACTTCTCCCTACCAATTGTATGGTTTATTTGAGTACCCTTTCTCTCTGGTTAGTATATGAGTAGGATTAGTTTTTCTTTCAGCAACACAAGTGCCTTGCACACTCTGCATATCTCACTTGAGATATGTATGATTCTTCAGTTTTGTATCTAGCATGTTGTTGAGTTTTTTTGCTCCAAGGATGTATCACTATGTAGTTTAGTGTGCCTCTAGAATAATATTATAACAATCCATTTCCAAACATGTGAATCTAGGTCAATACAATTTTCTACTCTCAGAAACTTTATCTCCAAGGATTTCTTATGAAAATTGAGAGTGTGGTCAGCGTGGCAGGCTCATGGTCACCAAGTGCAAATAGTCTGGATCACGGTTCAGGGACAAGATTAGTACCAGGCTCTCGTTCATGACTCCATGACCAATGGATACTTCAAGGCTACTGATATCTTCATCTAGTAGGTAGATGTCCCCGTATGTTGCTAAACTATTATCCCAATTTCCCCCCAGGAAAATGGTCAAACACGACCCTATGTAGGAGATAATTGAAGTGGCGGTTCAGACCTGCGAGCTCACTATCAATTCCAAATCTGAGGGGTATGTGAGCTCAAAAAGGAAGGAAGCCAGCAATGTCAAAAGAGTCTAAAGGCTCAAAAGAAAGAAATTGGGGAAAGGCTTGAAGTTTTGGATTTCTTCGCATATAATTCAACTCGAGACCTAGATCTCCCAAGTATGAATAGACTCATAGAAGACACCATGTGTTGGCTTGGTGAAATTCCAAAAGCCACATAAAAATGGATACCTCAAATAAGCGTGGGTCATCCATGTGGATCTTGGCACAGAACAAGCTGTGGATGATGCCAAGTATCTAACAATCACTGGAGGCCCCACGTGTCTCTTTGGTGCATCTCAAGAAGAAAAATTCGAAGGCACTCCCCAAAGTGATCAGAGGGTTTCCAAATTTCCAAGGTCTTAGAAAGGGATAGAGCTGGTCATTTAATCAGATAAGTGTAGAAGGCGGAGGCCTCCCTGTGTTCCATCAGTGCATCTTCAAGGTTCAGACCCAAAGGATAATCCTAAACAAGCGTAAGCCCTCCACATGTCTACAGCTTGAAAAGTTAGAATCAACTGTCTAAAAGTATAAATAGAGGCAGGATAGTGGAAGGAGACACGTGTCAACATGAAGGAACTTCAAAAGTAAAATTTAGAGGGAGGCCCCAAATATGCGCTGAGCCTCCACATGTCAACGGTCATACATACACCCCCACAAAAAAAAGGACTTTTCCAAAACAAAAAGAACATAAGGAAGGTAGAGCAAAGATGCGGAGGGTACCATGTGCCTCATTGACACAACACCAAGGTTAGGTCTAAAGAGTGGTCCCCAAACGAGCGTCATCCTGCCATGTGGTCAGAGTAAATGAAGGAGACAAATCAATTCGTTGAAATGTCCAAAGCCAGCGGAAGGTGCCACGCATCCTAACAACATAACTTCAAAGGTGTGACCCAAAGGGCAAGACCCAAACAAGTGCAAGCCGCCCACTTGTCCCAAGTAATACATATATCCTCGCTAAACAAAATGAACTAAGACAAACATGAGGAAATAGAGAGGCAGCCTGCAAATGATACCACGTGTCCCACTGTCACAATTTAGGGTGCTGGCTACAAGGGTCCCACTTATAAAGGTAGTATTCATCTAATACTAAATCAGATAAGTAAAGAAGGGTTGGCGGAAGCATTCACACATCATCTTGGAACATATTCAAAGGTAAAATTTTGAGGTGGTCCCTAGGCGAGCGTCAACCTACCATGTGGCCAGAAGTCAGAAGGGGGAAGAACTGAAAGTTCAATCAGCTAGATATACCAGGGTCAGCGGAAGCCTTCACATCCCTCGTCTTCTTAACTTTAAAGGGAAACTCCAGAGACAGGTCCCAAACATGCACTCAGCCTCCACATGTCTTGGGTCAGGAAAAGTGTCTCCACCAACAGGAAGGGCTTAGGTAGAATACAAAGGAAATAGATCAGGCATGTAGACAATACCATGTGTATCTTCAGTGCTTCTTCAAGAGTGTTGAGTAGGGGGAAAAATCTCAAGGCACATGGGGCTGCCACGTGGGTCTTACATGGATGGACTCTTTTAAATATTGTGAGCCCACAACCCTCATCTTCAAATAGAAAAATATTTCGATTCGGAGCTCAGATTCAAGTGGGAAAGGATGTTTTTGAAATCTCTTAATGCCTACTACTCAACTTCCACCATTAATGTTTTGGCCCACCATTCTCAAGGCTCTAAAGTCTCCCACCTACTGCCATGATGAAGAATAGGCCTCTTTTCTCATCCAACAAGGAATAACACAAGGAGGCATGGGTTTTGCAGTGAATCCCATCATTTTTGTAGGTGTATTTCAATGCATATCTTATGGTGATTGAAGGAGGATTCAAATTCTCCCCTCTCTCCTTCTCTCTTTCTTCTATATATTGTAAAAGAGGGGCATTTTCTAAGGGTTGGTTATCTTTTCTCTCCTACCATGTCTCTCTTTTTTCTTTAGGATAGAATATGGAGTCTAATCCTCCCCCCTTGGCTCTGTAATGGCATTCTCTTGCCCTTTGCCTATTAATGATGTACCATGTGAATTCATGGAGCAGTAAATATGTTTTGTGATGCATCTTGTCCATCCTTGCTTATTTTACTATCTTATCACCTCTCATCATTGCAGGGTATATTGTGTATACTTATGATGTCCATTAGGGGTTTTGGGAGCTGTGTTTAATTTGTTTTGAAGTGTTGTTCTATTTGAAATGTATCTCTGGTATGTGGTGCATCATGTCCACCCTCTCCTTTCATCACCTCTCTCCACTTCAGGAAGTTTGATTTGTGACCAGCCACTTCCTTTTTTGGTGTATCACCACTTTAGTGTAGGATTTCTCTTTTTATGCACACTCTCTCTCTCCCTGTCTCCTGGGCATTGTTAGAATAGATGTAGTTAGACATCTTCCTACACTTGAGTAGTTTGTGGCAGGTAATTTAAGAAGTAGGAAGAAACCTTCTATGGAGGCCCATCTCAAGTTCACAAGTCGTACAGCTTGAGAGATGGTCCAAGGTTGTGTAATCATAGTGGATGCCCCCCTCAGATCTGAGGCCACTCGGGGGTGCTATGATTTTGCACTAACAATAACCTTGTCAATGGTTAAGTCCTACACCATCTTTTAGTAATTTTCTCTCCATTCCCTAAGAAGCACCATCTCAACCTGATATTCAATTTCCTAGCTTACCATCCACTGCTTCTATTATTGAATTCCCTTCTCCATCTTCTAGTCTCCCATCCCATCTTAATTTCTCTACCCTTTTCCCTTCCAAACCCAAGTCTCCTCCACAATAGAAAAAATAAATACCTTCCCCTCCACCACAGATAAACAAATAACTAGTGGAGACCCCACCCACTAGTCCTCCTACATTTCTGAGTCCATGTTAGGGATAGATTCAAAAACCCAGCCAAGGGGAGAAATAAGAAGAAGAGACGATAAAAGAAGAAATTATTAGAATCTTGGTGAGCTTGGCTCTTAGATTCAAGATTTATAAAATCCCCTTGATGGAGAAACCACTGGAGGAGGCTGAGGTTAAGCCACAAGTGGTGGAAGCTTCAGTTGCATCACATGTGAGGGAAGAAGGAGCTACTCCAAATCTAAAAGAGGAGGAATGTATTCTAGCTATGGAGGAGGACAATACAGTTCCAAAGGCTTCAAGTGTAGAGAAGGCCACATATTAACCTTCAGTTCTTCCTCCCACTTCATCCCCTTCAGGTTTTAATGTTGAAGAAGAGTTTGAGATTTCAAATTCCATGCTTGAAGATGAGGGGAACCATGGTGAGAAAATTACAGATCCAGAGGACACCATGGAGGAGGTTGAGCACATGTAGCAGGAAAACAAGGAGGCAGATTATCTGTCTGACTTAGAGGATTGATTTGATGGTGAGGATCCTATGGAGATCACACCATTTTCTCCTCCATCATCCACCTTCCAAGCACATGAGTTTTCTGCCATGGGGGAAAGCATTCAAGTGCATCATCCTACATTTCACAACAACCCTGTGGAACCAAGGTTGGAGGATCATAATCTTCCATGTTCTTATAAGGCGGAGGAAGGAAAAGATCAAAAAAATATCATCTCTTCAACACCATCCACCCAGGAGGGTCCATAGAAAGACTCCATTTTTGGAGTTTAATTTTAGAGGAAAGGGCACATCCAGTAGATTGGACATTTCCCAATCAAGTACTTAGCTTCAATAGATCCAGGAGAGGAGGCAACACTAGTCATGCTTACTTCTGAGTATGAGGATGAGTTTCAAATTACCAAGCATCAGCTTCAATGCCTCTTCAATCTAAATGTAGAGAAACTAAAAGAGGTATTTGTCTTGTTTCCAGTTCATACCTTGATGATTTGGGTGTAGGATCAGCCTCTTGTTAGTTTTTTACTAATAATTAAATCCATGTTCAGTGCCATATAATATACATGGCTATCTATTTTGAGAAAGGGAAGCTACTTTTTCCTTCTAGTTGTAGGATTTGTTTGAGTTCCCTTTGCTTCAAGTTAGCATATAGTAAGTAGGTTTTTTTTTAGCAGAAGAAGTAAATTTCCACACTCTACATATACCACTTGGGGTGTGTATGATTTTCAATTTTGTACATAGTGTGTGTTGTGGTGTTTTGTTGCTCGTGCACAATACATTGAAGGTAACACTTGGGGAGATCAGCCCTAGTTCCAATAACATTTGAGGTTGCTCACACACAAGATTTTAGAGGTTTAGATCAAAATTAAGTTTATCAGGCTTGAATCCATGCCCAATGGACACTCCTAAGGCCACTGATCTCTTCATCTAGCAGGAAGATGACCCCCGAAAGTCACCAAACTATTATCCAAAAAAATATCCTAGTTATTTTGGATAACTTACATCATCATTCTTACTCTGATGCTTCACATTTCAGATTGTGCACCCATAGGCTTGATCATCTGGCCACTTTGCATAGGTTGTATTCCTTCCACGCGCTCCCCACACCTTGTAATTCTTTCACGCGTGCTTCTGCAGACACCTTCAAAATCAGCTATGTTCCGATCTTCCTATCTTGTGCCCACTTTTCTTTCTATTCTCGCGTTCCCTTCCTTAGTTGGATATCCTTACCATGCTTCTATACTTTTCTTTCGCAAGTATGTATTATTTTAAGTACCGTGTGAAACTATGCACACATAGTCTCTTTACTTCTCTCTCATGCACTTGCATCTTGTCATGCACCTCATTTCCTTTCTGCAATCCTTCCGCACACCCTCGTGCACCTTCTCATATCTTCCTTCACTTTCTAATCCACTTCCATTTCCTTTTTTCATGCCTTCTTCCTACGTGCTCACTTTCTTACCTTCTTCATGTTCACATGGCTTCTTTCTATCCCCTCACGTCCTCCTCACTCACCAAGAAGCAACATGGATTAGATCAGCATACTCTTCACATGCCTCTTCAAGACGGATCATGGCCAAGAGGAACAGGTGAAAACTCCAAGTCAAGACAATTTTCTACTCTCAGAAACCTCATTTTAAATATTTTGTTATGAAAATTGAGAGTACAAGCAGCAAGGTCGGGTAAAGATTCAAGGTTCATGATCAATATCAGGATATATCTCATGACCCCATGCCCAATGGATCACCACCATCTCTCTGAAGTTTTTCGATGCTCATCCCTCCTCAAAGCTGAAGGAATTATTTTTTCACTTAAGACCCAAATCAACTAAGTATAAAATAGAATGGTAGAAGCCTCCACATGCCTCATAGGTGGAACTTCAAAGTTAAATCAAAAGGCGGGTCCTCAAACAAGAACAGGTCCTCCATGTGTTCATAGGCGGAAAAGGAATAACTGACCATTGAAAATTCTAAGAGCCAATAGAATCCTACACGTGCCTCATCGGTGCAACTTCAAAGGTAAATCCAAATGCTGGTCCTCAAATGAGAACAGGTCCTCCACATGGTCATAGGTGGAAAAGGAATAACTGGTTGTTGAAAATTCTAAGCATGAAAAGAGCTAGCAGAATCCTCCACATGTCAACTTAGTGCATATTCAAAGATAGAATCCAAGGTAGGTCCCCAAACGAGCGTAGGCCCTCCACATGGTCATAGGTAGAAAAGAGAGAACCATCTGTTGAGAAATTCTAAGAGCCAGTAGAAACCTCCACATGCCTCATCGGCACAACTTCAAAGGTAAATCAAAAGGTAGGTCCTGAAATGTGTGCTTGCCCTCCACATGTCTAGGGTCCAACATAGTTGCTCCTAAATAGGTGGAAAAGGTAGAACATAAAGAACGAGGTAGCATGTTGGCAGATGGTACCAAGTTTCAGCACGTTGCATTCCTAGGACTCTAAAAGGCTATATAAAATATTAAGATGCACGGGGCTTCCATGTGGATCTTACACAGATAGACTCCAAACCCAAAGGAGTTTGAAAAAATTGGCAGAAGGTCAATTCAATGAAAGATGAATTATGAAGCTCACCAATAATTTTAAAGATACACCACCATTTTTTAGATTGTCAAGCTTATCACCTACCACCATAATGAAGTATGGGTTTCCATTCTTGCCCAACAAGGAACAACATATGGAGGCATATGTTTTTTGTAGTAAATCCCATCATTGTTGCAGGTGAATTCAATGCATTTCTTGGGTGGTTGAGGTAGGATTCAAATTCTTCTCTCCTTTCTCTCTCAAATTCTTCCTATATTGTATGGAGGGTAATTTTCATAAAATGTGGGGTCATTTTTCTATCCTTCCCCTTATTTATTTCTTCCTTAGGGTCAAATGTGGAGCTTAAGCCTCCTCTCATCACTTTGTAATGGCGTTGTCTTGCCTCTTTCCCACTAATGATGTACTGTGTGAACTCATGGAGAAATAAAATCTGTTTCATGATGCATTTTGTCCATCCTTTTCTTATTTTATTGTCTCTTCTTTCCTCTCACCATTACAATTTATACAGTGCATATTTCTTATGTCTATTACAGGTTTTGAGAGTTGTGTTTAAATGGTTTGAAGTGGTGTTCAGTGTGAACTTTATCTTTGGTATGTGATGCATCTTACCCATCATCTCCATTGCTCACCTCTCTCCACTTCTAGAAGATGGATTTTTGATCAACAACCCTCCTTTTCTAGTGTATCACCATTGTAGTGTAGGTTTTGTTTTCATGCACTCTCTCTCCCAAGTCCCTTGGAAAAGTTAGATTAGGATTAGACAATTTTTTCCTGCATCAGAGTAGATTCTGGGAGGTAGTTTAGGAGAAGGAAAAATACTTCTCTAGAGGACCATCTCAAGCCCGCAATTCCCACAACTTCAGAGATGGTCCATTGTTACGCATATCACACTAGATGCCCCATTCAAAATCAGGCCATTCATGGGTGCTCCGATTTCATGTCAAAAATTCCATGTATTATTCAGAAAGTTAAGCCACAAGTTAATAACATTATCAACAAAGGAGAAATGATAAAGTATTTTGTATCTCTGAATGCAATTCTTCAATTTAATCCATGATATTTCTATAAACATTATCAGGAAGATACAAGGCCTCAGAAATAAGTTTTATAATTTTATAACATGTATAAATTATTCATAGAAAATTGTATTTAGCTAAAATTATTAATGAAGAAGAAAATGATCAACTTCTATAGGTTTTAGAGGTAGGTCTCTAAAAATTTACAGTGGAGATTGTAACAGTGAAATTCCATCCAAAGAGAAAAGAGCCATTTGAAAAAAAATCATACTTACAGCTGAGATGAAACTGAGTTACCTCAACAAAATCATCGTCAATAGAAAAATAAAATACAGAGTTTTAGATGGACCGTCTATGTTTAAATCATGCAGTCATAATAGTAAAAGATACCGTTATAGAAGAGCTCAAGTATACATCTCATAAGAAGACCCAAGAGTTGTGGTGATGTTTATCTTAAAGTATGTAGTCACATAATAAGGTTATTTGAGAGAAACAATGGCTACAAGGTATAACATGATTGTGAGAATGGAGGAAACCATAGAAAAGTAAAAGGGAACTAATAAAGTTTAGCTCCATACTTCATTATGGATTTAAATGAGAAGCATGTCACATTGATAAGAAGAAGAATAAAGCTTTCAAAAGCTCTTTCATAGTTACAAATTTTCTTTTATAGTATGCTCACCAGTTCTTCACAGGCCAAAGTAAATCTCAAAATCGTGTTAATGGTGGTTGAAGAGAAATGAAAAATTCAGATTCATCAAATAAGTACTTAGAAAGTATGAATTGCATCTTCAAGGATATCGAAAAAATTCTACAAAAGGATAATGGCTTTCAAAGTGTACCACGAATGATCCTATATAGAGAAACTAGAATAGAAATTTGTATACCTTTCATGGAAAAATTTGAATCAGAAGAATCAAAGCATACACACCCCAATGCACACACAGATAGGAAACTATATAAGTTATACATGAACCACTGGTTCCACACCAAGGTGATGACTGAGAATATAGCCAAAGTATTAACTCATTCAATAAAAAATGGATCAGAAGTATTAAAATTTATATACCTTCAAACATGACACCCGAATGGAAACAATGAATTGTAGAGATGATTAAATAGCCAAAGTTTCCAAGATACTCTATGAAGAAGACCATAAACTTAGCAATGAGTGGTAATCATAGAGTTAAAACAAGCTTGCAATGATCAATAATTGCAGTGGGGAGAAATTTTTCCATGGCTTCACTATAAGTCCAAATCAAAGAAGAATAATGAGCTTAGGCCATTTTTTTAATCTTAGTACCCAATCCAATATCACTGACTAAATGTAACTCGGTCTGGTTATACATCAACGGTGGAGATCAAGAATGGAATGAAATCGATGCACAATATTACATCGTAGAGATGAATGCCAACCACCCAATCAATCGATAGTTTTGAATGATTAGGGTTAATAAGATCAACAACTAAGACTCATGTCAGAGGCCAACCAAAGGCCAAATGCATCGATGATAGATATCAAAATGGAAGAGGATCAACGATTAAGACCATGCATGCATCCACTTAAAATTGTATTTAATACTGATAAAGATCAACGATCCACTACAGGCCATGCACAAATAATCAACAATGGGGAGTCATCCAAAAAGATCAACGATCACAGATGGTTCATAGGAACCAATGAAAATCAATACAAGTGCTAGCTAAGGACCACAAGGGTTTAGTCACCGTGGAGATGGGGCCATCCCCTTTGATTTATTAAAATTACCACATTAACCTTATCCCCGACCACATCATTGTGAATAATCCCAAAGGAAGAAAAGCAAATGATGTTGATGTATATAATTGTATGACTATATTCGATGGCTATAGTTATATAATAATATCACTAGATTTATATTATTATATTTTGAACTATTATAAGTTGGCCCCCCCAACCAATATAAATTTTCCTCCCAATTATAACTCACATGTGCAAAAGGCCAAATACCTTAGAATAATCAAATAACTTTAACCTTGCCTAAAGGTGGCCAAATACAAAGGAAAATATAGTACTCATGTGGTCCCCATAGGCAGGAGAAGGTGAAGGTTAACATGCACTTGTGATGAGTCAGAAGTCAACATCAGGTTTCAAGTGGTCCCTGCATTGGTTCGAATATTGCAAAAATTATTTTTTTCTCTTTTAGTGATTTCTTTTGCATGCACTTCCAAGAATAGGAGATTTGAAGACAAATTGCATGTACTGGAAGGCTTGGTCAGCAAGCAAGATTTATTTTTAGTCAAGATTATTCATCTTATTTCTTTTAAAAATGGATCACTCAACTATAGTTTCACTGAGTTATTTTTGTACTCAAGGCCTTTAAGTATAATTTTAAATTACATGTTATTTTTATTATCTTTATTATCAAAGGATAAAAAATAGAATGTATGGGCGAGTACAAACTTTACTCTCTTTTTAAGGTGGATGTATATAACTGTATGACTTTAGTCGATGGCTATAGTTATATAATAATATGACTATAGCCATATTATTATATTTTTAACTATTATAAGGTGGTCCCCCCAACCAATATAAATTTTCCTCCCAATTACAATAATCAAATAACCTTAACCTTGCCAAAAGGTGGCCAAATACAAAGGAAAATATAACACTCAGGTGGTCCATACAGGGAGGAGAAGGAGGAGGTTAACATGCACTTGTGATGAGTCAGAATTCAACATCATAGCTCAAGTGGTCTATACATTGGTTCAAATATTGCAAAAGTCAGTTTTTTCTCATTTAGTGATCTCTTTTGCATGCACTTCCAAGAATAGGAGATTCAAAGACAAATTAAATGTATTGTAAGGCTTGGTCAGTAAGCAAGATTTATTTTTAGTCAATATTATTCATCTTATTTATGTAAAAAAATAGATCAGTAAACTACAGTTTGACTGAGTTATTTTTGTACTCAGGGCCTTAAATCCTAGTTTGTAATTGCATATTATTTTATTATCTTTATTATTAAGCGATAAAAATAGAATGCATTGGCAAGTACAAACCTTAGTCTATTTTTAGGGAAGATAGGATGAATTATCATGCTATATATTGTGTAAAATTGTAATGCACAAGAGGGAATTTTTTGGCCACATGTGTGTTGAAGCATATTTTAATAGTTTTTCCCTTTAAATGAGAATTGATTTTTGTCTTTGCAAATTATTTGCAGTGTTGTGCATACTTTATTATTGATTGTGAATGTCAAATTCCCTAATTAATCGTCTAACCTTACTGCAAATTTAGTTATTTCTACATAATATTAGTGTGCATGTTTATTTTAATAGGATTTTTGTGAATCATTCCCTCAATACATCAAATGTTTTTGCCATAATATTTTTGTGAAAACTATTGGTTTGTGTATCCAGAATACATTTTCAAATATTTGTGCATGTACTCAGTTAAAAAAAACCTGCGGAAGCCTCCACGTGTCAGGTCAGTGCATCTTCAAAGGAAAAATCCAAAGTGGGATCACCAAGCAAGCATAGGCCCTCCACGTGGTCATAGGAAAAAAAGGAAGAACCGACCTTGGAATCGAATAAGTAAAAAATAGCCAACAGAAGCCTCCACGTGTCATCTCGGTGCATCTTCAAAGGTGTGACAAAAGCAGGGTCTCCAAGAAAGTACAGGCTCTCCACGTGGCCAAAGTCCAAGATGGTTGAACTGGCCATCAAAAATTCTAAGAGCTAGTGGAAGCCTCCACATGCCTTATCGGCACAACTCCAAAGGTAAAATCCAAAGGCAGTCCCCAAATGAGCACAAGCCCTCCATGTGGTCATAGGTGGAAATGCCAGAACTGGATGTTCAATTGGCTAAGTAAAAAAGGGAACTATAGACACTAAAAGTTTCCTTCGTAATTTCAATTTCATTAATGTATGTATTAGGAATAGGATGTTGTTAAGTGTAATTAGTGGTAGCGTCTGATAGAAGATAATGGTGCTACCAGTACGACACCGCCAATAATGTATAGTACGGTAATAGTCAAAAGTACAATAGGAATGTTGTGGTAAAAAGTCAATATTTGTTGTAAGTGGTCTAGTAATGTTAAAATGTCAAAGTTAGGGTAAGTAGAGAAATAGGGTCTACATGATTAGGAATTATAAATATTATATTGGTAATAAGGACAAGGAGCGAGGTCATAAATATTTTGTGTATTTTATTTGTAAAAAGTCTAAAAATGTGGAACCCATGTGAAATGATAAGGTTTATCTTATCTTAAAAGATAAGCTTACATGTACAGATAAGAGATAAGGTATGGAATATGATTCATCTGAGTGGATTTCTTATCCTATCTTAGAGATAAGACAGATAAGCCTAGAAGTTCTATAAATAGAGAGGCCACCCCCCTCATTTAGCATAGAAGGAAGTAGTGAGAAATATTGTATGAGTAAGTGTATAAAGGAAGCCATCATTTTGAAGGTGTGTTAAAGAAGCCATTAATAGGTGTAATTGTGAAGTGTCTCCCATAGTATTGGTCGAAGGCAAGTGAAGTCAGTAACACTTGAAGTACCTCATGGGTGAGATTGTAACAATTTCATGTTAATATTATAATTTACTCTGATATTTCAGATTTATCATCATTCCTTCTTATCATAGTCTACGGTATTCTTGTGTTATGTTTGTTGTTGTGTTTCCAGATTACATCCACCAAACTAAAACCTATGCATTAGTTAATAATCATAGCACGAGGAGTTTCTGGTGAAGAATTATCATATTATTGGATTGGTGATGACATTTTGGTTCCGTTGCCGGGACCATTCCTCGTTGGTGGATTTTCTAGAGAGATATTCCCACTTAGTCAAAAATCATTTGGAGGGTAACCTTGTTTTTACTGTGCATAGTAGTTACCATGGTAAAGTCAATTTTTTCCGTGAATAGTATTTACCACAGTAAAGTCATTTTTTACCATGAATAGTATTTATCTCAATAACTTCACTTTTTACTGTGAATAGTGTTTACCATAGTAAAGTTAGTTTTTCACCACAGTAAGTCAAGTTTTACCATAGTTTACCATGGTCATTTCTATTTTCTATTATAGTGATTCCAATTATTTGTGCACATAAGTCTTCTTGATTGTACTTGTGGGTTGGTATTTCACTGTGGTTACTTTTGAAAATGGGGAAGATTCCTATTTTTTCAGCCCAATCTAATGAAGATGCTTCCTCTTTCATTCAAGACTTTAAATGATCTTGCATTTGTAGTGGCCTCATAAGAAGGGAACAATGGACTGAATTTTTTCCTACCTTTTTGGATGGTTTAACCCTTAGGTGGTTTGAAACACTAGGTGATAATGTGAAAAACTCATGGGATTTATTAACTGAAAGCTTTCTTGAAGAATTTGGTGAACAACAGAAATATGCAGATCTCATGATCGATATCACAAAGCTATCCCAAGGAGAGGAGAAGATAAGGGATTATCATGCTTGTGTTCTAGAGCTAAGGAGGAAGCTCAATGCCCAGATCTGGAATGAAAGATTAGCGGATGGGTTGATGAATGACATGGATAATATCCTCTGTAAGCACTTCATTCTTGGTATGAAGCCAGAGATCAGACAACGAGTGAAGTATGACCACCCATCTACCATTGAACAAGAAAAGGAGATTGCAAGAAGGTAAGAAGAAAGCATGGAAGAGGAGCCCAAAGAAATTATTGCTAAAGTAGAGCCTACACCAGCACCTTTGGTCCAGAATCCACAACCACTCTTGGTGAGAAAAAATCTTTCTCCTAGTACATCTACTGAGTATGAAGATCTGCTCAAGAAGATGGGCCAGTTAACTATTAATCTTCTTCAAGGAAAAGAATTTAGTTCTCAGGGAGGAGATAGAGGTCCAAAAAAAAATATTTCTGAAGTTGTATGTTATGGTTGTTATAAAAAGGGTCATTATAAGTATAATTGTCCAGATAGAGCTTCTACATCTGGTACACGAGATAATGATAAAGGAAAAGCACCTGTGAATTCTTTTGATGTAGTAGATAAGAGCATACATAATGAAGTAGATGTGTTTGTAACAAAAAGAAAGCAAGAAAAAGATAATCAAGATGGAAATGATCCTAAGAAGATGAAAGGAGAAACTTGTAAGAAACATAGGAGAAGAAAGTTAGGTGTGCAGGATTTTCTGATTTCACAGGGATAAGGACCATACTCCATCTTAGAAGATCTGTCCAAAAGGCCTGCAAATATTGTATATGGTCAACTCTTAGCTATGTCTTCTGAGAAGAGGAGGTAGCTATGAAGTGGACTCAATTCTCGACGAAGGAAGGAGGTTGAGGTCCCTTTTTTTGAGGCAGAGGTAGATCCTTATTCTCCACAAGCTGAGGTATTATGTAATTGTATTTCAATTCATGATGTCTTAGTTGATGGAGGTGTTGTAGTTAATGTAATGACTGAGTCTGTAATGAATATGTTGCATTTAAAAATTGATCGCCATTCAAAACTTATGTTAAGGTCATTAAATAAGGGAAAAACTAAACCAGAAGGTGTGGTTTCAAATGTGGCATTATCTGTTATGGGTGTTGTATTTGTTGTAGACTTTCAGGTGATGAAAAATGGTACTGTTGCGTACCCAATGTTGTTGGGAAGACCATGGCTAAGGAGAGTTCATACAAGAAACTACTGGAATGAAGTCTTCATGGCACTTGGACATGGTGGAGAGATGGTGAAGATAAACGTGATCCCTTGGCATCATAAGGCAGAACCTATGGATTCAAGTGATGAAATGATGATTAGACATCCTCTGATTACTCTAGTACCAGTGAAGTGGACACTGAAGATGAAGAAAGTGAGGTTGATGTTTCGGTCATGGATATCCTTCTAGTCACACTGACTCATGACCCCATAAAATTATCTGAAGAAGAAGTTGATGATCATCTCCAATAAATAAAGATTGGTGATGGTATGATATAGAGTGAGAAGGAATGCTACCTGCAGCTCTTTTGAAGGTACATACACCTATTCACTTTTGATTACAAGTAAATCTATCAAGTAAGTTGGGTAGAATATTCTATTGAGCTAGTAGATGGTTCTAAGCCCATAAAGCAAATTCCCTATAGAATGAATCCTAATTTTTCAAGGAATGTAAAATAAGAAATAGATAAGTTACGTTATGTAGGATTCATATTTCATGTGGAGAATTCAGCATGGGGTTCTCCCATTGTGATCTCAATAAAAAAGAATGGGAAGCTACGCATTTTTGTTGATTATAGGAAGCTCAATAAGGCAACAAAGAAGGATCATTACCCTCTTCCATTCTCAGATCAGATCTTGGATGAAGTAGCTGGCCAAGAGTGCTATAGTTTTGCTGATGGATATAACAGATACAACCAAGTTCATATAGTAGAAAAAGATCAGCTAAAGACCACATTCACCACTCCTTGGGGAACGTTTGCTTATAGAGTTATGCCTTTTGGGTTGTGTAATTCTCTGGAAATGTTCCAGCTTTTGATGAATAGGTTGTTCGAACCCTACATTGGGAACTTCATCAGAGTATTTCTGGATGATTTTTACATCTATGGGGCAACATGGACCACCTGCACTAGATGGAGACAACATTTCAAAGGTTAGATGAAGCACAAGCCTCACTAAACCCTAAAAAGTGTGTCTTTGGATGTTCTAAAGGTGTTTTGTTAGGGCATGTTGTATCCAGAGATGGTATTGGTACTGATCCTAATAAAGTTTCAAAAATCAAAGAGTTACCATTTCCTATGAATAGAAGTAATTTGAGATCATTTTTAGGCCATGTGGGTTACTATATAAGGTTCATCAAGAATTTCTCAAAAATTGCACAGCCACTAACCCAGTTCTTGAAGAAGAATGTTACTTATGAACCATGAAATAAGGCGCATGAAGATTTTGAACAACTAAAGGAATCCCTAGTGTTTTCACATGTTCTAAAGAATCCAGATTGGAGAAAGCCATTCATTGTGTACACTGATGCCTCAGATGCAGCACTAGGAAGTACTTTGAGCCAAAAGGATGAAAATGGGAATGAACATCTAGTTTACTTTGGGAGCAGACAAATGAGCAGTGCTGAGGTAAATTATACTGTAACAGAAAAAGAGGCTCTAGCTATCATTTTTACTGTAAAAAAGTTTAGAAATTACTTGCTAGGGTAGAAATTCATAGTTTTAATAGATCATCAGGCTCTAAAATATATTGTAAATAAGCCTAACCCATCAGGGAGGATAGCAAGATGGATAATTTTTCTACAAGAATTTGAATTTGATATTATAGATAGGCCCAGAAAAAACATGTCAATGCAGATGCACTCTCTCGAGCCTCTGATGGTTTAGGTTCATCTTGTGATGATGATGATTTCCCAGATGCAACATTGTTATCCCTTGATAGAATCCCTAGTGAATACATATACATTTTTAATTATCTAAATGAATTCAAGTTTCCTGGTGGTGCCAATGCAAAGACTAAGAGGAAGATTACTCAAGCCAGTTGTCCATATTCTATTCTGCATGGAGTATTATTTCGAATAGGACCTGATGGATACTAAAAAAAGGGCAATTGGACATGATTAAGAGAAGGCGCTGATATAAAAATTCCACAATGGTACATGTGGAGGACACTTCTCCGGAAAACTTACACCAAGAAGGATCTTGGATGCAGGTTATCACTGGCCCACTATTTTTAGAGATTGTTATAATTATTGTAAGACATGTGATATTTTTCAAACACATGGTAACCGTAAGACTTCATCATCTCCATTATGCCCTATTCTTCCACTTGGTCCCTTTGAAAAGTGGGGAATAGACATTGTAGGTCCACTTCCAACTACCCCACACCAAAATAAGTATATTGTAGTTGCCACATATTATCTAACCAAGTGGGTTGAAGCTAGGCCATTGAAAACAACTTCCATGAATGAAGTGGCAAGGTTCATATATGAACGCATTGCCACCATATTTGGTTGTCCATTAGAAATTGTAACAGATCAAGGAAGCCACTTCATTGATGAGGTGGTAAAATCCCTAGTTAATAAGTTTTCTATTAAGCACACAAAGGCAACAACATACAAGCCAAGCACAAATGGACAGGTGGAATGAACAAGTTTTGTTTTGTGTCAAATTCTAGCAAAAGATGCAGCCTTGCAGATACATAAGTGGGATGAAAGCACTCATGCCACATTGTGGACATATAGGGCAACATCAAAGTCAGCAACATGATACTCCCCATTTCAGTTGGCTTAAGGCATTGATCCAGTTCTTTTTATTGAGTTTGATATTCCCACTGTGAGAGTTATGAAAAATGAAAGGATGGATGAAAGTGATTCAGTAAAAGAAAGGTTGGTACATCTTCATTTGCTAGAGGAAATGAGGTAAATAGTGAAGGATACAAGCTATAAGAAGAAAATGAAGTAGAAGGAATACTTTGATCAAAATATCCATTGGTCTCCATTTCATGTGAATGATTTGGTTCTAGTATATGATAAAAGATACAAAAAAAGAAGACAGAGAAAATTTCTTCCAAAATGGATGGGGCCCTACAAAATAGCAGCTGTGCATGAAAATGGTACGTACTGACTAGAGGAATTGGATGGCACTCCCATTACAAAATGGATCAACCATGAAAATTTGAAGATTTTTCAAGCACCAGAATAGTCTACTCCGAGGACAAAGTAGAAGCTAGGAAGGGGGGAAGATTTAGACACTAAAATTTTCTTCTGTAATTTCTATTTCATTAATGTATGTATTAGGAATAGGATGTGGTCAAGTATAATTAGTAGTCGCGTCCGATAGAAGATAACAAAGCTACCAGTACGACACCACCAATAATGTATAGTACGGTAATAGTCAAAAGTACAATAAGAATGTTTTGGTAAAAAGTAAATATTTGTTGTAAGTGGTCTGGTAATGTTAAAATGTCAAAGTTAGGGTAAGTAGATAAGTAGGGTCTACATGATTAGGAATTATAAATATTATATTGGTAATAAGGACAAGGAGTGAGGTCATAAATATTTTGTGTATTTTATTTGTAAAAAGTCTAAAAATGTGGAACCCATGTGAAATGATAAGGTTTATCTTAACTTAAAATATAAGCTTACATGTACAGATAAGAGTTAAGGTATGGAATATGCTTCGTCTGAGTGGATTTCTTATCCTATCTTAGAGATAAGATGGATAATCCTGGAAGTTCTATAAATAGAGAGGCCACCCCCCTCATTTAGCATAGAAGGAAGTAGTGAGAAATATTGTATGAGTAAGTGTGTAAAGGAAGCCATCATTTTGAAGGTGTGCTAAAGAAGCCATTAAGAGGTGTAATTGTGAAGTTTTTCCCATAGTATTTGTGGAAGGCAAGTGAAGTCAGTAACAATTGAAGTACCTCATGGGTGAGATTGTAACAATTTCATGTTAATATTATAATTTACACTGATATTTTAGATTTATCATCAATCATTCTTATCATAGTCTACGGTATTCTTGTGTTATGTTTATTGTTGTGTTTCCATATTACATCCACCAAACTAAAAGTTGTGCATTAGTTAATAATCATAGCATGAGGAGTTCCCAGTAAAGAATTATCATAGTGCTGGATTGGTGATGACAGAACCGCGGAAGGTTCCATATGCCTCATCAGTGCAACTTCAAAAGTGTGACAAAAGTGGGGTCTCCAAGCGAGCGTAGGCTCTCCACATTGCTAGAGTCGAATAACTTTACACTAGCCATTGAAAAGTCTAAATAGGAGAAGAGCCAATGGAAGCCTCCAAGTGTCTCTTCGGTGAAACTTCTTGAGGGTAAAACCCAAAGGCAAGTCTCTAACATTCACCAGTGCTCTATGTGTCCAGGGTCAGGTATAGTATCTTTTCCAAAGAGAAGAGACTTAGGTAGAACACAAAGGAAGAAGAGTTGGCTTGCAAACTATGCCAAGTGTCGACATGTTACATTCCCAAGACCATAAAAGGCAACAATATTGTGAGAGCCTGCATGAAATTCCTAACCCTGACCTCTAGATGATCATATCTTTTGAGTAGAAACTCATATTTGAGCAAGAGAGGACTTTTTGGAAATCTCTCGACGACTGCTACTCAACTATGATTGGTCTGCCATTTTTGAGGCTGTCAGGATTCCCACCTACCACCATTAATGAAGTATGGGATTCCTTTCTTTCCTAACAAGGAACAACACATGAAGGCATGGAGTTTGTAGTGGAACCCATCAGTTTTGCAGGTGAAATGAATGCCCTTTTGGGGTGGTTAAGGCATGATTCGAATCATATCTCCTTTCTTCTCTAATTCTTCCTATATATTGAAAGGAGGGGCATTTTTCTATTGGGTGTACATATTTACTTTGTACCCTCCCTTATTCTCTATTCTGCAAGTGAATTTGTGGACCTTCAAGCCTCCCATTTAGACTCTAATCCAATTTTGTACCTCTTGGCCATTATAGTGTACTTTATCAACTATGGAGAAATAATGCATGTCTGTGGATGATTTTCAACCCTCTCTTTTGTTTCTTGCATCCTCTTAATCTCTCATTGAATTATGGTTAACTGTGCATGGTGATTGTATTTCTTCTAATGGTTTGTGTTTAATTGCAAAGTAGGTTTTCAGCATTCCTTTGGTACATCACCTTTGTTAGTTTAGGTTTATTTTCTTACATCTTTCTCAACCTTGTCTCCTTAGAAAATTAGAGTATATTTGAGAGTGGAACCTCTAAAAATTTTATGTGTTCACCTGAATAGAGGAATAGGAATCAGCCTTCATCTGGAGAGCTCTCTTTCTTCATAAAGTCCCACACTTTGAGAGTCTCAAACCATCGATTTGTAGATATTCAAGGTTGGTGTCATTTGCCATCAAAATTTTTGGCAAGCCCAATGGAACACAGAAGTTAGAATTTCCTCATCCTTCCAAGGTGTCTCATTATCAAACAAAAAATCTTAAGCCACCATGTGACCTCATCAACAGTTTTGGCACACCCAGTGGGAAAAAAAGTCTTCTTTTTTATTACAGAAATATTGATGTGCACTTTTTGTAAGTTTTTAGCTTATAAGAATCTCTGAAATTACACATCTGGTGAATCCAAAAGGGACATAATCTACTTGTTTCAGTAGTCCAATCTTAGCAGATTCATGAGAAGAATTCAGAAAAGGTCAAGAATAAGAGAAGAAGGATTGTTCATCTATCTGTACTATTTTCCCGAAAGAGAAAGAAGAGGAAGAATATCTCAAAGGTCTCCATCTCTGGAAAAAATAACATTGTTAACACCTCCACCTTGTAGGCCTTTCATTCTATCGACTAGAGTTCCTCAACCAATCAGGATGACGTAACCCAATCCCTATGTCAACTTTACGGGAAGTATCCCACTTTCCCTAAATGCTCAAAATTAGTTCCCAATTGTAGCATTGAAGAAAATCCCATATTTCACTGGAGAGAACCAGACAAATCTTCTTGACCACATCCAAGACATTGCAAATGTCTATGCAATTAATGAAATCAATGAAATGGATGTGGTCAAGTTGTTGGCTTCATATTTTAAAGGTAAATATTTGCAGTGGTTCAAGAGTGTAACCATGGGATCCATCTAGAATTGGGACCATTTATGTATAGATCTCCACAATCAATTGGAGAAAAGGGGGATAATATGTCTTTATTGGAAAAATAGACAAAAATCAAGTGGGGTCCTAATGAATAGTTGACCAATTTCAAATTTAGATTTCAAAGGATGCAGGATAGGATTTCATTGGTTGTGAGACTAATAGATGAAGGTTCTTTTCTTTACTTCCTTACAGCTTGACATTATGATATTGCCATGATGATTCAATCCATGGGAGGTATAAGCTTAACCTCATCCTATAACATTAGTAGTAGAGATGATTATTGCTTAATTCAGGTTGGTAAACTTGCAGCTAGGACACCTATGCCTCTATATCTAGAACTAGTAGCTCGAAGCACTAGTCAAGTAGCTACATTAGCCCCCATTCCTACTCCAAGAAATTATAATTTGACTAAAGCTTCTACCTCATCTTCTTGCACTTCAAAAGAATTGCAGGAGGTCATGAAGCAGCTATAGAACCTAGGAAATGAGCTAGTGATTATCAAGAGACAAAAATCTCAAAGTTCTAGGTTGTATTAACCTCAAACTCAATATCAAGTTAGGTCCCCATATCAGCAAAATAGACCAACAACTTAGGCTGAAAATCAAAACCATAAACAAGGACAACCTCAAGCTACCAGGCCATTTCGACCATATGATCCAAATGTGGATTCAACATCAAAAGTCTTAGTTCCAACACAAAACAACATGACACAGGAATATGACTAGTTTTACCCTTGCAATCTACCTCACAATCAATCAATGTATTTCAATGGTATGTTGAATCAGGATTTGATGGTAAAGACCATTTTTGTGTCTCGAGAACCAAGTCAAGAAGGAAATTGATAGCAAAAAACTCCACAAGAGGAACCTCCTACGGAAAAAATGTTGGTCAATTGGCACACAAAAGACTTCAATGGAGTTAATAAACCTCCTTTTTAGGGTGTAGCTGCTAGCACATGGTAAAATAAGAGGAACATAGAGGAGGGACAACCATCTAATATAGTTTTTTCTCAGCCCACTCCTACACAACAAAGAGTTAGTAGACCAAATGCAGCCCCTAATGTGCAAAATCAGCCTAAGGCACCCATTGCAATGCAGCAGGGTAGTGGTCAACTCAGTTTAATTTTGAAACCTCCACCGTTATATATGTCATTGATTATCAGGAACCACTTGGTACATAACTGGATGATCGATTCGGGTGTGAGTAGCTCAGTGATGCCAAATTAAATAACAAATCAATTGGGTCTAAGGTATGATCAAGTTCTAGAAGGAGTAGTGCAATTAGATGTGATACAAATAGGAATGGTTGGGGTCAGCAAAGGTTCAAGCCTAACACTACAAGCTTGTCCAAATTTCAAATTATTGCAAGATGTGTCTATAATTGACCTCCCACCACTCTTTTCACTATGTTTTTCAAGAGACTTCACTACAAAAATCAGTGGATATCTATCTATGGATTGGGCACACATGCTTTCTAGAACAAGATATGGCACCAAAATGACCATCATGTCAGAACTAATTGAAAACTTCCTTATTTAGCCTCATGTTCTGAACCCAATCAATGCGAATTTCTTATCCTTTGATCAAGAAGAATGTTTACTTTATCTTTAAATAGGTACTAAAGTTGAGGAAATTATTTATCTAACTCTGGATGAATGGGAAAACAAAAGGCATGAATTCGACCCATACAAGGAAATCGAAGAATATGAATTGGGTGTATATTGTTTACACGAATAAAATTCACTCATCCCCATCCTCATCAAGCCTGAAAATGAAGATGAAAATGAAGTATGGAAACTATATTTTGATCGTTCAAGAAGCAAACAAGGTGCTGGAGGAGGTGCAATGTTGGTTTCACAATAGAACATCAAGTATTATTTAGCTTTTCGTTTCCAATTTTCCTGTTAAAACAACACAGCTAAATATGAGGCCTTGATTCATGGACTTCATTGGGCCAGGAAAAGAGTTATAACAAATATGCAAGTATTTGGTGATAGCGAACTAATCCTCAATCAAGTTAGGGGGCAACATGTTGCAAAGAATGACCTACTCAATAGCTACAAAAATAGGGTATGGGACCTAATTAAGGATTTTGAAGCTCTCAACATTGTGTCCATACCCAGGAAAAAGAATGTAGCTGAAAATAGGCTTATAGCAGTTGGAGAAACTTTTGATGTGGTTTATAGTATCAAGAGAGACAAAACACATCCACATATCTGTGTGGTTGCAAGACCAACAATTCTATAAAATAATACAAGCTAGCAAGTGTTTGAGAATGATCAAGAGATCATTAATTTCATATAAGAAGAGGATGAATTCTCAGATAGGAATCAAGACAGATTAGAGTAGCAGAATGGGGATCAAGTAGTAAAACTGTGAACCAACAAGCTTCCCAAAGTTTTAGTAACACTGGATTCTATCTTCAATTCCAATGACCAGTTTCGTAATAAAAGAATCCAATAGTCACGAGGTCAAAGGAGAAGATTCGAAAGTCAGATTCTAGTTGGGAAAGGCAAAACACTCCAAAATTGGCAAAGTGGCCACCGATGCAAAACGGTATGTGAATTCATACCTAAATTTTCCAAGAGTTTCTAGATGTCTTCACTCTTGGATCTATGAGGACCTATGAATGGATTCAATCCAAAGTTGGCACAACATACCTATAGAAACTGGATCCAGACTGCTAAACCTATCAGGTAAAACAAAGTAAGTTAATCCACACATATGAACCTTTGATGAAGATAGTTGAGTATAATGTCATCCTTGATACATTAAAGTATCATAGTTCCAATCAAACACTGGAAATTTTGGTTGAAAAAAATATGTGAGGATCTTGAGTCAAGATTAATAAGAATAAGGAGATTAGAAGATTAGTATTTAGTCCTTGTCGTAGACTTGATATATGAAACTTTGGGGTGTGAGCAGATCACTGGTGACTCCCCTACAATGGAGCAGATCATGCAAGTGGTGTATGGATCAGAGAGATTCTCTCTCTTAGTCATTGCTATTAATGGTACATTCAGATAATGTTGATGGCATGAATATGAATGGATTTTGTAGTCATAGATTTCACCACCAAATGTAGTACCTATGCCTATAATCTCAATGTGCATTTGGCCTGTTACCCAACAGGTGCTAGAGCCACTTTCCAAAGGGAAATGGACATGGCATTCACAATGGCTAATCAACAAAATAGTACTGATCTATCTGGATGACATTAGTGTATTCTCCATGAGAATTTATCAAACCACCTTTTTCACCTAAGCAGGGTGTTTCAAATGTGTAGGATGAGTATTGGGGAACCATTGACACATTCCTAGAACAAGTTGCATATCTTATTGGCCCATGAGGGCAAATATAAATAGGCCATATTGTGTCAACAGGAAGGAAATGGTAATTAAACCAGAGAGAGTTGAAGTACATAAGTAGCATTATACACTTGTCAAGCACATATGAAGGATTTACAACAGATCCTTAGGAAAAATCAATCTTGTTCTCAGGTTTGAACTAATCCACATTATATACCCTTGTCAAGTCAATAACAGATCCTCATATTAACTATGCAGAGCCAAGTCATGACATTTAGAGCTATATCATGCTCATCATATTACAAAG
Organism: Taxus chinensis; assembly: GCA_019776745.2. Classification (NCBI taxonomy): domain Eukaryota; kingdom Viridiplantae; phylum Streptophyta; class Pinopsida; order Cupressales; family Taxaceae; genus Taxus; species Taxus chinensis. Next base: position 177,531,832 of record CM034152.1, on the reverse strand, counting down.
AAAGAATTGAAAACTCATCCCCTAAAGAGTGCCATATGCTTACAATCCCCAACTCTCATGAATCCCTAACTTTTCATAAGGACCCTCCATACTATGTGCCTTTGTAGGTAGTGACCCAATTTCCACAATCTCCTAGTACAGCACTCTCAACACTCTATCTACTCTACAGAGCATCCAATTGCTTTCTTCCAACCAGGGTTTGGAAGCACTATGTATTTAGATACTCCTTCATCGAAAAGCACCCAGTCCTGGAAGTCCTTCAGAGAAGTTACAAGATCAGTTACTAAGTGTCGATCTAGTTTCGAAAAATATGGAAGCAATTCCTAGTCTCTAGATGCAGGGGCTTAAAGACTTCCTTCTCCGCAAGGATTTGTCTGAAAAACGTGCAGGAACCTTCCATCACTCATGTCATGGAGTATTCCATTTTTGAGATCCCACAGGTCACTAAGTTGGAACCTCGTCCACAAGGGATTATGCTTTTCTCATGTGCTAGCCTGGGATGTCTACAAGATAAAGGCTAAGTACAGTAAACCTAAGGAAGTTGTTTTTGTTCTATAAAATGTGTGTTCCACAAGAACACTACTAGATGATTTACCCTACTCTCTTGTTGGCCCACACAGCCTTCTTTAACTAGGTCTCGCGTGCCACATGCCTTCTTATACTTAGCAAAATATTTTGGAGCCCACATTTCACCCTACAGGTCATGCACATATGTGCTCCATTGATCATATACACTCTTCAATAAAGAAATAAATCAATGGCAGGATCTGTTACAAGATGGTTGGAGACATGGAAGAATCAGATTGAATGAAGAAATGGGGTAAAAGAGTGAAATGAATGAAGCAAATTGGAGGCCATTTTGTTCCTCCGGAGGGAATATCCTTCCTTAAGATCATGCTTCTAGGCAGGTTACCCATTGCGTCAACCTCATTGCTTAGATTACTGTTATGAGATGGACTCACTTCTTGCAAAACTTAGCTCCATCTCCTTCAAAGGCACCCATCAAGGCTAGCACGCATCTCCTCTAGTTTTTTTCCCAAATCTTCAGTTGACACAGTCCATTCCTCCAATGGGGATTTAGGGGTAAAATTGGGGTCATCAATCCAAATTCGAGCCATTGAGCCACCAATGGAGCTCTGAAAGGCAACTGATTTCTTTTTCACTTCAAGTAGACCGAGGCAGTGGCACTCACTCAAGCTAATGATTCTAGCATATTATATTTCTTATGAACTCCTTGAGTTACCAGATTCATGGAGTGCCATCCACCATTATATCAAAAAAATTATTGGCATTCATAGGCTCCAAAATCACGAGATGTGCCTTTAGGAATGGGATTCACTTGAGTACTTCATAAAATTCTTACCCTCAGGGTAATGGCCAAGCAAAGTCCACAAACAAGAACCTGCTAAATATTATCAGAAGAACTTTAGATGAAAATCATAGAACTTGGCACACGAAACTAAAATCAGCCTTATGGGCTGATAGGAAAACACCCAAGAAGTCTACATGTAGCTCTCCATTCTTACTTGTCTATGGGAAAGAGGTAGTGTTCCCTATATCACTTGAGTTTTCAGAATTGCAACTTCATGAAGTAGTTGGAGATGTATGAGTTTGCAACCAATGGAGGCCACCTATGCCATAGTTGATGGAGTGTGGAAGAAACCAGAGAACATCTAGTTCAAACAATGGAGAATGATAAGGTCTCAATCAAGAGATGCTTTGATAAGCAAGGTGAAGACCAAGGGCCTTCCAGGAATGTGTAACACCCTGAACTGTTGTTACTTTCTCCTAAGCATTCAAGTGTTGATATGTGATTTCTTGTAAAAGGATGTGTTCCTCGATTCAGAAATCATGCTTGATATGTACTGTAATTTCTTGCAGATTGCAGATCTTGACTGAGTCAAAATATGAATAGACTCTTTTATTTATTTCATTTTGTGATCTGAATATTAATCTGATCACGGAATGAATTATAGAGATATTCATCTATAATATCTAGACTTGGATCAGTGGAATTGATCCAAGTAATGCTTTAAATTTGTATCGTGATAAATTAGATCACAGACCTTGAACAGGTTGCAAGGTATGGAAGCATTTATTAAGCTGGTCAGGAGTATGACTCAGGCTGATCTTGAGAAATGAAACGGTTCCCGATATCAAAGTATATCTGGAAGGTCTCGATTGTAGACCAGGTAATAATTCGTTGACATACAATTCTGCAGTAAGAACAGGAGCTAACTCTGTTCTAGAAGGCATGATACAGGTCTTTCCGAGTTTTCAGGACGAAGGACCAAACTGAATTATTAAGGGTTAGTAACCTAAAACTAAAACCTAACCTAGGGGTTAGATTATTGTTAGTCTAACCTAGACCTAGGCTATGTGTTATGATCCTAAGTTAGTATCTATGTGTAAAATGGTTAGAATGGTCATTACCCTAAAACTCTAACCTAAGATACTAACCTAACTAACTGGAGGAGATTATGGAAAGGGGCCTATGAAGGGTGGCGAACCATGGGCGGTGTTTTCTATGGCAATAAATGGGAAGGATAAGGATGAGGGACAGGTCATGGCGGAGGTTTAGGCAGCGGCTAACCTTGTGCAGACTTGGCAATTCGCTAAGTTTGGAAATGAACTTGAGTTTTTAGTTGGACTGTCGCCAATTCTGGCGGTCGGTGGGAGTAGAGTCTTAAGCGGGAAAATTGGTTTAATGGCATTCAATACTCTCGGAAGTCGAGCGCGGAACTCGCGAGAAGGCATGCAAACGGGAAGTTTGGGGGTTTGTTTGGCTTGTCGCGATTTTCAGTCTTTTCTCTCTCTGCTCTGTTTACTGGTTCTTCGCACCAGTTCTCTTTGAGTTGCATGGCAAGTATGAAATTCTCCATAGCTCTTTTCTCTGTCATGGAGGATATATATGTGATGGAGACAGCGAAATTTTGTTGGTCGCTTTATCGTGGAAAAAGAAAAGGAAGTTTGAGCTCTTCCTGTGGTCTGCTTCGGAAATTTGATCAAAATACAGGCATGCTAGGCCCTAACCTTTAAATATCTTGCTGTTTTTCAAGTGCTTTCATTAAAACAATTCTGTTCAAATGTTTTGTGAGGATTGGATGAATTTTCTATGAGATCTAGTTTGATTTTTCTTGGCACTGTATCTCTTCTGGTTCGATTTTTCATTTTCCTCTTGTTGGGTGTTTGTTGAAATCGAACTTCGACTCTATTTTCTTTGTGTATTCTTCTGGCTTATGCATGTGAGGTATTTATTTATAAGAGTTGAATGTTCGGCCTGTTTGGCGTGAGCCCTTAGAATATACCTGTGTGTAGTATAGACCACTGTATGTCTTGATTCGTGGTCGCTGTTCTTGTTATGGAAACTGTATAGAATGATTTGATGGAATATTGTAAGATTGATTAGTAAATATCGCTTCTTTGGGTGAAGCTCTGTCGTGGTTTTTGTTGACAGTGGCTAATGATGCTTTTTGGGTTTCATTTGTCTTTCAATTTTTGGCTTGGAACAGGTAACTGTAGTGTTACCGTAGTCTTTTCGACCTAGTGGAAGTTGTTTTTCTTGTTATTAGGTTAGCGGGATTACTTGTGGACTGTGTATAATATAGATACACCTGTACTTTGTTGTATCGACTCAGTGGAGTCGATGATTGAATCGTATATTGCTATCTTTTGCTGAAATGTAGATTTATCCATAAGTTTTGTGAATGGTTTTTCGTGAAAACCTGGTATGATGAAACAGGGCTTTTGTTTACTGTATATTTGAAATAATTAAAGGATAAAGACTTCCTGTGTATGCATTTTCTATTTCTATGTGAAAGCTGTTCGAAAGTTTCGAAGCGGCTCAGTGGATTCCCTTGCTTGAAATGGGTATTCGATTGTGTTTACACTTGTTTTATTCTGAATGTTAACCATGAGTGGCATATACGGATTTATCAACCAATTTCATCTGTACGTTGCTGTTGGGTTCAGAGGTTATGAGTGCAAAAACCTTAACAGTTACAGTGTGAATATATAGATTTATATATATATGGTATATATATATATATACTAGTGTGACTTGGACGACTCTGAGGAGTCGATTGAATGATTCATTTTGTATTGAGCCGTTTTGAACCAAATATAGTTAAGTAGTTGGTATTGACTTAAGTGCCTGGCGACTTGAATGGAATAACATGTTTTTCGATCCTTGTTATTGCGATTTGGAATTCCTTCGTGTTTTTGGGATTTTGAGTGTACAGATTCTTGGGTGGACATGTATATCTTCATTCCTGTGCAAATTAGTGCGATAAAATGATTGGCAGAGAGTAATTTAGCTGTCTGGTTATTGTTATGCTTGGTTGATGAATGGTACAGTATGAATTCTTATGCAGTTTGCTTGAATTGATACATCCATTTGAATCATCCAGAAAACTTCTGGGAAGGGTAACTAGTACTTCTGTCTCTTTTTGAGAATTGTGACCTTGGACACTGTATCTTTATTGTCTTGTTGAGGTTCTTGAGTTTGGATGACTGTTTCGTGTTATTGGACCTTGTCTGGGTAAGTCGCGAATAACTGTACCAAGACTTGCATGCTGCAAGGTAAGGATCGTTTGGTTGAATTCCTTTCTTTGACTTCAGTCCGATTTTGACTGAGCAAGAATATGTATGCTATGTTCCTTCCATTTCCTAATCTGTCCGATGCGACTGTGCATGATTTGGAATTACCGTGTGGGCAACATAGCATAGTCCTTTGGGAAACCTTAGATTGTTGATGCAATAAGTTGTTGTTTTCAGCGATACGCTTGTAGGTTCTTGTTTTCAACTTGGTGATCGAAAGCCTTACTGTGTTTAAAGGAACTAGCATTGGGCTTAAGGTTGTTACATGAATTGTTGATGTGTTAGTTGCTGTACAGGAGTTTTGCTGAGTTTCTATTTTCGTGATTTAGAACAGCGATCTTGCTTGCGGCTTGTCTAACTTGTTCATTTATATACTGGTTGAATGTTTTCATATGTGAAGGCAGTACAGTGATGAACTTATGTGAAAGGAAGTATGAATGGTTTGGTTCTTTCTCTTCCTTTATTTTATTATTATTGATAATCTGACTAATCAGTGGGAAATTGTTTGTAACATATTGGTGGAATCCCGAATTGTTATGATATTTCCTTTTTGGATGAATGAAACAATCTGACCAATGTTGTGATTTTGGATTCAATGATTGTTTATGTGTACATTCGTTCCTTGTTTCTTTTAATATTTGATGAAATATTAGAAAGTGATTAAGACTATTTTGTAACAATGATAGAGTTACATATTTGTAATCATTTTGTATTACAAGGGCATAGTCTGAATATGTTTACTTATGTGGATATCTGATCTCATTTAAACAGGGTGTTTAATGAAAACAATTGATGGATTGCAATTGTTTTAAAAGTTAGTGCTTATCATGCTCAGTTCATTGAACTGACTCATGTTGACTATTTTTGCAGATGGTTGCCGTAAGAGGTAAAAGCAATGCAGATCTGACAGGCTGATCAGATTGTTTATTTGATTTATAATGAATTACAGCTTGATTTTATAGATGTACTATATGTGAAAAGATGTTTCTTTTCCGTTGAGCATTATATCAAGTATGTTGTTGCATAAAATGTAATTGTACGAGTTTCGAAAGGAATGAAAATAAGTGTTTGATACTTATGTGTTGTATTCTATTCTGAATGATGAACTTCTTCGGTTTATGTAACGAAGGGGCATAGTTATCTTTGTATAATATGGATGCTTTTGTGATTGACAATGAAAGCTTGTAAGTAATTAGACTAAATTCTTATGAGTATTTAGTAGTTCTAATTTGTTCTAGCAAAAGCAATATTGTAATTTAATTATTGTCTCTCTAGAGGATAGGTTAAAATTGAGCCTAAAAGATAACGCTAAACAAGTTGGATTGAATTACTAATCCCTAGTCCTAAGTATAACAGGACAATAGTAAATTGGATTCTAAATCATTTATATCTTTAAACTAAAAAGTATGATATAAATTCAGTTAAGAGAACTGATAGGCAATCAATGGAGTTCAGATGGCATTCTCAAGCATTGGTTATGAGATATTGTCCCGTTCTGTTGCTTTGGAATCAGGTGTATTCTAATGACTCCTTGATGAGAGCGTGACCGTAATACCTCTACATGTAATGAGTCTTTTAGAGGAGGGTCGTCTTAAGACAAAGAATCCAGGGATTTGGAAAGGCTAACCTTAGGGAAAAGTCTTTAAAGTAATTTAATCTCTAGTGCGTAACGCTTGTTATTGGGTAGATCTTCTCGAGGCGGATTTAAAGGATGACGACATAAAGTCGACTGCAGGGCTGTACCTCCGAGAAGATTAGGATCTTCTCGAAGTTACAACAATGCAGGTGACTTATGGCGACACCCTTTGCATTGATCGCTAAGATTTACACTTGATTTCGCACGAGTTACCTTGGGACCGATTAAGAACGTGGCCATGTTATAAGACTGCCTCGGAGATTTGGGGTATCATGACACACTGGTTGAATTGCAAGGTTGAACCAGTATGTCACTCATATCCCTAATCCTCGTGGGCATCCATATAACATTATCACCTTGTTAATCTGCCTCCGAGTGATTCAGCTGTGAAAGGAAGGACTGACAGTAGTCAGTATAAGACATTCTATATAACATATGAATGGGGTGAAGGACGTATTCCAGATTGACGAGTATGCCGTTAAGGAATACGAGACATGAACAGTATGTTTCAAATCTTTGGCCAAAGTATCGCAAGCTGCTGATTGCGTTGTCCTAATTCACCTAGTCTAAGGGATGAGATGCCGATGAATAATGGTAACAGTTATTCAGTTAGATTCCTTGGACAGAGCATTCTGAATCCCAGATTAGGGAAGAGAACCGCCAGAGTATTGTGTTAAATAAAAACACTAACTCTTTTTACTCATGAATAGATCGGTAGATTACCGAGTCATGGAATGAATAGATCGGAGGTATTCCGAGTCATTACAGCTGCATATGGTTGTCTGTTATATAAATGGTTATTTGAATTGTGAGTTCTAAATTATGTATTTAGAACCAGTATGCAATTATCAAAAAAAAAAATTTGACTTGTTCTATTGTCTAAAATGAGGATGTTACAACAGGTGATTCCCCTTACAAGAGTTTCTATGGGAAAGGGGAAGTGTGTCTTATATCATTAGAGCTACCTGCATTAGAGCTCATGGAGTAGTTGGAGTTGTCTGATTTTGAGCCTATAGAAACAAGGTATGCAGAACTGATGGAATTGGGGATATCAGGGAACATGCAGTTCAAACGATGGAGAAATATCAAGCCTTAGTCAAAATATGCTTTGATAGGAAAATAATAACAAGGACCTTTCAGGAAGGAGACCTAGTTCTAAAATGGGATGCAGATAAGGAAAAACCTGAAAAATATTCCAATTTTGATGCCATCTGGAGTGGCCCCTACATGGTCACAAGATGTAAAAGTAGCAATGCCTTCTAAGTGTCTACATTGGAGGGAGAGGAGCTTCCAATTCCGGTTAACAAAATCTATCTTAAAAATTGTTATTGAAAAGAGAGGTTCTACCCTTGTAAATATTAACCTAGGTTTTTTCATTCCTCTATGTGCATGTGCACATTGTCTTGTTATAGTTTAGGTTTTAGTTTCCCTAAGTACTTCGGCATAGGTTTTATTTCTCCAAGGCCATATCATTGTGCATTTAGTATGCCTCCAAGTGAATGTGTGCCTACAGTCCATTTACAGAAGGAAGTGAATGCTCCATGTCAAGACAATTTTCTACTCTAAGAAATCTCAGCTTCAAGATTTTCTTATGAAAATCGAGAGTGCAAACTCGAGGTTTTAGGAACAGGATCAGTACTAGGTTGTCATTCATGACTCTATGCCCAATGGATACTTCAAGGCAACTGATCTTTTCACCTAGCAGGTAGGTGATCCTACGAGTCACCAAATTGTTACCCAATTTTTCCCCTCAGGAAAAATTGATCAAAGATGACCTTGCATAGGAGAAATGGAGAGGTTAGTCTAGTCATGTGGGCTCACATTCAATCCCAAAATCAAGCTATGGGTGAACTCGAAAAAAAATAAATTTGAATCATCTAAGCAAAACAAGAGCAAGCGGAAGCCTCCATGTGTCAGATAAGCACAACTTCAAAGGAAAAATCCAAAATGGGGTCCCTAAGTGAGCACAGGCCCTCCACGTGGTCATAGGTGAAAAAGGGAGAACCGAACGTTTAATTAGATAAGTAAAAAATATCCAGCAGAAGCCTACATGTGTCAGATCAACACATCTTCAATGGTGCAACAAAAGTGGGGTCTCCAAGCGAGCAGAGGCTCTCCACATGGCAAGAGTATGAGAAAGTTCAACTAGCCATTGAAAAGTCTAACAGCTAGTGGAATCCTCCACGTGCTTCATCAGCGTAACTCCAAAGGTAAAATCCAAAGGTCATCCCCAAATGAGCGCAGGACCTTGATGTGGTCATAGGTAGAAAAAGTAGAACCGGTTGTTGAATTGGCTAAGCAAAAAATGGAACCGCAGAAGGTTCGACATACCTCATCACCTCTCCACTTGCCCAGTGTCTGAAAAATTTACACCAGCCATTAAAAAGTCTAAATAGGGGAAGAACCAATAGAAGTGTCCATATGTCTCTTTGGCACAAATTCAAGGGTAAAACCCAAAGGCAAGTCCTAAACGTGCGCCAAACCTCCATGTGTCCAGGGTCAGACATAGTATCTTCACCAAATAGAAGGGACTTAGGAAGAACACAAAGGAAGAAGAGTAGGCTTGCGAACCGTGCCATGTGTCGGTAGGTCACATTCCCAGGACCCTAAAAAGTAGCAATATTGTGAGATATCATGTGAAACACCTGACCCTGACCTCTAGATGATCATAACTTTCAACTAGAAACTCGGATTTGAGAAAGAGAGGACTTTTAGGAAATCTCTCGACGTGTGTTACTCAAATACACTTAGTCCGCCATTTTTAAGGCTATCAGGATTCTCACCTACCACCATTAATGAATTATGGGCTTCATTTCTTGCCCAATAAGGAACAACACATGAAGGCATGGGTATCCTAGTGAAACCCATCATTGTTGCAGGTGAAATCAATGCCATTTTGTGGTGGTTGAGGTAGGATTCGAATTCATCTCTCCATTCTTCTCTAACTCTTCCTATATATTGAAAGGAGGGGCATTCTTCTAGTGGGTGGACATTTTTACTTTGTACCCTCCCTTCTTCTCTATTCTGTAGGTGAATTTGTAGAGTTTTGAGCCTCCCATTTAGACTCTTATTAATTTCTTACCTCTTGGCCATTGTAGTGTACTGTATCTATGTTGGAGCTATAATGCATGTTTGCGGATGATTTTCAACCCTCTCTTGTGTTTGTTGCATCCACCTAATCTCTCATTGCATTTTGGTTAACTATGCATGGTGATTGTATTGCTTCTAATGGTTTGTGTTTAATTGAAAAGTAGGTGTTCAAAATTCCTTTGGTGCATCACCTTTGTTAGTTTAGGTTTATTTTCTTGCATATTTCAAGAAACCCTATCTCCTTGATAAATTAGAGTAGATTTTAGAGTGGACCCTCTACAAATTGTATGTGTGCACCTGAACAGAGGAATAGGAATCAACCTTCATATGGTGAAATATCTCAATTCGCAAAGTCCCGCACTTTGAGAGATGCTCCATGTTAGCTATCACACTGAGATTCTTAACCCATCGAGTTGTAGACATTCAGGAGTGTTGTGATTCGTCATCAACAAGATCATATACACTAAAATTAAATAAAAGAAATGAAAATAGCTACACAAAAACCCCTTGCTAACAATTGGGGTCATCCCCCCATGGGAGCCCGCTAACAACAAATAACAAGACAACAACATTACACAAGTTTCCAAGGTGACCCATTTCCAATACCCCACATTACTTCGCTTTTGGTCTCCTATCCCCCGTAGTTTGTTATTGTGATATAATTACCTATAAAAATCATACAATACCCCTCTAGCCTCATGTCCATATTAACGATATCGAAGTAATAAAACACTTATATCTAAATATCAATTTCAACATCAAATATCATAACTACTATTGTTAAGACCAAGTAATTAAACAATTAATCCAATTTTCAACAATTCCATTCTACTCATACATCAGTTTGCAACTAAGATCATAAAACAATTGAATTATCTAATTTAAGCAATACTTCCACTTATTCATAATTTCACTAATTCTCCAATCTCAAGGAAATCACTAATTAACTTTGAACATCTTAACAAAATCAATACAAAAATAATTCAAAATATCTACATATATCCAAAATTTTGACCCATCATTATCTTCAACATTGAATGTCTATCAAATGTTAATCATTTCAGTTAGAGTAATGTCTATCCTTCGATTTCCATATCACAATGAGTTAAAAATTTTCATCTATTAATATATGTCGGTAGTAAGCATAATAGTGTCTATGTGTCTAGTCATAAAGATAAACTAAATACAACAAAAAAATAACAAAGAGTAATGCTATCACAATCAATTTATGACAATGCAACCATTGTAGCTAATTATCTTATCCTTAAATTCCCATCAGGGTCCATGGTACGACGTACAATCAAAATAATAATAATGAAAACACAATAGCAATCACAATGTTTCGCACATTTATTATATGTTAACTGGAATACAACAACAATGTTTTGAGATTATAATCAATTCGAAATTGATAACGTAGTTCACATAGAGTTAAAGAGGAGTGGGAATTACATTTTCCATCCATGAAATAAATTTGCAAACCTTTATACATTCTTTACCAAGAATTCCCAAGGTCAAGAAATCTTCCACATTCATAAACAAAATAATAGTAAAAACATGTGAAAAAATACACTTTGAGAAAAGATATAACACCTATAAGGCTAGCCAACAAGAAGGAAGCCACTTATTGAAAATAAAAACAAATTGATGTGTTAAAAATAGTTAAGAGGAAATCATGGAAACTATATACATTATCAATTTATCTTTTAGAAACAATGCTTTAGATGAATCCTGTGGACTAGGATTGGAAGATCTTCACCATACATTCTTGTAAGTTTACAATAATTATGAGGTTTGTAACTAAGAATCATGTAAGGTCCACTCCAGAAAGAATCAAACTTGGTGTGATCTGTCGACATTAAAATTTTCCTCCATAATTTCTATTTTATTAATGTATGTATTAGGAATAGGATGTTGTTAAGTATAATTAGTAGTGGCATCCAATAAAAGATAATGGTGCCATCAGTATGGTGCCACCAATCATGTAGAGTACAGTAACAATCAAAGTACAATAGGAATGTTGTAAAAAGTAAATATTTTTCGTAAGTGGTCTGATAATGATGTCAAAGTTGGGATAAGTAGAGAAGTAGGGTCTACATGATTAGGAATTAGGAATATTATATTTGTAATAAGGAAAAAGAGTGATGACATAAATATTTTGTATATTTTATTTGTTGAAAAGTCTAAAAAGGTGGAATCCATGTGAGATGATAAGGTTTATCTTATCTTAGAAGATAAGCCTACATGTAAAGGCAAGAGTTTAGGCATGGAATATGATTGGATGAAAAAAATTTCCTATCCTATCTTAGAGATAAGGTGGATAAGCCTGAATTCCTATAAATAAAGAGGCCACCCCCCCTCATTTAGCATAGAGAGAAGTAGTGATAAATATTGTATGAGTAAGTGTGTAAAGGAAGCCATCATTTTGAAGGTGTGTTAAAGAAGCCGTTTTGAGGTGTGATTGTGAAGTTTCTACCATAGTTATTGTTTGAAGGCAAGTGAAGTTAATAACACTTGAAGAACCTCACTGGTGAGATTGTAACAATTTCTTATTGATATTATAATTTAAACTGATATTTCAGATTTATCACTATTCCTTCTTATCATAGTCTATGGTATTCTTGTGTTATGTTTGTTGTGTTTCCAGATTACATCCACCAATCTAAGAGCTGTGCATTAGTTAATAATCATAGCAAGAGGAGTTCCCGGTGAAGAATTATCATTAGTGCTGGATTGGTGTTGACATTTTGATTTCGTTGCCAGGACCATTCCTCATTGGTAGATTTTCTAGAGAGATATTCCCACTTAGTCAGAAAACATTTGGAGGGTAACCTTGTTTTTACTGTGCATAGTAGTTACCATGGTAAAGTCACTTTTTGCCACGAATAGTATTTACCGTAGTAAAGTCAATTTTTACCGTGAATAGTATTTACCACAGTAACTTCACTTTTTACTGTGAATAGTTTTTACCACAGTAAAGTCAGTGTTTACCGCACTAACTTCACTTTTTACTGTGAATAGTGTTTACCACAGTAAAGTCAATTTTTACCGCAGTAAGTCAAGTTTTACCATAGTTTACCATGGTCATTTCTATTTTCTATTATAGTGATTCCAATTATTTGTGCACATAAGTCTTGTTGATTGTACTTGTGGTTGGTATTTCACTATGGTTACTTTTGGAAATAGGGAAGATTCCTATTTTTTCAGCCCAATCTAATGAAGATGCTTCCTCTTTCATTCAAGAGTTTAAACGATCTTGTATTTGTAATGGCCTTATAAGAAGGGAACAATGGACTGAATTTTTTCCTACCTTTTTGGATGGTTCAACCCTTAGGTGGTTTGAAACACTAGGTGATAATGTGAAAAACTCATGGGATTTATTAACTGAAAGTTTTCTTGAAGAATTTGGTGAACAACAGAAATATGCAGATCTCATGATCGATATCACAAAGCTAGCCCAAGGAGAGAAGGAGAAGATAAGGTATTATCATGCTCATGTTCTAGAGCTAAGCAGGAATCTCGATGCCTAGATCCAGAAGGAAGGATTAGCGGATGGGTTAATGAATGGCATGGATAATCTCCTCTGTAAGCACTTCATTCTTGGGATGAAGCCAGAGATTAGACAACGAGTGAAGTATGACCACCCAGCTACCATTGAACAAGCAAAGGAGATTGCAAGAAGGCAAGAAGAAAGCATGGAAGAGGAGCCCAAAGAAATTGTTGCTAAAGTAGAGCCTACACTAGCACCTTTGGTCTAGAATCCACAACCACTCTCGGTGAGCACAAATCTTTCTCCTAGTACATCTACTGAGTATGAAGATCTACTCAGGAAGATGGGTCAGTTAACTATTAATCTTCTTCAAGGAAAAGAATTTAGTTCTCAGGGAGGAGATAGAGGTCCAAAAAGAAATATTTCTGAAGTTGTATGTTATGGTTGTTATAAAAAGGGTCATTATAAGTATAATTGTCCAGATAGAGCTTCTACATCTGGTACAAGAGATAATGATAAAGGGAAAAGCACCTGTGAATTCTTTTGATGTAGTACATAAGAGTATAAATAATGAAGTAGATGTGTTTGTAACAAAAAGAAAGAAATAAAAAGATAACCAAGATGGAAATGATCTTAAGAAGATGAAAGGAGAAACTAGTAAGAAACATAGGAGAAGAAAGTTGGGTGTGCAGGATTTTCTGATTTCACAGGGACAAGGACCATACTCCATCTTAGACGATCTGTCCAAAAGGCCTGCAAATATTACATATGGTCAACTCTTGGCTATGTCTTCTTGAGAAGAGGCGGGAGCTGCGAAGTGGACTCAATGCTCAACAAAGGAAGGAGGTTGAGGTCCCTGTTTTGGAGGTAGAGGTGGATCCCTACGCTCCACAAGCTGAGGTATTATGTAATGGTATTTCAATTCATGATGTCTTAGTTGATGGAGGTGATGCAGTTAATGTAATGACCGAGTCTATAATGAATATGTTGGGTTTAAAAATTGATCGCCCCTCAACACTTATGTTAAGGTCATTAAATAAAGGAAAAACTAAAACAGAAGGTGTAGTTTCAAATGTGGCAATATCTGTTATGGGTGTTGTATGTGTGGTAGACTTTCAGGTGATGAAAAATGGTACTATTGCATACCCAATATTGTTGGGAAGACCATGGCTAAGGAGAGTTCATGCAAGAAACTACTGGAATGAAGGCTTCATGACACTTGGACGTGGTAGAGAGAGGGTGAAGATAAACGTGATCCCTTTGCATCATAAGGCAGAACCTGTGGATTCAAGTGATGAAACTGATGATTGGACATCCTCTGATTACTCGAGTACTAGTGAAGTGGACACTGAAGATGAAGAAAGTGAGTTTGATGTTTTGGTCATGGATATCCTTCCAGTCACACCGACTCATGATCCCATAAAATTATCTGAAGAAGAAATTGATGATCGTCTCCAACAAATAAAGATTGGTGATGCTGTGATGGAGAGTGAGAAGGAATCCTACCTCCAACTCTTTTGAAGGTACATACACATATTCACTTTTGATTACAAGGAACTCCTTCAAGTAAGTTGGGTAGAACATTCTATTGAGCTGGTAGATGGTGCTAAGCCCATAAAGCAAATGCCATATAGAATGAATTCTAATTTTTCCAAGACTTTAAAAGAAGAAATAGATAAGTTGCTTGACATAGGATTTATATTTGTTGTGGAGAATTCAGAATGGGTTTCTCCCATTGTGATCTCAATAAAAAAGAATGTGAAGCTACATAGTTGTGTTGATTATAGGAAGCTAAATAAGGCAAAAAATAAGGATCATTACCCTCTTCCATTCTCAGATCAGATTTTGGACGAAGTAGCTGGCCAGGAGTGTTATAGTTTTTGCTGATGGATATAGCGGATACAACCAAGTTCATATAGCAAAGAAATATCAGCTGAAGACCACGTTCACCACTCCTTGGGGAACGTTTGCTTATAGAGTTATGCCTTTTGGGTTGTGTAAAAGCTCTAGCAATGTTCCAACATTGGATGAATAGGGTGTTTTGAACCCTACAGTGGGAACTTCATCAGAGTATTTCTAGGATGAAGGGAGCAAGATGGCAAGGTTCATATATGAAAACCCTACAAAGCATTGTCACCAGATTTGGTTGATCCCAAAAATCAAAGAGTTACCATTTCTTATGAATAGAAGTAAGTATTGTAATGGATCAAGGAAGCCACTTCATTAATGATGTGGTAGAAGCCCTAGTAAACAAGTTTTCTATTAAGCACAGGATGGCAAAAAAACATACAAGCCAAGCACAAATGGGATAGGTGGAACAAACATTTTTTTGTGTTGTGTCAAATTCTAGCAAAAATGATGCAGCCTTACAAGTACATAAGTGGGATAAAAGGATTCATGTAGCATTGTGGGCATATAGGGAAACATCAAAGTCAGCAACAGGATACTCCCCATTTCAATTGGCTTATGGCATTGATCCAGTTCTTCCTATTGAGTTTGATATTCCCACTGTGAGAGTTATGAAAAATGAAAGGATGGATGAAAGTGATTCAATAAAAGAAGGTTGGTACATCTTCATTTGCTAGAGGAAATGAGGGAAATAGCGAAGGATACAAGCTATAAGAAGAAAATGAAGTAGAAGGAATACTTTGATCAAAAGATCCATTGGTCTCCATTTCATGTGAATGACTTGGTTCTAGTATATGATTCCAGATACAAAAAAAGAAGACAGAGAAAATTTCTTCCAAAGTGGATGGGGCCCTACAAAATAGCAGTTGTGCATGAAAATGGTACATATCGACTAGAGGAATTGGATGGTACTCCCATTACAAAATGGGTCAACCATGACAAGTTAAAAATTTTCCAAGCACCAGCTTCAGAATGTCCATAAGAGTCTACTCTGAGGATGGAGTAGAAGTTAGGAAGGGGGAAGATGTCGACACTTAAAATTTCCCTCGGTAATTTTTATTTCATTAAAGTATGTTTTAGGAATAGGATGTTTTTAAGTATAATTAGTAGTAGGTGTCTAATAGAAGATAACGACGCCATTAGTACGGTGCTGCCAATAATGTAGAGTACGGTAACAGTCAAAAGTACAATAGGAATGTTGTAAAAAGTAAATATTTGTTGTAAGTGGTCCGGTAATGTTAAAATGTCAAAGTTGGGATAAGTAGAGAAGTAGGGTCTACATGATTAGGAATTAGAAATATTATATTTGTAATAAGGACAAGGAGTGATGTCATAAATATTTTGTATATTTTATTTGTGGAAAAGTCTAAAAAAGGTGGAACCCATGTGAGATGATAAGGTTTATCTTATCTTAGAAGATAAGCCTACATGTAAAGGAAAGAATTTAGGCATGGAATATGATTGGCCGGAATAGATTTCCTATCCTATCTTAGAGATAAGGTGGATAAGCCTGGAATTCCTATAAATAAAGAGGCCACCCCCCCCTCATTTAGCATAGAGAGAAGTAGTGAGAAATATTGTATGAGTAAGTGGTGTAAAGAAAGCCATCATTTTGAAGGTGTGTTAAAGAATCCATTAAGAGGTGTAACTGTGAATTTTCTCCCATAGTTATTGTTTGAAGGCAAGTGAAGTTAATAACACTTGAAGAACCTCATGGGTGAGATTGTAACAATTTCATGTGGATATTATAATTTACACTTATATTTCAGATTTATCAGTATTCCTTCTTGTCATTGTCTATGGTGTTCTTGTGTTATGTTTGTTGTTGTGTTTCCAGATTACATCCACCAAAATAAGAGCTGTGCATTAGTTAATAATCATAGCATGAGGAGTTCCGGTTAAGAATTATCATAGTGCGAGTTCCCAAGAATAAAGAAAGGGACAGGGTTGGGGTTGAATAGTCAAAGTAGAGGTAGGCCAGTGGAGGGAGCCAAGTGTCAATATGATGCTAATTCAAGAGTAAAATTGGGGGAAGAATTCCAAACAAGTGTCAGGCCTCCATATTTCCTCGGTTAGATATATGACCCCGTCAAATAAAGGAATTAGCAAAAACAAGAGGAAATTGAGGGAGATGTAGAAGATGCCAAGTGTCATCAAAGTGCAACTTCAAAATAAAAATACAAAGGAATACTCTAGACATGCACCGGCCCTCTGAGTGTTTGATTTCAAAAGGGGCTCGTTTTGGTAGTTGGTTCCATCCATTTTGTACGGACCCGATTCAAATTACAAACTGACATATCTTTTGACTTAGTTCTCGAAATCTGACAAATTTGGCACCGTTCGAAAGATCTTGGCCTCATCTACGCCATGGAGATCTGATACTTGAATTTTGGAGAGGTTAGGTGGGTAAAAATGAAGAAGCATCTTCATTCCATTAACACAGGATTTGTTTTCCCCTAGCAACCAAATTGGATTCGATCTGATCTACCGTTCCCCCCTCCTTAGAGGCATCGAACAAGTAATCAATGTAGACATGAAAAATTGTGGGTGGATCCACATCAGGCATTGAGGGATGGTGGTTGAGCTTTCAGAGAAGGATTCAATGTGTCACTGGGGTGATTGGAACATAGTTCAATTTTACCTCTCCTTTTGTCTCATTCTTCTATATATTGTACATGAGGGGCATATTCAAATGTTGGTCATTGTTTTCTCCTATGCCCCCTCTGTCTTTCTTTCTTAGGGTAGAATGCGGAGTCTAAGACTCCTCCCATGGATTTGTAATGATGTTTTCTTGCCTCTTGCCCAATGATGATGTACCGCGTAACATTTTGGAGCAATAAATTTTTTTCTTGATGCATTTGTCCATCCTTGGCTTATTTTTTTGTCTCTTCTTACCTCTCATCGTTGCAGGGTATACTATTGGTACTCTGATGTTTATTGCAAGTTCTTGGAGCTATGGTTAACTGGTTTTTGAGTGGTCTTCTATGTGAAACCTATCTCTAGTCTATGGTGTGTTTTTTGCACCCTCTCCTCTACTCACCTCTCTCCACTTCAGGTGGTCGGGTTTGTGACTCAACCAATTCCTTTTCTAGTGTATCACAACTTAATGTAGGTTGTTTTACCCTCTCTCTCTCTGTTGCCTTAGAATGGCTAGATTATGATATAATAGGTTCTACCTACACTGGTGTAGCTTGTGGTAGGTAGATTAGGAAGCAAGAACCAGCTTTCTCCAGAGGTCCATCTCAAGTTTTGTAAGTCCCACAGCTTGAGAGATGATCCCATGTTGTGTAATCACACCAAATGCCCCACTTCAAACCTATGCCATTTGGGGGTGTTGTGATTCTACACTAACAGTCCTTTGAAAATTCTTGGTTAATACGAGTTAGGGCGTATGATATTGTGAATTTGATGGCCTCAAAACACTCTTTTCCTTCTTTTGTCCAGTTGAATGCAAGAATCGTTTATAGCATCATCGTTAAAGGCTTTACAAGAGTGGAAAAATTAGGCACAAATTTGTGGACAAATTTTATCCTTCCTAAGAAGATTTGGAGGGATTTCTTGCGATGTCGTAGTGGTAGTGTTCTAATGAGTTCAACTCTCTCAGGGTCAATCGTCAACCCCTCTCTTGAGACAATATGGCCCAACAATTTACCCTCATGTGGCAACAATACACACTTTTTTTATTAAGAGACACTCTGAATCTTCTACATCTTTGGAATACTCACTTGAGGTGGAAGATATGGTCTACAACATTATTTGAGAAGATGGTGATATCATCTAGATACACCAGAACTATCTTGTTGATTAATCCTTTGAATGTCATGTCCATATTTCGCTGGAATGTTGCTCCGGAATTTGACAATCTGAATGGCATCTTCTTATAAGCATATGTACCCCATTTGGTTGTGAAGGTTGTCTTGAATTGATCTTATTCTTTTACCATTATCTGATTATAGCCTAAGTAGCCATCTAGCAATGAAAACCGAGCTCAGATCCAACTACAACCTACAAGATTTGCTCCATTGATGGAAGTGGGTAGTGATCTATAAGTTATGCTCTATTTAGATCATGGAAGTCCACACAAAATCTAATTTCTCCATTTATTTTCCTCATAGGCACCAATTTTGTAGCCCAACTTGAATGCTTGATAGGGAAGATAATGTTGGCTTCAATTATCTTGTCCAACTCTTTTCTCATGAGATGTTTAGTGTGAGGTTTTATTGGCCTTTGTTTCTTCTCGAAAGGCTTAGATGTTGGATCTAGCTCAATAGTGTGTTGTGCCAAACTTGGGTTGAAACCTCTCAAATCCTTGTAAGACCAAGAAAATAAATGTGGGAATTCTTGACAAAATTGAACAAACTCATATTTTTTTTGCTAGGTATGAATGAAATCTGAATCTTCATCCTTTACCTAAATATTTGCTTTCTCCTTTCAGAATTGATCATTTGGGTTGAAGATTGACTCCAAATTTACAAGACCCTTTGGTAATTTGTTGGTTCTCAGCTATACCACTTGGTCACCATATTGTTGTTCCAATTTGTCTTGGTTTCTAAAGGAGAACTCAGCTTCTTCTTGTAGAAAATTGACAATTTGCTGATCATTGTCGAAGACCTACTAACGTGTGTTATTATCTAGGAAAGCTTGCCACATAACCACCTTTATATGGGGCTGACAATTATCACTTTTTATACTTTCTATGGCATCAAACACTGCCACAATTGGAGCCATCTTATCTACTGCATCATTCTTTCTCTTGGGTATGGACATAATTATGAAGGCTTCAATGTCCTCAATGAGGTCCCAAACCTGATTTTTATAGCTCATAAGTAGGTCATTCATTGTAGCATGTTTTCCTTTGAATTGGTTCACAATCAGCTTACTATCACCAAATATTTGCATATTCTTAATTCCTCTCCTCCTGGCCCAATGCAATCCATGAATCAAACCCTCATGTACTCAGTTGTGTTGTTTGAGCAAGCAAACTAGAAATGGAAAGTTGAGTAATACTTTGTACCTTGAGGTGAAGCAAGCATAGCTCCTCCTCCTACACCTTGTCTACTTCTTGAGCCATCATAGAATGACTGGCATACCTCATTATCATCCTTAATGAGTGGTCTGGCTTAGTGATGTTAGGAAGAGGATGATTCTGTTCATGTAATTAATAGACTCCTAATTCATATTTTTTCATTTCTTTATAGGAGTCAAAAGCATGGCTCTTGTTTTCCCATTCATCAAGGTCAAGTCTAGAATATATCCAAATTTGGTATCAGCTTCATGGGTGCTTGGGTAATCTTCTTGATCAAGGTCTGAGAAATTTACATTGATTGGACTTGGTGTATGATGCTCACTATAGAATTTTACAATAGGATCAGATATGATTGTAGCCTTAACTCCATACCTTGTTCTAAATAACATGTGTGACCAATCAGCAAACAAATAACCTCCAATTTTAGCAGTGAAGTC
This sequence comes from Taxus chinensis, assembly GCA_019776745.2. Classification (NCBI taxonomy): domain Eukaryota; kingdom Viridiplantae; phylum Streptophyta; class Pinopsida; order Cupressales; family Taxaceae; genus Taxus; species Taxus chinensis. The sequence goes on along the minus strand of CM034152.1, from coordinate 177,511,646 downwards.
TCTTGACAAACATAATGTAAATTGTGGCAGCAAGTCTATGACTCATACATTTTTCAAGATGGTCATATTGGGACATGCATGCAATGTGAGGCTCAAATATTTGATTACTCCAACCGTTTTTACTACTATACCATCCAATTGTACCACCCCTTTGGAAATTACTTCATGTTGAAGACCCAACTAATCAGCTATTTCTTTTGGCATCACAAAGTTACTTACTCCCGAATCATTCATGCAATTATACACTAGTTTGTCTCCAATGATCAATGAGACATAGAAGGGAGGATGCTTCAGATTCTTACCTTTGTGATCTCTATGGTTTCCTTTATGGTGAGCTGCATTGGTAGGCACTTTCTCTTGTTGATTAGGTGACTCATTTGATGTTGACCAATTTTCCAAAGCAGTTTGTAAAAGGTCTCTTTATCCTGGAATAGCCAATGAATCCCACATTGAGATGTTTACATTTATATTCTTCATCTTCTCAATGATGTTGAATGGAGATGAGATATCTCTTTGTTTCCATTTACCTTGCATATTCTTCTCTTTCACATGGGTTGTTACAATTGGCACTTGATCTGGTCTAGGGGGTGGATTGAGCTGACCTTGCACATTAAGGAGATATACTTTGATTGTCAATACCTTGTGGAGTAATAGAGGGTTGTGGACCGTTTGAATTGGAGGATTTACCCTATCCAATATTCCTTTTGTTGGATCATGTGTTTTCTACTAAACTATGATGATGTGCTTGATTCATACCACATAAATCCTTAGCCTACCAATTGACAAGTATGGTCTCATTTGGAGGTTCCTCCTGTTGAGTCACCTCCTGGTGCTAATTTCCTTCCTAGCCTGGCTCTTATTCTACACCAATTGTTGTCACCATCAGCACTTGATTCAAAGTGTCATTAAAGCACAATGACTTGTTGTGAGGTTAACTACATGGGAAGCACCAGTCATATTCCTTAGCCATGTTATTTTGCATTGGTACCAGGGCTCTATATGTGGATGCAACATTAGGATTGTAAGGCTAGAATGGCCTATTGGCAGGAGGTCTTCCTTGGTTTTGATTTTGATTTGTGACAGGAATTGGTGGTTTATTTTGTTAGTATAATGGCCTAGTTTGATACTTATTTTGAGGCTGATATGGCATAGGACCCTGAGTTTGTTGTCTCTTGATAGTCACTATCTTGTTTCCTAGGTTATGCAGTCATTTCAAGACTTCTTGGAGTTCATTTGAGGAGCTACAAGATGAGGTTGAAGCTTCACTCGAACTCTAATTCCTTGGATCAGGTATGGGAGGTAATGTGGGTGTTTGACTAGTGCTTGGAGATTTTAGTTCTAGATATAAAGGCATAGGTGGCCTAACTTCAAGTTTATGATCCTGAATTAATAAATTTTTGCCTCTAATTGCAATTTCATAGGATGCGGTTAAGGTTCTACCTTCCATATACTAAATCATTATGGAAATATATGAATTTAAAGTGTTAAGGAAGTATAGGAAAGCACCTTCATCTATTGGTCTCACGACCTATCGACACTAAAATTTTCCTCCAAAATTTCTATTTCATTAATGTATGTATTAGGAATAGGATGTTGTTAAGTGTAATTAGTAGTAGCATCCGATAGAAGATAACGGCACCGTAAGTACGGTGCCGCCCAATAATGTGGAGTACGGTAACAGTCAAAGTACAATAAGAATGTTGTAAAAAGTAAATATTTATCGTAAGTGGTCCGGTAATGTTAAAATGTCAAAGTTTGGGTAATTAGAGAAGTAGGGTCTACATGATTAGGAATTAGAAATATTATATTGGTAATAAGGACAAGGAGTGAGGTCATAAATATTTTGTGTATATTATTTGTAAAATGTCTAAAAATGTGGAACCCATGTAAAATGATAAGGTTTATCTTATCTTAACAGATAAGCTTACATGTACAGATAAGAGTTAAGGTATGGAATATGATTCGTCAGAGTGGATTTCTTATCCTATCTTAGAGATAGGATGGATAAGCCTGGAAGTTCTATAAATAGAGAGGCCACCCCCCTCATTTAGCATAGAAAGAAGTAGTGAGAAATATTGTAGGAAGTGTGCAAAGGAAGTCATCAGTTAAAGGTGTGTTGAAGAAGCCATCGAGAGGTGTAATTGTAAAGTTTCTCCCATAGTCTTGTTGAAGTACCTCATGGGTGAGATTGTAACAATTTCATGTTAATATTATAATTTACTTTGATATTTCAGATTTTTCATCATTCCGTCTTATCATAGTCGATGGTATTCTTGTGTTCGGTTGTTGTTTTGTTTCTAGATTACGTCCACCAAACTAAAGGCTGTGCATTAGTAAATAATCATAGCACGAGGAGTTCCCGGTGAAGAATTATCATAGTGTCGGATTGGTGATGACATTTTGGTTCCGTTGCCGGGACCATTCCTCGTTGGTGGATTTTCTGGAGAGATATTCCCACTTAGGCAAAAATTAATTGGAGGGTAACCTTGTTTTTACTATGCATAGTAATTACCATGGTAAAGTCATTTTTACCGTGAATAGTAGTTACCATGTTAAAGTCATTTTTGCCATGAATATTAGTTACCCTGGTAAAGTCCTTTTTGTTGGGAATAGTAATTACCGCAGCAAAGTCACTTTTTACCGTGAATAGTATTTACCGCAGTAACTTCACTTTTTACCATGAATAGTGTTTATCATAGTAAAGTCAGTTTTTACCGTAGTAAGTCAAGTTTTACCATAGTTTACCGTGGTCATTTCTATTTTACTGTAGAAAGGTGTAAAATCACTTTCTAGTATAGTGATTCCAATTATTTGTGCACATAAGTCTTGTTAATTGTACTTGTGGGTTGGTATTTCACGGTGGTTACTTTTGAAAATGGGAAAGATTCCTGTTTTTTCAGATCAATCTAATGAAGATGCTTCTTCTTTCATTCAAGAGTTTAAACGATCTTGTATTTGTAATGGCCTCATAAGAAGGGAACAATGGACTGAATTTTTTCCTACCTTTTTGGATGGTTCAGCACTTAGGTGGTTTGAAACACTAGGTGGTTTAAAACACTAGGTGATAATGTGAAAAATTCATGGGATTTATTAACTGAAAGTTTTCTTGAAGAATTTGGTGAACAACAGAAATATGCAGATCTCATGATCGAGATCGCAAAGCTATCCCAAGGAGAGAAGGAGAAGATAAGGGATTATCATGCTCGTGTTCTAGAGCTAAGGAGGAAGCTCGATGCCCAGATCCGGAAGGAAGGACTAGCGGATGGGTTGATGAATGGCGTGGATAATCTCCTCTGTAAGCACTTCATTCTTGGGATGAAGTCAGAGATCAGACAACGAGTGAAGTATGACCACCTAGCTACCATTGAACAAGCAAAGGAGATTGCAAGAAGGCAAGAAGAAAGCATGAAAGAGGAGCCCAAAGAAATTGTTACTAAAGTAGAGCCTACACCAGCACCTTTGGTCCAGAATCCACAACCACTCCCGGTGAGCACAAATATTTCTCCTAGTACATCTACTGAGTATGAAGATCTGCTCAAAAAGATGGGTCAGTTAACTATTAATCTTCTTCAAGGAAAGGAATTTAGTTCTCAAGGAGGAGATAGAGGTCCAAAAAGAAATATTTCTGAAGTTGTTTGTTATGGTTGTTATAAAAAGGGTCATTATAAGTATAATTGTCCAGATACAGCTTCTACATCTGGTACACGGAGATAATGATAAAGGAAAAGCACCTGTGAATTCTCTTGATGTAGTAGATAAGAGTAGAAATAATGAAGTAGATGTGTTTGTAACAAAAAGAAAGAAAGAAAAAGATAATCAAGATGGAACTGATCCTAAGAAGATGAAAGGAGAAACTAGTAAGAAACATAAGAGAAGAAAGTTGGGTGTGCAGGATTTTCTGATTTCATAGGGGCAAGGACCACACTCCATCTTGGAAGATCTGTCCAAAAGGCCTGCAAATATTACATATGGTCAACTCTTGGCTATGTCTTCTGAGAAGAGGCGGGAGTTGCAAGGTGGACTCAATGCTCGGAGAAGGAAGGAGGTTGAGGTCCCTGTTTTGGAGGCAGAGGCAGATCCCTATGCTCCACAAGCTGAGGTATTATGTAATGGTATTTCAATTCATGATGTCTTAGTTGATGGAGGTGCTGCAGTTAATATAATGACCAAGTCTGTAATGAATATGTTGGGTTTAAAAATTGATCGCCCTTCAACACTTATGTTAAGATCGTTAAATAAGGGAAAAACTAAACTAGAAGGTGTAGTTTCAAATGTGGCAATATCTGTTATGGGTGTTGTATGTGTGGTAGACTTTCAGGTGATGAAAAATGGTACTGTTGTGTACCCAATACTGCTAGGAAGACCATGGCTAAGGAGAGTTCATGCAAGAAACTACTGGAATGAATGTTTCATGACACTTGTACGTGGTAGAGAGAGGGTGAAGATAAACGTGATCCCTCGACATCATAAAGTAGAGCCTGTGGATTCAAGTGATGAAACTGATGATTGAACATCCTTTGATTACTCTAGTACCAGTGAAGTGGACACTGAAGATGAAGAAAGTGAGGTGGATGTTTCAGTCATGGATATCCTGCCAGTCACACCAACTCATGACCCCATAAAATTATCTGAAGAAGAAGTTGATGATCGTCTCAAACAAATAAAGATTGGTGATGCTATGATGGAGAGTGAGAAGGAATCCTACCTCCAGCTCTTTCGAAGGTACATACACCTATTCACTTTTGATTACAAGGAACTCCGTCAAGTAAGTTGGGTAGAACATTCTATTGAGCTAGTAGATGATGTTAAGCCCATAAAGCAAATGCCATATAAAATGAATCCTAATTTTTCCAAGACTGTAAAAGAAGAAATAGATAAGTTGTTTGATGCAAGAATTCATATTTGCTGTGGAGAATTCAGAATGGGTTTCTCCCATTGTGATATCAATAAAAAAGAATGGGAAGCTACGCATTTGTGTTGATTACAAGAAGCTCAATAAGGCAACAAAGAAGGATCATTACCCTCTTCCATTTTCAGATCAGATCTTGGACGAAGTAGTTGGCCAGGAGTGCTATAGTTTTGCTGATGGATATAGTGGCTACAACCAAGTTCGTATAGCAGAGAAAGATCAGCTGAAGACCACGTTCACCACTCCTTGGGGAACGTTTGCTTATAGAGTTATGCCTTTTGGGTTGTGTAATGCTCCAGCAACATTCCAGCGTTTGATGAATAGGGTGTTCAAACCCTACATTGGGACCTTCATCAGAGTATTTCTGGATGATTTTTACATCTATGGGAGTAAGTTAGACCACCTGCACCAGATGGAGACAACATTTCAAAGGTTAGATGAAGCACAAGCCTCACTAAACCCTACAAAGTGTGTCTTTGGATGTTCTAAAGGCGTTTTGTTAGGGCATGTTGTATCCAGAGATGGTATTGGTACTGATCCTGATAAAGTTTCAAAAATCAAAGATTTACCATTTCCTATGAATAGAAGTAAGCTGAGATCATTTTTAGGCCATGTGGGTTACTATAGAAGGTTTATCAAGAATTTCTCAAAGATTGCACAGCCACTAACCCAGTTCTTGAAGAAGGATGTTGCTTATGAACCAGGAAATAAGGCGCATGAAGCTTTTGGACAACTAAAGGAAGCCCTGGTGTCTTCACCTGTTTTGAAGAATCCAGATTGGAGCAAGCCATTCATTGTGTACACTGATGCCTCAGATGCAGCACTAGGTAGTACTTTGAGCCAAAAGGATGAAAATGGGAATGAACATCCAATTTACTTTGGGAGTAGAAAAATGACCAGTGCTGAGGTAAACTATACTATAACTGAAAAAGAGGCTCTGGCTATCATTTTTGCTGTAAAGAAGTTTAGAAATTACTTGCTAGGGCAGAAATTTATAGTTGTAACGGATCATCAGGCTCTTAAATATATTGTCAATAAGCCTAACCCATCAAGGAGGATAGCAAGATGGATAATTTTTCTACAAGAATTTGAATTTGATATTATAGATAGGCCAGGAAAGAAGCATGTCAATGTAGATGCACTCTCTCGAGCCTATGATGGTTTAGGATCATCTTGTGATGATGATGATTTTCCCGATGCAGCATTGTTCTCCCTTGACACAATCCCTAGTGAATACATAGATATTTGGAATTATCTGAATGAATTCAAGTTTCATGATGGTGCCAATGCAAAGACTAAGAGAAAGATTACTCAAGTCAGTCATCCATATTCTATTATGCATGGAGCATTATTTCGAATAGGACCTGATGGACAGTACAAGAGGGCAGTTGGACGTGATCAAGGAAAGGAGCTGCTAGAAGAATTCCACAATGGTACATGTGGAGGGCACTTCTCTGGACAACTTACAGCAAGAAGGATCTTGGATGCAGGTTATCACTGGCCCACTCTTTTTAAATATTGTTATAATTATTGTAAGACATGTGATATTTGTCAAACACATGGTAACCGTAAGACTTCATCAGCTCCATTATGTCCTATTCTTCCCCTTGGTCCCTTTGAAAAATGGGGAATAGACATTGTAGGTCCACTTCCAACAACATCACGTCAAAATAAGTATATTGTAGTTGCCACAGATTATTTAACCAAGTGGGTTGAACCTAGGCCATTGAAAACAGCTTCCATGGATGAAGTGGCAAGGTTCATATATGAACGCATTGTCACCAGATTTGGTTGTCCATTAGAAATTGTAACAGATCAAGGAAGCCACTTCATTAATGAGGTGGTAGAATCCCTAGTCAATAAGTTTTCTATCAAGCACAGGAAGGCAACAACATACAAGCCAAGCACAAATGGACAGGTGGAACGAACAAATTTTGTGCTATGTCAAATTCTAGCAAAAGATGCAGCCTTGCAGGTACATAAATGGGATAAAAGGATTCATGTAACATTGTGGGCATATAGGGCAACATCAAAGTCAGCAACATGATACTCCCCATTTCAGTTGGCCTATGGCATTGATCCAGTTCTTCCTATTGAGTTTGATATTCCCACTGTGAGAGTTATGAAAAATGAAAGGATGGATGAAAGTGATTCAGTAAAAGAAAGGTTGGTACATCTTCATTTGCTAGAAGAAATGAGGGAAATAGCAAAGGATACAAGCCATAAGAAGAAAATGGAGCAGAAGGAGTACTTTGATCAAAAGATTCGGTGGTCTCCATTTCAAGTGAATGACTTGGTTCTAGTATATGATTCCAGATACAAAAAAAGAAGACAGAGAAAATTTCTTCCAAAATGGATGGGGCCCTACAAAATAGCAGCTGTGCATGAAAATGGTACGTACCAACTGGAGGAATTGGATGGCACTCCCATTACGAAATGGGTCAACCACGACAAGTTGAATATTTTCCAAGCACCAGAATAGTCTACTCCAAGGACGAAGTAGAAGCTAGAAAGGGGGAAGATGTCGACACTAAAATTTTCCTCCAAAATTTCTATTTCATTAATGTATGTATTAGGAATAGGATGTTGTTAAGTGTAATTAGTAGTAGCGTCCGATAGAAGATAACGGCGCCGTCAGTACGGTGCCGTCAATAATGTGGAGTACGGTAACAGTCAAAGTACAATAGGAATGTTGTAAAAAGTAAATATTTGTCGTAAGTGGTCCAGTAATGATAAAATGTCAAAGTTTGGGTAATTAGAGAAGTAGGGTCTACATGATTAGGAATTAGAAATATTATATTGCTAATAAGGACAAGGAGTGAGGTCATAAATATTTTGTGTATTTTATTTGTAAAAAGTCTAAAAATGTGGAACCCATGTAAAGTGATAAGGTTTATCTTATCTTAACAGATAAGCTTACATGTACAAATAAGAGTTAAGGTATGGAATATGATTCGTCAGAGTGGATTTCTTATCCTATCTTAGAGATAGGATGGATAAGCCTGGAAGTTCTATAAATAGAGAGGCCACCCCCCTCATTTAGCATAGAAAGAAGTAGTGAGAAATATTGTAGGAAGTGTGCGAAGGAAGCCATCAGTTAAAGGTGTGTTGAAGAAGCCATCAAGAGGTGTAATTGTAAAGTTTCTCCCATAGTCTTGTTGAAGTATCTCATGGGTGAGATTGTAACAGTTTCATGTTAATATTATAATTTATTTGATATTTTAGATTTGTCGTCATTCTGTCTTATCATAGTCAATGGTATTCTTGTGTTCAGTTGTTGTTTTGTTTCCAGATTACATCCACCAAACTAAAGGCTGTGCATTAGCAAATAATCATAGCACGAGGAGTTCCCGGTGAAGAATTATCATAGTGTCGGATTGGTGATGAAAGACCACCGGAATCCTATTCCATGTCCTCTGATATCTAAAGTTGAAGTCCATCAATTGTTCATTAGGATCTCTTTTTATGGTTGTCAGTTGTTCTAAAAAGGATAGATTGTCCCCTTTTTCTTCGAATTGGTTTTGAAGAGCTGTGCATAGATGATCCCAGTTCTAGATAGACCTTGCTATTAGACTCCTAAACCATTATAAGGTTTACCTTTAAAGGAGGATGCCAATAACTTAATAGCAATGTCCATCTCAACAATCTCATGAATTGCATGGACATTTTCAATGTCTTGAATGTGGTCACTAGGAGTAGTCTTGTTCTCTCCAGTGAAATATGGAATGCTCTTCAATGTTGCAGCTGGAATTGGATTTTTTGCATTGAGATCTAGTGGGCTACTTCCAGTGAAATTAATGTAGGGGTTGGGTTGTGCCATCTTGATTGGTCGAAGAACTCTAAATGTTTGAAAGAAATGCGTACTAGGTGGAGGCATTGACAATTCCCCACTTGGTGGAAATGGAGACCTTTTGGCTCTTCTCCCACTCCAAATAGATCCTCTTTTCTAGTTCTTGACCTTGTTTGTATTCTTCTCATGAGCTTGATAAACATGGGCTGCTAAAACCACTATATTTGAATGAAAGAGTCACCAGATGAGTTGTTCTAAAGCCTCCAAAGGCTAGAAGTTTACCAAGACATAGAACCAATCTTGATAAAACTGAAATATGAATTTTGTCCACTTGGGCATGCCAAAACTATTAGTGTAGAATCACAACACCCCTAAATGTCTACAATGTGATGGGTTGAGACTCTCAGTGTGATTGCATAACATGGAGCATCTATCAAAGTGTGGGACATTTTAATCGAAAGAGCTCTCCAGATGAAGGTTTGTTCCTATTCCTCTGTTCAGGTGCACACATAAAACTTGCACAGGATCTATTCTAACTTGCTAAGGAGACATGGTTAAGAAGATATAAAAAATTAAATCTAAACTAACAGAGGTGATGCACCAAAGGAATGTTGAACACCATATTTTATATAAAAAATAGACCATTAAAATGTAATGCAACCACCATGCACACATAACCAATATTGCAAAGAAAAATCAGATAAAGGAAATGAAAACAAGATAGGGTTGAAATCATCCACAAACATGTATTATTTCTTCACAAATTGATACAAAACATTACAATGGCCAAGAGGAAAAAAACTTGGATTACAGTCTTAAAAGAAGGTTTGAACTCCACAAATTCGTCTGGAGACCAGAGAAAATGGAAGGGTAAAAAACCAAAATTTCTAACACTTTACAATGAGCTAAGCTCTTATCTTTATACATGAATCGAAGAAGGGGAGAAGAAAGGGAAACGGGAAATCTTATTTGGAAGCTTAGCTACCAACCATCAATGCCCCTATATATCTACCTACAATCTATCAAGTTTGACTCTTCATATCTATTTAGCATGTTGAAGAAGGAAGAATGGGAGATCAAATCAAATTTGATCCGGTTGTTGATGCAATCAGATCATACATTATGGCATGAAAGATGTTTTCCTATTTTTCACCCACCTAACCTACTCAAAATTTAACTTTTAGGCTTTCATGGTGTATATGAGGTCAAGACCTTTCCAATGGTACCAAATTTGTTAAATTCTGAGCACTGAATCAAAATTTATTCCCATTTGAATATTTGAATCGAATCCATACAAAAATGGTGGAAAAGAAAGTTTTGTAAAACGGATTCATGGTCCTGAAATTCACTTTGCACCTTTTGCGAAAAAATGCAAAATTCACAAAAACTCCCGTAGCTTTGTAGGCCTAAAATTCACTTTTGCACAAAAACCCCCACAAGCCCCCAACCTTCTCATTTTCCATTTGTTTTCCTTGGGCCTGCCAGTCTCCCTTTTCCCCTTAGTGAAAGAAATCCTTCCCAGGCTCATGGACCTGCCATGTAACTCATGCCTTTTAGGTTGGCAAGCATAAAATGTCAAAATATTTCCCACCACCTACCGGTCTGTAACTTGCTCATTTGGTGAAAAGTCTTCCTCGAGCCCATCGGTCTGCTTTTGGCAAAAAATCCTTCCAAGGCTCACCTTCCCGCTTTGACCTAAAACATGGCCATGTGTAGAGCTGGCACACATTTGGGACCTACCCCTATATTCACCCTCTAAAAAAGAACCGAACAGACACATGACTCCTTCTGCAACCTTTCTCTGTTATTTTGTATTTTGGCTAAGTCCCTTTTGTTTGGCGGGGCCATATTTCTAATCTAAGACACGTGGAGGGCCTACGCTTGTTTGGGAGTGGCCTTTAAGTCTGTCCCTTGAACATGCACTGATGAAACACATGGAGGCCTCTATTGTCTCTTCCATAATTATCTGATTCTATAGAGGGTTCTATCCCCTTTCAGACCTTGGACACATGATGAGCACGTGCAAACTTGGAGACCACTTTTGGATATGCTTGTTGAAAGAGCACTGAAGAGACACGTGGAAGCTTCCGCTAGTCTTTATACTTTTCAATAGCTGATCTTCTTTATCGGGCCCCTGACTATGTGGCATGTTAATGCTCGTTTGGGGTCTCCCTCTAGATTTTACCTTTGGAGTTGTGCCAAGATGACGTGTGGAGGCTTCCGCTTTTTTTCCCAAACTTGGATTTTTTAATGGTCGGTGAGACTTTTCTTGGAATTGGTACACATGTTGTGCTAGAGCTAGTTTGGGGTCCCCGCTTTGGACTCAACCTTGGAGGAGTTCCATTTGGACACGTGGATGCTTTGCACTCATTTAGAGACCTAACTTTACACTTGACCCTTGGAGGTGCGTCGTTGAGGCACATGGAACCGTCTGCTGACTCTTTCATACTTAGTCTATTCTAGGGCAAGTTCTGCTCCCCAATTTTAGACTCTGACCACGTGGAGGGCTAGCACTTGATTGGGGTCTCTGCTTTGGATTCAACCTTGGAGGGGTGCCGAAGCGACATGTGGAAGCTTCCACTTGTTCTTTTATACTTAGCCAATTTGGGCCCAATTGAACACTGCCTTCCACTGCCATTGCCGAGCTTCCATTTTTCTCCTATGGGCTCTGATTTCTTTTGAAACTATTTTCTCCTCTTGAGCTCTGATCTCCTCGGGTTATTATTTGGCTCCATTTTTTGACCCTTCTTATCCATTTCCGAGCCCAATTTCCCCTAAGATTTGGATCTGAACTGTGAGCTCGCATGGCTGAACTGTCCCCTCGATTTTCTCCTGCACAGGGTCGTGTTTGACCAATTTTTCCAGGGGAAAAATTTGGATAATTTTTTTTTCACATTTCTATGAAATTAACAATAAAATGAAGAATTATTCATGCCACTTAAACTTCAGTGGTGACAAACCACATCTGAAAATTTAATGTGGATAACTTAACAAAAACTTATACCCTTCTATGTTATCATAAATTACAATGTAAATAAGATATAAATTTATTTATCACTAATCTTTATTTTATAGTAAAAACTATTGTTGATAATATATTATTATAACTTAAATATAACTTTATTTATTTTTGTTGGAAATAAATAATTTGATTTAGTGTTTCTTCATTATTTTGTATAACTTCAAAAAAAGAAAAAGACAATTATAAATATATCATACCATATATTAATTTTTTTATGAAATATAAAATCATCAAATGTTATGTTGAAGAATGTAGATCATTTGTAAGATTTAATATAATATTATAAATATTTCATATTATTAAAATAATGGTCATGTTACTATCAATGTATATATGAATCAATTAAAAAAATTGATTGAAAATTTTGATATCTAAAACTTACAATGCCTTAATGTTAAAAATTATGCGAAAATCCAAATTAATCAATAAAAATAACATTCTATTAATCTAAATTTCGCAATATTACTTGACATTTAAATTAAAAAATTATATTTACTCTTAATTTTTATATCTTTTATGAAAATTGATTTTGATCTATTTATTATAACAAATATAGAAATATGTGAAATCTTGGAAAAAATTTAGAAAATATTAAAATATAGCAACATCCGTAATTAATGGAAATCTTGAGGGAAAAAATGGCCATAAAAATTGTGGTGGTTATTGTTTGACTTTGATTATTTCAAAATGAATAATATAACTAGTGGTCACTCTGACGGGAGCAAGATTACGCCGTGAGTTACATTGCTTTTTTTTTTGCTGTGGCTATTTTTTTTAAAATTTTAGTATGCGTCAATTGAATGCTTCAAAATATCGATTATTTTACCGTGCGTAACTATGGTAATTTTTTTGTTTGTTTTGTTTGTTTTATTGTTTAATTATCTTTCTCAATTAATCAAGTTGTTTATAAATAAATTATACTATGCAAAATTAAATGCGAGTTTGTATAGCCAACGATTAACAGGGTTTAATATAACTTGGTAATTGAAGAACATGACACATGTAATGTTGACTCGCAACAAATATATGGGAAATTTATCTAAACGTGGAAAAAAAATTCTCTGTTTGACAGATAGAAAATGTGTGTCGTTATATGTATTGTATGTTTGAAACATATTTTAAGTAGTCAAAGAGAGTTTGGTACATGAGATTTAGAGCTTGTGTTTTGTAAATGTGGATTTTTTTATCTTCTCTAAAGAAATGAAGTTATAATCCTACACACATGCGCGCACGCACGCGCGCGCGCACACACACACACACACACACTCACATATGGGTTTAAAATTTTGACCAGATTCTACACTACCTACAAAGAAATCTGTTGCACGTAACTCTAAGTCTAACTATTTATGTGCCAATCTTTACATAGAGAATGCTTTGCGATAACGTCCCACAAAATATCCTATGTGCAAAAAAAGAAGATACAATCATTAATAATTTCAGCAGTATGGCTGGAATTGTTATAGATAATCTCACTTAGAACTTTAATTCCCACATTAATATTATCTACATCAAATTCATGGATGCTAGAAATTTTCTATAACTATCGTGTTTCATACCAAAAATCCTCATCTGATCTTCAGACAGTATCATATACCTACGCTTACATCGTACACAGTTTTTGGCAATTTATCACAAAGCCCCTACAAACTCTAACACTATTGGATTTATTTATGTTATATTCTTGGTAGCCAAAACCTCTGCACGACTACTCAAATCCCTAATTGGATGAATAATTAGTCAATATCTAAAAATATATCCATAATACTCTACATTTTTTATGAATTATCACAAAAGGTCATGTGGCTATGGGGTTTTCATTCTTACAAGTAACAAACTTAAAAATTTGATAATGGTGTTAATTACCTTCCCTATGAGTAGTGATATCATACACCACAAATTTAGGTTCTACATAATTAGGGACATTATTAAGTAGAATGTTATACAAACAAAGACTTCAATAAACAATGGATAAAATTCAACACCATGAATTATGGATATCAACCTTTGAGAGCATCTAAGTTTAATGTTAGTATTAAGTAATCAGTGACAGTCTTGTGTAGCATGTTTGACAGAAATACTTCAATAAGAAGAGGGATGAAATGCAATTATTGGCAGGTTGAAAAGAGAGATTACATTGAAGTTCATATCCTAAACTCTTAAGAATAAATGGATGTATTGACATGAATTGGAGGCCTTTGTTTTGAATTGCTTTCTTAAGTCACCAATCTAATGAGTGCTAACCAAAATATACACTTTTAGTTTCAAATTTTGTGTCTTGATATGCAAGATGTCTCAAAGTGTCTGACAAGGCTGACAAAATTTTTATGACAGTTATGGAAGGATTCAACTATTGTCACATGTTCACACTTCATTAACGTTTGGTTTGTAGATACCTTAGATGTCATCAAAATATATTCCAACTCATCTATAATATTGTACAATACTGAGACAGTGTTTCTTAAAAGAATAAGAAAATAAAAATAACCCCACATTTATCCATAGAATGATAAGGCCACCCAATCAAATTCCAATGTAAGCACAAGTAGTCAAGATCAACACTTTCAAGTATTGGATTTTTCCTGGGATCTAACATCTTTCCATAATTTTTGATTTGTTGGAAATATTTCCTCGACAGATATCAACATATGGATTGCAACTCATCAACACTTCAGCATCCTATGATTGACTAATGTCTATATTGTTTCACAACAATGGCTATGTAAACAATGCATAGCTTTCTCACATCTAACATTTTGTGCTTGCTTGTAACTATTGGATCAAAACTAACACGGAGGAAATTATTTCTAGAGAGAAGGACATTTTATTAGTGTAAATCTTTGGTTGGTTTTCAACTTTTGATCCCACAAAAGTTATATTAGGATGGTGACATCTAGACACACATAGCCCCTTTGTAAAATTAATTTTTTGTTTGAAGCTAGGCTTTGGAAGGATCTTAATTACATAATTTACAGTATATTATAGGCACAGATGAAACATATCCAATTTTGTTGATCTGATTAGGTACTGCCTGTCTCCCGGTATTTTGGGGATTTTTATTCCTAACTGAGTTTTGAGATAATCATCACATGGGAATTTTTCATATTTTTCTACATATGTAACACATAAATTAACATTCTATATGTGATACATATCCATAAAAGATATTGATACAAATAAAACATGATGAATTTGAGTCATTATGTTTCTAATTCGTTAAGATATTTCATCTCCATCCAATTACTATTGAATCCATTCAACTCCTACTCATTCATGATCCAAATACATTTTAAGAAAATTACGAATGAATGCTCTAACTAGACCTATGTTAAATCAGACACCCATTCTTTATAAAGTTAACAATGTAGTAATTAGAGTATTATTGTCTATCAATTTAAAAAACAAGTTTATTTTAAGGGTTATTACAATTTTATAAATAATTCCAATTCATGTTTCATAAACTTTGCCAAAAAATTCTGACATACAGATCTCAACATCCTTCTGCATTTTCCACATGGATCTATAAATTGTAGTTTTTAAAATGCCAATGTTTAAATAGATAGAATTTTTTTTAAGATCATGTACATTCTAGCACAAAGAGAATCTCCATTGTAGTTCAGTCGCATCCAATAATCTTAATGTTCCCAATTTATCAGCAACTCTTTAACTATGAGTTGTGTTTTGACTCATGGTATATGAATCAAATTGCTTACCCATAGCTTGTTTTGGACCCTTCCATGCAAGCAAGGTATCTTGTCACAAATTACCTCAAAAATTAAAGTGCATCGTCTCTCCTACACTTCATACTCAGTCCTACATGCAACTCTTTCTATTTTCCCAACTACCATAATCATAAGCCCTTTGACCATGAATTATCAAGAAATGACAAGTAGTTGTCCCCAAAAGTTTGGAAAAAATACCTCATATACGTTGGTCAATTCACCCCATTCATTACTTCCCTCTGATATAGCAATGATCATTCCCTCAATCCTTTTCAAACATGCATACCTTCCAGAGTCGTGCATATTTATGTCTGTTCTGTAATTTTTAAAAAAATACTATTAATTTTTGTGGAGGTTGTGTTTAAGTCATCTAAGGATTACCTCCATGAGTGGCCATTACCCCAGTGTCATTTTTTCATTTTCTTTTTAGTAATAACAACAAGGGGGGCTACTTAACACACAAACACCGTAAGCATTTGTTAGTGAGGGAGAAACAAATAATGTCATCCACCACTTTGGGATTCTCACCATCTATCCTCTTTCCCCAATGATAGTGACAGGTTCCCCAATGCGTGGAAAATTTGAGGAAAATAATATTTGTAAAAGTGTTCAGTAGTTTGGCTAGTATTTCTATTTCATAAAATGATAAAAGACTGATATGGATGAAAAACACTTATAAAACTTAAGTTTTAAGCAAGTGGAAAAGGTAATGAGGTGTTAGAGGATATGTGCTACGTAGTTTTAGCTTATGAGTAATCTAGAAAGTCAAAATACAATTGTAACTTGCATCTAATAATGGAGAAACAGTCTCCTACACCTTTGTGAGAAGTTGAGTGAAAATATCAATTATATGCTAATTACGAACACAAATATTTGCCTCTCCAAGGTTTATTATCTTCCATAGATGGATTATTAGGGTGATATGGCAAGAAATAGATAGAACAATCAATAAGAAGAGAGTGAGAGTGCATTGTAAGAGTCAGGAGTTGCTATGGAATATACAGTCAAGAAGCAAATTAAGGAACTTGATATGAATTGGTTTGATTTTCAATATTCTTCCCTATACTGTATTATGTTTGACATCTACTCAAGGAGACAAGACAATGTGATTGGACATATATTGATTTTATTGCTCAAAGATGGGTAAGACTACCCTATTCTATCTGAAATTTCAAATTTCTTGTATTTGTGTACCTAAAGCTTATTGTCCTGAAGCATACAAGCATTCTTACACTCAAATCATCAAAGGAAGAATGTGTATAAGGTCCAGACAGTGGTATTGCAATAAATCTTAGATTGTAAAAGGGTCTAGAAAGAAATAAAATTATCTTTTCCTCCTACCAAGTTCTTGTAAACCCTCTACTGTGGTTTAAATTGAAACTCTCGTATCTTTGTTCACACAGAGTATTTTTGCGTGAAATTTTCAAAAAAACATCTATTGGTGATGTCCCTTAAGTTGTAAAAATTCTGAGGGTCATTTGGTTTTACACTCTAGAAATCTAATTGACAAAAAATTTGTAATTAAGATTGTAATTCGACAGGCCTAATAGATCATCTACAAGTTTGAGCTAGGTAGAAGTTATAAGGAATTAGTTAATGGAACTTTATAGAATGAAATAGCACTAAAGGCTATCTAAAAATATAGGTAGAAGTATAAGAATCTAAGTTTAAGGAAATTTGGACCTAGATT
The DNA here is from genome assembly GCA_019776745.2 of Taxus chinensis. Taxonomy (NCBI): domain Eukaryota; kingdom Viridiplantae; phylum Streptophyta; class Pinopsida; order Cupressales; family Taxaceae; genus Taxus; species Taxus chinensis. Next base: position 177,494,513 of record CM034152.1, on the reverse strand, counting down.
TGCTCTTTGTCAGACCTAGTAGACTAAAACAAGACATGGTATAAGGAAGGAACAAGATAGTTTATTAGAAAGGATAAAAATGGTCCTCTAATATAAATTTTTTTGATTCTACAAGCTCGAATTAGGTGTAACTGTAAATAATATTGTATCAGGTCATCTCAATAAATGTTTGCATTGAATTCCCATGTCAAGAAATTGTGATAACCACTACTTGAGTCAAGAACTATAGATGAAGTTGAATAGATTGGGTATAGTCTCATTATGAATGCTTTGGTATGTGGAGAACCAATTGAATAATAGGTCAAATCAAGAATGTCCATTGATTGCTTAAGATATTGAGTACAAAGCTGGCAATACAATTTGTTAATAGTCATAACAGTTTTAACACTGCCAAGAAGAGGTTACAAGGAAGAATGGGCATAATGAAATCTCTAGAAACAGTAAGTTGAGTTTAAGAATCTCATTCATGAATGAATGGTGATAGTTTTTAACCAAAGAATAGTGAAAGAATTCAACAGTAGTGTTAGAAGAAAGCAAGCCTAATGATTTAAATACTTGGTAAGGTTGATTACAGGCATCGAAACAAGAGAAGAAAGCTAAAGGTGATGGCCATGGTTGGAATTTGGAAACACCAACCAAAGGTCGTAAAGACCAAAATCTTGATGATATTCTCATTTCAATATGTGTGGATTGAAGAGTTTGATATTACACTTGATTCGATTATAAGTCTATGCATAAAATCAAGTTCTTGATGTGTGTTTTCTATCAAATTTTCTTCAGTCCAATGTGATCAAGATGTCCTTTAAAACTTATTTACCATCATGAAGTCACTCACTTTTTCAGATAAATCAGGCTAGAGAAACTTAGAAAAATGAAACAAATGATGTTCACACCACATGAAATATAAGCTTCAATGACATAAAAATATCTGTAAATGTAACAGAAAATACAAACCTAGGGAATGGGAGGGCACAGAAAATTCATGCATACTAGACATTCTAGCAATTCGTGGACACTACTAACAGCATCCACCAAAACCCAAAACCCAAAACCAGAGTAACCCAAAACAAGGTAACCCAAAAATAGAGTACAAGGACAAGAACACAACACCCGATTTACTGCCTCTCCCTCTTTGTAGTTGTAGTTATCAATGGCGAATCATTCTCCTCTGCACAATGTGAGGTGCCAGGACACAACCTCAGTTTTTCAATTTCCTGAATGGTCCAACTAAAAAAGAAGTATCAAATGAAATTTATCTCAAAAATGTGAAGAAATTAGGAACTCGATCTATAGTTTTAAGAATAAATAAAACACATTTTTCCATTGGTAAATATGATCATGTTACGAGAAAAAACCAAATGAATTAGAACAAAATAACCAGAAATCATGAGATATTCAATCCATAACTATGTCTGGAACTCTACCAATTACACATACTATTGAGGCCTAAGGTTGCAACACATAAAATCATCTAGAGACTATTTTGTATTCAGATTTCTCCACAAGATGCTCCAATTTTTTTGTACAACCCCACATTAAATTTGTTGGAAAAAAAAATCAACATAGAAACAAATAGTCTACCTAGATCCTGAAAATGTGAACTGAAACCAATTATGAATTCACAACTTGGAGTGGTTTGTTACCCACTTAAACCCTAAAGAATCCAAACTAAATACCAAGCCCAAGATGCCAACAAATTTCCCATCATGCACATTTTTTCCTAAAAAACCAGTGACATCCCTTCTTGGGATAATTGGGATGATCCATTAAGCCATTACAGATACCCACACCCTAAATAGCAGGAACTTCTAAATATAATATTCTAGTGCACAATGAACTCTTCAACAATGGGAAACTGATAAGGGCATTCCTTTCTTTGTGGTAGAAATCAGTGTTTTCATTATTTTTCATTTTTTCCTTACCTGTGTTGTTTACTTGCTAATTAGCCTAGTTTTTTCTTACAAGGCAATAGACTCATTTGTGTTGTTATGTCCTTAAGTTATGCATCATGGAATTATCTAGTTGTTGCTTGCTAGCTAATTTTGATATTGTTTGCATATGCAAATTTGATATTGCTAATGAAATTGTGACTGTAGAATGGTTATCTCTAACTTGTATCAATTAAAAGATAATTTTAATGCATTAAGATATTCTTGAGAACCTTCACAAAAGCTTTTTAGGTTTAGCCAAATCAAACTTGTAAGGAAATTTTAGGATCATATTTTTTTGTTTCTGTGAAGCTAGATAGTTTTTAGTATATGGTGTTTAGATCTTCTGTAAGACATAGATTAAATAAGTTGTTTTTGACGTGGTTGACATGAAACATAGTTAACAATATTTTGAATGGTACCTGAATTATTTTAAGCACATGGAGGGTTGTTCAACCAAATGAAACCCAGAGAAATTCCATGTAGCAAATAGGCCAAACAAAATACAAATTGATTCTATGTGGAACCAGGAGGTGGTTAGTGACTAAAGCAAACATTCTTTGCTTCTTTAATATTGTGTGATATTATCCAACGATTAATAGGTTTGAACAATTTAAATTTTATTAAATGTATTTCTTTGTGTAAATATTAATTGTTTGAAAACATGAAGAAAGACACAAACATGCATAGCATTAAAGAGTACACCTTAGCTTCAGTCTCCATCTAGGCAATCTTATCTTCTATCTTTGAAGCTCCATTCATAGAAGTAGTTCCTGCTGATGATTGTTCAGAAGAATTTTTGGTCTCTTGCATATTAACATCGTCATTTTCACCAACGTCAGGTACACCATTATTTTTCCCATCATCTGTCTCCATTGCAATAATCCCTTTTTCTTCTTTAAAATTCTCTTTAGCAGTTGTAACAGTGACTTCCACTTTGTATTCTTCAATCATCTACAGAAATAGAAGAATGTTGTTACATTTATTGATACAATTTTTCCCACCTATTGACTCAATAATCACAAATACAAATATCATAAAGGAAAATTGGCATTAAGTATAGAAACTCACAGTTGCAAATGAAAAAAACACTACTCCATGCTTATCCAATTGCACTTTTACTTTAATCTTGGCCCTTTCACCATTTGGAGTTTGGAAAGGACCAATATGCAAAAGACGAGAGTACAATTTCTAAATGCATGTTTCCTTGAATCTTCAAATTTTTGACATCTCAATAATCTTTACATACAAATGATCAAAGAACCAGAAAACCTTTAGCCATAAAAAATATTCAATAGTGTTACATGAGACATTAAACATATTTAAATATCTACATATGAAACACTCGTAACTTATTTTCTTTAGTAGCTCCAACCACCAACAAACATCCAAAGTAACAAGAAAAAGTAGCATTTTCCAACAGTACATCAACATCACAAACTAATTCTCTCATTTATAAGTCTATGCAAGTAACTACAATTTTTACAAGATAGAACTCTGCATTGACAATGATTGCATCATATTAGTTGATATTGGAAATCATACCATGTATGATCTAATCCTTTGAGGCACCTGAAATTAAGATGGATCAGCATATAAAACATCAAGTGTAAAGGTCCCTCACCTGAAAATTGTTACAACCTTTTTACTTGGCACTATGTTGCAAATTCAATGGAGAAAGGGAAACGTTCTTGTATCTGAAAGTACAACCACAATAAAAAATGGACATTCCAATTAGCATGCAATAACATTATTGCAGTTGTTCCTAAAATGACACTACAGACATGAGAAAATATTCTTGCAGTGTAGATGAACTGGATGCTTTACAATTCTTGGTAAACAAACAAAATTTGTATTTAGAGCAAGCTGTAAGCTACAAATGCTTTGAACAAGGCAGGAAAAACTTTTCATTCTACTAAATCAGAGTTCCCTTTTGATTTAATATCATTGAGATGGTAGCATTATGAAGATCAATAATACTTTTGTTGATATTATGACATCTGAACATTTTCCACTCACACAACATTGTTACGAGAAAATAGGAAAGATCGGTATATGACTAAAATAAAGGACATGTTTTAGAAAGACCAAGGTATCCAATTGCAGGAATAAACAAACTACATCTATCCAGCCATAATTCACTCAAGGAATACACAAATCTCATTAAGGATGTAGATTAAAGGTATTTGGGCATTACCATATGCATACAATTTCCTATATTAAATTTAACAAAGTTGACAATTTAGAATGTAGGGCCACTCCGCTCGCACTACATTGCCAAAAAAAAAGTTAGAGAGCAGGATAAGATTAAAAGTAAGTAGATGTTCTAGAGAAAGACGGGTAGCCACTCAGATGATTGAGTGCAAACCAAATCCATCCAATGAAAATTCATTGAAGGAACACAGGGATCATCTTAAAGATGTAAACTTAAAGACAGAAAAATTCCAAATAAAATTAAAACCTAACATTCCAATATGAAATTTTGCCAGACCATAGTAGGCACACTAAATAAAATCAAAACGTATAGAATTGGAAACCAAATTCTTTAGGATACGAAGACAAACAATTACATTTACTTATTTATGATTTGGAACACAACGAACAATGAACCTAATTGAGGCATATGAATGTGTTCCACAGAACATAGTTTTAAGTTATCAATATGAATACTCTTGAGATATTACTAATAAATTTCACAAAGGTAGAATCCTTTTTCAGGAAACAAAGCCAAAATAAGATAGAAGGGAATTAGTTCTTACCTTGAAATCACACACTTCGAATGTTAGACTAAGAATAGCACACTATAGAGCACACCCTCGAGCAACGCACTCATTAGCATTCATGGTCTTCCTTGGTTCCTTTCCAAAGAGCTCTGTTAATATTGTCATTATTGAAGGGACTCGCGAACCAGAACCCACAAGCTTAACATCATGGATCTTATCTGTAGTAAGCTCCGCTTCTAACAGAACCCTCAAACATGGGATTCCATGAGATGACATCAAGTTGAGGAATTTCTTTGAAAATTCTAAAAGCCTCATTGAGACCACCATTTTGTGGATATCCTGCTATCATTGAATTTCATTAGACCACATTTCTTTGAGGTATTTTTTTGAATAGTTTTTATGCCATGTGTATGCTTCCAGATTGTGCATACATGTCTATGAAGGCATTCAAATCTATGACATCTGATAAAAATCCACTTTTGATTATGCTCTGATGGATGCCCACACCTTGGTATAAAGCTCCTGTGTTGGCAAATGCTGGGGGGGTGATGGAAAAGGTTGCGGAGTTTAGTTTTACACGTGCCAACTAAATTTGCTAAAATTCCTCCAAGACCTTCTCAAAGAACCCATTCTGTGCATATCTTGTAACCATGGCACTCCACAAGATGACATCTAGTTTTTGCATATCCTGTAATCATTGCATTCCATCAAATCACTTTTTTTAAGGAATTTTGTCAAACAGTTCACGTCCCTTATGTATTCTTCCACATTTTGCATTGTGCTCTTATGGATGTGCATGCACCCTATCCCAAAGCTCTTATTTTTGTAAAAGCTAGGAGTATGGTGCCTATAAGATGTGTAAACATCTGGTTCTTGACATACATGTTGATAAGGTTATTTTGAAAAAATGTGCGGGTAGCAAATGCAATGCCACAAGTTGGTAAAGCTGCATACGGGGACAATTCATGGGCCTTTTCAACAAATCCACTTTGTGCATATTCTACAATCATGGCACTCCTTGAGATCACATCTCTTTGAGGCATTCTATCAAACACTTCATGTGCATTTTCAACAAATTTATATTGTGCATATCTTGCAATCATGACATTCTAGGATCCCAAATTTCTTTGAGGCATTTAATCAAACAATTCACATGCCTTGTCTATGCTTCCACATTTTGCATACATGTCACACTCTTATCAGACAATTTCTCATGGAATACAATTATTGTAGCATGCAGAAGACATGGTTATCCTCATAAGGGAATCACACTGTTTCACCATATGCAACAACCAGGTCTTCAACCCGATAAGTTTACATTTTCCAACATACTCCCAGTCTGTGCCAAAATGGGAGCTTTGGAACAGGGTATGGACATCCATTAAAGCATACATCGGAAAAACTAACAGCAAACCCAAAAACAAGATTATATATGCAACAACTGGATTTCGTCAATATGACCTTCAAAAATATGTGGCAAAAGGAGGTTCACGTTCCTACAACAGGGATTGGGCGACATGTGGTTGCACCATGAAAAATAGGTCAAAGCTTCTCAAGCAGGAGAGCATCATCGTTGGAGGTCTACTGCAAGGTAGCCATGCCTCTAGTGTAATAAAGCACCCATAACGTTTTGTCTTCCAAAGAAGTTGTCATTATATAATTTATGATATTTAGTAGTAGTGTTCACCTTAATCATGAATATAAAGCCAAAATCATGGCTTTAATTTAGCCCTAAATCTATGTGGGTGCATGGATGTTTTCTACCTTTAGATAAGTATTAATAGATGTGTTACGAAAAACAATTATGGCATAAATTATGCAATCATAATTAAAGACTAAAAAAAAAAATTATAGACTCTAAATAACATAGAGAGTGTGCAGTGAAATTAACAGAAGGTTTTTGGAAGGTAATTTCAATATAAATTCCTTCAATCATTTTTTTATTATGAACCTATTTGATTGATTTTTGCGTATTTATTTTTCATTTATATTTTTCCTTTTTTTTGTATGTTGTAAACCAAAGTAAGAGTTGGATATTTAATTGGAATCCTCTTTTAAATATCGGTTTCATAAACCAATTGAATAAATATGAATGGCCGATTTTCTTAAATCATTGGTATCAATGTTTTATTGTAAATATTAGTGTTGAAATAAAAAAATTATTCATTATATTTTAAACTCATGTAAAATGTGTTTGAATGGAGGATGTCAAAATGTTGTTAAGAAATTTCAATGGATCTCAAATTTCAGACATGAATTTAAAAACAGAATAACTATATCAAATCTATATTTAAATCTAATAAAATAGAGGGATCTACAAATTTATGGGTGTTGGCTACCCAATATCTAAAAAACATCCATCTTTCCACAGCCAATATTTCACAAATATGGTGAGGGAAAAAGTTCTTGATATATGTATGATATAAAAAAGAATTTGAGGAGGCATTATCTACTAAAGTATGCATTATAGTGAAAAAAGAATAATGTTTTAAATGTTTAATTCCATTATATTCATGTTTCAGATATAGCCCTAAGGCATATGTTTATTTTTAACAATTTGACTATATTAAACATGGATACAGAATCGTAATTGTGACAATAATTGTGAAAACACATGTTTATATGTTCAATCTTTTTTAGCTTATTATATTGTTGGCCAGATGAGATTTGAAAATACATAAAATATTTATTATTAAATAATTTATAACTAGAAAATGACAGTTATTTGTTTTTTAATTTCTTATTAAATGATTGTAATTTATTATCAATTTATCAGGAAAATAATTTTTTTTAATTTATGATTAAATCATTCTAAAACTAAAAAATTACAATTTTATTTTAATTAAAAAATTAAATTGTGACGTTGATAATAGAATCTCCATCTATAAATTCTCCACAATTTATTTATGAATGGAAAGTTTAAAATTGTGAAACTGATATTGTGGAAACAAAAATGTCACTAAACAAGTGACAATTCCAAAATTCCATAATTATTGTAGTTTCACAAAAAATAATTGTGAAACTACAACAATTCTAGTATTGTGGAATTGTCATTTGTTTTGTCACATTTTTGTGCTTCAGCAATAAAATTGTGGGTGAAGTCCAAAAAATTGGATTTACAATTTTAAAATCCCCATTCAAAAATAAATTGTGGTCAATTTGTAGATACACAAACCATAGTGTTGTAGTGATTCCATGATGAAGGTACATTGCCATGTCATGAAGCTAACTTGAAGGTTGTCGATTTTTTGTTTAATCTGGTTCATTTTGTAGAAATAGGAAATCTTCTTTGTTCTCTTACAAATCTTGAGGAAAATTCTTACACAAACCCTTTCCTCTTATCATTTTTATAACTCTGATTTTGATGTTATACAAAATAAGTCTCATTATCCAACCCACTCTCTTTTCACTTATATCTTTGTTCAACAAAAATTTGTTAATGTTACGGTGAGTAGCCATTAAGTAATTATGTTGATGTCGAGAAAATTCCTAATTTTTAAAGAGATCTAACAATAGAAAGGAAATTTTTTTCAACAAATGAATACCTTGTTTCATACTCCAACAAGCTTTGACTAAAATATGATATTGGCTTCTCCAAACTATCTTTGTTGTGTTGAGTTGAAATTTCTAATATTGTATCAATGTTATCATAAGCATACATCATGAAATATTTTACAAGATAAGGATTGATGAGTATAAGATTTGAAGATATTAATTTCTTGATGGTGTCACAAATTTTTAGTCATTGTATAGTGCATGTAAAATTTTGATTTTTCTTTCCAATATTGGTTAGTGGCCTTGATAATAAAGAAAGATCAGCAATATACCTTATTATGAAATTGTTTTTTCGATTAAATATTTACAATTAGTTCTTCCATTTTGGCAAGGATAATGCATGAATAGAACTCACAATTTCAAGATCAATACACATATTGTGCTTATTAAATGACATGACTAAGAAGCTTTCTTTCATGAACATAAAAAAACACTTCTTGGGATTGAGTGATATTTCATATCCTCTACATCTTTCAAACACTTCTTTGAGATGAGATATGTGATCATTTCCAGCCTTGGATAGACCTTTTATGTCATCCAAATAAATCTAAAAAACATGTTTATTATAACTTGAAATGGCATATCCATAGCTACTTGAAATGTTTTCCCTGCATTAGGCAACCCAAATGACATTTTTGTATGCATAAGTGTCCCACTTGGTTGTGAATGTCATTTTGTATTGGTATTCTTGAGGAGTAATGTTTTGTAACCACTATATCTATGAAACAAAGAATACATTTCCTAATCAACAATCAACTAAAGTATTTGTTCCATAGGTGGAAACATATAGTGATCCTTAAGTGAGGCCTTTTTTAAATTACGGAAATCTACAACTAATATGATTTTACCATTTTTTTCTTTTATCAAAACAAGGTTGGCTACCCAAGTACATTTTTTGATGGAAAAGATAATGGATGATACAATCATTTTTTCAAGTTCTCTCTTGATCACTAGTTTTAACTTTGGGTTGATTATCCTTTTTTTCCTTGTTGGTTTTACACCACTCTCTAATTCAATGGTGTGTTGGGTTGGTGAGGGATCAAACCTTTTCAAATAGTTTTAGGGTCATGTATACACATCAAAATAATCTCTACATAACTCAATAAAAGAATCTTTTTATGATTTGGAACATACCTGACCAAGATTAATGGTTTTTCCATCAAGGATACAAACACTTGCATGCTGATTTTCAATTGTAGTTAGAATAACACTATCTTGATCTATTTCATCATTCTCTCCAAAAATTCTTTCAAGATTTACAAATCCTTTAGGAATCTTATTTTTCTTAAGTTGAACAATATGATCTTCATAGCTATGTTGAAGCTTTCCTTGATTTTGTGAAGAAAAATTAGTTTTCTCTTGCAAAAATATTACTATGTGAGCATCAACATAAATTAAATTCTAATGTGATTTTTTATTCACGATGGATTTCTTGACCACAACTAGGATATGAAGTTGCATTTTATCAAATCTGATACCTGCAGATATGCCAAACTATGATCTAATAGCTACAAGTCTATCAACATTCTCATTTTTATCTATAGGAATGGTTTTTATATTAAATTCAAGGAAATATTCAATCATATCCCAAACTCGATGTATGTATGTCCCTATTAAATGATTTTTACGAAAATTATAGCCTCTTACATGATGTCTAACCAGCTCACTAACACTATATACCCTCAATATTTTTAATCCTTTCTGATTCTAAGCCCTAAATAAATATCTTGTATTTTGAAACATTATTAGAACAGCCACACTAAAACTTACCAACTAATAAATACCTTTCATCAGTAGGAGAAAACATTATGATACTAGTTCCTAAACAATGCTGATTTTAGGAGCCATGAAAAAATAATTTCCAAAGACCATTCTCAAGATGATTTCCTTTCTCCATGGCTGGAATATTAAAATTTTCCTCATGAATTTAATAGATATGCAAACCTTGTTCCTGAATAAATCTATAAGGATCATGCTCGTACACCTCATTAGTCCTTTAATCCTTAAACAAATTGAGGATACCCTCTAATGCACTAAGATTTCACATTCAATATGTTATAATTGCTCATCAATGATAGAATAATTTGCATATATCATGTTGGGTGTATGAGGCTCAATATTAAAATTAGACAAAGGATGAGAGTTGATTTTCACCTTAGTTACATAATTTGTTTTGAAAACAATATAAGACCAATCAACTAGAAGCGGTTATCCTATTTTTGAGGTGAATTATCTTGAAAGAAACATAGAAAAATAAGAAGGAAAACCCATCACCATCACATCCTATAAAAAATTTTCAACTGGGCATGCATGTGGTTTAACAAACATATTTATAATAAAAACCCTAAATATAGTATAACTAATGTAAGTTATGATAAATAAATGTTATATACAAGTTTACCTAAGCATTAAGATAATAATAATTGAAACCCTAAGTGCAAGAGAAGGGAAAGAATTATTAGCTGATTTCACAATAAATATCGAAGTATGAAAAACTAGAAAAATGATTAAAAGGAGTAGAAAATTTTCGCAACTATTCTTAAAAATTGTGTGACTGTTGGATTATCCTGGACTAGGATTCCAAGAATGGTTCAGGGTATCCTAGGCATTGGAAACTGATTATGGGAATATGTGAATCCACATAACCTCGAAAACTAATTTTTCTTGTGATCCACCAATGTCACAAACTTTTTTTTTTACCTTCTGTGTGTCACACTATGTCTGCAAATTTTTCCTATAACTTGCAAAGAGAAAAATTACTTGCAAAACCCCAAAAAACATCAAATCCTAAAAGGAAAAATATGTAAATGGAAAGTTATGTTGACCCTGGTGGTCACCTAATTGATTGAACTTACATCCAATTTCATAATTAAATTTCAAAATCTATGTAGTTCTTGTGTGTGTGTGTGTGTGTAAGAATCATTCCCTCGATGGGTCTTATGCAAGATACACTTGAATAACAAGAAATAGGTAGATGTAGTAATGTAGATATATGTCTAGATGTTAAAATGAACTTGCTCTATTATGTGTGTATGAAAAATATGTAGATCCTTGAAAATTTAATGAAGCTAGATGGATTTATTGGTGCTCTTAAAATGGCTTTGGTTGAAAACTTATATGATAGTAGTAGATTCTTAGAGATTGGTTATTCATAATGTTCACATAGATTTGAATTTATATAATTCCCTTGGTTAAATTTAGAAATTATCAACTAAAATTCCAACCCATAAGAGAACAAGATGCAAAAAATATAAAAGAGGTCCAAAAGGGGTGAGTAAGGTACAAATAGGTCAGGAGCACCCAGAAGGATGGGTTTGCCAGAGTGATAAAGGATAAAACTGTAAATCATCCACTAGGTTGTAGGGTTTAAGAGACCAAGAAGAAGACATTGATAAAGACAAAAGGGCCAAATACAGTTGTTAATTGCTAGTTTTCTCACTTAGGAATCGTATGCATAGTAGTATGTGATTAAGACCAAGAAATGTGCCCAAAGTGTGTCATTTAGTGTTTACATTTTCCCTCATTTTATGTTATTGAGTGAATACTTGATAATACAAAATATATAAGAGATGCGTACCTGAATCCATGTAGATCGATGGAAAAAACATGTTGAGGAGACAAGAAAAACTGTGGAGTGATAAAAATGAGGCATGGAAGATAATCTTGGAAAGAGGAAGTTACCCTAAGTGTGAAGAGCATATGATTTATATCGTGTTGTACCTGTTATTGTTTTCTCTTACCTTGTCTTTGAGATTGTTGCTTCTTGTAAGGATAGACCTGAGAAAAGAAGAGAAAAAGTGTATTCAAAGTTATATATGTCAAAAATTTGATCCAAATGCATAAAAAAAGAATATAAAAGTAGGCAAAAATGAAAAAAGGAACATGTGCACCTAACCCGTGATGAATAAAAAGGATAGAAAATGGCCTAAATGTTATAGAAGAAAAATTATTTGGTCAATCTCATGCCAATAATGATTTTTTTTTGCTATCTCACACAGTCTAAGTTTTTTGGGCGATCTCATGCCACACCAGAAGAAGTGTTACTAGGAAATGTCTAATGTTACTCTATGACATTGACTTGTTCCTAAATATATATACACCACTATAGATGGTGTGATCCTACTTTGGTCAAGTTTTATCCTATGAGAAATAGAAACAAGGAGATAACATGCATGTTGATGCCTGGAGGATTGTGCATGTTCTGTGAAATCCACTATGTAAACTGATGAAATTTGGGCCAATCTGAGACAATGACTATAGCTACCCCCTAGTCATATGTTACCATCCAAGGTCAAGATCTCCTAGGCACTAATTTTTTGAGTTGGGGGCTAGTATGCGTGCAAAAAAGAATACCCAAGTCATATTCTTGGATGGTTCTGACACTATATATTGTGTTCATCCTATGTTAAACTATGTTTTGTTGTGTTTGTTAACTACTGTATAAAGTGACTAATTCACCAAATTTATGTGCCCCTCGTTTGGGGTGCATGTGACATCAGCAAGAGAATGTAGCCAAAAGGAGAGGACTAGATGCTAATCGTAAAATGTAGCCCTTCAAGGGGGAATGTGCATGGTAGAAACCAAGGCACATTCAAACAAAATGGTTGGAAACATATGTTAGTGTAAACAAGAAAAATATGTATATAGAAAACAATGTGTAATCTAGCAAGCAATAATACAATGTAAGCCATGAAAAATGGGTTTTAAACATGGGACATCACTCAAAATATCACAAGACAATTAGAGTTGAAGCATCGAAAAGCATACAAGAAATGAACATACAAGACATAAGGCAAAGCCAAAAGACAATGACATATAATGTAAAATAATGACAAATATTGGTAAGAAAAGTATCACACAACCATAATAAATAGTAGACTTGAAAGATAAATACTACAGATGAATCACCAGTTAACATGTTAGAAATATATAAAGTATGTCAAGAAATTTGTATATTGATAGAGAAGTGTGCTAGTGTAGTAGTATACAATGAAAAAATAACACTTGGAATGTCTACGAAAGTGGATGCCCTTAGGGGCCTCAATGGGACTGGTAAGAGGTACAATGCCAAGTATTCATGCTGAGTATAAATATATGTAGAAAGATTGCATTCACAACTAGATAACAAGTGAATGTGCATGTGTATATAGAAAATATAATGACATACAATTTATCAATCTAACATGTCTAACAAAGTGTACATGTAACAAGTATAAGCATGAAAGAATAAATGCGACCAAGAGATGCAGTATGTTGTGAATGAGATGGAATGAAATGCAATGTGAGCATGATAGGAGTAGTTTTTCCACCAAGTTTTTGTGTATGCATGAGATGAGGTTCATTTATAAAATACCACTCGATAATTAAGAATGAACCATAGAACAAGAGTGTGTCATTGGGAAATGGTTTGAATTGTATACTAGAAAGACGTGATCAATGAAGCATAGAGCATAGAGTGTAAAAAAGGTGAGGTTCATTTCATATTTAGACCCTCACGAGTCAAGTATGAAGCATAGAACTAGAGTGCATCATAGGTTAGTGTGATGTGCTGATAATGTGAAGCTAGAAAGATGTGTCTTATATATGCAGAGTGTGAAATGTGTAGTGTGTGAGGTTTGTGAATGTAGTATTCCCTCAAAAGTCAAGTGTGCACCTAAACACGAGAAATTTTTGTAGGGTAGTGATGATACAATTATATAAAAATGTGTATGATGCATGACGCATAGTAGATGTGAAGCAGTGGAAATGTTGGACACCTGAAAATGCTAGAAGGTGGGAAGGTAAACATGATGCCCCCCCAAGTGTGAGATGTGAATAACCTATCCGATAAAAGTGAAGGGTAAGGTTCCCCTACTTGATCCTTGTGGTGATCTAGCATGTGACTATGATTTGATATCGATGATGGATGAGACTAATAACGTATTAGTTAATGAGATTTATGTGCATGAGACCTAGGAGGTAATGTACACATATGACAAGGAAAATGAGGAGGTGGTTTGAACCTTTGTGGAGAAGACCCTGGATAAGATGTATAATTATGAGGAGAATATTGAGAATGTGATGAACACCTATGCAAAAGAGACCAAGAATGTCATTTTAACCTATGTGAAGAAGACTGATTAGGTGATGTATGCCTATGTGAAAGAGTCACTCGAATAGTGAACCTAGACTGATGTCATGGACTAGTGTACTCAGGGTTCATTTTAAGAGACCTCTTGGAAATCGGAGGTGGAGAATACCTGGCGAATATCCCCAGAACTAGTTTCGCGAGAAGGTGAATTTTTTGGGGGTTGTATGAAAAAATTTCACCTGATTGTCAAGTGGCACGACAGAAGGCTACAGACGTGTGATAGGATATTTTGCTATCACGTGTCAAGAAAATGTAGTGATGTGCGTCAATAGACCTTAGTGACGCACGTCAGCAACCACAGCACCCTCATTGATGCGCGTCAACAGACCTCAGTGACGCGCGTCAACAAGCTGGTTGCTGACGCGCGTCACTAACGTCTATTGACGCGCGTCACTACATTTTCTTGATGCGCGATAGCAAAATATCCTGTCGCGCGTCTGCAGCCTCTGACCTCTACTTTCTCATCAACTCTGCACTTGTCTCGCGTCAACAACCCATTTCCTGTCGCGCGTCAATACCTCCTCTGTCGCACGTCACCACTGCCCATGTCGCGCGTCAATACCTCCTCTGTCGCACGTCACCACTACCCATGTCGCGCGTCACCACTGCCCATGTCACGCGTCACCACTACCCATGTCACACGTCAATACCTCCTCTGTCGCGCGTCACAACTGCCCATGTCGCGTGTCAATACCTCCTCTATCGCGCGTCACCACTTCCCATGTCGCGTGTCAATACCTAATATGTCACACGTCAATACCCCCTCTATTGCGCGTCACCACTGCCCATGTCGCGCGTCAATACCTCCTCTGTCGCACGTCACCACTGCCCATGTCGTGCGTCACCACTGCCCATGTCACGCGTCAATACCTCCTCTGTCGCGCGTCAATACCTCCTCTGTCGCGCGTCACCACTGCCCATGTCACGCGTCAATACCTAATCTGTCGCACGTTAATACCTCCTCTGTCGCGCGTCACCACTACCCATGTCGCGCGTCAATACCTCCTCTGTCGCGCGTCACCACTGCCCATGTCGCGCGTCACCACAGCCCATGTCACACGTCAATACCTCCTCTGTCGCGCGTCACCACTGCCCATGTCACGCGTCAATACCTCCTTTGTCGTGCGTCACCACTACCCATGTCCCGCGTCAATACCTCCTCTGTCGCGCGTCACCACTACCCATGTCGTGCGTCACCACTTCCCATGTCACATGTCAATACCACCTCTGTCGCGCGTCACCACTACCCATGTCGCGCGTCAGTACAGCTATTGTCGCATGTCAACAATCATAGGCTAACAGTAATCTGAATCTCTGGTGCTTAAGGGTATGCGAGTTAAAATTTCATAGTATTGGTAATTTGTTAAGCTACTTGAGGTATACTACCCGGCGAATCAGCTAGGTTTTTATAGGAGATGTTTTCAAATGAAGGCGAAGCCAACCCCCCAGAAAAAATATACTATATATTTTAGGCGAATAGGACACCGACCCACTCCGAATAATTTGCCTTTTCAAATTTTCATAAAATGAAATTTTCGCCATATTACAAATATTCACCGCTAAAATTATCCCTGAGTGTACTGATGAGACTGAGTAGGACGTACACGGATAGGAGATCTTGGAGCGTACTGCGTCATAGATTTGAGAGGTGTACAGGATCTAGATTCTCTAGCGAGTGAAATAGAAATCTCAAGAGGAGGTTGAGGCAATAGAGTGGATGGTGGAACACCTTGGATACAAACAATTTGTTTATCATGAATGAACTTAAGATACAAATTAGTCATGGAAAATTAATCGAGTAGCGTAAATCCAAGAAATACCTAGGATCAGGTCAAAGAATTCGATTGAAGGTTCCACAGTGAATGGAACAAGCATTGTGAGAGTACCAACTATGATTGAAAGGTAGACCTGACAAAAGAATTTTGGAATTGGATATGAAATTTGTGAGATTGGATAATTGATAGCAACGAGGAGTGCAATAGAACACACAAAAATAGTAGACAAGGAGATGATCATAGTATTAGTGAAAGCATGAGATTAGGTAGAATCCACAATATGTAAAGTATTATAGGATAACATATCATCATAGTCATGATCAAAGAAAGTAATGATTGGTTGAGATGCCACAACATGTGTAACTAGAAAATAAAGAGCCCTGATGAAGGATAATGCACTGTGTGATATGTATGATTAGCTCAAGGATCGACCTCTTTCTTGTCATGCTTAGGGAGAGGATAATTAAAAAAAAAATAAAAATTATTATCATTGATTGGCTAAGATGCTAAAAAATTAGGGAGCTCGATTGCATTATTATAATGAGATCTTGAATAAGATGTATGAGCTTGAAAAATCGATCTATGGAATGCCCAATGCATTGATGATAGTCACATCTAAAATTATCATTACAATTATGTCCTTTAGGTCAAGATGAATCAAGACCCAATGGTGATGGAAGTGTAATACAATTTCTCTCAACAAGTTATGGCAATAGAATATGCGCAACGCATAGAAATTTTTTGAATATACACTTTGGAGGCTTCCATTGAAAATTTTTATGAGTAATAATAGCATTGACATTTTATTTTTCTTCTTATGGCTTAGTACATGGCTTGAAAGTTTATTTTATTTGAAATCAAGTAGAATATGAATCTTGTTCATGATATTTGAGATTTCCCTTGGAAAAGAGTTTTCTTTCATGAAACTTAAGAGTATGGCATAAATGATCAAATAATGGAGAGGTCTCAAAGATGACACTCTCCTACAAAGGTGGTAGGAGAATTTGGATAAATAATTATAGAAGTTCAGAGTTTGCGATTAGATATCTTAGATAAGTTATTCTTATACATTAGATCCTTTCTTGATTTGTGAAAGTTGATCATAGGATATATTAGAACCAATATTGATTAAGGAACGAACATGAAAATCATTGTCTAAATGTGTGAATGATGTTACTAAATGCATAGGTGGATAATAGAAATAATGAATTACATAATCTTGGAGGATTTTAAGAAATATGTTTACGAACAAAGTATGATCATCCACATAATCTTCACATGATACGTGAAATGCTCAGAAATGATCTTGAGGATTACTATGGACATTAAAAATAAGAATGTTAGGGATGATGAAATTTAGATGAAGTGCATAAGTTGAAATGATAGGTGCGAAAGGAGTATGGAGAAGTAAAGTGGAATTAAGAGATGGTGATGCATGAGAATTAACCTGCTAATGTTGATAGATTTGAACTTTTAGATCCTGATAACGACAGATTGATTCTTGAGTCCCGACAGAAGATAATTTTTGCATGTGAGAAAAAAAAGGTGGAGTGAAGTGGTTTATAAGAGTTGGAAAAAATACGGGGATAATAGAAGTAGGTTGAAGGGTGCAATTCAGAGGTTGAGTAGAAGTAGGAATACAAGTGGGAACAAATATAAGAACATTAAGCTGAACAAGATTGGCAGTATCCTTAGGAGAAGTGAATAAATGAAAATATAGATCTTGTGGATGTTTAACAAAATGAGCATTAAGAAGACGAATATCCTCATCAATAAATGGCACAACCTTGATGGAAAGATAATTATATTCCTAGTAGCAAATGTGAGTTTCAGTGATGGCTTCAGCAAAATGATTTAAAATAAATAAATTTTCATAAAAGTCTAATTGCAGTGTAGAAAATGTATGATATAGTAAATAACTACTAGATATAAGCTGACCTAGGAAGTAATGTAATAATAATTGAAACCCTATGTGTGAGAGAAGGGAAATAATACTTAGTTGATTTCATAATAAATCCTGAAGTATGTCTGACTGGAAAATTAATGAACACGAAGAGTAAACTATTGCAACTGTGCTCATAAAATTGTATGACTATTGGATATGCCTAGAATGGGCCTAGGTGTTGGAGACTACTTCTGGGTACCCATGACTATGCAAAACCTCAAAAAATAATTTTTCTTATGTCACGCCAATGTCAGTAACCTTAACTTTTGATCACCTATGTTTTGCACTATGTATGTGGAATTCTCCTCTAACCTGTAAAGAGAAACATTTCCTACAAAACCCTAAAACATATCAAATCCTAAAATAAAAAAGATGTAAATGGGGAGTGAGATTGACCTCGGTTGTCACTTGACTAAGTGAACATATGACCAAACATTTTACTACATTTCAAAATCCATGTATTTCTTGTGTGTGTGTAATAATCTTTCCCTACCTGGCTCTTGTGTAAGATGTACTTTAATATAGAGAAAAATCTAGATGTTGAAATGTAGATAGATTTGTTGATGTCAAAATGAACTTCCTATCTTATTTTTGTATGCAGAAAATGCATTCCCTTATCCTTTGAATGAAGGTAGATGAATGCTTTGACGTTATTGAAATTTATTTACATGCAATCTTAGCTGATAGTAGTAGATTCTTAGAGCTTGGTTCTTCACAATGGTAACATAACATTATTTTTATATGATTCCCTTGGTTAAATTTAAAAATGAAAAAATAAAAGGTCAACCCATAAGAGAACAAGATTCCTAAAAGGTAAAAGAGGCTGAATAGGGGTAAGTAAGATACAAAGAGATTGGGGTGCCCAGAAGAATGTGGCTACATACACGCTAGTGTCTTGGCTAAGCACCGATGTCCTTAGTGATAAAATATAAAACACTAAAACATTGACTAGATTGTAGGGTGTAAGAGGCCAAGAAGAAGACATGAATAAATACAAAAGGTCCAATGATAAAAGTTAGTTTCTAGTTTTCTTTATTAGGAATCATATGAATTGTAGTATGTGATAATGACCTCGAAATATACCCAAAGTGTGTGATTTAGTTTCTACATCATGCAAGGTGAGTTTCAATTTATTTATCATGGCTATTATCTTAGTTATAGAACCATCTATCTTAATTACTCCTTTAGCAGTTGGTTCATACTTCAATCCCAACTTATCCGCAACCATTTTTTGAATCATTATGTTACTTGCTCCACTGTCTACCATTCATTTTTGTACGAATGAGTCACCAATTATATATGACATATAAAAATGAGGTGGTTTGATTAGTTATACCTCACTAACAAAACTTTTGCTTCTTTCATTGCATGCTTTTTTGGATATTTAACTTGTTGGTCTACATTTGAAAAAACCATGTCAGTTGTACTTACTTCAAATTTTATTGGTTTTAACAATATTTTAAGACTTGAAATCTTGTTGAAATGAAAATTATTTTTTTATGGGCTGATAATGATTTCCAAGTATTCGTACTAGCATGTGATTTCTTCATATGATAAAGAATTTTAAATGGAACAACCAATACATTAAACTAAAATTTTGGGACAACAACCTACTCTTGTACATGAGGTGAAAGTGAATTGTTACATGTATTAACATTCTAATTTTCTTGAATTGGAACAATATCTTCACCACTATTACTCTCATCCATGGCCCTCTTTCTTGACCTCATTATAGCTGCAACAAACTCACTTATTTCCTTGGCTCCAACTTCATAATTAAGAGCCATGTGATCACTAGTCTCCTAATTTACCATGATTGCATCAGGATACCTCTGCATAAAATTTGGATCTCCTTGTGGTGATAGAAATTCATTCTGTCAATCCTGATAGAATGCTTCCTCTTGAGTCATTTTTGGCATAGGAAAATTTTGTGACACCATTTCGAATGATGCATTTTGAGCATTGGGCTGAAAATTAGGATATTTCATCTTTTTATTTTGGAGCTTCACTGGAATTATGGGCTTTAAAGTTGAAGGATTATTAAGATCAACAATTACAAGTGGTTTTGATATTATAATAGCTCCATGATACTGAAAAGGTTGTCTATAACCTTGATTAGGAGGTCTATAATTGTTGTATGGTTCATATTGTGTCCCATATGGAGGTTGATAAGGTGGTTGATAGAATTTATTGGCCTAAAACTACTATCTTTTTAATTTTACTATCTCATTTCCCATGGTTTACACATCAAATTTTAGCTCATCCTGCTCATTAGGTTGAACTATGGAAGGTTGTGTTGGTTTTACAATGGGCGGAATAGGAGATAACTCTGGAAAATGGGCATAAAAGGTCTAGGGATAAATTTTCCTTCATGAATAAGGTTGTTTTTTAATCTTATTTTTATATCAAAATATGCACGGATTGTAACACCACCCATGGACTAAACCGTAACTACAATGTCACTTTTCAATGCCTACAAGTAATAAAAAAATGTATGTTCAGTTAATTATTTAACAACTTGAATTATTCTTTCCCATGTTCTTCTAAATATCAAGTACAAGTTTGTTATAAACTATTGAGGTGTTCTATTATTAGTTATAAGTTGTTGAATGAGTGATAAATGGTCTGATTTGTTCTCTAACGTTTTGCAAAGGGCTACACCCAACTGATCCCATGTTCTAATAGATCATATTGGTAACATTATGAATATGAAATAGGGGAGTAATGTATCTTATATGCTTAATGCGAGTGGTTTGATGTTCACCACTAAAATATGGAAGACTTTTCAATGAACTAACTAGTTTGTCATTAAAAACAACAAGTTACAAAGGACTACCAACCATGAATGTAAACAAATGGTGACTTATGTTCATTGAAAATATGAGGATTTGAATGAAAAACATGAGTTGGGGTAGGAGTATTAGGCCTATTATAAGGTGCAATATTCCCAGCTATTCTTCTAGTAGAATTAAGAGCTAATTGAACAAATTCAGCAGGAATTCCTCTTGACGATGACCTTTTCTTAACTTTAGGCATGGAATGTGATGAAATATGTAATCAATTCCTCATGTTAGCAACAACTATTTGAGGGATCAATGTTGTTCTGTCAAAATATTCATTGAAAATTGTTTCTGTAGCAAAGAGTCGTTATTAGTTGAGTGGTTCCCATCTGATTACAACTCTTAAATATGAATTTATGTATTTTTTGTGTTGATTACTACTATAAAAATGAGATTATGTTGTTGAGTAGGAGTAACTGTAAATTTAGGAATAGCCATTACGAAACAATCTCTTCATTTGAATGTAATATAACGTCAAAATATGATCTATCATACCATAAGGCATTCCAAAAACTGTTATCACTTTGAATAGCACCATGAGTGAAAAACTGCAAGTAATCTTTCTCTATGATTGATATAATTCGAAATTACTCGAGTTGAGAAGAACATCCAAAGCGGGTTGGCTCCCTGGATCAACTACCTAAACTAGTTCTCTTATCAAGGGGTGAGGGAGATAAATAACATACAGTATGTGAAAATAGGTGATACACCAATTCTGTTGGGGACCTATGAATGTAAAAAACACAATGATTTACTCTTCATGACCTGAAAACAATTACCTTATCTATTGTTTGATTGAATTTTATACTCACAAAAGGCATTAATAAGTTGTTGACAAAGATTGGTAGGGCATATTTGAGGTCTATTCCACTTCCAAACTAATCAATAAACCAACATGCACTTGAAATGATCTAAAAAATATTTTAAAAACTTAATGGAGGTGTTTAAGATGTATGAAGATGCAAAGGAATTAAAATATTCAGTAACACTTACCCATAAACTTGTAACACACTTTAAAATTAGCTAGAAATGGAGGAAATCAGTATTTTATTGCTTCAAATAGGAATTGTTGTACAAAATTGGAATAGCCTACAAATGTCAAAAATAAAAATCCCCACTCAGCTTCAAAATCCTGGGAACATATAACAAAAATTAGAATTTGAATCAACTCATTCTCATAAGTACAAAACTTCCACTTCCATTCAAAACTTCAATTTGAGCTAGTTGGCAACAAATCCAATGCTAGATACTTTTATACTCCCATGGATTGTCTTACCCCTTTTCTATTT
Organism: Taxus chinensis; assembly: GCA_019776745.2. NCBI lineage: Eukaryota > Viridiplantae > Streptophyta > Pinopsida > Cupressales > Taxaceae > Taxus > Taxus chinensis. The sequence goes on along the minus strand of CM034152.1, from coordinate 177,472,328 downwards.
AAAATATAATTCTAATAATAATATTTACAATTAGCATTATGTATGAGGTTTGCAAAGGCTACAAATAAGCTTGCATGGTTTCTTAATTCCTTTTTTAACTTTTGTTGCTGAAAAATCACAACACCCTTGAATTTCTGCAACTCGATGGGTTGAGAATCTCAGTGTGATTTCATAACATGGGTACTATCTCCAAGTTATGGGACTTGCTACTTGAGATAGACCTGCAGAGAAAGCTGGTTCTTCTTCCTAATCCTAATGTTAAACTACTTCTAAGGAAGGAAATGTGACTATCTACTCCTAATCTAACAATGCCAAGGAGACAAGGAAAGAGAGAGCATGAAAATAAATAACTCCTACACTATAGAGCTGATAGCACCAAGAAAAGGGGGTTACTGATCACAAATCCAACTTCCTCAATTGGAGAGAGGTGAGTAATGGAAAATATGGACAGATGCATCACAGACCAAAGATAGAGTTCACACAGAACACCACTTCAAACCCATTAAACACATCTCTCAAAACCTGTAATAGACGTGAAAATGCAGTAACAGATTGTAATAGTAATAATACTATGAATATTCAATACATCTGCACAATATGTTTGGCTAATATATAGCCAATACAATAGAATAACTACTTCCTAGTAAATAGGAAGTGGGTACAACAAAGAGCCCAAAATAGTTACGGGTATAACAAACAAATATAATAATATATTGTTGAAACAATATATTATAACAATCTAACAATAATATTTACCATAATAATTACACATGTAATTATTATTCACACACATACATATGTGAAGCACTATAATATTCCTAACATTCCCCCCTTAGTGCAAACATGGGAGAAAAACAATCACACTTCCTTTTGTAGCGTGCTGCCAGTGCGTGCTAATGATCTAGATGGTTTTTCAGGACAACCAAAAGCCTCAACATGGATGGTTTTATAGTACATCCAACAACCTCAACATGGATGGTTTTATAGGACAGCCAACAACCTCAACAGGGATGGTTTTACATGAAAACCAACAACCTCAATATCATGATGTTGCTTTTCCTTACTTTCATCTGTCCACTATGCTTTTCCTTTAGGGAATTATGTAGGAAACACTACTCCCTGATAACAAATATGAAAAGAGAAAATGGAATATTGATACCATGTTTCCCCCCTCAATGTGAACATTTCACTTATTTGATCCATAACAGGAACATTGAAATAGAATCATGTTGCACACAACTGAAATCAACTAGAACTCTAAAATAAAAGATAAACTCTCTCTCTCTCTCACACACACACACACACACACACACACACACACACACACACTATCACCACAGCTTCATGCGGCCCCATCATTGGTGACTGACGAGAGGTGGTCAAATGACCTCCAACCTCATGTGCCTCCATCCTCCAGTAGATGCATTCTTTTAGTAGAGAAAGTCTTCTTCACTATCTTGAGCAGCAATTTATCTGTCATGTGAATGGTTGGATCCTAGTTCCCAATCACTTTTTTCTTCTCTATTTTCAGAAATAAAAGCTTTATTATTCAATTTACCATCCAACAGATCCCTGGCTCATTGTTTATAAAACATTATTCCCTGTTCAGACACATTACAATAGTGACAAAGAAGCCTTTTCTTTGGATCCTGGGAGTTTGAACCTTGCTTGAAAGAATGACTGTATCAATTTTTAAAATGTTTCCCATATGTTCCATATAACTCTTTTTCTTCTATTTAAATTTTATTTGTTCTATTTTTGTCCTCTATCAAAGAAGAAATCAATTCTTCCAGACTTGGATTGATTTTTCTCAAAGTGAAGACCATATTAGAATAGTCAGGAGGCATGCTATTAAGTAAAACTACTTTTGCATCATCGTTAGGAACATCTACTTTGATTCCAGCTAATTGATTTAATAGAGAATGAAAATTACTTACATGTTCCACCATGCTTTCACCTTCCTCCATTTTGAGTCTGAACAACCTTTTTTTTAGTGCTAATGTTGTGCTTCCTGCTTGTGATCCAAATAGTTTGTTTAGTGTAGTCCAAATTGTATTTGAGGATTTTGATAAATCTATATGATGTAAATACACATCAAATAACCCCAATCTAATGATTTCTATGGATTTTCAATCTTTGATGTCCCATATCATTGCTTCATATGCATCTCTTGGTTTCTTTGCTTTGTCATTCACAATTTTCCATAGGTCTTTGTTGATTAATAACAATTGAGTTTTCACCTGCCATGTGTAAAAATATTTTCCTTCAAATTTTTCAATTTGATTCAACTTAGCCATGTTTAAAAAAAATTGACATCAGTTTCAACCAAAAATTCATCTGGAAGACAATATGACAACTAGTTTAAAAAGTAATAAACTAAGATTAATATTTAAATGAAAAATGACTATAACAATGACAATGAGGAATAACTAATGACTCTTGCTCTAATAGACTCGACCTTATTGATATGCTAAGGATAAAAATGTAAATAAACTAAAACTATAACATTACAAAAACATAACTTGACTTATACAAATAATAAACTCCATATTTGTATTAAAACCCGCGTACCAAAACAAGTTGGGTTTAGATTTTAGTGGGAGGCAGGTCGAAGATCTGACAGTTTATCCATCACCAAGAATGTAGGAAATTTAATTGATGTGATACATTTTTATCCTCAATTGCTTTGTGACATTGATCAACAATGCTCACCAATGAGAAATGTAATCTTCAGATGCCTTTCCTTCTCCAAACAACATGAAATTCTTGCAAGCAGTTCGCAGGAACAAACACAGGTACAAAAATCATCACATTTCTACATACAACTACTCACTTATCAAAACAAATTTTCCAAAACGATTTATGGGTTTTATTCCTTGCATTGCAAGCTTCTCGAAACACTTTGAAATTCTATATTTTGTTAAGAAATGAGAAATTTACGAGTATTTTACTGAAGGATGGTTTTGGATCAAGCTTGGTGGAAGAGCTGCATGTTGGAGATGACATCAAAGATCAAAACAACAATGATGAATTGATATTTACCATGCCAATAGAACCATGTCATCAATTCAATTCTCCTCAACTAGGGGTAGAAACGAATTTTTATAAGCCCCTTAATAAATATTCATAAGCCCTTACTTGCTCAGATACGAAATGAAAACAAAGTAAGAGATTTTCACAATAATAATACTCTTAATATTTAATACATCTGCACAATATGTTTGGAAAATATATAGCCAATACAATAGAAGAACTACTTCCTAATAAATAGGAAGTGGGTATAACAAAGAACCCGATATAATTATGGGTATAACAAACAAATATAATAAATATATTGTTGAAACAATATATTATAACAATCTAACAATAATATTTACCATAATTATTAGTCACACACATACATATGTGAAGCACTATACTATTCCTAACAATCAGAAGTATGCACAGTATACCCTGTAATGGTGAGAGGCAAGAAGAGACAATAACATAAGGAAGGATGGACAAAATGCATCACAAAACATATTTTATTGCTCCATGAGTTCACATAGTACATCATCAGTAGACAAGAGGAAATAAAATTCCATTAAAAAGCCAAGAGAGGAGGATTAAACACCACATTCCACCCTAAGTAATAAAGAGAGAGGGAGGTAGGAGAGAAGAATGACCAACCTTTAGAAAAATGCCCCTTCTTTACAATATATAGAAAGAATTAGAGAGAAAGTAGGGAAAATTCAAATTTTGCTTCAACCACCCCAACAATGCATTGAATTCACCTACTCCAACCACCCCAGTAAGAATTGAAATTCACCTGCAACAATGATGGGTTCCGTGTCAGAGCCCATGCCTCCATTAATGTTCCTTGTTGGGTAAGAAAGGAAGCTCATTCTTCATTATGGTGTTGGGTGAGAAGAGTGAGAACCTCAAAATAGCAGACTAAAACATTATGGTGCTAGGTAGGTAGAAGACATCGAGAGCTTTCTAAAAAGTCATCCCTTGCTCAAATATGAGTTCCCAGTTGAAATATATGGTTGTCTGAAGATCAGGGTTAGGCGTTTAACGCGGGTTCGCAATAATTAAAAGATCCTATCTATGCAAGATCCACGTGGCAGCCTCACGTGTATCAAGATTTCACCCCCCTTATTTCACTCTTGATGTTGTGTCAATTGGACACTTGGCATCATTTGCGGGCCTGATCTATTTCCTTTGTGTTTTGGCTTAGTCCCTTCAATTTGGTGGAGCACTATTTCTGACCCTGGACACGTGGAAGGCCAACACACGTTTGGGACCTGCTTCCATATTCTACCTTTGGAGTTACACCGATGAGACACGTGGAGGCTTTCATTGACAATTGGAGTCTTCAATAGTCAATGCAACTATGTTTGACCCTAGCCATGTGGAGGGCCTGTGCTCATTTGGAGATTGTCTTTGGATTCAACTTTTGAAGTTGTGCCGATTAGTCATGTGGAGGCTTCCACTAACAGTTGGAATTTTCAATAGTCACTACAAATTTGTTGGACCCTAGCCACATGGAGGGCCTGCACATGTTTGGCACCTACCTTTGGAGCATCATACCAAAATCGCATCGATGAGACACGTGGAGGATTCCGCTGATGGTTAGACCTTTCAACGTCTAATGCAACCTTCTCTAGCCATGGACATGTGGATAGCTTGTGCTTGGTTAGGGACTTCCTTTGGATTTTACCATTAAAGTTGCGTTGAGCTGACATGTGGCACCTTCCACTGGTCCTTTGAATACTTATCTGATTCAGGCCTCGAGTTAACACTGCCTCCTAGATGGAATATGGAAAATGGGAAGGGGAGAAGAATGTGAAGTGAGAAGAAAGAAGGTGTGCATGGGCGTGTGGAGAAAAATATCATGCAATTGTATAAGATGAATTCTGGGGACTTAGCCATTTTGAAAGGCAAGTCTGCACAGGGGTGAGCAACCTAGAATGTGAGACATCAGAGTCTGAATGAAGATGCAGGTTATCCAAAATAACTAGGAGAGTTATTTGGAAAATAATTTGGTGACTCTCGAGGGTCATCTTTGGAAAATAATTTGGTGACTCTCGAGGGTCATCTAAGTGCTAGATGAAAAGACCAGTAGCCTGGAAAGTATCCATTGGGCATGGAGTCATGAATGATTTCCTTATACTAATATTTCTCTTGAAACTTAAATGCGGATGCTTACACTTGTTGACCCTGAACCTTCCCATCTATCTACACTCTTTTTTTCATAAGAAAATATTGAAGATGAGATTTCTGAGAGTAGAAAATTGTCTTAACCTGGAGCATTCACATGTCCCTGGAAATGGACTATGCATGAGCAACAAAATACCACAACAAAAAATATGTACAAAAACATAAAATCATACACACCCCAAATGCAATATGTAGAGTGTGTGAAAGCACTTGTTTTGCTGAAAGCAAACCTACCTACTCTATGCTAACCAGAAACAAAGGGGACTCAAACAAATCCTACAACTGGCAGGGAGAAGTAGCTTCCCTTTCTCAAAATTGGCAGCCATGTATGTGGTTTTTCGCTGAACATGGCTATTATTGTGAGTGAAAAACTTACAATAGGTTGATTCTCCACACAAATCATCAAGGTATCAACTAGAAGCAAGACAAATACCTCTTTTAGTTGCTCTACATTTTGATTGAAGAGGAACTGAAGTTGATCCTTGGTACTTTGAAACTCATCCTCATGCTCAAAAGTAAGCATGACTGGTGTTGGCTTCTCCATGGTGGTGGGTTCTTGGAAGTTAAGGATAAATGACGAGGTAGTGAATGTTGTAATTTCTATGGGGCCTTCCTTATTAGAACATTCCTCCAAGTCTAATAGAAGATCAAACTCTTCCATATCCTAGTGTAAGTGTGAATTGCATGAGGGCATTGAAGTCATGACTGCACACTTCAAAAAAGGTAGAATATGAAAGGTATGGAAAGAAAAATGGATGAAAATGGATGGAAGTAAAGTCTACAACTCAAAGAATGGGTTTTTGACCAGATGGAGTCACCAGATGTGCTTTGTGTGTGCCTCCAAATCCTGAATCTCACCAAGAACACATCAACTTGATGAAATGAAGTGGTAAGGTGCTTCAAACATGTCCCATTGGGTGTGCTAAAACTATTGATGCAAAATCACAGAACCCATGAATGCTTGCAACTCGATGGGTTGAGACTCTCATTGTAATTCCATAATATGGGTACTATCTCCAAGTTGTGGGACTTGCTACTTGAGATAGATCTCCAGAGAAATCTGGTTCTTCTTCATAATCCTAATGCTAATCTACTTATAAGGAAGGAAATGCAACTATCTACTCAAAATCTAACAATGCCAAGGAGACAGGGAGAGAGAGAGCATGAAAATAAAGAAATCCTACACTATAGAGGTGATAACATCAAGAAAAGGGGAGTTGTTGATCACAAACCCAACTACCTAAAGAGGAGAGAGGTGAACATTGGATAGGATGGACAGATGCATCATAGACCAAAGATAGAGTTCACACAGAACACTACTTCACACCCATTAAACACAACTCTTAAAACCTACAATATACATCAGAAGTATGCACAGTATACATTGCAATGGTGAGAGGCAAGAAGAGATAATAAAATAAGGAAGGATGGAAAAAATGTATCACAAAACATATTTTATTGCTTTATGAGTTCACGCAGTACATCATCAGTGAGAAAGAGGTAAGAAAATTCAATTACAAATCCAAGACAAGAGGCTTAAACTCCACATTGCACCCAAGGGAAGAAAGAGAGAGGGAGGTAGCAGAGAAGAATGAGCAACCTTTTGAAAAATATATAATAAGAATGAAAGAGAAAGGAGGTAAAATTGGAATCCTGCTTCAACCACCCCAACAATGCATTGAATTAACCTATTCCAACCACCCCACAAAGCATTGATATTCACCTGTAACAATAATGGGTTCCTTGACAGAGCCCATGCCTCCATTAATGTTCCTTGCTAGGAAAGAAAGGAAGCTCATTCTTCATTATGGTGGTGGGTGAGAAGCGTGACAACCTCAAAATGACAGACTGAAACATTATGGTGGTAGGTGGGTAGCAAACGTCGATATATTTCTAAAAATTCCTCCCTTGCTAAAATCTGAGTTCCTAGTTGAAAGATATGGTTGTCTGAAGATCAGGGTCAGGCATTTAACGCGGGCTCACAATACTTAAAATATCCTATCTATGCAAGATCCATGTGGCAACCTCGCACATCTCAAGATTTCACCCCCCCTTCTTTCACTTTTAAAGTTACATCGATTGGACACTCAACATCATCCGCGGGCCTTCTTTGTTTCCTTTTTGTTTTGGCTTAGTCCCTTCTATATGGCGGAGCACTATTTCTGACCTTAGACACATGGAGGGACTGCACACGTTTGGGATATTCTTCGAGATTTTACCTTTGGAATTGTGTCAAAGAGACACATGGAGGCTTCTACTGATGGTTGGACATTTAAAAATCTGGTGCAACTTTGTTGGACCCTAGCCATGTGGAGGGCCTGTGCTTGTTTGGAGACTAACTTTAGATTCACCTTTTAAAGTTGTACTGATGAGGCACGTGGAGGCTTCCACTAACGGTTGTAATTTTCAATAACCGGTTCAACTTGGTTGGACCCTAGCCACGTGGAAGGCTTGTGCACATTTAAGACCTACCTTTGGAGCATCATACCAAAAGTGCGCCGATGAAACACGTGGAGGCTTCCGCTAACGGTTAGACCTTTCAACAGCCAGTGCAACCTTCTCGGCCCATGGACACATAGAGATCCTACACTTGTTTTGAGACTTCCTTTGGATTATACCCTTGAAGTTACACCGAGCTAACACATGGCACCTTCCGCTGGCCCTTTGAATACTTAGCTGATTTGGGCATCGAGTGAACACAACTTGATAGATAGAAGATGGAAAATGGGAAGGGGAGCAGAATGCGAAGGGAGAAGAAATAAGGTGCACACAGGGGTGTGGAAAAAAATAGGTCATGTGGCAAAATAGATCATACAATCATGTAAGAGGAATGTCAGGGACTTAGCCATTATAGAAGGCAAGTCTATAGGGGGGGCATAACCTAAAATATGGGGCATCGGAGTCAGAATGAAGATATAGGTTATCCAAAATAACTAGGAGAGTTATTTGTATAACAGCTTCTTTTAACTTTTCTATTTCTACAATAACTAAGGTATTTTCTCGATCACTTAACAAAGTTTAAGATAATTATTTGGTTGTTTAAGATTTGGCAAGTGCATGAGTTCATGATTTGTTTTTGACTTTGGTAAAGTATTGGTTTACCCCATCCATATGTAAATAAATTTTACAATAGTAAAACAATGGAAAACAAACCATCCCTGGAACTTTGGTCAAGTATGATTAGGTTTCAAAATTTATATGAATTTAACCATAATTAAATTAACCATGGTTAATTTTACTCTTACCAAGCCCTTGTGAATTAAGGTTGAAACCCAAAAATCTTATCATTTTCACATTTGCATTATGGAGGTTGGATGTTGGTTTTGACGAAAAAATCTTGCCATTTTTTCATTTGTCCTCGTGATTATTCTATTTTCTGTAGTATGCTTTAAGTTGTGTTATGCTATGTGAGAGCTCATATTTTTAGTTTTTGGGTCATGTTAGCTTTTCCATTGCTTGTAAATCATGATTTTATCTAATTTTCCTTCTTCCAACATGGTTTTCACTCATCTCACAACGTTTAAATCTTGTGGTTAGAGGAGATCCTTCTTATCTAAGGTTTTAACTAGTTTTTCCATTGTCAATACCGTCTCGTCCATTAAGATTTTGGTTATGGTTTTTCATTACTTTTTATGGTATTTTGAGCTTGGCCATGCATTTCAAGTTATGGGTCGGGATTGATTTACACTCTTGGTTTTGTTTTTGGTTTATGGCTCGACCCTATCTAGAAGAGGTTTTTTTTTTAAGTTTATCGGCTTGATCACGTCCATTTCTCAATCCCAATGATTCCTAATGACTCGACGTGTTCCCATTTGATCATGTCAAGCCCTATCGCTCGGCCATGGATTTTTTTTTCATCTCATTATTTCTTTTCAAGTTCTGATTTAGAATGGCTTAGCCTGTGGTTTGGAGCTCAACCCATCCTTTATTTGAGGGGCTCAACATGGTATTTCTAGATCACCACTAATATTCTCATAAGATGGGTTCACTATGCCTTATTGGTTTCCATCTAAGGTCAATTTGGGTTTCATATTTTGGTTGGGTTCTTGTTACATCCTTATTAAGCTTGGTTACATTGTCTCATTAGAAACTCTGTCATTTTACAATCTTCAACTTAGCTTATGTTTCTCCATACCTCAGTTCTAGAGTTATCACTCACAAGTCACCATTATCCCCATTATCTCTTCATGTGATACTTATTTAGCTCATACCTGACTTGTTTATATCTCAGTTGTGTGATTTCACACTTTGCTCCAATGGATTTATAGCTTGAGCTCATCATTTTCATTCCCATCTCACCTTGTTTCATTGCCTTGAGCTTAGTTTTAGGATTTTTTCCACAAATCATTATTTTTCATACTGGGTAAGCATTATTTTCACTATTCTAGCCTACTAGCATTTGAAATGTTAAGGGTTTATAAAATATATGTCCCTAATTCTTAACTTGATAGATGGTTTTCTTAAAAACACACTCATAATTTTTCTTCATGGATGTGGTTATATCCTCATCCTCTATGTCCCACTGAATGTTTTCACTCTCTATAATATGTAAATAAAAATATTTGTTCCTCTTTATCCAGATCGCCACTATTTTAGATCTGATCACTATTTGCACAAGAAAGTCAAATTTTAGATCAAAAAATTTGTATTTTTGGAAATATTGTATTGGAGAATGATGAAAACTTGAAAATTCATACTTTTAGTTACAAAATGCATGAGATCCCATCATTTGAGCCTATTGTAATTTTTTTATACATTTGTGTTCATTTTTAGCTCATGGAATTTTTTTGTGTGTTTTTGGAAAACACGTCATTATCTCTAAATGATAATTACGAACATTTTTCAATTATTTTTAACATATTAAATGTGTTTTTGGAAGCTCATTTCACTTTGAAAGATTGATTAAGATTTATCAGTTTATACTTGAAAATCTATACTTTGTAGAGTAAAAGGTTGTCATAGTAGGATTTGAACATTATCTTTTCATGTGCATTATGGAAACTTTGTATGCTGAAATTCTGTCATTTTTTTATAAAAATAAGGATGTTATTATCCTGTCATGTTATGATTTAACTCTAGAATTTTTCTTCTTTCAATATTTTATTGAAAAATTGATGGCAAGATACCTCATTTTACACTTATTTCCAGATCAGGAAACTTGCATTTGAAAATTTGAATTCTGAAAAAAGTGTGGACATAACTATTACTGAATTCGAAATTTTGTTGCTCTACAATTATTCTCTCATTCTTGTGCAAAAAGGACATACTTATAGATTTGAAAAATTGTACCACATTGTAGTTCCTTATTTCTTGAGAGTTGTACCTTTATTGCTATTCAAAATTTACAATGTAATTGAGTATACTTTACAAAATATGTTAATGCATTAAAAAAATGGTTTCAAATACACTGTACATGTTTATCATATTTTTCAACTTGAATTCCTTTCATTTTCAGTTCATTGAATATGAAACTCTTTAATTTATTGAATACTTGTTCTTACTGAAGAATGCATATACTTTTGAAGATGAAATCTAATGAAGTAAACGTAATACCTAACCTCTAACACCATATTCCTTCTTTTCCTTTTTCACATACACTTGAGTAGTAGTAGTAAGGAGTCCATTAGAGATGATTAACTAAAATATAGACTAGCTATGTAGTAAGGAATATGTAATTTAAGCTATGTACAACTGTAAATAAATAAACTAAACGGAATAAAGAAGTGTATAAGTTATGTAAACCACTATGTAAAAAGAAATTATAAACCCTAATATGCAAGAAGGAAGAGGAAAGTACTAAGATGATAACAAATACACATTATGGAGTGTCACAGAGATAACTGGAAATATCAGGAGCAAGAATAACTATGTTGAAATCCTAAAAAGGATGGATCTAGAGGACCTGGTTGGAGAAGACCGCCAAGAGGGGGACCGAGGTGCCTATGGATGCTTTAGTTTGTAGTCTTGATGCCATAGTCTGTGAAAAAGGTCTAAAATTGATTTCCACAAGGTTGGAAGATGACCTAAAACCTTCGTCATGTGTCACATGAAATTTATTTTCCTACATTGTATGTTGCCAATAATCCAAGATGAAGAGGACACCTGCAAGAGACAAAAGTAAGTATAAAAACCCTAAAAAGAGAAATGTAGAATGAATTGTTTAGGCTTCAAGCTCACCTCAGCAGTAACAACAGTGGGTTTACTAAACTGATCATTGCACTATATTTTAGACCCAAATGTAGTTCTACTGAGTGTGTGCATGTGGTGTCCTAGGTTCTCTTATGCCTTTTGTACTTTGTGAAGTAGCGAGAAATAACTATATGTAGAAAATATAATAGTATGTGTGAATGAAATAGAATAGAATCCCTCCCCCTACTAAGTGTGATTCAGATGTCCTAGATTCTACCTTCATGATGGATCTATGTGGATACAAGTGATTTCCAATGTAATAGATGCATGAAACTCTAGATGCAGTGATAGTAGTAAGTGACTCTACGTCCCTCATTATGGTCTCATAACTCTATATTTATAGGGTTCTCTTGATCTAATTTTGTAGTTAACCCCGAAATGGCTGACCACCAAAATGATAAAGATGGAAAACGGCTAAAAATATCCCAAAAAGTGGCGGGAAAGTGCAAAAGGCATTTGGATGACTCTAGTGGGACTAGGGTGCCCACAGGTGACCTAGTACTAATCTGGGCACCCCAGTCGAGGATAAAATAATGTGGGAGGAAAATATATTACTGGTAATATGGATGCAAGAATTCGGTAATGAAAAAATAAAATAAAACAAGATGGCCAAAATAAGGGGGGTTGATTAGTACTATCTTCACTCAAGAACCTTCTAAACAATAGTTTGAGATTAGGATAAATAAATGTCTAAAGTGCATGATTTTGTGACTACTTGAGAAAAAATAGAAAAGAAAGGGATTCATTTGTTAGGCGATGACGGTTCCCCTTTTCTTCTTTACATTTTTAGTTTAAAATTTATGTGCATTGTTTGGTCAGATAGTCATATCCCACGGCTTGTGTGGGAATACTTGTATAATTTCCTAATAAATTTACGCAATTGTTTTATGTAATGATTTGTCTACTAATTATTGTACATTTATTTTCATTAACATAACTAAATGAAAATCTGAAACTCAAAGGTGTAATACAAATGCATTTAATCATAATGAATTTTATAATAAAGTACCCGTAACTTTTCCAATCAGTTGAAATTAAGAATGAAAGAATGAACAAGTAAAATAATTATTCTTCAATACTTAAAACTTTCAAATCTATAAGTTGATTCCTTGTGGTTCTCGTATGTTAATTTTTGATATATGATGCCTTTCTTGTCTCTATTAGGACCCTACAATAGTCTTTAATGGCTAATGCATGATCCTAGTGAAGATGAATACTAGAATCACATCCTATATGGGGAATAGGCATCATAGATCATGAATCATAGTTACGTATTTCTTGTGTTAATTCCTAATCATCTGCAAAGATGAGTAATCTGAAGAAAAAAAATTATACCCCTCCACTCTCATGACCAAAAAAGGTCAAAAGAAACCATGTGAACTAAAACAAAGGTCCTTTTGGAGGAATTCTATTATTTTGTTACAAATGCTTCCAAAAATAAATTCACAGAAGTAGCCTCATGAACCACTTTGAAAAATATGGACTATGGTTGTGTTGAAAGTGTTTAACAGTTTTGATGAAAACCTCATACAAAAAGGAAGGATTTATCGTAGTGTTATCCCGTAAAATTGGCAAGGGAAACTTTACAGATAACCCTACCAAAATTTTGTTCCGGTCCCTCATCAGGGACTCCTTGCGTTTGGAATGTTGCAAAATCCCTTCCCAGGAAATCTAGTTTTCCGAACTTAGCCATTTTTGGTCTTTTTCGGTTGGGCACACATAATTTCTATGCAACATCAAGTTTTGGTGTGCCCCCTTTAATCCAAGGTGCATGGTTTGAAGTGTCAACACACCTTTTCGTGCACCTCACTATGTTGCGCCTTTCTTGCATGCGCCAAGGCGCAAGCGCCTTCATGTCAACAATACTTTTGTTGCGTCACTTCTTGGTGTGCCAAGGGTACACATAGTCTTGTGTCAACAAAACTTTTGGTGTGCCAAGGCGCACATAGATTTGTGTTGGCAGGTGTTTTGATGCGCCAAAGGGCACATCCTTTCCAGTGTCGATAGCACGTTTCATGCGCCACTTGAAAAAGTGGGTGGCGAATTTATTACCACCTCGCCTATATATAGGCACATCTGACCTATCATTTTCATCAGACGAATCACATGATTTTCTCTCTGTACCTGTCAGCGCACCTGCCCTGTCATTTTCGATCATGTCATGGACCCGATTTCATTTTTCTCCATTATATTATCCTGGTAAGAGGTCCTCATTACTTCTGTGTGTTTCGTGATTTGTTTTTTTTTTTTTTTTGCTGCTTAGTTTAGATTGGGTTAAATAAAGATGTTAAATCATGAACTCAACCCTTGTCTTGCTATTCTTCCCCATGCATTTCCCCCTCTTTCCAGATCTGTTGGTAAAGGGGACTCTGTCCTAAAATGATTGCTAAAAAAATCTTTATTTAAAGCCTCTTCATGTCATCCTGCAAAAGAAGCTTAAACCACATGCAAACCCCTCAGGAGAGGAATCATGGCTTGAAAATAAGACACTATTATTTCCTCCTTTGGCGCATCTGTCACCCCTGTAACATAATATACAGTTGCACCAATGGCAAATATACCATGCCTGTTGCATAAAGAACAGTTGCGCCCTCAAGGCGCACTTCTTTCGCATGTTACACCCGCTAAAATTACGCCTACTTGGCACACCAAACTCATATGTTGTGGAGTATTTAAACTTGCACCCTTTGGCGCACCCTACATGTATGCCACATTAAATTTATATGCACCAAGTACAACTATTAAAACGGCGCAGGCGCATCCACTCTTAAAACAACAAAAAATGTAACCTGCAGTAACTATGTGCCATGCACCCTTTGGCATTGATTTATCCCTTACAGCAGTCCTTTCCTGTGCACCATACTATTTAGCCCTGTAACATGCAGTATTCATGCACTCTACGCCCTAAGGCCTTAAAATCACTAACTTTTTCTTCTGTTGACACTTTAATGGAAGATCAAACAGCTGATATGACTTTCTTGCGTTGGGTTTCACTTCTTATTCCTGCAGATCAACAACTGAGTTCAGAGTCACATATGTCAACATCAAGCAAGAGACCCACCAAATCTAAGGGAAAAGCCAAGCTCACAGAAGAAGAAATGAAGTATAAATATCAGAGGGTCAGGATGCCCGAATCCCAAGTAGAGTGTGACCTAGACATCAGAGACTCTGAATTGGGTCATATTGATATGGAGGATTTCTGGACCAGAACCGAGAGGGTCACAAGAAGTCCATGGATGGACAAATTGATGGGTAGTGCACTACATTTTGCTGGTGGAATCCCAGTTAGTGCTGTAACAATGAGTTTATGATGGTAGTAGCCCATTGCTACAACAAAGACACAAGATGTGTCCATAATGAGAAGGGTGAGGTCATAATCAACCTCACTTCCTGCCACTTAGAAATATTGCTCGGCATTCCTCATCACCGGCACTTTGTGGCCGTAAGCCAAGAATATTGTATCAAGGCTTGGGATGACAATGAGAATCATTGTATGCAGCTGATGAACGAAGTATACCTAAAGAACAAAAAGGTGGTGACCAGGTGGCCACAAGTCATTCATCGCAGTGACTTTTCAGAGGAACTCAGTGATACAATCACGTTCCTGAGCAGAGTGTTTGGGCTTCCTGATGCCCACTACTTTCACAAGTGGATGCTGCGATACCTAGAAACGATGAATAAAAATGTGCCAGATCAACGCTTTGAGTGGGCGGAGATCATAAGCAGTACAATATCGGAGCAGCTCTAACAACTCACCACAACGGGGAGGTTCTATATGAACTCCTACGTAGTCTATACTGCAGCTTCAGAAAGAGACTATCCAACTCTGATGCGGTGCGGGGTTTGGCCCCAAGTTAAAATATATGAAAACTATCGAGAACTGAAGCTGGAAAATAGCATCCCCCAGTTCACAAAGGTCAACGATGCCTTCTTCTATTTCATCATTAGTCTTCTAAGGCCGAACATGACTCACGGTTGTATGACCAAGAGCATCATAGTAGCTACAGAGAAATGGGGGGCCCTGTTCACTCAATTCCCCACATTTACTTATCTAAGGGTGGCTAACTTCTTGGGGGAACCAACTAAACTACCAAGATATGCCAGACCCAAGTTGATCCTGTTGGAGATGTCGAGACAGCTTATCACCAACCATGAGAAGTGTCTCAAGAGAAAGAAGGGTGGAACTCCTTTCCCCCTCATAGTGGGCAGGTATACTTGTCTCTCTCACCACAAGGCGAAGGACATGTTTACAAAATTGGAGATTCTAAATCTAAAGCATAACTTCCCAGAAAGGCCCAATTTCGACCCAAGAAATTGTCTCCCCAGGGCCAAGCTCGATTCGATCCACATCCCTCAGATCGAAGACATTTATATCGACATATATCATAAGGTCGAGCTCAGGACGAAGGATCATTCCGGCTTAGCCTTGGCTGAAATCATCCAGTACAGTGTGGCCATCATCCCAAAAGGCTATCAAACTACTGAGCAAGAAGTTGATCAAGTGTATCTTGATACAAGTGGAGATGATTGGCCGTTTGCTATAATTGACAGGACCAAAGCACCCCAAACGATAGAAGAAAGGGTTAAAGAAACTCTGTAAAGAATAGAGCATTGGTGCAGAATGAATGGTCTCATCTACCTCGGAGTTGATTTCACCACATCTCTGTTAGGCAATGCACCTCATCAGGAAAAACATCAGCCAAAGCGGAAAGGGAAAGGTAAAGAGGGTGAGTCAGGCTCCACCCAAGAGGAAGCTCCTGAAAGTCCTCCTTCTGCTTCACAAGAATGGGTTGTAATCCCGAAAAGCTTAAAAGAAGAAGCAGCGGAAGATGTTCCGATAGGAACATCCACTCAGGATGTCTCCAATACTGTAACTATTGAGGTCTCTTCTGTCCCTTCTCCTTCTCCTCCTCGAGTGACCCAAGTGACCATTCCTTTGGTCGTGTCCTCTCCCCCATCTTCTACTATTCCCCCTTCTTCATCATCCATCTTCTCTTCTCTCGCGGAGCTGTCCCCCTCCATTTCTTCCCTCATCTCTGAGCTCCCTTCCCTTCCTATGTCTTCCTCTCCTGCAGTATCTCTTCCTCCCGCGAACACTTCCTTGGCTTTCCTCTCAATGCCGCCTCCAAGTGTCTCCATGTTTTTCCCTTCTACTACTACAGCTGCCCCCTTCTCTATTTCTGGTCCTTCTCCCACAAGTCCAGCCTAGATCTCCAAGCACCTGAACCAACAGAAGAGGAAATTTCCCATCACCCCAATGGACTTCTCTGTCATCCCATCAAAAGGAATCAAGAAGCAAACACCTATAACCCGCTTCTCTCAGAGTGCATAAGGCGAGAGAGTGATGGAGATTGCATACCCCAATCCTTTGAAAGATAAGAAGGATCTCTCTCCAACAAATTACACAGTGACTCAAGTCACAATGGGGACATCTTTAGAAAGCCTGCAAGGAGAGGCCCTATCTACAGTTGACGCCCTTTACAAGAAACTCCAAGAAGCAAAGGAAGAGAAAAGGCTATTAAAGGAGAAAAATAAACATCTTATCCATGCCTTGTAGAAGATGGGTAGTGCACCTCCCACAACTGCCGCCGAAACTCCTGAGCCTATGAGCCAGGACAAAATTAATTAATATGCCAAGATCGGCGAGTAGGGTATGGCAGTTTCTGCCTAGAGGAGTCAAATCCTCAAGGAAAGTGAGGGAGTGATCGCAAAGTTCACTGGTTTGTACCAGAATATCAATCGGACGAATAGAGAACTCCAGGCGATAGCAGGACCCATCTTTGAAAAGCTGGATCATGCCAGGATGCAACACGAGACTTTTTAGAAAATGCTCGACTGTTCAGTCGAAGATATTGTCAAGTTTGGCATTTTTGGACACCCAAGAGCCCTCAATAAAATCCTTTCTACTCTTGATTATCGGGTGGATCAGCTGGAGTTTGTCCTAGAAAAGATCGACAAAGTAAAGGAAGAAGCCCTGGATGTAATGCATCAAATGGAGCAGATTGTTCTAAGAATGTCTCCAGGGTTGCTCACTTCTTCTTTCGCCATAAGAAAGGTCGAAGAAAATTTTTAGATCTTCAAGGAGATTGTTTCACAGGGGCTGGTACTAGAGGTCACGTTCAACACAGAATCCATCAACAACCTGCTGGCATGTCGTGACTTCATTGGGTTCCTGATAGAGGTAGAGAATGATTATTCAAAACTCCTAGAAAATCTCACAAATGAGCGGGAGACTTGCGAAGCTATAAGGGATCGACAGAAGGATCTTTCTGAGGATCAATTTCAACCCATGATTAGCAAGTTCATGGAGTACCGTGCCCAGTTCCACATCTCGTTGCCCGAGCAGCAAAAGCAGGATACCCCCTTCCAGCTGCGGGACGACGTCGAATAGTTTCTTTCTTCCCAACTTTCTTTTTGTAAATATCTAAAGTATGTTGACACAAATGATGGCATCATCCTTGTTGCACCATGGGATGATGTCATCCATCAAGTTGTCAAAATTCAAAATGACTTTGGGATATTTTGTAGATATTTTGTAATTACGTGGTTGGTTTGTTTTTGTCTTTCTTTCTTCTCTTCTTCTATATATACTTGAATACTTGTTGTATTCAGGGGGTGGATATCTTTTAGATGAAAAATAGAAGTGAGAAGAAAAGACTTTGTACTTTTTGTAACAGAAGAAGATATTAATGCAAATATTAAGACTTTGTGCTGAATATGTGTGTTATGGGCATCTGATATTTCTTATGTCAGATCTATGCGTTTATCCTATTGAATCTATCTCTACTTTTTTTTCATTTATTCATCAGTATTGCTTTAATCGTTTATGCAAGTAGGTTTGGCTTTGTTTACTACCAATCCCAAAACATAAGCCCTCTGACCTTTTTGCTTTGGAATTCATTTCTTTTATCCCTCCAGACCTGATATTTCTTCATCCTCTCTTTCATTCCTTTCTTTCTGTAGTCGGAAACACCCCTACTGGGATGAGATCCCAAACCCCCGAACGCAGAATATTGTGAGACTTGCACAGATTCCTGTTGGTAGAATAGCAATAAACCAGTTTTGCTTTGCTGACTGAAAGAGGGGCTATACCCTGCACATTGTTGGCTCGTCTATCCATAAATCTACCCAGGCGACAGATTTTCAAACCAACAGTTTTTGGCGACTCTACTGGGGATCGAATAGATCTATCAGATCTATGATGTTGGTATGATAGAAAATCAGTAAAAACCAGAAAAATCACTATCTGTTTGCAAATTTTAACTTATGTTCAAAATCTAAATTTTTTGCAAAAAGTACCCAAATTGAAAATTTTCTTTTGAGATCCATAGATCTGGCCTAGTTGGAGACCTTTAGTTCGCTGAGTTTTTTATTAAAATATGTATTTTGAAAAATTCAACTTTAGATCTGAAAATCAGCTTACTAAGCTTCACTATCGTTTTATCAGGTCATTTTTATTTGTCATTAAACCGCAATCGGTTTTCAGAAGAGGATAAAATTAAATATTCAGAAAAATCAGAAAATAAGTAAGTACAACCAAAAAGAGTTTTTAATCTGCTTCACAATATTACAGATCAGGAAGGTACGTTGGCAGGTGAACCATTTACTCGTAGCAGGAGAGCTCATGGAGAAGTCAATCCTACTTTCGATCTGCTTCAAAGGCACAACTTTTGTATAACACCGGCATGCTTTTCATCACTAAGTTCAGCTGATCGCTCAGCCAGAAGTGCCTCACCTCCACAAAAGAACCGGTTTTCACAAGGGGCATCCACATCCCTTTGTAGTGCTTTATTACTCAGCGGGACCGTGCTTCCAGCCCGTGTTATTTTTCCACCTGTTCAAATGGCAGTACCGTGGGGAAATGCTATGGGCTCTCTAGCTTTGCCACATCTTGTTCACGCGCTCCTGCATGGAAACCGAAAGAATTTTCCCAAATTTGGTGGGAGCGGAAACCAAAGCATGGATTCACACATATCTGCATTCATCATGTCATGCAATATCCTGGATGTGACCCACGAAGATGTGTCGATTCACATTTTTCTGGAAACTTTACAAGGGCCCGCAATAGAATGGTTTCAGCATTTGCCGGCTAGATCTATTACCAATTGGGCCACCTTGTGGGATGCTTTTGAAGACAGGTACAATCCTTCGGAAGATGCATTTGCATTGTTATCACAGATCACTCACCTAAAGAAGGAGACCAATGAGACCATGCACGATTTCATTGTTAGGTTTAATGCATTAATCAACCGTGTGCCTGTTGCCATGCTTCCAACACCAGAAAATTAGAAGTGTTTCTTCGTGAATGCTATGAGCTCGAAAGTAAGTTTCTTACTCCTGCAAGAACAAGTAGCTACCTTGATTCTTGCCCAGGCCACTGCCATCAGAATTGAAGATAACTTGCTAATATCTAGCGAATTAAAAAGGGAATCATCTAAGCCTAAATCTTTGGGCCCTTCTCCCGCTACTTCGTCTGATCCACAATTTCGAAAAATGGCGAATGACTTACTCGCATTAAAGAAGCAGTTATCCCAAGCTTCCCCTAGTTCCTCATACCGGGATATCCCATGGAGGCATTTCATTTCCAACAATGTCCTACAAAGGTCGCGCTTGCCTGCAATTGCTCCATAGTTGGTGCTTGAGGCTCCTCCAGTTAACGCTTTAATCGAAATCGAAGAAGAGGAACAAAATTATGAAGAACCTTCGTCTCAAGACGAAGATGATCAAGATGTCGGTGAACCGACTGACGACTCTACTATTGGGTATATGGAATTTGATGAGGAATAATCTGATGAAGAAGAGGGTACACAGGGGTATGCAAGTGGAAAATCATATGTTGTTTTTACCTGCTCACAAGGAAAAGAAGCAGAGGTCGCTGCCGATGTGTAGAGAGAGAAAGCCGTGTCAAACACACCTCCAACCATTGCTAAAAGAGGTAATCCTCTTCCTACTCAATTCCCTGTTAAGTCTTTTACAAGGAAATATTTTCCCCCCATCTCTCCTCCAAATCAGCCTTCTTCTATTTCCATAAAGACCAGTAATCCTACTCTACCATCACGAAGTGAGGGACTTATTCCTTCACCAGCACAACCTTTAGCCGTGTTTGACATCATAGATCATGCTAAAAAGACTAAGATCCAAATGTCTGAAGCAGAATATCTTCAGTCGAACCCCGAACAGCTTGTAAGGTTGACCAAGTATATTTAAAGACAAGCTGTCATATCTCCCCAGATCCCCCTATAAGGAATCCTTTCCATTCCTCCTGCATCCCGCATAAATGTTGCTTCGAATTCTGCATCAGGAAAGATAGAACCTTTCTATCTCTCCCTCCTAATCAATGGCCACAAGTTAAGTAACTGCATAATTGATTCTGGGGCTTCCGATAACGTCATGCCGGCAAAAGTCACCCACGCTCTGGGCCTCACCCTTACCAAGCCTTTTGGCAGATGTTATTCCTTGGAAACCAAGCAGGTTCCATTGATTGGTCAAATCAAAGATGCGCAATTCACATTTGCGGCATTCCCAAAGAAAAGAGTAAAGATGAAGGTCCTCGTTGCCGACATTACAGCAGCCTACGGAATTCTGCTGGGAAGAATTTTTTGCAGTGACATTGGTGGGGAGATTCATATGGACTGGTCTAAGGCTAGAATCCCCGTCAAAGGTGTAATGTAGACATTGGAGCCAGAATCACAAAAGAATTACTTGGTTACTAACTCTAAGGACCCCAAAGCTCAAATTATTTTTGAATCATCAAGAATGGGGAACTATTTCTTGTCTACCGAGTCTGAAAAAATGGTTGTTCTCATCCAAGAAGAGGATCTTAACAAGATTTGTACGTTGCAGTCTGATGGTAGTTGCGCGACTAGTGGATGTGGCTTCGGAGCCGTGCTAATATCTCCCGAAGGGGAGGTTATTCCTCTCTCTTTCAAGTTGCAGTTTTTAAATACAAATAATATTGTTGAGTATGAATCTCTACTACTTGGCATGCAAGCCGCAAAGGAAAGAGGGATCAAAAATTTGAAATTACAAGGTGATGCAGAGCTAGTCATGAATCAAGTTAAGAGGATATATCAAGTAAAGAATGAGAGGCTCAAGCATTACCGCAATGCGGTGTGGGACAACATCGAATAATTTGATGCTTTTTCAATAGAATCTATTCCAAGAACTCAAAATGACATGGCCGATTCATTGGCCGTTTCAGCATCCCTCATGCTCCCTCACCTAGGTTTGAAAACAGACAAATACACCATTGAGATGGTTTTTTGCCCAAGTGTGCCGGACAATTCTCAGCATTGGAAAGTATTCAATGATGACAATCAACTCATTGTCTTTCTAGAAAAGGCAGAAAATTTTAAGGAACTTCATTTTGAAGGATCCACTTCTACGTGTCGTGAATCAGTTACCGGTCAAAATAGGGAATCCGAAGGGAACGACGGCATATGTCCTGGCTCAAAGGAAATAAAATTCTGAAAGGACTGGTTTCTTTAGAGCAGTTGTTCGATAGGCATGATTGTTTTGTAAAAAAGAAAAGGCGAGATGATACTGGCTCCTCCCCAGAAACTAAACCGGTTAATTTAGGATCGGTAGAACATCCGCAGTTTGTAAACATCGGAAAATGTTGCACACCTGAAGAAAAGCGGAGGTTTTTCAAACTACTGAAGAAATACATGGATGTATTGGCATGGTCCTACACCGATCTAAAGTCTTTTAAGCCAAAGGACGTCTAACATGACATCCCGTTGAAAGAAGACGTCAAATCTTTTCACCAGAAGAAGAGGCATTATAACCCTAAGATCTTAGGTACTATCCAGGATGAAATTCAGAAAATGCTGGATGCGAGAATCATTTTTCCTATCCATCACAGTACTTGGGTGGTAAACATTGTGCCAGTGCGCAAGAAAAACGGTGAAATACGCATATGCGTAGATTTTCGAAACCTGAATCAGGATAACTTAAAGGATAACTACCCATTTCGTATAATGGATCAAGTTCTACAAGCAGTAATTGGATCAGAAATGTTGTCCATGCTTGATGGTTTTTCAGGCTACAATTAGATTGAAGTCTCACCTAAAGACCAATTTAAAACAGCATTCACTACTCCTTGGGGCATGTTTGCTTACAGCAGGATGCCTTTTGGCCTGACCAATGATGGTGCCACTTTTCAGTGGGCCATGGACTTTGCATTCAAAGGTATGATGGGGAAGGTCATTTTGGTTTATCTGGATTACTTAACTGTGTTCTCTAAACAACAAAATGATCATTGTGATCATCTGGAGCAAGTATTGGCCAGATGCCGAGAGCATGGGATTTCCCTGAACCCAAAAAAATCTATTTTTGGAGTCACAGAAGGAAAGTTGCTGGGACATGTTGTTGGCAAAGAAGGAACGAAGATAGATACTGAAAGAGTTAAGGCTATTCAGTGCCTTACTTTGCCTACAAGCAAGACTGGTGTGCACTCTTTCTTCGGAAAGGTGAATTTTCTCAGGCATTTTGTTTCCGACTTTGCTGAAAAGAC
Organism: Taxus chinensis; assembly: GCA_019776745.2. Taxonomy (NCBI): domain Eukaryota; kingdom Viridiplantae; phylum Streptophyta; class Pinopsida; order Cupressales; family Taxaceae; genus Taxus; species Taxus chinensis. The sequence continues at coordinate 177,449,422 of CM034152.1, read as the reverse complement.
TCGTCATATATTAGACATGATGAAAGGGTCACCAACTTTCTGATGGAGTGAAGAAGGGAAGAGGTCATTCGAAGAAATAAAAGCTTCTGTCGCTCACGCACCAGTCCTGGTATGTCCCAATTTCTCCAAAGATTTTATCATGTATAGCTATGCATCTGAGCATACTGTATCTGCCATCTTGATACAAAGAAATTTTGAGGATGTTGAATCTCTGATTGCATTCATGATCTCTCCCCTCAAGCCTCACGAATTAAAAATGTCCCAGTTGGAAAAGCATGCCTTCGCTGTTGTCAAATAACTAAAAAACTTCAGGTATTACATTTTAAATTCTCATACAGTAGTGCTATCATCACCAATCCGGCACTATGATAATTCTTCACCGGGAACTCCTCGTGCTATGAATATTTACTAATGTACAACCTTTAGTTTGGTGGATGTAATCTAGAAAAAAAACAACAACATAACACAAGAATACCATCGACTATGATAAGACAGAATGATGAAAAATCTAAAATATCAAAATAAATTATAATATTAACATGAAACTGTTACAATCTCACCCATAAGGTACTTCAAGTGTTATTGACTTCACTTGCCTCTCACCAAGACTATGGGAGAAACTTTACAATTACACCTCTTAATGGCTTCTTCAACACACCTTTAAACTGATGGCTTCCTTCGCACACTTCCTACAATATTTCTCACTACTTCCTTCTATGCTAAATGAGGGGGGTGGCCTCTCTATTTATAGAACTTCCAGGCTTATCCATCTTATCTCTAAGATAGGATAAGAAATCCACTCTGACGAATCATATTCCATACCTTAACTCTTATCTGTACATGTAAGCTTATCTGTTAAGATAAGATAAACCTTATCATTTTACATGGGTTCCACATTTTTAGACTTTTTACAAATAAAATACACAAAATATTTATGACCTCACTCCTTGTCTTTATTACCAATATAATATTTCTAATTCCTAATCATGTAGACCCTACTTCTCTAATTACCCAAACTTTGACATTTTAACATTACCGGACCACTTACGACAAATATTTACTTTTTACAACATTCCTATTGTACTTTGACTGTTACCGTACTCCACATTATTGGCGGCACCGTACTGACAGCGCCGTTATCTTCTATCAGATGCTACTACTAATTATACTTAACAACATCCTATTCCTAATACATACATTAATGAAATAGAAATTACGGAGGAAAATTTTAGTGTCGACATCTTCCCCCTTCCTAGCTTCTACTCCGTCCTCAGAGTAGACTATTCTGGTGCTTGGAAAATCTTCAACTTGTCGTGGTTGACCCATTTCGTAATGGGAGTGCCATCCAATTCCTCCAGTCGGTACGTACCATTTTCATGCACAGCTGCTATTTTGTAGGGCCCCATCCATTTTGGAAGAAATTTTCTCTGTCTTCTTTTTTTGTATCTGGAATCATATACTAGAACCAAGTCATTCACATGAAATGGAGACCACCAGATCTTTTGATCAAAGTATTCCTTCTGCTTCATTTTCTTCTTATGGCTTGTATCCTTTGCTATTTCTCTCATTTCCTCCAGCAAATGAAGATGTACCAACCTTTCTTTTACTGAATCACTTTCATCCATCCTTTCATTTTTCATAACTCTCACAGTGGGAATATCAAACTCAATAGGAAGAACTGGATCAATGCCATAGGCCAACTGAAATGGGGAGTATCCTGTTGCTGACTTTGATGTTGCCCTATATGCCCACAATGCTGCATGAATCCTTTTATCCCATTTATGTACCTGCAAGGCTGCATCTTTTGCTAGAATTTGACACAACACAAAATTTGTTCGTTCCACCTGTCCATTTGTGCTTGGCTTGTATGTTGTTGCCTTCCTGTGCTTAATAGAAAACTTATTGACTAGGGCTTCTACCACCTCATTAATGAAGTGGCTTCCTTGATCTGTTACAATTTCTAATGGGCAACCAAATCTGGTGACAATGCGTTCATACATGAACCTTGCCACTTCATCCATGGAAGCTGTTTTCAATGGCCTAGCTTCAACCCACTTGGTTAAATAATCTGTGGCAACTACAATATACTTATTTTGGCGTGATGTAGTTGGAAGTGGACCTACAATGTCTATTCCCCACTTTTCAAAGGGACCAAGGGGAAGAATAGGACATAATGGAGCTGATGAAGTCTTACGGTTACCATGTGTTTGACAAATATCACATGTCTTACAATAATTATAACAATCTTTAAAAAGAGTGGGCCAGTGATAACCTGCATCCAAGATCCTTCTTGCTGTAAGTTGTCCAGAGAAGTGCCCTCCACATGTACCATTGTGGAATTCTTCTAGCAGTTCCTTCCCTTGATCACGTCCAACTGCCCTCTTGTACTGTCCATCAGGTCCTATTCGAAATAATACTCCATGCAGAATAGAATATGGACGACTGGCTTGAGTAATCTTTCTCTTAGTCTTTGCATTGGCACCATCAGGAAACTTGAATTCATTCAGATAATTCCAAATATCTATGTATTCACTAGGGATTGTGTCAAGGGATAACAATGCTGCATCGGGGAAATCATCATCATCACAAGATGATCCTAAACCATCATAGGCTCGAGAGAGTGCATCTGCATTGACATGCTTCTTTCCTGGCCTATCTATAATATCAAATTCAAACTCTTGTAGAAAAATTATCCATCTTGCTATCCTCCCTGATGGGTTAGGCTTATTTACAATATATTTTAGAGCCTGATGATCTGTTACAACTAGAAATTTTTTCCCTAGCAAGTAATTTCTAAACTTCTTTACAGCAAAAATGATAGCCAGAGCCTCTTTTTCAGTTACAGTATAATTTACCTCAGCACTGCTCATTTGTCTGCTCCCAAAGTAAATTGGATGTTCATTCCCATTTTCATCCTTTTGGCTCAAAGTACTTCCTAGTGCTGCATCTGAGGTATCAGTGTACACAATGAATGGCTTGCTCCAATCTAGATTCTTCAAAATAGGTGAAGACACCAGGGCTTCCTTCAGTTGTCCAAAAGCTTCATGTGCCTTATTTCCTGGTTCATAAGTAACATCCTTCTTCAAGAACTGGGTTAGTGGCTGTGCAATCTTTGAGAAATTCTTGATGAACCTTCTATAGTAACCCACATGGCCTAAAAATGATCTCAACTTACTTCTATTAATAGGAAATGGTAAATCTTTGATTTTTGAAACTTTATCAGGATCAGTACCAATACCATCTCTGGATACAACATGCCCTAACAAAACGCCTTTAGAACATCCAAAGACACACTTTGTAGGGTTTAGTGAGGCTTGTGCTTCATCTAACCTTTGAAATGTTGTCTCCATTTGGTGCAGGTGGTCCAACTTGCTCCCATAGATGTAAAAATCATCCAGAAATACTCTGATGAAGGTCCCAATGTAGGGTTCGAACACCCTATTCATCAAACGTTGGAATGTTGCTGGAGCATTACACAACCCAAAAGGCATAACTCTATAAGAAAACGTTCCCCAAGGAGTGGTGAACGTGGTCTTCAGCTGATCTTTCTCTGCTATACGAACTTGGTTGTAGCTGCTATATCCATCAGCAAAACTATAGCACTCCTGGCCAGCTACTTCGTCCAAGATCTGATCTGAAAATGGAAGAGGGTAATGATCCTTCTTTGTTGCCTTATTGAGCTTCCTGTAATCAACACAAATGCGTAGCTTCCCATTCTTTTTTATTGAGATCACAATGGGAGAAACCCATTCTGAATTCTCCACAGCAAATATGAATCCTGCATCAAGCAACTTATCTATTTCTTCTTTTACAGTCTTGGAAAAATTAGGATTCATTCTATATGGCATTTGCTTTATGGGCTTAGCACCATCTACCAGCTCAATACAATGTTCTACCCAACTTACTTGACGGAGTTCCTTGTAATCAAAAGTGAATAGGTGTATGTACCTTCGAAAGAGCTAGAGGTAGGATTCCTTCTCACTCTCCATCACAGCATCACCAATCTTTATTTGTTGGAGACGATCATCAACTTCTTCTTCAGATAATTTTATGGGGTCATGAGTTGGTGTGACTGGAAGGATATCCATGACTGAAACATCCACCTCACTTTCTTCATCTTCAGTGTCCACTTCACTGGTACTAGAGTAATCAGAGGATGTCCAATCATCAGTTTCATCACTTGAATCCACAGGTTCTGCCTTATGATGTCGAGGGATCACATTTATCTTCACCCTCTCTCTACCACATCCAAGTGTCATGAAACCTTCATTCCAGTAGTTTCTTGCATGAACTCTCCTTAGCCATGGTCTTCCCAGCAGCATTGGGTACGCAACAGTACCATTTTTCATCACCTGAAAGTCTACCACACATACCACACCCATAACAGATATTGCCACATTTGAAACTACACCTTCTGGTTTAGTTTTTCCCTTATTTAATGACCTTAACATAAGTGTTGAAGGGCGATCAATTTTTAACCCCAACATATTCATTACAGACTCGGTCATTACATTAACTGCAACACCTCCATCAACTAAGACATCATGAATTGAAATACCATTACATAATACCTCAGCTTGTGGAGCATAGGGATCTGCCTCTGCCTCCAAAACAGGGACCTCAACCTCCTTCCTTCTTCGAGCATTGAGTCCACCTCGCAACTCCCGCCTCTTCTCAGAAGACATAGCCAAGAGTTGACCATATGTAATATTTGCAGGCCTTTTGGACAGATCTTCCAAGATGGAGTATGGTCCTTGCCCCTGTGAAATCAGAAAATCCTGCACACCCAACTTTCTTCTCCTATGTTTCTTACTAGTTTCTTCTTTCATCTTCTTAGGATCATTTCCATCTTGATTATCTTTTTCTTTCTTTCTTTTTGTTACAAACACATCTACTTCATTATTTCTGCTCTTATCTACTACATCAAAAGAATTCACAGGTGCTTTTCCTTTATCATTATCTCCTTTACCAGATGTAGAAGCTCTATCTGGACAATTATACTTATAATGACCCTTTTTATAACAACCATAACAAACAACTTCAGAAATATTTCTTTTTGGACCTCTATCTCCTCCCTGAGAACTAAATTCCTTTCCTTGAAGAAGATTAATAGTTAACTGACCCATATTTTTGAGTAGATCTTCATACTCAGTAGATGTACTAGGAGAAATATTTGTGCTCACCGGGAGTGGTTGTGGATTCTGGACCAAAGGTGCTGGTGTAGGCTCTACTTTAGCAACAATTTCTTTGGGCTCCTCTTCCATGCTTTCTTCTTGCCTTCTTGCAATCTCCTTTGCTTGTTCAATGGTAGCTGGGCGGTCATACTTCACTCATTGTCTGATCTCTGGCTTCATCCCAAGAATGAAGTGCTTACAGAGGAGATTATCCACGCCATTCATCAACCCATCCGCTAGTCCTTCCTTCCGGATCTGGGCATCGAGCTTCCTCCTTAGCTCTAGAACACGAGCATGATAATCCCTTATCTTCTCCTTCTCTCCTTGGGATAGCTTTGTGATCTCGATCATGAGATCTGCATATTTCTGTTGTTCACCAAATTCTTCAAGAAAACTTTCAGTTAATAAATCCCATGAATTTTTCACATTATCACCTAGTGTTTCAAACCACCTAAGTGCTGAACCATCCAAAAAGGTAGGAAAAAATTCAGTCCATTGTTCCCTTCTTATAAGGCCATTACAAATACAAGATCGCTTAAACTCTTGAATGAAAGAAGAAGCATCTTCATTAGATTGAGCTGAAAAAACAGGAATCTTTCCCATTTTCAAAAGTAACCACCGTGAAATACCAACTCACAAGTACAACCAACAAGACTTATGTGTACAAATAATTGGAATCACTATACTAGAAAGTGACTTTACACCTTTCTACAGTAAAATAGAAATGATCACGGTAAACTATGGTAAAACTTGACTTACTGCGGTAAAAAATGACTTTACTGTGGTAAACACTATTCACGGTAAAAAGTGAAGTTACTGCGGTAAATACTATTCACGGTAAAAAGTGAAGTTACTGCGGTAAATACTATTCACGGTAAAAAGTGACTTTACTGCGGTAAATACTATTCCAGAAAAATGACTTTACCATGGTAACTACTATTCATGGCAAAAATGACTTTACCATGGTAACTACTATGCACAGTAAAAACAAGGTTACCCTCTAATTGATTTTTGACTAAGTGGGAATATCTCTCCAGAAAATCCACCAACGAGGAATGGTCCCGGCAACGGAACCAAAATGTCATCACCAATCCGGCACTATGATAATTCTTCATCGGGAACTCCTCGTGCTATGATTATTTACTAATGCACAGCCTTTAGTTTGGTGGATGTAATCTGGAAACAAAACAACAACATAACACAAGAATACCATCGACTATGATAAGACAGAATGATGAAAAATCTGAAATATCAAAATAAATTATAATATTAACATGAAACTGTTACAATCTCACCCATGAGGTACTTCAAGTGTTATTGACTTCACTTGCCTTTCACCAAGACTATGGGAGAAACTTTACAATTACACCTCTTAATGACTTCTTCAACACACCTTTAAACTGATGGCTTCCTTCGCACACTTCCTACAATATTTCTCACTACTTCCTTCTATGCTAAATGAGGGGGGTGGCCTCTCTATTTATAGAACTTCCAGGCTTATCCATCTTATCTCTAAGATAGGATAAGAAATCCACTCTGACGAATCATATTCCATACCTTAACTCTTATCTGTACATGTAAGCTTATCTGTTAAGATAAGATAAACCTTATCATTTTACATGGGTTCCACATTTTTAGACTTTTTACAAATAAAATACACAAAATATTTATGACCTCACTCCTTGTCTTTATTACCAATATAATATTTCTATCCTAATACATACATTAATGAAATAGAAATTATGGAGGAAAATTTTAGTGTCGACAGTGCTGGTCCCTGACATGGCAGTCAAGTCAATTTTAACTCAACAGGAGTTAGGAATCTTGCGAGGAAATTGGATTGCAAAGGTCCAGGAGTACGATTTGGATATAAAACGAACCAATTTGGTAAGAGGCAAAGGCCTATGTCAACTTATGGCCAAAAACCAAGGGTGAGAAGTTTCCAAAGGAGAAGATGATTGCACCAATGAAGCAAAAAGTTAGCTGGAGAAACCTGATTCATTGCCTCGGGTCCTATTCGTCGTGACCAGCGATGAGTGGTATTCTGATATTGCTTTCTTCCTCACCTACGGTGAATTCCCGGCTCACCTGACTGCAAGGGAGAAGCGCGCTATAAAGCTCAGAGCAGCTAAATATGTCATCTAGGATGACGGTTTATATAAATGTGGGATAGATGGCATCTTCTTGTGATGTGCTGACAAACCACAGCAGATAAGGTTACTTGAAATTTTTCATAATTCGGCCTGTGGAGGTCATTTCTCCTCTTCCGTGATGGCACACAAGATCATCCGGGCCAAGTACTATTGGCTGACGTTTTTCCAAGATACAGCTACCTAGGTAGCAAAGTGTGAGCCTTGCCAGTAGTTCGTCGGCAAGCCCAAGTTGGCTGCTTTTCCCCTCAGGCTGGTCGTTATCAACGAACCATTCAGGCAGTGGGGAATTGATTTTTTTGGCACACTCAATCCCCAATCAAGTGTTGGACATAGTTATGTCCTAGCAGCAACAGATTACTTCACCAAGTGGGTGGAAGCCATACCTGTCAAACATGTCATTTCTGAGGTTGTTTGTAGTTTTATCAAAGAAAATATCATTGTCAGGTTTGGCGTTCCAAACAAGATCGTTGTTGATAATGCTTCTAAATTTTCTTCATGGGAAGTTGTTAGTTTTTGCTATGAATACGGAATAACCTTAGCTCACACCTCGGATTATTACCCTTAGGGAAATGGTCAGGTAGAATCCAGTAACAAAAACTTAGTGACCATCATAGAAAAGCTAGTGGATGAGAACCAACGAATTTGGCACAAGTCCTTATATGATGCTTTGTGGGTAGATCGCATTACTCCCAAGAGATCTCTCAGTATGTCACCTTTTCAAGTGCTATATGGCACCGATGCCGAGCTTCCCGTTTCTGCTGAAATCCCTGCTCTGCGCTTAGCATGAGCAATCGAAGATGAGACTTTTCAAAATTCCCTTGAAAAGAGGATCATGTATCTAGCAGAGCTTGAAGAAAAGAGAGTAAAGGTGGTCCACAAGATCACTGAACATAAGAATCAGGTCAAAAGATTATTTGATAAAAAAGCTAAGCAAAGAAATTTCCAGGTGGGAGACCTTGTCCTTTTGTGGGACAAGCGAAGAGAGCCGAAGGGCATGCACGGAAATTTTGATTCCCTGTGGAGAGGGCCTTTCAAGATCAAGCAGATCAACGGAGAGAATAGTTTCTATCTCTCGTATCTGGACGGAACTGAGCTCCCACTTCCCTATAGCGGGAAACATCTAAAAATCTTCAGGAAGTAGAGCTTGCTCTCTTCTTTGTATAGTTTTCTTCAGTTGTGTGTTTGTTTTTGTTGTGTGTTTCCCTTTCCGGTCTCCCTTGTTTTTGACTCTGTTACCCAATGAATAGGCACGTGAGATCTGGGATTCTCTACCACTGAGGTTTGCTTAGGGATAGTCCCTAGAAAGAGCCAGCTATTATCCCGTAAAATTGGCAAGGGAAATTTTATAGATAACCCTACCGAAATTTTGTTCCGGTCCCTCATAAGGGAATCCTTGCGTTCGAAATGTTGCAAAATCCCTTCCCAGGAAATCTAGTTTTCCGAATTTAGCCATTTTTGGTCTTTTTTGGTCGGGCGCACATAATGTCTATGCAACATCAAGTTTTGGTGTGCCCCCTTTAATCCAAGGTGCACGGTTTGAAGTGTCAACACACCTTTTGGTGCGCCTCACTATGTTGCACCTTTCTTGCATGCGCTAAGGCGCATGCGCCTTCATGTCAACAATACTTTTGTTGCATCACGTCTTGGTGCACCAAGGGCGCACATATTCTTGTGTCAACAAAACTTTTGGTGCGCCAAGGCACACATAGCTTCATGTTGGCAGGTGTTTTGATGCGCGAAAGGGCGGATCCTTTCTAGTGTCGATAGCACGTTTCATGCGCCACTTGAAAAGTGCGTGGTGCATTTATTACCACCTCGCCTATATATAGGCACATCTGACCTGTCATTTTCATCAGTCGAATCATGTGATTTTCTCTCTATACCTGTCAGTGCACCTGCTCTATCATTTTCGATCACGTTGTGGACCCGGTTTCCTTTTTCTCCATTATATTATCCTAGTAAGAGGTCCTCATTACTTTTGTGTGTTTTGTGTTTTTTTTTTTTTTTTGCTGCTTGTTGGTTTGGATTGGGTTAAATAAAGTTGTGAAATCATGAACTCAACCCCTATCTTGCTATTCTTCCCCATGCATTTCCCCCTCTCTCCAGATCTTCTGGTAAAGGGGACTCTGTCCATAAATGATTGCTAAAAACTCTTTATTTAAAGCTTCTTCATGTCATCCTGCAAAAGAAGCTTAAACCACATGCAAAACCCTCAGGAAAGGAATCATGGCTTGAAAATAAGACACTATTATTTCCTCCTTTGGCGCATCTATCACCCCTGTAACATAATATACAGTTGCGCCAATGGCGCATATATCATGCCTGTTGCATAAAGAACAACTGCGCCCTCAAGGTGCACTTCTTTCGCTTGTTACACCCACTAAACTTGTGCCTACTTGGTGCACCAAACTCATATGTTGCAGTATTTAAACCTACACCCTTAGGCGCGCCCTGCATGTATGCAACATTAAATTTATATGCGCCAAGTACAACTATTAAAATGGCGCAGGCACATCCACTCTTACAACGACAAAAAATGTAACCTGCAGTAACTATGCTCCATACGCCCGTTGGCATTGATTTATCCCCTGCAGCAGTCCTTTCCTATGCACCATACAATTTAGCCCTATAACCTGTAGTATTCATGCGCTCTGCGCCCTGAGGCCTTAAAATCACTAACTATTTCTTCTGTTGACACTTTAATGGAAGATTAAACAGCTGATATGACTTTCTTGCGTTGGGTTTCACTTCTTATTCTTGCAGATCAGCAACTGAGTTCAGAGTCACATATGTCAATGTTAAGCAAGAGACCCACCAAATCTAAGGGCAAAGCCAAGCTCACAGAAGAATAAATGAAGTATAAATATCAGAGGGTCAGGATGCCCGAATCCCAAGCAGAGTGTGACCTAGACATCAAAGACTCTGAATTGGGTCATATTGATATGGAGGATTTCTGGACCAGAACCCAGAGGGTCACAAGAAGTCCATGGATGGAAAAAATGATGGGCAGTGCGCTACATTTTGCTGGTGGGGTCCCAGTTAGTGTTGTAAACAATGAGTTTATGATGGCAGTAGCCCACTGCTACAACAAAGACACAAGATGTGTCCATCATGAGAAGGGCGAGGTCATAATCAACCTCACTGCCCACCACTTTGAAATAATGTTCAGCATTCCTCATCACCGGCACTTTGTGGCCATAAGCTAGGAATATTGTATCAAGGCTTGGGATGACAATGAGGATCAGTGTATGCAGCTGATGAATGAAGTATACCTAAAGAACAAAAAGGTGGTGACCAGGTGGCCATAAGTCATTCATCGCAGTGAATTTTTAGAGGAACTCAGTGATATAATCATGTTCCTGAGCAGAGTGTTTGGGCTTCCTGATGCCCACTATTTTCAAAAGTGGATGCTGCGATACCTAGAAATGATGAATAAAAATGTTCCAGATCAATGCTTTGCATGGAAAGAGATCATAAGCAGCACAATATCAGAGCAGCTCCAACAACTCACCGTAACGGGGAGGTTCTATATGAACTCCTACGTAGTCTATGCTGCAGCTTCAGAAAGATACTATCCAGCACTGATTTGGTGTGGGGTTTGGCCCCAAGTTAAAATATATGAATACTATCCGGAACTGAAGCTAGAAAATAGCATCCCCCAGTTCACAAAGATCAACGATGCCTTCTTCTATTTCATCATCTATCCTCTAAGGCTGAAGATGACTCACGGTCGTACAACCAAGAGCATCGTAGCAGCTACAGAGAAATGGGGGGCCCTGTTCACTCAATTCCCCACCTTTACTTATCTAAGGCTAGTTAACTTGTTGGGGGAACCAACTAAACTACCAAGATATGCCAGCCACAAGTTGATCCTATTGGAGCTATCGAGACAGATTATCACCTACCACGAGAAGTGTCTCAAGAGAAAGCAGGGTGGAACTCCATTTCTCCTCACAGTGGGCAGGCATACTTGTCTCTCTCACCACAAGGGGAAGGACATGTTTGCAGAACTGGAGCTGCTAAATCTAAATCATAACTTCCCAGCAAGGCCCAATTTCGACCAAAGAAATTGTCTCCCCAGGGCCAAGCTCGATCCGATCCACATCCCTCAAATCGAAGACATTTATATCGACATATATCATGAGCTCGAGCTCAGGAGGAAGGATCATTCCAACTAAGCCTTGGCCAAAATCATCCATTACAGTGTGGCCATCGTCCCAAAAGGCTATCAAACTACTGAGCAAGAAGTTGATCAAGTGTATCTTGATACAGGTGGAGATGACTGGCCGTTTGCTGCGATTGACAGGACCAAAGCACCCCAAACGATAGAAGAAAGGGTTAAAGAAACTCTACGAAGAACAGAGCATTGGTGCAGAATGAACAGTCTCATCTACCTCGGAGTTTATTTCACCACATCTCAATTAGGCAATGCACCTCCTCGGGAAAAACAGCAGCCAAAGGGGAAAGGGAAAGGTAAAGAGGGTGAGTCAGGCTCCACCCAAGAGGAAGCTCCTGAAAGTCCTCCTTCCACTTCACAAGAACGGGTTGTAATCCCAGAAAGCTTAGAAGAAGAAGCAGCGGAAGATGTTCCGATAGGCACAGCCACTCAGGATGTCGCCACTACTGTAACTATTGAGGTCTCTTCTGTCCCATCCCTTTCTCCTTCTCGAGTGACCCAAGCGACCATTCCTTTGGTCATGTCCTCTACCCAATCTTCTACTGTTCCCCCTTCTTCATCATCCATCTTATCTTCTCTCGCGGAGCTGTCCCCCTCAATTTCTTCCCTCATCTCTGAGATCCCTTCCCTTCCTATGTCATCCTCTCCTGCAGTATCTCTTCCTCCCGCGAGCACTTCCTCAACTTTTCTCTCAATGCCACCTCCAAGTGTCTCCACGTTTTTCCCTTCTACTACTGCAGCTGCCCCCTTCTCTATTTCTGGTCCTTCTCCCACAAGTTCAGCCTGGATCTCCCAGCACCTGAACCAACAGAAGAGGAAAGTTCCCATCGCCCCGATGGACTTCTCCGTCATCCCATCAAAAGGGATCAAGAAGCAAAAACCTATAACCTGCTTCTCTCAGAGTGCATCAGGGGAGAGATTGATGGAGATTGCATACCCCAATCCTTTGAAGGATAAGAAGGATCTGTCTCCGACAGATTACACAGTGACTCAAGTCACAATGGGGACATCTTCAAAAATCCTACAAGGAGAGGCCATATCTGCAGTTGACACCCTTTGCAAGAAACTCCGAGAACTAAAGGAAGAGAAAATGCTATTGAAGGAGAAAAATAAACATCTTCTCCACGCCTTGCAGAAGATGGGTAGTGCACCTCCAACAACTGCCACCGAAACTCCTGACCCTCTAAGCCAGGATAAAATTAATGAATATGCCAAGATCAGTGAGCATGGTATGGCAGTTTCCGCCTGGAGGAGCCAAATCCACAAGGAAAGCGAGGGAGTGATTGCAAAGTTCACCGGTTTATACAAGAATATCAATCGGAAAAATAGAGAACTCCAGGTGATAGCAAGACCCATCTCCAAAGAGCTGGGTCATGACAGGATGCAACACGAGACCTTTCAGAAAATGATCGACTGTTCAGTCAAAGATATGGTCAAGTTTGGCATTTTTGGACACCCAAGAACACTCAATAAAATCCTTTCTACTCTAGATTTTCGGGTGGATCAGCTGGAGTTTGTCCCGGAAATATCGACAAAGTAGAGGAAGAAGCCCTAGATGCAATGCATCAAATGGAGCAAATTGTTCTGAGAATGTCTCTAGGGTTGCTCACTTCTTATTTCACCTTAAGAAAGGTCAAAGAAACTATTCAGATCTTCAAGGAGATCATTTCAAAGGTGCTGGGACCAGAGGTCACATTCGACGTAGAATCCATCAACAACCTGCTGGCATGTCACGACTTCATTGGGTACCTGATAGAGGGAGATAATGATTATTCAAAACTCCCACAAAAGATCACAGATGAGCGGGAGACTTGCGAAGCTATCAGCGATCGACACAAGGATCCTTTCAAGGATCAATTTCAACCCATGATTAGCAAGTTCATGGAGTTCTGTGCCTAGTTCCACATCTCATCACTCGAGTAGCAAAAGCAGGATACCCCCTTCCAGCCGCGAGATGACGATGAATATTTTTTTTCTTCCCAACTTTCTATTTGTAAATATCTAAAGTATGCTGACACAAATGATGGCATCATCCATGTTGCACCATGGGATGATGTCATCCATCAAGTTGTCAAAAGTCAACATGACTTTGGGATATTTTGTAATTAGGTGATTGGTTTGTTTTTGCCTTCCTTTCTTCTCTTCTTCTATATATACTTGAATAGTTGTTGTATTCCGGGGGTGGATATCTTTTAGATGAAAAATAGAAGTGAGTAGAAAAGACTTTGTACTTTTTGTAACAGAAGAAGATATTAATGCAAATATTAAGACTTTGTTCTGAATATGTGTGTTATGGGCACCTAATCTTTCTTATGTCAGATCTATGTGTTTATCCTGTTGAATCTATCTCTACTTTTTTGTCATTTATTCATCAGTATTGATTTATTCGTTTATGCAAGTAGGTTTGGCTCTGTTTACTACCAATCCCAAAACATAAACCCTCTGACCTTTCTGCTTTGGAATTCATTTCTTTTCTCCCTTTGGACCTGATCTTTCTTCATCCTCTCTTTCATTCCTTTCTTTCCGCAGTCGGAAACACCCCTATTGGGATGAGATCCCAAACCCCCGAAGGCAGAATATTGTGAGACTTACACAGATTCCTGCTGTTAGAATAGCAATAAACCAGTTTCACTTTGCTGACTCAAAGAGGGGCTATGCCCTGCACACTGTTGGCTCGTCTATCCATAAATATACCCTGGTGACATATTTTCAAACCAACACGTAGTTAAATATAGGAAATTAGTTTAAGAGGTGTCATTTGTGCATAGATCTTGAGAGTCATTAATTAGATTTAAAGGTGTTTTTTTTTAACTTGAGGTTTGAGGTCTTCTCATCATTTTTCTCTGGGATTGGATGTCAAAAAATAAAATGGTAAATTAAATATGGCAATATTTTGACTAAGCTTTATTTGGTTCATGATTAAGTTGGACTATGATGAAGAAAAAGAGTTATTTCCATGGTAGGTTAAATTGACATGATTTTTTATTTAAGTGGTTTAAATAGCATGAAATTTAATTTTTTTAACTAATCATTAATTTATTTACTCAACCCAAAATGTATAGATGAAAGTTACAAAATAAAAAACATAGGAGAAATGATGAAAATCCATGGTTGGAGGAAGCAGAAACTGTCAAGTTTGTGGAGCTCGGTTATGCATATGAAATAGGAATTTTGTCAAATATTTCATGTGTTGTGTCTAAGACTTTCACATTTGACATACATGTCTATCAGGGAATTTGTATCTACGTTTGGAAAATTTTCTGTACCCTTTAATGCTTATGTGTTTCTCCACATCATGCTCTAAATATCCCTTTTGACAGAGGTTGGGTGGATATTGGAAAGGATGCATAAATCATATGGATATGTGCTTGTTTTATTTAGTTAAACTTTCCAAATATTTTTGAAAATAATCCATCTGGTGCGTAACCTATCCATACCCTACAATAAAGTTACCATTTTGACAATGTGACATAACGCTAGTAAAGATAATGGGATATAGATTTTTACTTAGCTAATCACATTTTTTTAAACAGGTTCCAAGGTCTCCAACAAACCCAATTTTTCAATATCCTAAAACCATTGAATTCCATGACCTTATCAACAATAAAATAAAAACAAACAAACATTTGTTTGCATATCCTTCAATCTTTATCAGCATTTTGGTTAAACCTTCCTTGGATTATGCTTCAACAATAAAAAAATCCTCTTCTTATTATGTTTGGATGGATGTAAATACATTGTCTCAAGTTTCCAAGGTGTTTTAAACAAACACAAATCTGGGCATATCTCACACTACAACATCAAATAGATGTCCTCACCCTTCATGCTTTGTTGGATGTCCTTGATCTATTCTAGAGCTTTTAATTTTGATCACAGGAAGGGGAGAATGATGGAAAAATCTTTAAGGACTATTCCTACTCCTTCCACGCCTTCCTTTATGGCCAAATTTCATGTTAATCTATTGTTCCTGAGATAAAACGTCCATGCCTCCATATTATGCATACCCATACACCAACGCACTAAAATTACTAAAAACTTTGGGACATTAACCATTATTATTTGATGGATTTAAATACTGTGCTCCAAATCTCCCATTGAAGAACAAGGAGTAAGGATTCTAGAGAAAAAATACGTGGATGAGCTAGAAAATTAGTTTATGTCTACATTTCTTACCATCTCCTTAATTTTTCTATGCCCATTGTAGCACATAAACCTACCACATGAATACCAAAAATAAAAGAAACCAGCCACCACTACTTTTCCCAAATTTTCCCACACAAGTGGAATTTTTTTATTTTTCTTTGATAACTTTATTATGTTATTTACTTATATTACACATTTTCCTTTACGTTAATAAGTATTTAACTTCTATATGTATTATATCCACATTTATAAAAAAGATATGTTTTTTATTTTATTTATTTATTTTTATTGTGTTAAAAAATGTCTTCCCTGATTCTCTCTTAAATTTTGTATTGCCTCGCCCCTGAACACCGGAAACCACATCGAAATGCAACTAAAATTTTGGGTAATTTTTTTTAAAAAGTGAACGATTAATACTAATGTTTGCTTCACTGTTTCCCGTTAAATAATTAATTTATATTAATTTAATTTACCCAAAATTATAAAATCACAAGCCCAATAACAACTTACTTATTATATTCTTTTAAGTTCCCTAGGGTCATATATAAAAGTCTACGCTCCTTTATAACTTTATTTTTTTCCCCCATTTTGAATTAATTTTCCCACACACCTATCTTTAATTTATTTCTCATTCCCATAAAATTTTCATGACTTAAACTGTGTAGGGTTTAATGTGAGCCCTAGGATAGATCTAATCTTCACCCTAAATTTGAATCGTACCCTAAAGTTTCCCTTCTACTACTGCAGTTGCCCCCTTCTCTATTTCTGGTCCTTCTCCCACAAGTCCAGCCTGGATCTCCCAGCACCTGAACCAACAGAAGAGGAAAGTTCCCATCACCCCAATGGACTTCTCTGTCATCCCATCAAAAGGGATCAAGAAGCAAAAACCTATAACCCGCTTCTCTCAGAGTGCATTAGGGGAGAGAGTGATGGAGATTGCATACCCCAATCCTTTGAAGGATAAGAAGGATCTGTCTCCGACAGATTATACAGTGACTCAAGTCACAATGGGGACATCTTCAAAAATCCTGCAAGGAGAGACCCTATCTGCAGTTGACGCCCTTTGCAAGAAACTCCAAGAAGCAAAGGAAGAGAAAAGGCTATTGAAGGAGCAAAATAAACATCTTCTCCATGCCTTGCAGAAGATGGGTAGTGCACCTCCCACAACTGCTGTCGAAACTCCTAACCATCTAAGCCAGGATAAAATTAATGAATATGCCAAGATCGGAAAGTAGGGTATGGTAGTTTCTGCCTGGAGGAGCCAAATCCTTAAGGAAAGCGAGGGAGTGATCGCAAAGTTCACCGGTTTGTACCAAAATATCAATCGGACAAACAAAGAACTCCAGGCGATAGCAGGACCCATCACCGAAGAGATAGATCATGCCAGGATGCAACACGAGACCTTTTAGAAAATGCTCAATCATTCAATTGAAGATCTAGTCAAGTTTGGCGTTTTTGGACACCCAAGAGCCCTCAATAAAATCCTTTCTACTCTGGATTATTTGGTGGATGAACTGGAGTTCGTCCTGGAAAAGATCGACAAAGTAAAGGAAGAAGCCCTGGATGCAATGCATCAAATGGAGCAGATTGTTCTGAGAATGTCTCCAGGGTTGCTCACTTCTTATTTCACCTTAAGAAAGGTCAAAGAAACTATTCAGATCTTCAAGGAGATCGTTTCACAGGGGCTGGGACCAGAGGTCATGTTCGACGCAGAATCCATCAACAACCTGCTGGCGTGTCGCGACTTCATTGGGTACCTGATAGAGGAAGAGAATGATTATTCAAAACTCCCAGAAAAGATCACAGATGAGCGGGAGACTTGCAAAGCTATCAACGATCGACACAAGGATCCTTCCGAGGATCAATTTTAACCCATGATTAGCAAGTTCATGGAGTACCATGCCTAGTTCCACATCTCATCGCCCAAGCAGCAAAAGAAGGATACCCCCCTCCAGCCACGGGATGACGATGAATAGTTTCTTTCTTCCCAACTTTCTTTTTGTAAATATCTAAAGTATGTTGACACAAATGATGGCATCATCCATGTTGCACCATGGGATGATGTCATCCATCAAGTTGTCAAAAGTCAACATGACTTTGGGATATTTTGTAGATATTTTGTAATTAGGTGGTTGGTTTGTTTTTGCCTTCCTTTCTTCTCTTCTTCTATATATACTTGAATAGTTGTTGTATTCCGGGGGTGGATATCTTTTAGATGAAAAATAGAAGTGAGAAGAAAAGGCTTTGTATTTATTGTAACAGAAGAAGATATTAATGCAAATATTAAGACTTTGTGCTGAATATGTGTGTTATGGGCATCTGATCTTTCTTATGTCAGATCTATGCATTTATCCTGTTAAATCTATCTCTACTTTTTTTTCATTTATTCATCACTATTGCTTTATTCGTTTATGCAAGTAGGTTTGGCTCTGTTTACTACCAATCCCAAAACATAAACCCTCTGACCTTTCTGCTTTGGAATTCATTTCTTTTCTCCCTTCGGCCCTGATCTTTCTTCATCCTCTCTTTCATTCCTTTCTTTCCGCAGTCAGAAATACCCCTACTGGGATGAGATCCCAAACCCCCGAAGGCATAATATTGGGAGACTTGCACAGATTCCTACTGGTAGAATAGCAATAAACCAGTTTCACTTTGCTGACTCAGAGAGGGGCTATGCCCTGCACACTATTGGCTCGTCTATCCATAAATCTGCCTAGGCAACAAATTTTCAAACCAACATGTAGTTAAATATAGGAAATGAGTTTAAGAGGTGTCCTTTGTGCATAGATTTTGAGAGTCATTAATTAGATTTAAAGGTGTTTTTTTCTAACTTGAGGGTTGACATCTTCTCATCGTTTTCGTCTAGGATTGGATGTCAAAAAATAAAATGGTCAATTAAATATGGCAATATTTTGACTAAGCTTTATTTGGTTCATGATTAAGTTGGACTATGATGAAGAAAAAGAGTTATTTCCATGGTAGGTTAAATTGACATGATTTTTTATTTAAGTGGTTTAAATAGCATGAAATTAAATGTTTTTAACTAATCATTAATTTATTTACTCAACCCAAAATGTATAGATGAAAGTTACAAAATAAAAAACATAGGAGCAATGATGAAAATCCATGGTTGGAGGAAGCGGAAACTGTCAAGTTTGTGGAGCTCGGTTATGCATCTGAAATAGGAATTTTGTCAAATATTTCATGTGTTATGTCTAATACTTTCACATTTGGCATACATGTCTATCAGGGAATTTGTATTTACATTTGGAAATTTTTTTGTACCCTTTAATGCTTATGTGTTTCTCCACATCATGCTCTAAATATCCCTTTTGACAGAGGTTGGGTGGATATTGGATAGGATGCATAAATCATATGGATATGTGCTTGTTTTATTTAGTTAAACTTTCCAAATATTTTTGAAAATAATCCATCTGGTGCGTAACCTATCCATACCCTACAATAAAGTTACCATTTTGACAATGTGACATAACGCTAGCAAAGATAATGGGATATAGGTTTTTCCTTAGCTAATCACATTTTTTTTTACAGGTTCCAAGGTCTCCAACAAACCCAATTTTTCAATATCCTAAAACCATTGAATTCCATGACCTTTTCAACAATAAAATAAAATAAAAACAAACATTTGTTTGCATATCCTAAAATCTTTACTAGCATTTTTGTTAAACCTTCCTTGGACTATGCTTGAACAATAAAAAAATCCTCTTCTCATTATGTTTGGATGGATGTAAATACATTGTCTCAAGTTTCCAAGGTGTTTTAAACAAACACAAATCTGGGCATATCTCACACTACAACATCAAATAGATGTCCTCACCCTTCATGCTTTGTTGGATGTCCTTGATCTATTCTAGAGCTTTTAATTTTGATCACAGGAAGGGGAGAATGATGGAAAAATCTTTGAGGACTATTCCTACTCCTTCCACGCCTTCCTTTATGGCCAAATTTCATGTTAATCTATTGTTCCTGAGATAAAATGTCCATGCCTCCATATTATGCATACCCATACACCAACGCACTAAAATTACTAAAACCTTTGGGACATTAACCATTATTATTTGATGGATTTAAAGACTGTGCTCCACATCTCCCATTGAAGAACAAGGAGTAAGGATTCTAGAGAAAAAATACGTGGATGAGCTAGATAATTAGTTTATGTCTACATTTCTTACCATCTCCTTAATTTTTATATGCCCATTGTAGCACATAAACCTACCACATGAATACCAAAATTAAAAGAAACCAACCACCACTACTTTTCCCAAATTTTCCCACACAAGTGGAATTTTTTTATTTTTAGTTGATAACTTTATTATGTTATTTACTTATATTACACATTTTCCTTTACGTTAATAAGTATTTAACTTCTATATGTATTATATCCACATTTATAAAAAGGATATGTTTTTTATTTTATTTATTTATTTTTATTGTGTTAAAAAATGTCTTCCTTGATTCTCTCTTAAATTTTGTATTGCCTCGCCCCGGGACACTAGAAACCACATCGAAATGCAACTAAAATTTGGGTTAATTTTTTTTAAAAAGTGAATGATTAATACTAATGTTTGCTTCACTGTTTCCTGTTAAATAATTAATTTATATTAATTTAATTTACCCAAAATTATAAAAGCGCTAGCCCAATAACAACTTAATTATTATATTCTTTTAAGTTCACTAGGGTCATAAATAAAAGTCTACGCTCCTTTATAACTTTATTTTTTTCCCCCATTTTGAATTAATTTTCCCACACACCTATCTTTAATTTATTTCTCATTCCCATAAAATGTTCTTGACTTAAACTGTGTAGGTTTTAATGTGAGCCCTAGGATAGATCTAATCTTCACCCTAAATTTGAATCGTACCCTAAAGTTTCCCTAAACATCTTTATGTTCTTTTCTTTTCGTTTTCATTCATCTTCTCATTTTGTTTTGTTTTATTAGTTGCATGTGCAAGTTGAAGAGTTATGGAGGCTTTCTTTCATGGAAGTTTTTTATGGAAGTCCAATTATTATACTGTGTATATATTTTAAATTAATTATTATTTTATTTTTAAAAAATATTTTCTTACCAGAAAATCTAGTTATTGGTTAAGTAGAATGCCGGAAAATTTTCTTTTATAGAAAAAGAAAAATCTTCCTAAGAACTCACATATTATATTATATAAATATAACCCACATTAAAAAATCAAAGTGCCTCAACAAAAAGAAAATGCAATTTAGCTGTTTATTGGGACCATGGGTTTGGTGGCCTTTGGGCGGCAGTCTGCAGAGGTTTTTGGTGTTGGAAGTGTGGACTGCATGGAGTGGAGGGAAGGGATAACGGGTTACGTGGAGGGAGGAATGCGTGGGAAGTGGGTAAAGAGGTGGGCGATGGAAATTTTGGTGGTGAGGTGATTTTTACTTTTGGTTTTAAACATAAGTTTATACCGTATTTTTTTTCATAATTTTTTTTTTGTTATTTTTAATTTTTTTTTATATAAAGTGTGTTATATGTTATATAAACTCTATTGTATATTATATAAAGTATATTTTATTATAATATATATTTAATTATTTTAATCTTTTATATATTATCTTAATATAAATAATGATAATATAAAATAAGTAATATATAACCGTGTTTAAAATAATATAGTTATGTTATAAACTATAACCATATTTAATATATTTTTGATCTATTTGTATTATTTCCAATGGAGAAATCATTCATTTATAGTTGAATAATATCAGATTTTATTTTGTTATTTTTGTGGATTATGGAACTTAGAGAGTGTCAATATTTATTTTTGTTAAAATGTTTTACGTATTTTTGAGATAAAAGAAATGTAGCAAGGCATTCTAAATGAGAGGAGAGGCTTGGAAATAAATTTAAAACTTAGTCAAAGAGCAGTTTTAATCACACTTGATTCACTAATAAAAAACCAATTTGTTAAGTTAACAAGGAAGAGGGTAAAGCTGATTTTATTCCCTTCACTAGTTTGCAACAATTCACAAGAAGAGATGCATTTCAAGAATACTAATTTATTTTCATTCAATAATGCTACAAAAATTGACAAGGAGGAGGTACCACTAACATATCTCATTTTCTTCTTAAAAATTTACCATACCAACAACGATATACAAATATCATTTTTGTATTATTATTATTTTTTTAAAAAACATGCAACAATCAATTTTTTTTTTTTTGCAAAGGAGAAACTCTAGCCTTAACATAAGATCTTAACAAAAGTAAATATCAACCACTTCCTTGAAATACATTACAACTTTATGTCTCTTACAACATTTATCATGCAAGTAAATTTTACAGTACCAAGGAGATTGAGCTCACAAATACAACATGTTTTTCCAACTATTTAAAATACGTAAGAAATAAACATGACAAATCTTTTTTCCAAGGTTTTAGGTAGATTTTTCAAAACAGATGACATAAGGTTTTAAATGATCCAACTCATAAAGAGGTAGATTTACATGCTAAATAACTTCCCATATAACCATATCCATGAGATTTCAATGAAAGTGGTGTCCACAAAAAAACAAGGAGACAATGAGAAGCCAAGATGACAAGAGACTCCAACTATATTCCACTTTAGCTCCAACTTAAAATTCTTTACAAGAACCAACTATAAGAGAACAAGGTTAGTTTTACCACCAAACCTATAGGCATCATTACATGCCTTTACAAAGGATGGAAGACATACTATCCGCCCCCAAGCCCATGGGAGAGAGAGCTATCTTCCACAAATGTGCACAAGATGTAGGGACACGTAACAAAAATATTTTTACATGGTCCATGCACTAATTAAAACCCAAAATTTTGAAAACAAGGAAAGGAGAAGAAAAGCATATTCACCCTTAAAAATGGGGAAGAGAGGATGAGATATCCAAGGTGTCAAAAGTGTGGTCTAACCATAGGATGCACACAACAAGATTCTTCGCAACCTCCTTATTGCTCAACCCATTCACCAAAATATTTATTCGGAGGATTTTCAAACCAATTGGATTTCCTCTCCAAAAATGGGGAAGGGGGTTCAAACCATATAAACCACCTTCCCCACCTCAAACCATTTGAGGGGAGTAAAAATAACCTACATAGGTTTCCCATCAAGCCATGAAGTTTGACAGAGAAAATCCCTTTCTCTTCCCCAATAACTCAAAAATTCATCAAGCCATTTGATGGATAGAGAAAATAAAATATAAAAACATACTCAAGCAACAAACACACATTTAAAATATGAGAAAGTCTAATATCTAGGATAACATAAATCATCAACTGAGCTCAAATAACCTACCTCTTGAAAGCTCTCTAACACTCTAAGCTTTTCAACTTCCTTATCCAAGAAAGATCTGTCTCCAAAAGTCTCCAAGCACCAAGCAAAAGCTCCAAAAACAAATTCCTCTTTCTCCCCCATGAGGGAGAATTTGAAGAGAATCTAAACAAATTTCCTCACCAATGAGGGGGTGATATGTGTCAACCATGTCTTCCGTCTATGTCAAATTTTCCCAAAATAAAAAAAAGCAAATATAAATTCAATTTAAACACTCTTCTCCCAAAATACCCAAAATGAAATTAAAATAAGTTTCTTCAACTTTTTACAAAACACACATACAAATCCATATTACATCGATGGTGACAAAAGATATGCAAGATGGAAAGGAAACTCCATATATGCCATGAAATTAAGCCCCCCTACCTGATAGGTAGGGTCCAAGGGCTTATTTTCATGCTAAGTGGACTCCCAAAACTAAAAGGGGTCACTTAAAATGTTATAAATAGCCCAAATTAGGGTTTGGAACATTTGGACATATGCATAGAGGATGTGAGGCCCACCCAAGAGTTCACATGTGACCCTAATCCTCTCTAATTAATACACAATCCCAAATAACAAACTTAATGAAACTGGGAACCATTAAGTCCCCGAACCAACTTTACTTAATGAAAAAGGACAACCTAAACATACATTAATTTTACATGATGTACTACATCATAAATTTGGGTCACTCATGGTGCCAAAAATAATGAAATCTAATACTAAGGCCTCATACAACTAACAAGGTTAGGGCTTAGCCCATTGGGCTGCTTGTGCATAATTTACGTAACCTCCCAAAAACCCACGTTCCCCTGTGACCCGTCACCTACACACACAATGCAAACATTAAACGTATATGTATGATACATTGTAAATCAATTACTCAATAAGAGATCAATTAAATATATGATATCATAATATCATCATGGAATCGTAAATGTGAAAACATGCACAATTACACACAATTTACCATGGGTTAGCCATGGAGATAAATATAAATGACATACATCCATATAATCTAGACATGTGACTAAACTAAGCATCCAACATATATAAATTAGGTCCAAACAACATTGCAATAAGTTAGTATCCACAACATCAAATGAAAATGTGTCAACATACTAATCAAGTCAAATTGGCGCTATGCACCCAAATCACCATACATGTTCAAGAAGGTCAAATATCTTAACATACTATCAAAAATATATCAAATCCTTGTCAAATCATGTTTATAAATAAATAAGTCAACAGATAACTAAGGCTATAAAGAATTAGGCACTACATCCCCTCTCCTAAAATTATACTTCCTCCTGGAAGTCACTAGAAGAGATAGGGATATCTAGACCATAATGGTGTAGCATCCTCCCGGGTAGCTGTTGTCTCATCATATCAATCCCACTGCACTCTAACCTGGTCCAAGTCTTGATCCCAGAGGGCCAACCTCTGGTGCTCCAGTATGCGTATGGGCTCCAATCTCCACTGTCCTCCGTCCTCTACCTGTAATTCCAACCAATCCAAGACATGAGAAGCATCAGGTACATATCTACGTAGTACAGAAACATGAAAAACATCGTGGGCCCGTGTAAGGCATGGTGGCAAAGCTAGGCAATAGGAAACTAGACCGATGACCTCTAAAACATCAAAAGGCCCCACAAAACGAGGTGATATCTTAGAACCCTTTCCATAATGGATCGGACTCTTATGCAGATGAACTCTCAAGAAGACTTTGTCACCCACTAATAAGTGATAATCAATCCTCTTGGTGTCTGCATACGCCTTTTGGCGTGCTCTGGCTTGCTCAAGACGTTGTCTAATCGGCACAACCTGTTGCTTTAAATCCTGAAGGTAGGCTAGTCCCAGAATAATCCTATCATCTAGTCTATTCCAACTCAAAGGTGTCCTACAAGGTCGTCACCATACAAGGCCTGGTAAGGAGCCATACCAATGGAACTATGATAGCTGTTGTTGTAGGCAAACTCAACTAGATGCAAGTAATCTTTCCATTTCTTTTGCTCATCCATCACATACATTCTCAACATGTCCTCTAACACCTGATTAACCCTCTTTGTCTGCCCATCTGTCTCTGTATGATAAGATGAACTGAAATTGATCTGAGTACCCAAAGCAGCCTGAAAAGAAGTCCAGAAAATTGAAGTGTAGATGGTATCCCCTGTCATTAATGATGGTCTTCGAAATCCCATACAACCTAACAATGTCCTCCATAAATACCTTGGCGATGGCCTGTACATTATAGGTGACCTTGGTTGGTGAAAAGTGCGCAACCTTGGTCAACTTATCCACGGTGACCATAATGGCGTCATGACGATAAGAAGACATAGGGAGTCCGACTATGAAATCCATGGAAATCACATCCCATTTCCACTCGGGAATATCATGGGGGGTGTAAAAGTCTTGCGGGATGAGAATGCTCTGCCTTGACCCTCTAGCACTCAAGGCAATGTACAACAAAATCTGCTATGTCCCGTCGAAGACTTGGCCAATAATATAACTCCTTCAGATCGGCATGCATTTTATTCACTCCTGGATGTGCCGCATATGGGGCTCCATGAGCCTCTGTGAGGATGAAGCTACGCAGATCACCTGACTTAGGCACGTAGATGCGCCTGTGGAACCGAAACAAACCATCTATCTCTAAAACACACCCAGAATATCTGCCCTCTAAAGAACCCTGAGACTCTAACATCTGTCTAGCTCCCTCATAAAATTTGTCCTCTGGAAGGTGCTCAAGGATCTTACCTCTCAAATTTGACTGAAGTGTCAAAGAAGTAAGCACATGTCTTCATCTACTAAGGGCATCTGCAACCACATTTTCCTTCCCTTTGATGTACTGAACCTCCATTTCATATTCACATAGGAACTCCATCCAACGCCGTTGACGAGCGTTGAGGTTCGGCTGTGAAAAAATATGTTGCAAAATCTGGTGATCTGTCCTCAAAATGAAAGGCCTACCCAAAAGGAAATGTCACCAACACACTAGAGCATGTACAACTGCTTGCAAGCTCCAAGTCATGAGTAGGATAATTAAACTCATATTCTCTTGAGCTTACGATGACTCAAAAGCAATAACCCGACGCTCCTGCATAAGAACTACTCCCAAACCCTCTAGTGATGCATCAGTGCAAAGCAACAAAATCCTCTATCGGGTCTGGAACTGCTAAGATGGGTGCATCATGGTTAACCTTTCCTTAAGCAACTGAAAGGCCTGCTCACACTTCTCTGACCAATCAAACTTCTTCCCTTTCCTTTGAAGAGAAGTGATAGGGTGAGCAATCCTGAAAAAGTCTTGTACGAACCTGCGGTAATACCCTGCCAAACCCATGAAACTCCTTACCTCAGTAACTGATGTGGGTGCTGGCCAGTCCATAGATAGCCTGTATCTTAGAGGGATCTACAGAGATACCCTCGCCTGATAATGATATGACCCAAGTACTGAATCTTTGTCTGAAAGAAGCTACATTTTTCGAAGTTCCCATATAACTTTTGCTCTCACAAAACCTGATAGTACCTGTCTCAAATGCTCCTTATGCTCCTCCTCGGAACGAGAATAAATCAAGATGTCATCAAGGAACACTAAGACAAAGCGATCCAGAAATGTCCTGAATACACCATTCATGAGGCTCATGAAGAGAGCTGGGGCATTGGTCAAACCAAATGGGACCACTGTGAACTCATAATGCCCATAACATGTGCGAAAATTTGTCTTATGAATGTCTGCATCTGAAATGCGCTAGCTGATGATACCTTGACTTGAGATCAATTTTGGAGAATACTCTCGCTCCATGCATCTGATCAAATAAGTCATCAATCCTAGGGAGCGGATAACGGTTCTTTATTGTGACCTTATTGAGCTGTCTGAAGTCAACACAAAGCTCTTAGAGAACCATCCCTTCTGTCTTCACAAATATTACTGGCGCTCCCCAAGGAGATACACTAGGGTGAAATGAGGCCCTTATCTAACAACTCCTCTAATTGTATCTTGAGCTCATGAAGCTCTGGGGTCGTCATCTGATAAGGTTCCCTAGAAACTGGTGCTGGATCCAGGGACTAAATCAATGGTGAAATCCACCTCTCTGCGGGGTGGTAAACCTGGAAGCTCACCTGGAAATACATCTGCATACTCCCTCAAAATTGCATGATCATCTAAGGGTGAATGCTTTAGAAAACTCTCAGATCGATCACTGATGGTGATGGCAAACAACTGACACCCCTTACGCATGCTCCTCTTGAGTTGTTTAGCCGATATCATGCGCAAGGAGATAGGCCTTTGCATCCCTGATATCACAACTACATTCCCAAGATCATCCTGACACTCAATGACCTTATTTCTACAATCCACCTTAGTCTCGATGAGTCTCAAGCCAATCCATACCCAAAACTACCTGATAGGAACCTAGAGGGATAAACTCGAAGGTCAAGTAGTAGTGGAGAAGGCTCCTAAATCAAGTACGCAACTCTCCACATACGAGTCCATGGCGAGTTTGGCCCCAGAGGCCAACTCAACCTGCCAACTATCTAGTTGCCTAGCCACCACTAGCCCACACTGGTCCACTATAGAAGGTGATATAAAAGAATCTGAAGCACCTGAATCAAAAAGTACTGAGACAGAAATACCCCTGATAGTAAAGCCAATTTGTTTGCAATTTTCTAAATCATACGATAGTGCCAAAATGATTATAAGCCTGATGATAGTGCCAAAATATTGTAAATACGACCAAAAAGGGAGCCTAAAATATCGCCCAAATGTTTATTTTTCAGATGGGTAGGAGCTCTCTACATTTCCAGGGTTGTGAAGTTCTTGCAAATTTTTTCTTCATACTCATTTTTCATAGTTTTCAAAATGGATGCACAATATGGAAGAACATGTTCATCCTACCCGATTCACAAGATGGGGTCGAACCTGATACTTTTGTTGCATGGACTACACATGTCATTCGAGCACTAGTTAGAATTTGAAGATAGTATGGTACCTAGTGAGTTACCCTGGATCTTATAACTACATTGACTAAAATGATTCCCTTAGTCACAACACACATCTCTGTATAGCAGAAAATCAAAAAGCCCTCTATTAATAATTGTGCCCTTATGGTGTATCTAGATGAGGTTCAACCCCATATTCGAGAGGCCAAAATAGAAAAATAAGATTGGGATAAATTGAAAACTATGTATCAGTCAAAGAATAGAAGCACGCTACTTCATCTCCAAAGTCAATTACTGAAATCTCAAAATGCAACCAATCTAAAAAATTAGAGTCTTGTTCCTATCTATGATGTATCTGCAACTTTACAGACAGGCACTTCTCAAGCATGTGGGAGAAGATATACAGTGATGAAGCCCTTGCTGCTGATATGTCTACATTGAGAGCTCCAAATAAACTTCATCATACCCTTCAGATTTTTGTGACCATCGTTGAATAGGTAAATGGTCACATACTTATTTTGAAAAATCCAGTTGAACTATGCTACAACATATTGAAGCTACTGTGACACAATCCTTGTACAAAAGTCGTGAAGGGCATCTATCTTGCTTTTACATCAAAAAGGGAAAAAACATGATAGTGAGCTCCTCAAACAGTCCTTTGAAGAAAATGACACAAGTCAACAAGGATCAAATGCCCAGTCAAATGGAGCTATCCTATCGTCATTGGTCCACCAAGGGACTGATGAGTTTAAAAGGAGGTGTATGGTATAATGAGCCATTCCAAAAAGGATCATCTAGTGCCAAGAGGAAAATGACAACCAACAATCAAAACAAGGCCAAGGAGCCATGAATAAGCAGAGACAAAATAAGGGGAATGTGGGAAGAAGAAACCGGTCTCAACGTAGGAAATGGTTCCAAGGGAACTAAAATATCAATATGAAGACTGACGAATGTCCTGATCATAGTGCATTGCAATCCAATAGCTGAATGAGGTCCATTCTATCTAAAAATGGTCAATCTCAAAGTATGTGTGAATGGCTATGAAGGTGTGAGGCAACCCTGCCACATGGATAATGGAAGGGCTACAATCTCACCTACCTAGGGTTATCGTGCTCTACGTTGCTCCGAGTGTGCATCACTGCATGAAAAACTCCTCGTTTCATGATTGGGTGACTTCCTCTCTCATCTCCTACGATGTTGGAAGGGGATTGGTTGCACATTCCCTATCTACTACTTGGAATAACCTCTACAATGTAAAATCTACAAATCGGGTTTCCGTCGGGTGTCCCTGAACTATGTAACAAGTCCGTAACTGATCGTCGTTTTTTTTAGTACAATTATGTAGTACCAGGTAATCTAAAGATTGATTATTGACTTATAAACGGTGGTCAAAAGATATGCCTCATAAGAGATAATCTCATGAATGCTATGAAAATATGTCGCAAGAGATTCAATATGTGGGTAGAATGTATTCTACTAAGATTTAGTTCAATGAGATGTATTAAGCCTTTTCTTGTTATCTAAGGACACGTTCCCTGCAACATAGTTATGACACAAAAGACTTAAATGCATGTAAAAATTTGGGTATCTTTTTTATACACTTTGAATCGATTAATAACATGGTGAGAGGTTTGCTTCACCTTTTCTCGTTAAAGGGTACATATAAGTGTCATTGATTTAATTTGTCCAAGGAAGGCAACATTGAACACCTTTCCCAATACAAGTTACTAATTTTGAGCTCCAAGAAAACTTGATCTAGGTTCATATCAATCTGTGTGGACACACCTTTATAACCTAGCCATTTTGGTTTTCAATACTTTTTATACTAGTTTGTTGCCACACATTTATATAGAAAAATGTGGATATATTGTCATTCTCACTAAATGTTCAAGCCTTTAAACTTTCAAAAAGATCAAAGCCCTTCTTAAAACTAAGTCTGGTCAAAAAAATAAAGATACTCCACTCAAATTGACCCTAGATTTGAATACTTACCAACAATGAGTAAAACTTTTGTTTGGAAATCCATGACATTCATCATTCAAATGTCACCTCCTTTCATACACCTGTTCAACATTTTATGGTTTTGTTGAAAGGTGAAGATTGTACTATCAATGGAAATAGTGTTCATGTATGATTGATGATACGGAAGTCCCATTACTATAATATGTACATATTGGTTAGAAGTAGTTAAAAAGATAGTTTAATCTACTTTACAATAGTTTCTTAACCAATACAATCTACTTGATGGGTAAATAGACATTCCAACAAATGTAGCATGATGTAGAAAATGGAAAATATACCATTAGAACTCTCTCTCACACACACTTAGCATTTTTTGACATGTAAAAAAGTATGCACAGTTCCTCAACGAAATAGAGAACTAAAATTGAGTATGTTTATTAGAAAAGTACGTCTTCTTAGGATGGCAGTGATGAGGCGGCTTGGTATAGACAAAGGTTTTTGGCTGTTAAAAGTGTCAAGGAAGGGTCTACACTAGTAGGGATGTTGAGTGGATTTGAGGGAAGAAATCATCAGATGCTCCTTCTATACACTCACTTGATTATGCATGATCAATCATGTTTTGAAAAAATAAGATGGTAATCACTCTGATGAGGACAATGATGATGGGGAAGATGGTGAAGATCGACCGTAGTCCATATGATAGTTTACTCATTGTATTATTTTTAAGTTTGTGTTACATAGAGTATGATATTTGAAATGTAAAATCTGGATTGTGTGTCCATTGATTACATCTACTATTGGATATGAGGAATCACAATATGGCTCAGAATGAGGTCAATTTGTCCATAAGTGAAATATAGTTGTTGATTCTAAATAAACCGTCCACAATTTATGTTACAACCTATACAGTCAAAACCTTAGAAAGATGTTTTGGAATGCATTTGTATAAATCACTAATGAAGAAATAATACATAGCAAGCTTGAATAATATCATATCTTACTAGGTTAAGTTTGTGGATTGGATGCCAGCTTAGATATTGTCAATATTTATTTGAAGTAAAAATGCATATGGTACCTATTGATAAGACAAAATAAATGTAGGCTAGGTAGTCCAAATGAGAGGATAGGCTTGGAAAAATTAGGGAAGGCATTAAAACTTAGTGAAAGAGAAGTTTTTCTCATACAACTTGATTCACTAACAAAAAATCAAAATTATTTTAAGCTCTAGCTACAGGAATTTGAGTTGGAAAATATGATAAAATGGATGTAAAACTACACTTTCTTAATGGGGACAATTGTACAAGTAGAGATGTGTTTCATGACTAAACCATACTTGTATTTTCATACAATGTGTGAACAGGATTGACAAGGATTATGTACCACTTGTGAAATCACTGTATGGTATTCTTAAACAAGTTACCATACGAACAAGGATATGTTAAATAGAAATTTTGTTTTATGAGCAATCTTGCACATCATTTATGCACCATGAGTCCATAGATCCTAATCTTTATCTGCAAAAATAAACTCCAGACCTTAGTAATTGATCTGTAGTAATATGTCAATGATCTCAGTCAATTCATTGGAATGCATTACAAGGATGATTAAGTCTTTTACAAAGAAATATCTATCCCAGATCATTTGACATTCCCAAGGATCTTAGGCTCACAAATACATTATGTATTTTGGAACTACTGAAGTTGTGGAAAAAATCGACATGACCTATCTTCTGTAACATAGGTTGAAATAGATTTCTCAAGACAATTCTGACAGATTTTGTTATATGATGGATAGTAAACCAATTCCCTACACCTTATAGAGGCAAAGAACTTCCCATTATCTCAGACAGATCCATCACCACAAGTAAATGCAGACTGGTCTCCATCGATAAAATAATAAGGAGACAATGAGAAGCCAAGATGGCTACTTGACTCTAGTTATCTAGGTCGAATATACAACTATGCATTCAACTTATCTTTCTTGGTCCAATACAAGAACCCAAGGTTTGTTTTACTACCCAACTTATAAGCATCAGTGGATATTGGGGGTACATCAGAGGAACCATGGATTACATGGTTTAGATTACCCAAAGCCCATGGGAGATAGATAACTTCTTTGACAGAAAATTTAGATTCATAATTATGCAGGGAGACATAAGATGACAATAAATCCACTTACAAGGTTTGTCCATGCATTTTTTGGATCTGAACATTTTACAATATCAAGGAAAGGAAGATAGAAGACTTATGTTTCAAGGTCCTCAGAAAGAATCAAGAGATATCGAGAAATCCAAGATGTTAAAAGTGTGAAGTCCATATGGCTCTGATGTATACTTGAATGATTCTTCACAACCTCCTTATTCCTCGAAATAAACATCCAACTGTCCTACATATTGATCAACAAATGAGTAGTAAAAAAAAATTCATAATCATGGGTTTCATGAGTGTATAAAGAACCATTGAGGTTTAAGTACATTTCAAGAATCGTGAAGGGTGTTCAGACCATATAACATCCAAATTAGTATTTCCCGACACATCAACAACGTGTACATGGGATTCAAAATAACCTACATGGCTTGCTCAAGACAAAATTTGAGGGCTTGAAAGGGATAATCCCTCTATCTCCCCGTAAACTCAAGAATCCATGAAGACCACTTTGAATTAAGGATGGAGGAATGTTAGGACATAAAAACATATCTTATTCAAAAAACATGTAGGTGAGTTAAAACACATATTTCAATTGTAAGAAAGGCTAAGATCTAGCTTTTTCATAAAACATCTTATGTTTTCTAGGTTACCTCCCGAAATCTGTCCAATCACTCTAAGATTTATGGGGATTATTCTTATCTTAGCAAGTTCTAGTTCCCAGATGTACTCTAAAACCAAGGGAAATCTACTATTTTTGCATAAGTCCTCTTTCTCCCCCTTATGGGATGAATTTGAAGAGAATCCAAAAATTTCCTCACCAATGGAGTGGAGAGACAGTTTTTCAAAGCCTAAAAACCTTTCTAGCTCTCTCCAAGTCATTGTAATGATTCCATTCTAAAAAGATTAATGAAGATTAATTCAGGCTCCAAACACTTGTTTGTCCCAATAACACCCAATTCATGAAAATAAACCTAAAGGTTGTACAAATCTTCACAGATAATATTTTACACTACCAATTGTTTGGGCTAACATGGATGGTGAAAAAAGAGAGGCAAAATGGAAGGGAAAATCCCTATTTGCCTTGAAATTAAGCCCCCTACCTAATAGGTAGGTCCAAGGGCTTATTTTCATGCTAAGTAAACTCCGAATACCAAAAGGGATTGCCTAAAATGCCATAAATAGCCCAATTTCGGGTTTGGCACATTTGGACACAAGAGTAGAAGATGTGGGGCCCACCCAGGGGTTCATATGTGACCCTAATACTCTCTAATTAATACACAATTACCCAAATACAAAAATTAATGAAATTGGGAACCATTAAGTCCCCAAACCAAGTTTGCTTGATGAAAAAACACAAACTAAATACAAATTAATTTTACATGACATACTACATTACAAATTAGGGTCACTCATGGTGCCCAAAATAATGAAATCTAATACTAAGGCCTCATAAAACTAACATGGTTAGGGCTTAACCCCATGGGAATCTTGTGCACATTTTGTGTAACCTCCCTGAAACCAACGTTCTCCTATGACCTATGACCTGCACACTCAATGCACACATTAAATGCACCTGTTAGATACATTCTAAATCAACTACTTGATAAGTGATTAATGAAATCTATGATATCATAACATCATCATGGAATCATAAATGTGAAAACATGCAAAATTAGACACAATTTACCATGAGTTAGCCATGGAGATAAATATAAATGACATACATGGACATATAATCCAGACATGCAACTAAACTAAGTATCCAACATATATCAACTAGGTCCAAACAACATTGTAATAAGTTATTATCCGTAACATTAAATGAAAAGGTGTAAACATACGAATCATGTCAAATTGGTGCTACGCGCTCAAATCACCAGACATGTCCAAGAAAGTCAAATATCATAACATACTGTCCAAAATATATCAAATCCCTATCAAATCATGTCTATGAATAAAAAAGTCAAAAGATAACTGAGGCTATAAAAATGTAGGAACCATAAATTTACTCATAATATTATGAACGAGTTATTTGTATTATTTTAAAAGGGTAGTTCAAATTATGCATCTATCCATTTATTACAGAGTCATTCAATGAATCACTCATAATGGTAGCAAACACAACTCATGGCAAGATGAGGTCACACCACCTCTGATCGCATAAAATGGAAATAATACCACATTCACTAGGCACAAGATTCAGAACAACCTCCAAAAATTGAATGCAATAATTTAACTAATATGATTATCATCTTGATTTTTTTATTCAACTTTGATCAAAGATGTGAACCATTACCATATGATGTGAACAATGAAACCCATTATAATGATTGCTACTTGGAGAAAATTTTACCATAGGGTGCACTACGATGATAGTCTATAACGTTTCTATTGACATTCGATGCAAAGGATCCACGATGATTGAAATGTTAAATTATCAAAAGGAATATCCAAAATGATCTTGTTACGATTTGACAAACTTAGATAAGGTTTGTTGAATGGGTACAACAGGAGGGGGAACTACACATCACACAGGTTTTTGTAAAATTAGATGTTGTAGATTGTATTTAACCATTGTATGTATGATTATGTTGTGGAGCTATTTTTTGTCCCTTTTTTATTTTATCACAACTAAGCTTCGATCCCTTCTATGAAACACTTTTACATTGATATAGTCACTTGTAGATAGTCTATTGTTAACATAGCTACTATGGTTCATTTGTGTGATTCCAATAACTATAACATTCTACAAACATTCTGGTGTATCACCATCTTTTTTAAGTTTCTTTTTTATTTCCTTCTTCCTTTTCCTTGTTGGTTTTAGTAGAGTAGAGAATTCTTAGAAAAAGATAATAGTTTAGGTGTTACAATATGGGAAGTAGGCCTCTCTGGAGACTCACATCAACATATACGTCACTTAGAACCTAAGAGTGTTTGCAATATTTCAACTGAAAGGATATTAATCACACCATTCTTCAAATGGTGCATTTCAAAGTGACAATAGTTAGACTACACTACCATAGCTAGATAGATGCCTCAAGATTTATATATCTTTGTGTATTTTAGATAGACGTATTTAAGATATCTATGTCACTATATGAAATAGGTTTTTAAATAAGGTAATAAGGAGGTTTTAAAGGCCCCTCAAACCTTGTACAACCCTTTAATATAAATAGCAATAAAAAGTCTCATACAACTAAGAAATAACAACATCAAACAAGATTGGTTTGCATGCCCCAAAGGAAAATGTTTTTTTTACCTAGAAACCCAAAGTCAAATGAAAATCAGGACTCATGTGGACATAAAATTCAAGCATATGAAAAACCTATCAGGATGCTCCTTGTGTCTTTGACATTTTCATGGGACGCTCTATTAGATTTGGATTTCCTATTTTTCACAAAATTCCACCCGTCCTCCTCTTCCTTTCCTTACACTCCATACATCATTCTTTATCAATTCTTTATACTTACCACCCTTCCAAAGGTCCAAAACTTTAGGTTATTAGGATATTCAACGTGTATAGAACCCTTTGTAGACACCTAGTATTTACTACCTTTCTTAGTTGAGGATGCCTCTAGAATATTTTCATTCCTTCTATTATACCCCAAGGAAGGATCCTCCATTTTTTCCATCCTCTCTTGTTGCTTTGAACCAAGTAGTATTTCATTGGATTGGAATATTTACAAGGAAACCAATGAGACCATTTATCATCATGTATCACCTTCATTCCATTCATTGGACTTATCATTCACATCTTCATCTAATGCCATATCATCTTTAGGTTATCTAAAACTCCAATCCTCTTCAAATTCATTGTCCTCATCGTTGGTCAAAGATTTTTTTCTTCCTTAGACTCTATTTCCCTAAAAAAATTGTCATGTTAATCATTCACATATGAGTTGTGGAAGATTTCTAATCCTTTTATTTTATTTTGATCTAAAAATGCAACCATGTCATGCAAAGTAGTCCCCACCCCCAAACTGAAACATCCACCCTTGGCCATGCTGATATAATATTTGGGGATCTTCATTTTTCCTTGTAAAATATTGGGATATATCATGCATACAATCTAGAGAAAGGTAAAAAGGGCCCTATCTTCTTACATTTCTTGTTCACCATAGACCGGATTGGCTATCTCACCATTCATAGCCTCTACCCAATATTTTTGACTCTTCTCACTTTGGCTTGACATTCTATGGCCTTGTAGCTAGTACCTCTGTATTCCCCAAAAAATATAGATGATGATTCATATTCATGGTTTTGAATCCAGTACTCGTGTTTTGAGAACAAGAATATGGTTGAAGGGAGTGGGGAGACTAACTCCACCTTAATGCACATCCTAGCACTAGTCATTATCCTCATTTTTTTGTAGTGGGATTTAAAATAAATAGCCATCCCAATTTCCTAATGACATCTCCTAATACCTTAAACACTAAGAACTCAATGTGAAACATAGGAAACTATACGATGGAAAAGTACCCGACCTCTCGAGGTCCTGTCGAGACAGCCAGTGAATGTGGAATATGTATGGATATAGAAAAACTAGTTGGGCAATCTTATATCCTCAACACACAATAGTAGAATCTATGAATCTAAGGCGTAGAAGGCCCTCCTAACATAAATTGGCGTAATGGATTGCTCGGATATAATACCTATTTGGAGGCTCCAATCAATGTCGATCTTGGCCGAGATCCTATTTATTGGCTGTTGGATACGTGGGAAGTGGCCTGTAGGTGCTTCGTGTATATTTCCAGGCAAGGTCATGAAAATGGGGATGGGAGGTGTAGTGGATCCTCTAGGGTTTTATGGATGATTCTCTGGTCTAGTCTAGAAATACTTAGCTTGTTGGAAGCTATGTTTAATAAGGAGAATTGTGTATTGATGTCTGGTGGGAGTGGTGAGGACCTAAATATTAGTGTTCATAAACCATCATCAATGTCTAATTGATCAATAGGTCCATTTTGTTGTGGGATCTATGGATCACAACCATAAGTTCGTGGTTGTGGCAGGCATCCTATGGTCATATGAAGAGTTAATCTCTCCTTCCGACTATCCAATAATCATATGCCTTTTTAGCCTCTATGTTTAGAACTAGGAGTTGTGTAATTTTCTCATAATACCGTACAAGTGTTCTAGAAACTTGAATGCATAACCTAGTGTCTATTTTGATGAAGAGGTCCCCTGCGTTGGGTTTTGGAACTAGAGGATTGCAACCAAATACTTGTTCTCTTTCTAGTCCTTGTAAAGTCATACGGATACCCTATCAAGGAAATCTATAGTTAGGATGATTTGACCAAAATGTGTATGCCTTGTCATCTTCAATATTTAACTCTCTTAGCTGTTCACTAATTGCTTTTAGGTTTACTGTTTCTCGAAAGACTTGGATCCTAAGGTATTGATCTATATCATCTAGTGTTATGGGGAGATTTGGTTCATGCACTATTGGTTCAAATATGTATTCTCTAGGCTCTCTAGGTCCTGTGATTTTCATGCAAAAATGATTCAACATTAACTAAAGCTAATAAACTAATTATGAAAGATGTATCTACACTATGCATGTATTCTTTTATTTTTCTATTTTCGATGAAGTATTTTAACGAAATTAAAAGAGCAGCTATTCTAATATATTTAGAAAATGGAAAATTACTCTTTTACAAATTAAAACAAAAAAAGTAGCTTGGTGTAGCTATTTACCTGTACAAGTGTGATTTTATCCTAAATATCTAAATAACCAACTAGTTTAATCGAAAAACTCTCAATCCTACCTCATAAGTGAGAAATGAATCATAGCTTCTTAGAAACTATCATTCTGCACAGCATCCCTGGCCATATTGAAAGTGAACTTTAACCAAAATGAAATAATTTACTACTCTATTTGATACATTATAACTAGAACTTTAATAGATCAAACCTGGAGTTTACAGAAAAATGGTAAATCAAGTTATGTGTGTCTTTGTCCCCTTAGTGTGATCTCCTCATTCCTTCGTGTTCTTGTGAATCGAGAAAAGCGTGTATATGATAGCATCAGTAGAAGAAGGTACTCAAACAATGACATCTTTGGATATAGACTGATTACAATGCAAGTAAGAGAGGGATAATGCAAGTGAATAGAGCTTGACTATACAATTCCTAGTGGGATTTATTGTGGGAATACAACACAAATACACTAAGAGTTATAGAAACTATCTTATGTGACTAGACAAAACCTACAACTCTGAATGGATTCCAATCTAAGAATGAAACTACCGTATTCTAAACTAGTTTGCAAGGAATAACAATGAAGCAAGATTGAAACAAGAAGATCAAATGACCTCTAAACAACAAAGGAAGACTAACAATGGATGCAAAACATGAAACTATTGGAATTATAAGCAAGAAACTCAAAAGACTAAATGATTAAACAGAGAAGGAGAGGGGCCTCTTATTTGTAAACAAGCTGGCTATTTATAGCAAATGCATTCACTAGAAGGTAACTTGGAATGGAACTCCTTTACCATTAAACAAAGTGAAAACACTATTCAAAGGGCAGCCAAAACATAAATGCAAAGAAAAGTAGCTGAAGAAAGTGGATAGAAAATGAAATTTTACATTTGACGCGATCGTTAGAACATTCTAGAAAATGCGGACATGACCGCCGCCCTGTGCACGGTAGCGGTTATAAGACTGCCACCCTAACCTAGGTGGCGGTCACGGGACCATCGCCCAGGCAGGGCTGCAGTCTCATCACTTAAGACAAAAATGCAAGGAAAAATGGGGGCAGAGGGTAGAACAAATCCCGCGGAGGCAAGATGAGGCACACGGGATGTAAATGTATACTTGGTGAGCTTTTTTAGATCCCAAACACCTTGCGAGGAGATCTATATCATCATTAGGTTATGTGTAACCTTTTTCCAATGGTGCAGTACCCTACAATTTTGGGTACGTATATATTGCCCCCTCAGAGAAGCATCTTAGCCATGAAGAGGCATAAAACAATGGATAAGAGTATGGCCGTCCCAAAATGGGGAGTTAACAGTTATACCTGACACGCCCGTGTGTCAGAAATTTTCCACACCGCTATTTGTAAAACAAAAAAAGGGGACTCAAGTGCATATAGATAAAATAAATTGAGAAATAAAACTAAATTGATATGAAATGAGGACTTACTATCTGTGTGGGGTTTAGAAATTACCTCCGTCGATGCTCTAACCATGTGAAAGACATTCAAAATCAATTTTAGAAAGCTATATATATATATATATATATATATATAATGAACTCATTTTGTTATGCATTTACACGTGTCAATTTGGTGGTTTTTGAGCTCTAGGACCCACGGTGACCATTTTTGATGAGAGTACAGTCAAAACGTCCATTGCGAGAACGTGATCATGCCTCTGAGAGAGGAACATCAGCCTACTAAGTCTCAAGTTAGTTCTTCTGAATTTATCATTTTTAAATCCAAAACATAGAAATGTTGAAATCTTTGTCATGGGGGGATCATTTTCGAAAGTGCTAGTTTTAAATGAGTCTCTAGGGGTGCCACCTATAGAGTAGGTCTTTATTTTGTTAAAAATGGTGTTTTCTTGCATTTTTAATGCGTGTTTAGGGCTTTCGAGCCGTTCGATGATTCGGGACAGGACCGCTGCCTTGCACATGAAGTTGTTATGGACCTTCCACTCTACACAGGGTGGTGGTTCATAACAAAATGTAAAAAAAGATGTTTTATTTAATTGTTTTTGCATTTTTAGCATTTTTACATGTTCTTGATAGTTTTTCTAATCGGATTTTCTTACTAACTCTTTTTTTTGTGTTTTTGGGTGGATGTAGAAGGAGGAGTATATTAGATGGAGTAGAGAGAGGGAGTGTGATTGGCTCCCAACAGTGTTAGAGGCACTAACACAGACAGAGCGAGACACTCTGCAGAGGGCTGGTATTTGGAGGATCGCACAGGTTCCTCATGTTGCACTTGTTAGTCACATATTATGTGACTTATTTTCATATTGGGATGCAGATTGAAACACTTTCCAATTACCAGGTGAGGGGTGAGTGGTCCATCACCCTGGAGGATGTCTACCGTGTACTGGGGGTTTTGATCCTTGGGAGGTGGTTGTCTCTCAAGATAGCAATGTCAAGATCTCAGTTGGTTCAGTGGGCCACTTATATGGGGGATGTTGTTGTTTCCATGGGGTCGAAGAAGGGGGTGAAGGTCTGCTCCATTGTTGAGTCAGATATTCCTGTGCTCCGCAAGGCTATCATGGGCATCCTTGCTTCGAGATTGATTGGGGAAAAGCGAGGGTACAGTCTCTTATATTTCTAGGCTCCCATTATTAAACAGATTAAGGGCCATGGCCGCATTTATGCTTGGGGAGCAGACATCCTTGAGACCACCTACCATGATTTGTATAGGGTGGTTAGAATACAGGGACAGTCATTGAGCCACCCTACTATTGTCATGAGTTGGGTGTATGAGCACATCATTCTGTATGGGAGAGGTGTACAGGTAGAGGATCCTGGAGCCATCAGGGCAGCGAGGTGGACAGGGATGACCATTCTTAGAGTGCCTCACAAGCTAATGGCTTCTTTGACTACTGTAGACATAGAGACTACTCCTTATCAGACCATGGCAGGGTTATGGGGAGAGGAGACCTCATATTGATCACTTTCCACACTACCAGTTAGTTGGTAGATAGGACATGGAAGTTGGAGATCCACCTGTTTGACAGAGTACCACAGCATTTTGGCCTCCCATATATTAACATATTTCCTCCACCGGGGCTAGTGTATAGGTCTGTTTGTGAGGCTCGGGGAGGTCCTAGAGGTCGGGGTTAAACTTTGGTCACTCCTGGTGTCCCCATTGCAGCTAGGAGGGTGGTTCGTGCTCAAGGGGTAGCCAGTGCTCCTCAAGCACCTTTACTTCAGATTTCTGCCGGTCCTGCTCATAGCAAAGATTACCCTATTGATGTAGAATCTGAGTATGAGGAGTTTACTATGGGGGAGATAGAGGAGGAGACAGAGGAGGTGGATACTGGAGCTAGCGGGACATGTGAGGAGGATGACAATGATTCTGAGTGGCATGACACTTAGTATATTTTGCGGGCTGAGAGGGTGGAGTAGAGTGTAGAGAAGGTGAATTTTATTTTGAAGGAGTTTCCTTCTCAGTATTTAGGGGGAGATGACAAGTCCATGGCAGGCCATCACATTACTCCAGATGGGAGAGGGATGACAGTCAACGACAGCGTTAGTGGCAGGCGCGGATCCTAGAGATCCCACCTGGAGGCTTGGAAATCTAAGTGAGTTACTACTCTTTTCTTGTCTTTGTTTTAGTTATAATTGTTTAGTTTTTATTTCCTTTTTTTGTTTCATCTATCTTTGGTTTTATTTTGGACAGCTTACCAACTTTTGTATTTCTCCTTTTTATTTGCAGCGACTCCTAAGGGATGGCGAGACTTGATTCCCCAGGTGTGCACTAAAACTCTATTGCTCCCTTCTGATGGTACTCGGGCCAAGCTCACTGAGGATGTTGGAGAGCCTTCAGCAATGGGCTGACATACAAATGCCTTTGCCCCTGTCTGGAAGGTAAAAAATATCATTACCTCCCTTCACACCGAGCTGGCTAGATATAGGACTACTAAGCGTTTGATGAGGAGGAGTCACTATCATAGTGAGACCACAACTATTGGCAATGATCGTGAGCCCTCCATCCATTCAAAGTGTTGTTGCAGCAGGAGTCCTAGGTGCGGCCATACACCATCTGAGGGATCTCACAGTGGTTGAGAGATCATAGTGTCTTTCTATAGCGACTTTTAGTCAGATACATGTACGATTATTTTGTATTTTCTGAGCTCATTGAGTGTTTTGACCATGCCTTGGTGCATGATGGCATTGTACATGAAACACCATTTATATATATATATATATATATATATATATATATATATATATATATCTTTTTGGATCTAGACTATCTAGTGTCTAGAACTTTGTAACTCGCTTCCCATGTGTATACTAGATGTTTTTAGAGTATTTGTTTTCATGCTTTTCAGAATGTATGCAATGGATGAAAAATGATAGAAAATACTAAATAGAATGTTTTATTTTATATGCTTTTGTAATGATGACATGTGATGAAGAACATGTTGTAGTTTTGAACTTTTGGCCTTTTTGGGAAATGTATGTGATTCCTTCTTATGTTGGCAAAACATGATGAATGTATAGTGATAAAGAGATGAACTTGCCCCATTCCCAACTCCATGCAACCGGTAAGATGTGAGGGCTCAACATCAAGATTTGGGAAGGGCACAAGTTGTATTAGTTTGACTGAATGGAAGGATGAGAGATAAACAAATCATTGATAGAAACTGAACTTAGACCTACACACTTACCTTAATCAAAACTACCACCAAGCTTAGAAGGCCACTTACTTTCCATTTTATCTAGACTTAGATCTATAAATGGAAACTTGGTTGACAAAATATGGTTTTGAGGATTTGATCTCTTTGGAATTTGGACATTTGTTTTCACTTAATATAATTTGATTTGTATTTCTAGAATACCAAGATTTGTTGATTTCTGTGAATGGACTACCCACACCCTATGTCATGCCACTAGTAAAAAGCATGGGTTTTCTACCAAAGGCAAGATATAAGCGAGTAAGGGCACTTTTTTCCTTTCCCAACCTCTCACCACTAGTAAGAGATGTGGGATTATCACTGAAGGTTGGTGGGGCAAAGAAGTGTGTAAAATAAAATATTCTATTTGCTTGGCATTTTTTATTCCATTTGATTTTGACACTTCTGATCTGTGACTTTGGGATATCCTTTCTTTCAAAGAGACATAAGAGGGATAGATGTGACACCAAGAAGCTTCTAGAATAGACCGTAGGTAAGGACAACTTTACCTAGTAGAAAGAAAGAGCAAAACCAAGTATGCAAGCCTTGGTATGGTTTTCGTCAATACTTGTGTGTCAAACTTGATGATAAGATTTGTGATTACTTGATGATGTTTGAAGAGATGTGATTTGATTGGTTTTTCCAATACTTTCAAAAAAATTTAATAGATTGCTTAAGAGTAAGTTCCTTGACTACAACTTTTACGAAATGAGTGGACAAAATGAAACATCAAGATGACTAATGCAATGCAGGTAGCTATAATGTACAAGTGGTGATTCTGATGTCTTATGCGTAAAACCATTTAAGATGCAAGGAATTGAAATTTTCATTGAATTCCTCACATTCTACTGTGCATAAGAGATACGCACCATTTCTGTAGTCTTTCATGACTTGGTATGGGCCCAACCACTTGGGTCGGAACTTCCTTCCTTCGCCAGTTTTCTTATCAATCCAGCTGTCTAGTCTTAGAACTAGATCTCCCTCATATATTTCTCACTCATAGAATTTTTTTTATACTGTCAGCACATTCATTAAACATAGGCTCTATGTCATTGTTTTTCATTTAGCCTGGCCTCGTCAAGGCTTTGTAGTTAATAGAGGCATGCCTCCCTGTAAGCTTCTTCATCCAAAATCACTTGTAATGACATGCAGAGACTAGGTATTTCAACCTCAAGTGGGAGAACTGCTTTTGCCCCGAATACCAATGAGAAATGGGTTGCTCCTCTTGGTGTTCTTATTGAGGTTCGATGGGCCCACAAGATCAAATATAGTTTTAGATGCCAATCTCGCTTGTTCTCCTTGACTGTTTTGAGGAGAATAGTCTTAAATGTTTTGTTTGTTGCTTCAGCTTGTCCATTGGCTTGAGGGTAGTAAAGAGAGGCCGTGTGATGGTTTATTTTGAATTTTTTGCATAACTCATGGACCTCATCATTTTTAAAGGATGTGAAATTATCTTAGATAATGACTTGTGGGACACCATACCTACAAATGATTTGGTTCAAAATGAACTTGGCAATTACCGAGCTTGGTACGGTGGTGAGAGGAATGGCCTTTACCCATTTGGTAAAATATTTTGTGGCTATATTTATAAAATTATGGCCATCGGTTGATGAGGGAGAGAATTTCCTTATCAAATCTAGACCGCACATGGAGAAGGACCACAGGGTTTCTATTGGTTGCAGGGATTGTGCTGGCATGTGAATCTCGTGAGATAATTCTTGACATTTGTGGCACTTACGTAAAAAATCTACTACGTCCTGTTCGAGAGTGGGCCAAAAATAACCCATCCGATGTTTTTTGCGAGCAGTGGCATGACCACCAAAATGACTTCCACATATCCCACTATGGGATTCATAGAGAATCTTATTGGATTCTTCTATGTCGACGCATCTTAGAAGCATGTCATCGAAGGCTTTACGATAGAGTACTTGTTCTAAAGCAACATATTTAGCAGTGATACTGCATAACCACCTTCTTTTTTGTGATGTGGCACTTTCTAGGTATGTGTGGTCCATGATAAAATTGATGATATCAGTGTACCAGGGATATGTGGAGATGGGGTGCCTAGTTTCGACAAAGTATATACACTCATCAGGAAATTAAAGATTTACCAGACCACCTCCATCTAATGGATTATCAGCTAACCAGTCCACAATGATTTCTCCCTTAACGGATTTTTGGTTTACAAATGTTAACTCAAATTCACCCATTAAGGTTATGAAACGTCCAACCTTTTTAGATAAAGACCCTTGCGTGAGGAATGTCCACAAATGATATGTCTTTATAATGACCCTTGTTTCTTGGTTTAACATGTAATGTCTTAAACGTTTGGTTGCAAAGATTATGGCAAGGCATTCTCTCTCTGC
This sequence comes from Taxus chinensis, assembly GCA_019776745.2. Lineage (NCBI taxonomy): Eukaryota > Viridiplantae > Streptophyta > Pinopsida > Cupressales > Taxaceae > Taxus > Taxus chinensis. The sequence continues at coordinate 177,404,666 of CM034152.1, read as the reverse complement.
CTGTGTATAACGTGTTCCATAATCAAGCAATGTTCAACTAATGAAATAGTTTGCATGTTCTTGTTTATCATTGTCTTCTTGAGCCAGCATGTAGGCTAGCGAGACATCAGTGGCCCGTGAGTATAGGATCAAAGGGTGGTTTGGTCTAGGAGGCATTAGCGTGAATGGAGAAAATAAGAAGCATTTAACTGCTTCGAAGGCCTCGTTGCATTCTTCAGTCCAACCAATGCTATAATATTTATTTAATAGATTGCTGATTGGATGAATGGCAAAACTTAAATCCAAGATGAACCTTTGGATTGCATCAAGTTTCCCAAGAAATGACCTGATTCTAGACTCATTTGATGGTGGAATCATTTCAAGAATAGCTTGGATTTTAGCTGGATCAACATGAATAGCTCATGAAGATATAATGTAGCCCAGAAATTTGCCTCTTGTCACACCAAACATGCACTTCTCTAGGTTTAAAGTGATGCCATATTCAATCAATCGTGAGAGGATGATACAGAGTACTTCTGGATGATCACAGTGCTTCTTGGCCTTGGCCAATAAGTCATCAACATAGGATTCCAAAATTTTATGGATAAGATCGTGGAATATGTATGTAATTTCCTACTGATATTTAGCGTCGGCATTCTTAAGACCGAATGGCATGACAACGTAACAATAAGTTCCCTAGGGATTCATAAACATAGTTTTGGCTTGATCCTATTTAGATATTTTAATTTGATTATACCCTGAGAACCCATCCATGAGGGACAACAGTTCAAATCCAGTTGTTGCATCAACAATAATGTCAATGGATGGTAATGGTAAGTCATCTTTGGGAAATCTTTGTTAATTTCCCGAAAGTCTATGCAAACGTGTATCTTCCCATTCTTTTTTAGAATAGGGATGATATTAGATACCCATTGTGAATATTCAATGGGTTTGATGAATCCTCCTTGGAGAAGTTTAATTACCTCCTCTTTTACCATGAGAGCCACTTTTGGCTTCATTGGTCTTTACTTTTGTTTAATTGGTTTTACATCTGGTTTAGTGACAAGGTTATGTACCATGATGTATGGTGCAATGCCCATCATTTCTTTATAGCTAAATGTGAAAGCCTTTTGATGTTATTTGAGGACTTGGGTGTGTATTTCTATCTCCTCTGGAGTTAACGAGGATCCCAACTTCAAAATTTTTGGTTCTTCCTCCATTCTGATGTTTATGACAATGGTTTCTTCTATTAAAGAAGTGTTACCTTCTTCAAATTCAGGTGGGGCTAGAGGTAGTTCCAAGCTCTCTCCATCTTCTACTTTGTAGATATCAAGATCCTTTTGTGAAGGAGAATCTACCATGGGATTTCTGAATTAGGAAGAAGAATGTGGTATTAGGGAAAGATACACTATTGGGTGAGCAAGGTGGAGCTCTGCATAGGTGTTTAGATATTTGAGAGTGACTCTATCACCGTTAAATTGATCCAAGATAGGAAAATCATTCTCATATTCTCCATGAGTGAGGAGTGGGTTTGTTGGTATTTTATGTATTAACGGTTTAGTACGAAGTGATACTATGAAATTTGTATCTTCCAACTCACTTTTTGGAGTAAAATGGGAAGCTGAGGTTTCTATTGAATCTGCGAGAAGGTTCTGTTCTCATGGGATTGCTTCAATTTATATTAAGTTGAATCCCTTGCTTAGATCTAATACCGTTGTTTTGTAGAGTTGTAAATGTTCAGCCCTAGTTTCATATACCTCAAAGACTTGGTTTGCAACTAGTTGGGAGTCTCCTAGCACTTGAATGTTATCTATACCCATTCTTTTGGCTAGGATGAGGCCAAGGAGGAGAGATTCGTACTCAGCCCCATTGTTTGTACATTCAAAGTTTAATTTAAAGGAGAAAGGTAGGATCTTTCCCTTAGGTGAAGTAAATATCACTCTTGCCCCAGCTCCAAAGTGACATCTAGCTCGATCGAAGTGGAGAGTCTAATATTTTCCTAGAAAACTGGATATTGGGATATTCTTCATTTTTTTTTTCTTCTACTTCAGTTACTTCTACCATACAAATTTCATCCGATGGAAGAGAAACAATTCCCAAGGTATATCCATACCCATATAATCAAATGGTAGGAGAATAGGTAAATCTTTCTCTAGCAACTCAACAATTTTTGCGGTAGTCCCTAATGACACTGTTTCTATGACGTTGGCCTCATTTTTTAGTGTCGGGATTCCCTCGACCATATTTTTAATTTCCAACTCTGTGGTGGGTATCAACTTCTCCTTTGGTTTTGAATTAACTAGTTTGCTAAGTTGATTTATTGGGAGCTCAAACTCAGAATGAATGCCTTATCTCTTCTTTAAATCAGTTAGGTGTATATCAAAGGGTTTTGGGTCACCTTTTGCCACAAATATTTTCCATGAGTGAAGAAATCTTATTTCTTCGAATAACATGGAAGGGATTACCTTCATCCGATGTATCCATGGTTGACCAAGGATCATATTAAAGTTGGTTTCCCAATCTATAATATAGAATTCGGTAAGGACCATCTTGGGCCCTAAGGTGACTAGTAAAACTATGGTTCCAATTAAGGTGGCCTTGAGGCTATCATAACCTCTTAGCGTATTTCATGTTGTGGAATAGTTTGTCTCTTCGTATCCTAAATTTTGAAGAAAAGTGAAGGGGACTATGTTAACTGCTACCACATCATCAATCATTGCGTGTTTAACATAATTATTGTAAACCCATACTTGTAAATGTAAATTTACGTCACCTATTCGTGTAATTTTCGCATTTGTTGGCATTTTTCTTATATCAAATATAAACTCAGTATCCCTATCTAGCTATCCTAAAGGGTAGACGTCAAAGTCTACATGGTTTACTTACGTTTTTGGAGGAGGAGTGATGTTAATTAGATGACCAAGGCCTAATGCTTCTAAGAGAGAGGCCCTATGGGCAAGAGAGTTTTTTAACAAATCCAAAAAGGAGATGTGAGACAAGGTTTTCGTTAAATCATTAATTAAATCATAGGCACCTATGGGTTTTACCAATGTTTATTGAATGTTGTCTAGTTCCAATGGATAACTTGGGGTTGGTTGAGAAGAATAATCCCATGTTTTTGTTATGGTTTCTATAGGTAGCTCAGTGTCTAACTCTACCAGGCTAACTATCTTGGTTTGTGGTCGAGTTCCTAATTGGGGTGCGACTGGTGGATTTAATGAAGTTGAAGCTTCATGATCATTGTTTCCTATTATAACACCCTTGTTTGTTCTGCTTGGATCTAGCCTGTTATTGTTAAAATGGTTTGGGAGCGGATCATTAAAGATCTTGAGGGGTGTATTTTGAGGGGAAGTTGCCCCTGTGTAAGTGTTTGGAGTGGGTACTACAGAATTTGCTAAGAACATATCTATAAAGAGTTGTTTTTGATCTTCTGGAAAATGCTACATGAATTTATTGTAGTCACGGAAAGTCCTAGTATTGTGGCCTTGAATTTTGTGGAAACCACAATACAAATTGGGATTATAATTTCAAGGCTATTGATTTGAAACTTACTGTGGCCAAAAATTCTGATAATGTTGCTAGTTGTTAGAGTTAAAATTTTGAGGTTGTTGCCTTTGGTTTTTACTCTAATATCTAGTTGGGTTTCGATTTGGACCTTGTGTTTGGATTTTTCGTCATCGTTGTTGTTGTTGTTGTGGTCGTGGTGGATGATTAAAATCCACCATGTTGATTGTTGGAGTAAAATTGTTATTTCGTTGATTGTTAACGGGTGGCAAAATGTTCACAACATTTTCTCTTTTAGTTTGGTTAGTTACTCCATCTGTTGTAACTCCACGGTTCTTGTTAAGGATATTAGGTCCTTGATTAGCATTCCCAGTATTAGGATAGGCCGTGGTGTTTTGATTGGGAGTGATTAATTTCCTATTTGTTCCATATGTCTTACGACCACTATTTATCGTTGCTTGGTTGATTCAGAGAGCACTCTCGAGTACTTCATAGTAAGTTCTTCGTGGGAACTTTTGGACTTCTTCCTTTATCTCTTTATTGAGAGAATGAAGGAATAAATCACATAGTTCCATCTAATCCATGTTTGGAGCACTTGTTAATGAGTAGAGAGCCGTACGCCATCTTTGGAAAAAATCAGTAGCGGATTCATTATGTTCTTGTTTAATATGCATGAATTCCCTGATTCCTGTTCTCAACAATTTGTTCATATCAAAAGCTTTGATGAACTCTGACATGAGTTGTTTAAATGAGTGTAACGAGGCTTCAGGTATTCTGTAATACCAATCAAGGGCAATACTCTCTAAGGTTTTAGGAAATATCTTAGCAACAACCCCATCCTGAGGGAGTAATTCCCATATGGTTATGACATAGGCCTTAATGTGTGCATTTTTATCTCCTTCCCCTTTGTATTTGGGTAAACTGGGAAGAGGTCTTGGAAGCATAACACTTCATATGGTGAATTCTAGGGGCTCTTTTAAATATTCTGAATAAGTCCCAACCACATAGGCCTCGACCATTGATGGTGCTTGCTGAGGGGGTGGAGATGGCATGGTTTGTTGATATGGCATAGCGTATACATTTGCAGGGAGATAAGTGAATCCCTATGGTTGAACGAAAATCCCCAGAGCAAATAACATGTCTCCTTGTGGTGATTTTGAATAAATGTTTAAGTAGGGAGGAGCATTGTTCTATTATGGGTTGTTTGGTGCCAAGCTAGAAGGTATCATATTTTCAACTGGAGTGGTGTTTGAAAATGCGGTCCTAATTGGTGTTTGTTGTGGGTAATTATACAGATGTTGAGGAGGCATCGCTAAAATGCCTATTCATGTAAGGAGGTCAACCTGATTGGGGTGATGCGGAGGGTTAGGGATTCATGCTTGCCCAAAATATGAATTTTGATTTGCTTGAGCAAGTTTCAATCCTCTAACCTTCTCAACTAAGGCTGAAATGGCCTCTATTGGTGAAGACACATTGTTTTTCCTTAATGGCGCTTGATGTATACCTTGAGGTTGTAAAGGGGTATGATACCCTGCTATGAATTGATCATTACCTTTCCAAGTTTCACCAAGAGCATTTCCCATAGGTGGAGGAATGGGGGTGTTTTCTTGGAGTAGGGTATCGGATTGTATTTGTAAACTCCCTATAGGTGGGTACATATTTTTGAACTGTTGTTCACTTCTAGCGTAGCATGCTAAGTACTCCTCATCTAAAAAAGGGAGTGGATCTAACTATCTACTGATCTGTGGGCTGAACAAAACCCGAGGAGATGAAGTGGATTCTCCGGTAAACGTCATATTGTTAGAGCCTGAGGGCTCTGGTTGTTGTGTTCATGCAAGCTGATCCAACTCCTCAATTTGGAACGAAGAACTAGAACTAGTTCTTTGAGGGGGAGTTTAAGATGACAAGTAATTACTTGAATAGTTATCAGCCCATGCAGAAAGTGAGGGTGATGGTTGTTTATTTGTTTGACCGTAATTTGGTTTGAGACCTGAGAGAGGTCTGTCATATGCGTCGTATCCCGACATATTTGGGGCGTATATGAATACCCAAAGAATAATGGGAGATACAAAGGTGGATGAAAGAAATGAAAATAAAAGGGAAACAATTGTTTCTTTCACGTCAGCTTCACCAATTTTGGTGCTAAAGCTAATGTGAAGGCTAATGAGGTACAGAAGATGAAACATTTTTTTGTTTCACGTTGGGTTCACCAATTTTGTATGATGGAAAAGTGACATGCGAGCATGGGAATCTACAAGTAACTCTTCCTCATACCCGACCTCCCAAGGTCATGTCGAGATGGCCTGTGAATGTGGAATATGTATGGATACAGACAAGCTAGTTAGGAAATCTTATATCCTCAACATGCAATAGTGGAATCTGTGAATATAAGGTGTAGAAGGCCCTTCTAACCTAAATTAGCATAATGGATTGCTCAGATATAATAGTTGTTCGGAGGCTCCAATCAATGTCGAGCTCAGTCGAGATCCTATTTATTGGTTGTTGGATACGTGGGAAGTGACCTGTAGGTGCTTCATGTATATTTCCAAACAAGGTCATGAAAATGGGGATGGGAGATGCAGTGGATCCTCTGGGGTTTTATGGATGATTCTCTAGTCTAGTCCAGAAATCCTTAACTTGATTAGCTGCTACGTTTCATAAGGAGAATTATGTAATGATGTCTGGTGGGAGTCGTGAAGACCTGAATATTAGTGTTTGTAAACCAACATAAATGTCTGATTGATCAATAGGTCTATTGGGTTGTGGGATCTGTGGATCACAATCGTAAGTTCATGGTTGTGACGGGGCTCCTATGGTCATATGAAGATTTAATCTCTCCTTCTGACTATCCAATAATCATATGCCTTTTCAGCCTCTATGTTTAGAGCTAGGAGTTGTGTAATTTTCTCAGAATACCTTATAGGTTTTTTGGCAACTTGAATGTGTAAGCTAGTGTCTATGTCGATGAGGAGGTCCCCTGCATTAGGTTATGGAACTAGAGGATCACAACCAAATACTTGTTTTCTTTCTAGTCCTTGTACAGTCATATGGATACCCTATCAAGGCAATATATAGTTAGGATGATTTGACCAAAATGTGTATGCCTTGTCGTCTTCAATATTAACTCTCTCATTTGTTCACTAATTGCTTGTAGGTTTACTGTTGCTCAAAAGACCTGGATTCTAAGGTCTTGATCTATATCAGCTAGTGTTGTGGGGAGATATGGTTGAGGCACTATCGGTTCAAATATGTATTCTCTCGGCTCTCTAGGTCTCGTGATTTTCATACAAAAATGATTCAACTTTAACTAAAACTAATAAACTAATAATGAAAGATGTATCTACATTATACATGTATTCTTTTATTTTTGTATTTTCAATGAAGTATTTTAACGAAATTAAAAGAGCAGCTATTCTAATATATTTAGAAAATGGACAATTAGTCTAGTAACAAAATTAAAACAGACAAAGTAACCTAGTGTAGCTATTTTCCTGTGCAGGTGTGAATTTATCCTAAATATCTAAATGACCAACTAGTTTAATCGAAAAACACTCAATCCTACCTTAGAAGTGAGAAATGAATCATAGGCTTCTCATAAACTATCATTCTGCACAGCTTCCCTGGCCATATTGAAAGCGAACTTTAACCAAAATGAGATAATTTACTACTCTATTTGATACGTTGTAACTATAACTTTGATAGCTCAAACATGGAGTTTACAGAATAGTGGCAAATCTAGTTCTGTGTGACTTTGTCCCCTCAGTGTGATTTCCTCATTCCTTCATGTTCTTGTGAATCCATAAAAGTGTGTATATGATAACATCAACAGCAGAAGGTACTCAAACAATGACAGCTTTGGATATAGACTGAATACAATGCAAGTAAGAGAGGGATAGTGCAAGTGAACAGAGCTTGACTATGGAATTCCTAGCTGGATTTATTGTGGGAATACAACACAAATACACTGAGAGTTCTAGAAAGTATCTTTTGTGACCAGACAAAACCTGCAACTCTAAATGGATTCCAATCTAAGAATGAAACAAAAGGAAGACTAACAATGGATGCAAAACATGAAACTATTGGAATTCTAAGAAAGAAACTCAAAATACTGAATGATTAAACAGAGAAGGAGAGGGGCCTCTTGTTTGAAAACAAGCTGGCTATTTATAGCAAATGCATTCACTAGAAGGTAACTTGGAATGGAATTCCTTTACCATTAAACAAAGTGAAAACACTATTCATAGGGCGGCTAAAACATAAATGCAAAGCAAAGTAGCTAAAGAAAGTGGATAGAAATTGAAATTTTACGTTTGACGCGATCGTCAGAACATTCTGGAAAACACGCACAGGACCATCGTCCTGTGCAGGGCGGCGGTTACAAGACTACCGCCTTGACCTGGACGTCGGTCATGGGACCGCCACTCAAGCAGGGTGGCGGTCTCGTCACTTAAGACCAAAATGCAAGGAAAAAGGGGGGCAGAGGGCAGAACAAAGCCCATGGATGCTGAATGATGCACATGGGATGCAAACGTATACTTGGCGAGCTTTTATGGATCCCGAACACCTTATGAGGAGACCTGTATCATCATTGGGGTATATGTAACCTCTTTCTGGCAGTGCAGTACCCTACAATTTTGGGTATGTACAAAAACATAACCCAAACAAGAAAATCCCTATGATCAGTGTCAAGATAGAACCTAATCCAGGTAGCCATTTATAAAGATTCAACAACATTCTATTAAAGAACCAAAGAACCCTAGATAACACATCGAGAGAGTATATGTTGAACATGAAAGTTAATAAGAGATTCCCATTAACCAAGGAAATAATCTGAAGCTAAGCCTTAGGCCTCCACCTTCTAATAACCTTCATACTAACTAGCTATACATTGGGGGTGAAAACGGCGGAGCCTAACCATCACGCAAGTTAGCGTGTATTGAACTCGCGACCTCCAAAAGTATGTGCATCATGCCCAACCACTGCGCTGCAATACATTTTTGTAACTATTTTGACAAAATATAAATATGATGTCAGCCGCGAACGTGCGTGACAGTTAGGGAGAACGGGTGAGAACTAACATTGGGGTGAAAACTAACCAAAGTTCAAGTCAGGGAACGAGATAGCCTCTCTTACACAGGATCCACAACAGAGTTAGACACCTCTCCAACATGGAAGGGAGATTAGTAATCAGTACTTCATATTATGTTGCAGGCCGTTAAACCCATTTGAGCCAGGATCTATCCCTCTCCAACATTCCCTGCTGTACACCATTGCCATACATGCACAGATCCATGGCCTGTCGGCCAAGGACCATCGACTCGCATATACATATATAGTTTAAAACCCTACCTGCCGCCCATCTCCAACTATAGCTCATATACTATCTCCACTCAAAAAATGGTTATAATTACAATAATTACAGGATTATTGTTATAGATTGTATCTGCGACAAGAAATTTACTATAATCAAATCTTTATCTATAAATTCAAATTCTATGCAGATTATGATATCTCTGAGTGAAGTCGTGTGTAATATTTGCGTAAGTGGTATTTCGCTCGCCCATATTTATATATGTTGGAATAAACATATAGATATAAATTGGGACGGAATGTTAAACAATATTTATTCCATTTCTATTCAAATTTTATTTATAACGGTTCCAGGTTTGTTTGGTTGGAGGTATATTTATGAATAATTTTGTGGATTGGTTCTATTCTTAAACCTCTTTATGATAGTTTAAGTGGTAGGATTCGAAATATTGAACTCAAAATATCTCATATAATAATTTCAAAAGTCTTTTATTCATTTTTATTAGGATTTATTATAATTTATTAATATTTTTACAAACAGAAATATATACATTTATATTATAACTAATTTGATATTTAATTAATATAGTTATCTATATATTTGTATATATATATATATATATATCTGTCTGTGTGTGTGTTTGTGTGTGTGTATGTATTTGTGTATGTATATATTTAATTAATGTATATATATGAAAAGTATAAACTGATATATATCATATTGATATAATTTAAAAATCTTTTGTTTTATATGATATTTAAGTATATTTTTAAAAAATTTAAGTTTATTAAATTTTACAATTATTTAAATTAAAATTAATAGGAAAGTTATTTGTTAAATATGTGTCACAATAAAACAATATTAACTTTTATTATAGAAATATTATATATTTATATTTTAAAATCATTATGGACATTTATAAAAGAATACAATCTAAAAATCTTTTCACTACTAAATTTATAAATATTAAATAGTTTTAAATTATGTATTTATGAAAATGACAACCATTTAAATTAGAATTTCTGTGAAAGATATATGATGTAACGTGTGACAATTAAAAAAAAAAAAGGAAATCTATTAAAATCTACAATGTTGAAGTAGAATTAGAACTTGAAATTTGTCCTATTACTCATAGTTGATAAGAATAGGTTTTGAGAGGCATTCTTATAATAGTAGCTATGGTTGTAATGGAGTGCATTGTTCACTTTTTTTCTTAACATCAAATTTGACATTCACGTGACTATCATGTGACAATTCAATAATAAATTTGAGATCTATTAGAATCAAAATTAAATAAGTTTGTTTCTTTTTTGTTGAAAAAATCAATCAAAAGATAGTAATATCTTGGTGATGTAGTAATGTTTGGGACTTTTTTCTTGAATATATATTTTTAGGCCCACATAATCACGTAGCTAAATGATTCCATTTGACACAAATGAATAGAAATTTGATAAAAAAATTTAATGAAGTTGTTAATTAAAGAGCCATATAAAAAACCCAACCTTAAAAACCTTGAAATTGATATTTATTTGTGTATTTCATATAGATATATTTATTATATTATATTCATTTTTACTCCTTTTATCCTTGCATAGTTAGATACGTGCCTTGCAATTGATATTTCTTGATATATATTATATTGATGTATTTAAGATATCTACACTAATTATTTTTATTCTATTGATAGATTGAGTAATATTAGTTGTTTAATAATACTTCAACAAGAATAACAATAATTCTATAATCTAATTAGTTTGTACCATATCTGATCAATTTGTTTGTATTCGAAGAAAGAAGATTTAACCTATACGTAAACAAGGGACACTCTATTACTTTAAACTTACCTAATTTTTGTAACTTAATTCATATATATACATACACACAGGTATATATATAATATAAATTATTCATAAAAAATTACATATTATATATTTAGGTTCTTTTCTTAAATAATGTAATAATAAATAATATTGTGTTCTTAAATGAAAAGTAACACATGCAAATTGCGTAATATGAAATGGTCCCATATATTTTGAATTACATTACATTAATACACACATACAACTTATTCATAAAGGACAAAGTGTTGTATGTTTAAACTCTTTTCTGAAATGATTTAATACTATATAATATTGTGTTCTTAGCTGAATAGTAACAGACAAATCACGTAATCTGAGATGGTCCCATATCTTTTGGACTGAAACAGAAATATTCAATACCAGAGAACATTAAAGGCTTATTTTCCTTTTTCTAATTAGTAGACACAGAATAAATATTTGTGATAATGGCGAGAATTATGCAACCAGCAAACAAGAAATTTAAATTTTAAAATGGCCATATTCCACACCGTGAAGAAAAGAAAAACCCGTGAGCGCCTAGGTCTTGTTTGTTAATTTAATAATAATGGACCGTGATTATGACAAGCATATCTTTATCCCATGCTTTTGCAGGCGGTGGTCGAGACGTGTGGGCCAAAACATGTTTGAATTTTGTTACCTGTCCTGTTTGTCGACACTAAAGCAAAAGTTAGCAAGTTAATGCCATTCATTATCAGCTACTGTAAGTAAAGTATCAACCACTTTTGCTACTATAAGTAGCCAATCCTACACGAACTCGCTCCGTGAGAGATTCCGTAGTTAATATTGTAGAATGCATAGCAGTCAATCATGAACACTGATAATCTGACTGGATATATTGCTTTGATTTTGTTGTGTTTGAGTAAAGTGAATGGGCAGCTCAGCTCGACATATTATAATAGTACGTGTCCCAACGTTTTGGCGACGGTGAAAGCTGCCGTGAATTCTGCAGTCGCCAGCGAAAAAAGGATGGGAGCATCGTTGCTCCGTCTTCACTTTCATGACTGCTTTGTTAACTTAAGAATTTTAGCTCTGTAATTGTACATCGTTTCATTTCTTGCGTTCTGAAATCGTGAAACCGTTTTGTAATGGTGATTTGGATTCGCAGGGGTGTGATGGGTCGATACTGTTGGACGACTCGTCGACCATAACGGGAGAGAAGACTGCGGCTCCTAACAACAATTCTGTAAGAGGGTTCGACGTGATCGACACTATCAAATCAAAAGTCGAAGCAATATGCAGTGGAATTGTTTCATGTGCGGACATTCTGGCCATTGCTGCTCGTGACTCTGTTGTTCAAGTAACTCAACTTCTAAGAATGCCTAGAAATTACTGTCATTTTTCTGTGTTACAATTATTCAGTGGAAAGGTTGCATGCAATTGGCCTTTATTTTTCAGATCGTATACGGCTGTGATCAAAATAAAATAAGAGAAGTAACACCGCAAAAGTATAGACCAAAGAATGGATGGAGTGACCATTATTTTTTTATGGAAAATTTGAGGCTACTGTTTCGTTTGTTCTTTGGGTTTTCATTATTTCTTAGGCTATCGATGTTAGATTATTCGCTCTACCTTTATATAAAATGGCAGAGGTTGTGGTAACCTATTTTGTGGTGGTGGTGGTGAGTGAACAATTACACACATCCTATGTTAGAGCTGCATAATCTTACACCTTTAAGTAAACTTTAATTTCTTATTTCTAATGACTTATGAAAAAAAACAATCTAAAGACTATTTAGAATTGGAATTTATAATATTTTATGATCATTAGTGTTTTGCTAGGTTGTTCCAATAATTATGTTATTATTGTTTTACTATTCTCCATTATTGCTCAACTTACTATTGTGTTATTACTATATTCTATTATTCATGTACTATTGAGTGTGAATGGGTTGTTTTCTTCTAACAAATAATTAAAACAAATTTACATTCAATGTTAAGGTTTAATATTTGAATCATATTTTATCATAGAAATTCGTATAGTATAGTCACTATGCTCAAAAACCAACCACTTAATTATGAATTAAAATCACAATTGTAGATTTTAAGTAAATAAAATAACTTAACATCGTATTAGTGATAGAATAAGAATCCAAATATTATTGTTTGACATTTTTTTTTAAAACAAAATTCACTAATCTACATTTTAGAGGGGTTATTTATTTAACTCTCAAGCACTCCTATCTATTCATAAAGATTCTTGAATCACATCTTAAACAGACCTAGATTTATTTGGTATGATTAACATATTGAATATTACACATTATGTAAACAATATTATTTGTTTTCAAGTCTAATTACACAAATTATTTATATGTGAATGAAATAAGTTAGAAATAAGACCTAAATACTTAAGTTTTAAGGTCATAAATTCATATCCCATCATATGAAAATGACAAAAAAAAAAACTCCAATGACATCAAAATTTCAACTTTCCATTCAAATTCTTCAAATACATATCAAATCACTTATACTTTCACGTTGAAATTACATCTACAATTCTAAAATCTTCATTCCACATCATTTATTACGAAGGTGTAGTTTAAGTACCCTTTAAAAGTATTGGTGAGGTCATTGGTTAAGTCGAAACTTGGGTCATATGTTCAAGTTACAAGTGATCAACAGAAAATATTCAATAATGCAATTCCAATAACACTAATTACTATTCCAAATATGCTTGAAAACCCCTAGGAAAATAACACATAACGCACGGTACAAGCAGCAATTCTCTCAACAATAAAATGGGGAATGGTACGGTCTGTCAAATTTGATGCCTGACAATCTGTTTTTTAATAATTATGTTCCCTTTTGTGCGCAATTGTTAGCTGGGAGGCCCAACATGGACAGTGCAGCTGGGAAGGAGGGACTCCAAAACTGCAAGTCTAAGCGCTGCAAACACCAACATACCTGCTCCGACATTGAACCTCAGCGGACTCATCTCAGCTTTTAGTGCTGTGGGTCTTTCTACCCGTGACATGATTGCCCTCTCAGGTAATTTTAGACATTGAAAATGAATATCCATATTCTAAGTTAAGCAATTATGTAGATTTAATGGAGTTCAGTGTGCAATGATTTATAGGTGGTCACACAATTGGTCAGGCGAGATGCACCACCTTCAGAACGCACATCTACAATGAAACCAATATCAACACTACTTTTGCCACTTCTCTCAAGGCTAATTGTCCAACCAGTGGCGGTGACAATAATCTCTCGCCCTTAGATCTCCAATCTCCAACTGTTTTTGACAATGCTTACTACAAAAATCTAAGAAGCCAGAAAGGACTTCTCCACTCTGACCAGGAGCTTTTCAACGGCGGATCGGCAGATTCTCAGGTTACAACCTATTCTACCACTCAAAGTACCTTCTTCACAAATTTTGCATCTGCCATGGTAAATATGGGAAACATCAGCCCTCTCACTGGTACTAGTGGAGAAGTCCGAACCAACTGCAGGAAGCCTAATTGAACGTATTCTCCGATTCATTCTTCCTTGTAATTATTAGATTGTCTATGTGGTGTGCAATGTTTGACAGTGTACGTCAGATATGAGAATTATATTAGAGAGCACTGTTCAGTGTCGTGAATTCGTCAAACTCCACCTATCAGTTATCGCTGAACGTAAGATTGGCATGGAAGTCGCTAATCAGAAGTGGAATATGACTAGACTCCCATCATTATCATCAACTAAAGAAACTTTGTTAAATTTGGATTATTTGCCGACAGGAAATAATATATTTCCCTTTATCTGTGAAAGAATATATTCAGTTTCCTTGATGTGACTGCGTGTGTAGTTTCTTGTAGTGTCCAACTCTAAACCAAACACAAAATAATTAAAAAATAAAAACTAGCGATCGCACCAATGCGGTGCAATGGACATGCTGATAGGAAATAACAGGAAGGAAATATTTTAGCAAAAGGGAGAAAAATATCTGGGAACAGATTTTGGTTGATGGTGTGCAATGTTTGAAGAATGTGAAAGAGAAGAGAATAAAAGAGAAGATGGAAAGCATTATTGTGGAGTATCACTAAAGGAGTTTCTTGTAGGTAAAGGAAAGAGACTCGGGGAAGTGGCTGTTTGTTTTATTATTTGTGGAGGAGAGGTGCATATGTGTTTGTGGTGGAGAATTGCAAGAGATATTGTAGGCACACATCTAAAATAATTCACTTGATCGATGGGCGTAAGAAATGCTAGACATTTTTTGAGCAAAATATGATCGAGAAATTTGGTAAACTGTGAAGTGAAAGCAAGTTCGTTTTTCACAATCATTGAAATGGCTTTCCATATTTTGAATGTGGAGAAGAATATGGTGAAAAGAGACTTGTGATGGATTCAAATCTTATGGGTGAAAGATTGTTGGTAAAGAGATAGACGACTAGAACCTTCACGAAATGGTCAGTCCATATGTACACATTTTGTATACATGTGTGCGGTACAACATTTGTAATTACATCATGATATAAAAAATGTCTGCAATTACTTAGTGAAGGATATTTTTGCAACAACATCTTGGTATAATCCACTTACAAGTATTCTTCGACGTGGGCTTGCATAATCCAATCCAAAGCTTGTCTTTGTACTTATTAGGAATATGATGGAAACATGTAGATTTGGGTTTCGTACCAGTGACTTACATTTTTTGTAGTGTTCAAAAGTGTCCATACCTATCTAAAACACCCATTTTAGTGTTACACGTACCAAGCACAAGTTTTGACATTTAAAAGTTTCCGAGCCCTTTTACACAACCACTTTTTTGCGAATATACTAAAATAATTGAATTTCATGAGATGACAATTTTCAAAGGCCTCTCTTCATATAGTTGACATGGCTGGTGTATGTGTTTGGTCAGGTTGGGTGCTATTTTGACAAAGTGGGAGGGTCATGGTTGTCGCTGGATAAGGGTCCAAGGCCTTTTCATCTGACCCATTTTTCACATATTTTACGAATGCTTGAAACCAACCAAGTCGGAAACTTGTTGATTTCGTTTTGTGAAACAAAATTATGCCTCATGAGGTTTCCCATGTATGTCTATGACTGCTCATAGGTGTAGGTTATTAGGATAAAGGTCACTTGAAAAGGTCATGGGGAAAAATGTGAAAAAATGTACCTAACAACCTATATTTTAAAATACATTTCTTATTTATCCTCATGTTTTGGCGAGCATGAATAGTTTATATACATGGCCATACGAGTATTAACAAATATAAAAATTGACCAAAATATACTTCCCATTATATTTTGATGGTTGTCCATGCCCTATTCTAAAACTCCCATTTGAAGGCCTTTTCAATGAAACCATTTTGTGCATATCATACATTCATTATAGTCCAAAAAACTACATCTCGTTGACACCTTTTCTTAAATAGTTAACATGCTTTGTGTAAGGTGTCAAATTTTATGTACATGCCATCCAAAATATATATTTCCATCATGGTTTGATGAATGTTGATGTCCATATCCGAAGCTTGCATTTTGACACATATGGAAGGATCTTGGAAAAAATTGTGATTACTTTTGAAAAATAGTTTCCAAAGAATTTTTAACTAACCCATTTTACGCAAATTTTGTGAGGACATTATTTTTGTCCAGCTCTTTATACACAATGGGCGGGCATGATTTATATAGTAAGTTGTAATGCTTTTTACTCCCACACACCCCATATTAATCCATGAGATATAATGGAAATGGGAAAAGAATTTTTTCTTTATTTATTTAAAAAACATTAATTAACCCAAAAAATTAAGAACTATATACTAAATTGACAAGTTTGAAAAAATCGAATTGAATTGGATTTAGTTTAGATCTGATTGAGCATGGTAACCATGCTTACAAAATCTAAGGCCATTCAAATTCCAGTTATATATGGGTATCATCTAGTTTAGGCTCCTGAATTAGAGATGGAAGTTATCCCCAAACTCCACAATGAAAGTGCCACAAATTTTTTGGTGATAGTGTTTATTAAGATGCATCAAAAACTCAAATTTATTTTTAGGTGTTGGAGGTCTCTGTTGAATAGCCCCCAATTTTATGACCAGAGAAAAAATAGAGGGACCTCAAAGCAGTGCATCATTGTGCTTCGTGACTTCTATTAAGAAAAGGAAGAATCATGGTAGGAGAAAAAAACTTCAACTATTTATGGGATAATGGTACGGGATCCAGTGCAGGGTGGATGAAACCGAATCCCTTCCTTCCCATAATTGGCTAACTAGGTTCCCCTCTTTAGCAAGTTCTTGTGGGTTAAGGGGAAAATGATGTTGATACGTAGATGGTAGTTGTAATATTATTATAATTAAGTTGAACATGGTGTATAATAGGATGGCCAACAAGGAGCATATGAAAAGGAGTGTAAATATCCTAAGCTAAATAAATAGATGAGATGCTTCTAAGTCAAGCCACGCCCCCTACCAGGCCTAAAAATTAATAGACTATGGACTAATTTTTGTGATTTTAACCATATATTACAAGTGAAATATTGACAATTTTTGCACTTGTTAAAAAATGGGCAACTCAAAACTTTGTTTACGATGGAAGGAATTGATGAAATGGACCTAACTAAGCAGATGCAGTATAGTTCTATTGTGTTTTTAGTTGAAGCAATTGATTAACTACATGTAATCTGCAACCTATGCGTGTTGTTACTAAATGTAACACCTCACATAGATTGCCATTCCATGTTTGTCTTTAGCAATGAAACACAAAATCCCCAAAGAAATAATGTATTGCCTTGATGAAGGATGAATCATAGATAAGGTGAAATGTTAAATTCAGGAACAAAAAACAAAGTTGCAATTACATGAATGAGAGTTCATTATTAAAGTTACAGGTACCTCATAAATCATTTCTTCTACATGTTTAAATACATTTAATTATGCGATTGAGTTCTTTATTTCACTATACAATCGATATCCATCATAAAAGATGAATGCAAAAGGAATTATACAACTCAATTACAAAAATTAATGTCATTTATTCATGAAGAAATTCAATATTTCCCACACCATCAGTGGGATGTAACTCATAACTACTAAAAAAATAAGTACATGTGCATAAAGTTAAAAGTAAAAGACTATAGAAGAAACCCATCATTTCCTTGGGTTTTTCTTCTAATCTGCATATCTTTAGTTCAAGCTCTATCTTTCATCCAACTCTCTCGGTAGCCATAGTGTACCTGAAAAATGAAAGAAAAATGACAACAATATTGAGCTCGGGGTTTGATTTGTACTCATGTACTCTCTAACTACATGCAAATGGATTTCTAAATATTAGAATCATAACGCACGTCATAGATAAGTACAAAATTAATAAATCAGTATTCTACAATATCACATATGATTCCTAGAATCATTACAAAAGAAGAAAGAGAAAATAGAAACCATGGAACATAAGAGAGGCCAAGAAGCCGAATTATTTCCTAACTATTTTCTTAAGTGTGCAGGTATATGTAGCAGATGAAGAAAGATTTTTTTTTTTGCATAAATGATTACTGTACTAAAAGAAATCATTAAGGATTTTAATTGCTCAAGAATACAAGTACAAAGCTCTTTCAAAGCACTTATGGCTTAAGGAATCTAGATAGTAAAAGATTATGAGATTCCAAAGAAAATGAAAATGCAAATAGAGAACAAATTTTTCATCAAAACCCAGAAAATAAGCAAGGGCATCTTCCATTTTTCATTCAAAAACATCTACAATAACCCATGAAGAGAATAGTTACAAGAGATACCACAAAATGAGAAACCTTTAAGGATTTAGATGAAGGAAAAGAATAAGTTTAAGAGCATAGTGAAAACAAATGAGATTCAACAAGTCACCTGATAAATTCAAAATTCCAAATAGAATGCAATTACTTCATTTGAGAATATAATCTTTTCATCAAATCAGAGATAAAAAAAGGGATCAAATATGTGCAAAAAGTAATACTTCATATCTACATTCTCTGAGAGAAAATTGCAAAGATAAAATAAGAAGGGAATATGCATCAAGAGACCAAATTTCCAAGCATTAAGGAACAGAATATACAAGTTTGGAAAGGTCATTTTTCAGAGCTTGCGATGGTCTTCTAAAGTGTTGAAATCCAAACAAACAGTTTTCAGAAAATTCATCAAGAACAAGCTACTGACAACTAAATCTATAAGTCTTCCATGATATATTAACAAATGCAAATGAAGACTTTGTGCCTCAACTCAATTTGAGATCCAAAGCAAGCTACAAAGTGGTCATTTAAGGTGTGGACTAAATATAGCACTACAAAAAGTAGATGAGTTGATCTTTGCAAAAACGTAAATATGAGACATATTATGGTCATGAAATATATGTACTTCAAACTTCAACTCAAAGTGAATAAGATTTATCTATTCAATAAACAAAATCTCAAGTGATCAAGAATAGATGAAGTTTACAGTTCATGATATCATTAATGAAAATTATAATTTTCATCATAATGAAAACAATGCAAGTTCCAGTTAGATGAAACATATCAATAAATAGTCTACTTGCAACTTATGGTTTCCAAAAGAAAGAGTACAAGAAGCCAATCCTCAAAACAACAGACTATATGCTTCAATTAAATGCAATATTTTAAACATGCTTTAGTTCAAAGAAATAACTTAGCCATACAAAATTTTGCCATGAAAGAATATCAGAGATACATTCTAGGCAAGGAAGGTGACATAATTATTCATGCAGAATCTCAAGTAGCTTGCACCCAAATGAACCAGATTCAAAACTTATAAGTATGAATCCAAGAGAAGAAAGTTAAGTTTCAGGTACACACTTTTGTAAAGTAGTGAAGACAAAGAAAATACTATAGAAATGCTACACTACCAATGGGGTACAACTAGGACAAACAAAATAGAGTAACTTTCTAAATATGAATCATTAGTGTATCTATGAAAGGAAAACATGACACATGTTCTTAAAAATACAAAATGAACACTAAGCTCGAAAACACTCAACTGCGTTAACCTAGAAAAGGAAAAAAAGTTTCAAGTTTTGAAGAAATAGCCCAAAAAAGCACATACCTAGATAGAACCCTAAGAACGTCATTTAAGGCATATGTGGATCGATTCACATACAAATGAAACTAATCAAATCCAAGTATAAATCTAGAAATAAAGAAACATCAATTCCTCCCAAGATATCAGATACTTTAAACTGAAGTAGTAAATAAGAGAAAGTAGATTTTCATGGTTTTATTGTAACAGTTACAAGTGATATATCGGTTTGGAAAGGAACACTCTATTTTCTCCTCAATTATGACTAGAAACTGCAATACGTCTATATTACGGTGAGATATTAAAGGATGCAAATTAAAAATTTCACATAGTATTAAAACCTCATAAAAGCGTACACATTCTCGTAGCCTTATCAGCAAGAAAAACCCTGAGTTTGTGTTCAAACCATCAACAAGGGATTGATTTCATAAGTAGTAGAGGAAGATACACTCTCAGCAAACACCATCCAAAAAAACTTTGGCCAGAAAATGAAAAGCACAACGTGGTCAAAATGATGATCACTAGATTTGAAGTCAGGCTTCCTACAAAGAAAGACAGAGCCACGAAATAATTCAGATGAGAACCAGAGTTTGAGGGAAATCGTATTTTAAAAGTTAAAGTGAGACATGAGCTCAAATAAACAAGTCCTTCAACATAAATGAAAATTAGTTTTGATAGAGAAAATGAAACAAAAAAGTACAGTTAGAATCTAGGTCATGAAAAGATTAACAGTTACCAATCAACCAAGAATCCCAGATTTGGGTGTTTAAATAGTTAGAGAGATTCAAAATGGAAAATCCCCTAAAGGTAGTGTAGATACGAGAAAATATAAATGTCTAGAGTCCTCTCATGGAGTGCACGAAGGAAAGTAAAGCCCAAATGTAATTTTCCATGGCTGCCAACATAGACCCATAATGGCTTCTCAGAAAAATGAAAAAGATCACAGGAAGGGGAGATTTAGAAAAATAAATCGAACCCATTAGTGGGTATTTTGAGAGTTCAGTTTTATTGTATAAAATACATAAGTGTTAAGATGGGAGGTAAGACTTACCGATAAAGCTCAAATTTGTTGAAACCTTCAAAAGATGAGGTTTAGAGTGATCACCTAGAATGATTTTTCGAGCTCAGGAGTCAATCACGAAACCCACAAACATTTTCAAAAGATCCAATATCAGATCCAAGGAAATTATGAAAATGGAAGTATACGGGTCCAAAAAATAGAATAGGTCACTTTTTACCATTCATGGCAGGTCATTATCTGATAGAGCTCAAATAGGAGCAAAAACGACAATAAGAACAGAGTGTCGTGGATACAGTGAGCCATGACGAGCTAAAAGAATGTAAATGTTGAGGATATATGACATTCAAAACATCGAAATCAAAGCTCGTATTGATGACCACAACCATAAATTATCAAATCCATATCTCCTTTCTTACATAGGCAAGAGAAATGACTAAAACCTTTAGAAATTGCAACGTTACACATAAACATGATGGCCAAGGATGAATGATTAGTAAAACAAGAACATATAGAGACACCTCGAAGCTATCAAAATGGTGACTCTTAAAATTTTAAAAGCTCGAACCAGAACGGTAATGATAAAACATGTAATTATTTGTAGGTCTAGAGAGCTTCCAAGTGCTCAACAATGGTGGAAGAGAAAAAATGGTTAGGGATTTACCACTGGAAATGAGCAAGTGAAATGAGAAAATGATTAGCTCGACGATCTTTTCAATCAGACCTAACTCATCTTGAGTTAACATTAATGACCTAGATCAAATCATGCGGGATCAAATGACGTACATCGAAGACCTAATCTAGCTACTCCATCAAAGTAGGGTTTAACATCAAAAATCAAGATTAGATCGTGAAAGAGTGAATGGTATGCGTTATAGGCCATAAACTGACTACCTCGATAAAGATCGATGGTTCAAATTTCATGAAAGTACTATGATCAACAATGTTGAACAAATAACAAATTCAATGTAGTCTAACCAGTCTCATCTTCTAGGTTCATGTCACGTTATAAGATAAATGATTGAGAATCAAACTGAACGAAGATCAACGATCACAATCAAAGTCCTTATTTCTTATGTCATTCAGGGTTAAACCCGAGTTAATTCGACTACCACTGACATTCTCAAGAGTTAGTCATCATAAAAATCAGCCAACCCTATCATTTTCTTTTCATGTGCATTGACCTATCAAAGGTGTAAGATATACTTTAAAATACCGACAACATACTTATCAAAAAGGTAAAGTTTATCTTATGTTATGCACGATTATTCAAAAACTGAAAACTATAGTATTTGCAATGTCCCATCAAATGATTAATCAGAAGGATCCAAACCATGTGCTATCAACCAAGTAAAAGGTGGTCAACATATATGCATCAATGGTTATCAAAAGGTAAGGTTTACCTTATTATGTTATGTAAGGAGTCTAATGTAAGAGACCAAGCAAATAAGACAAGGATCAAGTCAACTGAAGGTGGCCAAATAATTACCTTAAACCCCTCGAAGATACGTTAAAATTGTCAAGAATATCATGCTCATGAATAAATTATTTAAAAGAAAGGTACATTTTGCATGTGAATAGAAAGGTGACAAGAAATTATCATGTAGATAAAGAAGAGGACCAACCATTGACAAGTGTTTGATCAGTGCACTAGAAGACATGACGATTATCTTATCATGCATATTAAGATAAAAGTTGAGCATATGCACAAATGTTAACATCAAATCCTGTAGGTGGTCCCCACACATTGGGTGAATTTTTGTGAAGTTTTAAACACAAAATAATTATTTTAGTCGCACAAGGAGATTAATTTTTGTATGTGCATCCAACAGGGCAGAATTAAAGAATGCCTAAAATTGTCATTGTAAGTTTCACATCAAACAAATTACATGCACATTGGAGAAGACTTACATTACAAGCAAGGGCTATTATTAGCCAACTTATTCATCCAATTTTATTAAAAAATAGATCATTCAACTACACTTGGATTGAAATTTATTTTTGTAACTAAGGCTATTAATGCCTCATTATAATCAACATGTATATTTTTTTTCCCTTTATTTGTTCATGATGAAGGGGTAAAATTAGCATGCATATGCAAGTGCAAATTTTAACCTATTTTTCGGATGGGTTGAGTGAATAATCTTGATATATATTGTGTGTAATTGCAAGGCACAAGAAGGAATTTTTGACATAGGAGTGTTGAAGTAATTTTCTGTCATGTCTTTCCCTTGAATGAGAACTGATTTGTGCCTTTCCAATTATTTGCAGTGGTGTGTATCTCTTTATTAATTCTTGTGAATGTGAATTCCCTAATTAATAATCTTACCTTGCAAATATGGTAATTTCTGTAGAATATTAGTGTGTATGTTTATCTTATTGTGTTCTTGTGATTTATTCCCTCAATACATAAAGTGTTTTGCCTTAGTATTATGCTCAAAACCATTGTTTTGTGCATCCAAAATTCATTCTATATTTTATTGCGCATATACTCAATGAAATCCCTCAATATGTTTGGTGTATCACTCCTTTCAATTTCAGTTATAGTCATGTTTTTACCCTCAAAACCCCAGAAAAATTGTAATGCCCACAAAACAACGCACCAAAACCACATTAATCCTCATAATTATTTAGGAAAATTTACATGATTTTTTTTTATAAATATTGCAATGTTAATAACATTAGATTTCACTTATTTAATTTCCTTTACTAACCCAGAAAAAAACTACATCTCATTACTTAGAAAACTACGATAATGATTAATATGTATAAATATTTTAATTTCATTAATCAAGGTTTAAGCTACATTAATTTTACTTACAAAGATATCACTCGTTAGCTACTACACTTTATTCCAGGTTACTGGGAAGTGGCTACAGATTGCTAGACAGTTGCTACAGGGACTAAGCAGTGGCTACATGTTGCTAGATAGTTGCTACAGGCACTGTAAAGTGGCTGCAAACTGTTGGATGGTTGTCACGGGCACTGACCAATGGTTGCGGGCTGCAGGAAAGTTGCTACGGGCACTGGGTAGTGGCTACAGATTACTAGGCAATTGCAATGGGTAACTTTTTTTATTATTTTATTAATTCATTCTTGCTTTTTTTTAATGCGTAATTGTGTTCATTAAAATTATTTCCCTTCTTTTTCATGCCTCCCATCCATAAGTAGCTTTATTCCATTATCCTACAATCTTCATGAGTTGAATTAATTATATAAATTTAAACCATATAGTTTAAATTAACTCCTTACGTTAACTTACATGTGATTAACAAAACTTAATCTAATTATTTAAATTATCCCAGTAAGTTATATAATAAATTTAACCATTTTAATTTATTTCAACAACACTTTCATCTTACACAGAAATATCAGGACTAATTGATTAAATAATTTTGGTCATTAAAAAAAATTTACTTTTCTTGGTAGTACAAATCTATTGGGAGAATCTAAGGTCAGACCCAAAACATGCCCTTAAGACAATCGTTATATTACATTGAAATATCCATGCCATAATGTTTTTTTTATTATTAATTTTTACTTTTGACCACCGTAAGTTACATAATTCCAACATACTCGTGCTACACATTTATTTATTTTATTCATAATTAAAACAACAATGTCACATAATAATTTAAACTCGCCATGACTCGTTTATAAAACACCTCTAAAAACCATGACTTATCTTGAGATTTACATGCTGGGTTGTGATGATATTTAAAGGGTTTTTAGATTCATATGTTATATGAAAGCTATTAAATATTTTAGAAACCTAGAAGGTATCCTAAGATAAATAAACTTTCTAATATCAATGTAATTTGATTCTTACACACACATGTCCAGATTAAAACTACTCTAACGATCGTAGCGTATCTTGAGATTTATATGATGGATTTTTATGAAATTTAAAGGGTTTGTAGATTCATATGTTATAAATGACCTATACAAATTTTACAAAAACCCATAATATATTTTAGGATAAATAAAATTTATAAAATCATTTTAATTTGATTCTTGCAGAGGCATTTCAAGGTTAAAAATTTCTCTAAAGATGATGGCGTATCTTGAGATTTATATGTTGGGTTGTTATGAGATTTAATGGGTTTGTATTTTCATATGTTACAAATGAGTTGCTTAATTTTTCAGAAAATCCAGGAAGATATTTTAGGAGTAATGAATTTTCTAAAATCATTGGAAATTGATTTCTGGAATGAAATTTCTAGATTTTTGCATACAAATTTGAAGCAGATTTATAAGTACTTCCATCTTTCCAATGAAATATATATTTAAGATAAAAAAACATCTACAACAAGGATGAAAGGTATCATATTTTTCAACATTCATATATTCTTTTGAAAAAAAATTTTACATTCCTCACCTTTCTCAAGTCTTCAAAATCCACTATAGAACCAAGTAGAGCTCTTTACCATACAATTTTAAAAGATCTCATTACATGTATTACAAAATTTCCAATTTTAACAATGGGATAACAAATTGAAACATATAAATTAAAGGGACATCAAAAATACAAATATCCAAATCTCTTATTCGCATGAATTCTCCAAGGTAGCTCAAAATCTTCCTATCTTCAACTTTTCAACACAAAAATCACAAAACAAGGAAGGGGGAGTAGGAAATGCTCTCCACCCAACCTTAAATCCATTAAGGGGAGAATGCATCCCCTTAATTCCCCACAAGCCCAAACAAAGGAACCATGAGGAGCATTGAGCAACAATGACAACTTCAAACAAAGTGGTTTCATGACAAACATGCATACAATACATTCAATTCAATCAAGATAACATATTCAAAAAATTTACACATTCACAACAACACAAATGTTTGAGATTAAAACCAAACAGAGAAAGGGTTATGGGATACCACCTCCTTATACCTCCCAAGTGAAGTGAGATTCTTACCCTAAGCGTCCATGTGCACAAAATAATCACACAAACCCTTTATCTCCCCCTTGCAAGCATGCAACACAACCATGATTTCTTTTTCACTCCCCATAGATAAGACTCCAATTCACACTCCCATGATTTGTATGCCTCACATAAACTCTTTTTTCCCTCCCCAATGATCACATAAACCCTTGTCCCACACCCAAGTAAGGCCTACTACCCAACCAATGCCCAAACATTTTCATGAGGAAAAACAAACAATTTTACAAGCACAACATTACATACAAATAAGCACAATAAAATAATGACAAAAGTGGAGAGCCTACCACTCCATCAAGTTCCAAGAAAATTCAACAAGCCTCTTTAAATCCAAGTCTATAAATTTTCCAAGCACTCCAAAAAGCTACAATTCCAAAAGTTCACAAGAAGAGAAAATAACAAGTAACCCCCATTCTAACAAAAAATCACCAATAAATAGAAATGAAAGGTATGGATGATGAGGTGGCTCCATGTGGGATGCCACTTTATCATTTCTCCATCCCCACACCCAAGTCAACACACCAAGAACAAGAAAATCAATGCACATGAAAATACTATGACAACCCACATGGCTCAGAACTTACACAACATGATTTAAAAGGACATAATAAATCGAGGTAGAAATAAATTTGAATAATTTTACTTCTATTACACTTAAAAATGGACAAAGAGGTCAAAAATATGTTTTCCAACCCATGGGTAGGGTTGTTGGGTAGATTTAAGAGGCATTGGACAAGCCTTGCTTCTCCCACAAGCCTCCAAACATGCCCCTGAATTCAAAATCCGAATTTTTAAATTGTGGTGGAGTAAAAACCAAATCAACATAAATTTTACTTACACAAAGACCACAAAATCTCATCATAACTTATTTTTCACATCCATAATTTGGTTGACTAAAAATAATAAGGGTTAAGCTTAATTACACACATTTACAACATGTTAATAAAGTGACAAATTTTCAAATTTGAAATACACAAAACATAAATAAAGTACATAAAAAAGTTAAAGAAAGGGACACAATTCACCCCATGGCCACATATGTGAAGTCACACCCCATGAGATACCTCAAATATAAACATGCAAAACAATACACTATAACAAGATTACGCAAGTTGTCAAATTTTTCCTCGTTGCTCAACACCCAATATCCTTCTGTGGTTGGTCCCCTATCCCCTTAGATGTGTGTGATCAAAGTCCTGCACACACCAAAACACCTCTCTGGGTTTTCAGACATCTTAACAACATCGAGACAATATACATATAAGATCAAAAATCATCATTCAACTTTATCAATTCTACTATCCATCAATATATCAAAATCTAACCCAAACATCCATGAGATTATAATTCTACTCAAAACAACTAGAGTGTAATGTGTCAGTATAAAATCCAAATCATATAAATAAACATATATCAAACTGTTTAACATCACTATCTAGTTAATCATAATAAAATGTAAACCACATAGTTTCAATAGTCTAAATATCATTATAATCTTTTATCTACTGACCAATGTATCATAATCACAATGTCGAAGTATCAGTCCAAAAGTATCAACATCAAAATAAAATAGTGGCGAAGAGGAGTGTGCACTACATCCCCTTCCCCTTAGGCTCGACTTCATCCCATAAGTCACTGAAAATAGGTAGGGAAACAAAACTTAAGAGTAGAAGTCACACTCTTTGCAGGAATTCTTACTTTTAAACATGAGTGGGTCCTTAGAGCTGACATTTGGCCCAACACTATTAGATAAGGAAAAAGAAAATTGTTAGGCATGAATACTAAAGTTCCTTCAAGCAAGGTTGCAAGTGTTTAAATTTTTTATTTTTATTTTACCAAGAAATTCTACGTGGTCAACCAAGCTACAACACAAATTATCTAAGAAATAAATTGTTAATGGAGCCTAAATATCAATAACCAAAGTAAAATAATAACAAGAACAAGTTTGTGAACTTGGGATGACCACATAGCCCCACAAGGATACAATACACTGCAATAAGAAAATTTAAGGTTTCTAATTAGGGTGGGTTACATTTCCATGTTCATTATTTAGATAATGCTAACTTATGTCAATCATGACCATTAATTTTGTATGAGAGGACATGCCTACTCACAGGTCTCACAAAATTAAGATCACACAAAATGAAGTTTAACAACAAGGAAAAGCACCTAAATTAGCAAAACATCTACAATCAGACAAACTATTCATTGGAAGCACTTCTATAACTCTAAAGGATTTAATTAAATTTTCATGGTAAGTCTAAGAAAAATCATGACCACAAGGTTTTCTATAACTTGAATTTTCACTCAAGATCGAACACACAAGCTTAATCTGATTTAGAAACTTCAATCACTTAGACAATATTTGTACTAGAAGCAAATCCTTATCAAATCTAACATATCAATAAAAGACACACCAATCACTCTATATATAACATAATGGAATTTATTATTTTAAAACCTACCCAAGATCAAAATAAAAATAAAGAGAGCACACACTTAAATCATATCACAAAAGATCTCTCAAGGAAGTTATGAGAGAAAACTAGGTAATAATAGGAGGTCCAACAACAATCTATTAGTGTATCACAACAAAACGCGAATAACAACGTATGAAAACAACTTTCACTTATCTTTCACAAGGTCAAAAGGAAAACAAACATCGACAAAGTTTTACAAGAAAAGAAAATAGAAAAATTCCCAAAATTATTTCATATCCTTAACATAAGTTGTCTAAACTTACCAATAAATCTAGGTCACTAAAGACTTAATCAACACACAAAGAGGGTGCCATTCTTAAAGCAAGAGATAAATACTCGCTTTAAAAAGGTCACAAATCACACTCGTTGAGATAAGAGGCAACAAGGGTATGATGACCCGAAAAATTCTACAAAGGAAAAACACACACGTATATGATCAAGGGAAACCAACACAACTAGGAAACATCACCAACATAAAAAATTTTCTTTAATCCAAGTAGGCAGACAAACTTTAAAGTTCAATTTTTTTTTATTTTTTATTTTTTATATTTTACCACCCTTGCATGATGGGATGTAGGGCTCATCAACACAAACATATCTATTAATTCACGGTAACAAGGGGATAAAATCTTCATATATTTGAAAACAAATTCTCTACTCAAAAGGGAGGCCCAAAATGACTTGACATAAACTTGTGTCATAATCATTTGACATATGATTATTGTTTTCTCTAACAAGGAGTAAGTGAAATACTTCAAAAAAATAAAAATCCCAAAATCTTTGGCCACAAAATAGGTTGGGTAATGTTATACTAGCTCAAGGAAACATTTCAAATAGCTCAAATCTTTCAAATTATGTATTTTATAACTTTAGGGCGTGTAATAGCCATTTATACAATCAAGGCTACTTAATTATACATTGCACTCAAACCCATAATTTTACTCATTCCATAATCCAATTTATAAAATACAAGCTATAGCTATGCTCACTAATCACACTTCATATAAGTTTTATTAATTAATGAATTCCTTTTTTTATGATGTCGCATATTTTACGTCATTAAGGGATGCCACTGATGGACGCTGGAAAAAGATATATTGCTATTGCTATGATAAATGAATACAATGCACGCCATTAAATAGGCCGATAGGAGGAGAGCCGAGAGGTAGACGGTTATTCAACTATCGGATAACAAATACTAACTAATGTATTAACTTGCTAACATTCCCCCCCTTAATACATCGCTTTTACAAATGTACCCCCTAAACAAATCAAACTTCACCTTGCCGAGAGGCTTGGTGAGAATATCTGCAACCTGAGAATCAGTAGGGCAGTACTGGAGCTGAATTTGGTGGTTCAAGACCTGTTCACGAATGTAGTGACATTCGACCTCAATATGCTTTGTTCGTTCATGGAAAACAGGATTCTTCACAAGCTTCAACACACCTTGATTGTCGCAGTGAATGATGGGAGGTTTCTCTTCAGGAATCCCTATATCTGCAAGAATGCGACGTAACCAAATTGCTTCGCACACAGCTCCTCGTGCAGAACGGTATTCAGCCTCAGTGGATGAGAGAGCAACAACAGTTTGCTTCTTGCTGATCCACGAGATAGGTCCAGACCCGAGATGAAAAACATATCCTGAAGTGGATTTCCTGTCATCAACGGATCCTGCATAGTCCGAGTCTGTATATCCCTGTAAGAAGAACTGAGTGTTCTTCTGATACTCCAGACCAAAGTCAACTGTACCTCGGACATATCTCAACACATGCTTTGCTGCTATCGAATGACATTTCTTTGGCTCCTGCATAAATCTGGAGAGATAGCTCACCGCAAAGCAAAGATCTGGTCTGGTATAGGTCAAGTAAATGAGACTCCCCACAAGCTGCCTGTAGTGAGTGCCATCTACCTGTGGTGAATCCTGGAATCTAGATAATTGCAAACCTTTTTCCATAGGCGTGGACATTGGTTTACAATCTGACATCCCATACTTTTCCAGGAGTGTCTTGGCATATTTCATCTGGGAGACGAAGATATGATTCTTCTTCTGCCATATCTCTAAGCCAAGACAATAGTGAAGTAGCCCCAAATCAGTCATGTCGAAGGATTTCTTCAGATCATTCTTTACATCATCAACAAGATTGTCAGAACTTCCTGTGATCACAAGATCATCTACATACAAAACCAGAATGACAATCTCTGTTCCTACCTTCTTGATATACAAATTTGTATCTGAGGGGCTATGAGTGAATCCATGCTGCAATAGGTGATCATCAATTTTTATATACCATGCCCTAGGTGCTTGTTTAAGTCCATAAAGAGACTTTATCAGACGACATACCTTGTGTGGTTGATGCTCGTCTACAAACCCTTCAGGTTGGGCGATGTACACTTCTTGTAGATCACCATTTAGAAAAGCACTCTTGACATCCATCTACTGAAGTTTCCATCCATTTTGTGCTGCCAGTGCACATACAACTCTGATGGTTTTGATCTTCGCAGTGGGTGCAAAGGTCTCGTCATAGTCAATTCCTTTTTGCTGAGCATAACCCTTTGCAACAAGTCGTGCTTTGTGTTTGTCGATTGAACCATCTGCCTTATATTTTGTTTTGAAAATCCATTTGCAGCCAATGGATTTCTTACCTGGAGGTAGATCGACAAGTTCCCACGTCCGATTCTGAATCAGGGAATCATATTCAGCATCCATAGCTTGTTTCCACTGTGGTTGGTCTAATGCCTCACAAACAGTGTCAGGTTCGGTGCTCTCAACAACTGAACTCATGAGTGCAAAATTTACCTCATGTCTTGCTTGACTTCGTGTTCTAACTCCCGTAGAAGTACCAGGAAGTGAGTTCAGGTGTGCATCCCTGATAGTACTCTGGACCCATTTCGGACGTTGGCGCTGCTGATGTGAAGATGTGTTTTCCAGTGTGCCAAGATCAACGAACAAATCTCCACTCAGCTCTTCTTCTCTCTGAGAAGAATCATCTTGCTCATCATCTGGATGTGTGAGCAATCTATGTGACGAGGTCGGTACTGGATCTCCATTGTGTGGCAAGGAGTCAAAGGACGACTCATCACATACCACATCTCGACTCTCGTAGATCTTCTTCGTCTCAGGATCCATGAGACGATATGCCTTTGAGGTAGTACTATACCCCAAGAAAAGACATGGCAGTGTCTTTGGATCGATCTTCTTCCTTCTTTTATCTGGAACATGCATATATGCAGTATAACCAAAAACTCTTAAATGATGAATAGAAGGTTTACGACCAGTCCATACCTCTTCCGGTGTCTTGTTCTGCAAGATCTTCATGGGTGCCCGGTTGAGTAAATACACTGCTGTCTGGACTGCTTCTGCCCAAAACTGATCCTCCAACTTGGCGGTCGAGAGCATACAACGAGCCATCTCCATGACAGTCCTGTTGTGGCGCTCGGAAATCCCGTTCTGTTGGGGTGTATAGGGAGCAGTCAAATGTTGTTGAATGCCATGCTGCTTTAGGTATGCTAAGAACTTCTTTGACACAAATTCCCCCCCTCGATCTGAGCGGAGGAGAAGAAGAGGCTTCCCAGACTGCCTGGTGGCTTGCTGGTAGAAGGTTTGGAAATTTGCAAGTGCCTCACTCTTCTTCCGAAGGAAATATACCCACATTTTCCGTGAGTAATCATCAATGATGAGCTGAAAGTACACAAAACCTTGAAAGCTAGCTGGCAGGGGTCCGCACAGATCGGTATGAACGACCTGAAGATGCTCTGTAGAATGATAAGAGCTCTGTTTGAATGGACCTCTATGTTGTTTTCCCGCAAGACAGCCTGAGCAAACAGGTAAGGAATGGGAGAGTGGAGGAAGCCCTCTTACCATTTCCTTCACACTGAGTTGATGTAGAGCCCCGGCAGAAAGATGACCATATCGAAAGTGCCAAAGTGCAGTGGACTCTGCCGTTGATGCAGAGAGAGCAACGCTAGATGAAGTGACCGCATCCAGTGCAAATAGACGGCCCTTCAGAAATGCTTGAGCAATGACTGACTCTCCCTGGGAAATGATGCAGGACTTGACCCCTTTTTCAACAAAGAATTCAACCTGCATTCTATGGTTAAGAAGTTGACTTACAGACAAAAGATTTGAAATCAAACCTGGAACATAGAGCACCTTTGTCAGTGTACATCTTCGTGTTCCAAGAGGAATGATGACATCACCAATCCCTGCTGCAATATACTCTTGATTGTCTGCAATGGTGATCCGATCTCCAGTGGGCCGGTCACTCAGAGTATGGAACAACTTCTTGTTGCCAGTCATGTGTTTGCTGGCACCTGAATCAATCAACCAGACATCTTCTGACGGCTGCGAAGTCTGTGAGACTAGAACAATGTCAGAATGAGTCGTATCTGTTACCTCTTCATCTGAGGTGGCGTCCTACTGAGCAGCAATGTGGCCCTTCTGCCTCTGATTACGAGCATGCCATCGGCATTTCTTAGAATATCCTCGGCCAGAAGTGCTCTCTTCGCCAGAATTTCCATACTTGCAACCGTTGTAATAACAGTTCGCAGTCGTGTGCGTATCTGTGGAGCAAATGTGGCACCACCGATCCTCCTTGTGATTATGCTGCTTCTGGGGTGGCCGCTGTGGTGGCCGATGTGAAGATGGCTGCTGAGCATGCTGCTTCTGATTTTGGGCTGATTGCCCTTTCCGAGGCTTATGTTTTTGCCTCGTGATGAGAGCCTTGTCTTCGAAGGCTTCTTG
Source organism: Taxus chinensis (assembly GCA_019776745.2). NCBI lineage: Eukaryota > Viridiplantae > Streptophyta > Pinopsida > Cupressales > Taxaceae > Taxus > Taxus chinensis. The sequence continues at coordinate 177,371,844 of CM034152.1, read as the reverse complement.
TACATTTTGCATGGCTTCTTCCTGTTGGAGATAATTCACTAGGGTTGCAAAACTCACCTCCTGTTGAGTAATTGTCAACGTGGTGATCAGTGTCCGAAACTGTGACGGAAGAGCTCGCAGGGTGAGTGGGACCAGCAACTTGTCGTCCACTGGTTCTCCAAGTGCAGAGAGTTCTGCACGTAACTCAGCTACATGCCGCAAGAAGGCTTCTACTGATTCGCCTTCATGCATACTCATCGTATGAAGCTTTGTCTGAAGTTGTAACTTTGTCGTCAGATTCTTAGCTTCGTAGATGGTACACAATGTGCTCCAAGCTTGAGAAGAAGCAGTTGCTTCTCGAATGTATGGCTGCACCTCATCAGAGAGACTGAGGGTGATGAGCATGAGTGCTTTCGCATCAGCATTTTCATATTTTTCCAACAGATCATCGTCTGCGGGAGGGGCGTCTTTGCCAGAGACAATCCCCCAAAGATCTTCGAATTGAAGAATCGTCCGCATTTTGGTTTTCCATGCGGCGAAATTTGGCCCTTTCAAGAGTTGGGCATCAGATAGCAATATTTTTGGAGCAGACATTTTTCAAAAAACTCAAAAATGTATCTTTATTTATTTATTTATTTTCAAAATGGCTACAATTCTTACTGAAGGAATCTGTCCCGAAGATGGGCTCTATAGGCTCGTGCAGTGAGACACCGACGCTCCTGTGGGCGTTCTATTTCGCATTCGTCATCTGCATCATAACCACGTTCAAGTTCTGCACGAATCCGCCGTGCTTGACATCGAACGTCAAACGAGAAGTATTCCAGCAGTCCTTGGCGCACAATCTTGTCAAAGAGAATGTTACCAGTGTTGTGTAGCTCGTTGACCAAGGCAAAGAATAGCCCAGTGGTGTCCTCGTTGTCATTCAATGCCCAAATATTTGGTGCATTGCTCGCGGTGCTTTGTGCATCGGAAATTTGCGACATACGCGCACACACTGTTTTGAAATTTGCTGACTTTCTTCACTTGCACAGTTTTCTTCTCTCCACGCACTGACCTCCTTCAGCGCCACGCCTCTGAGTGCGTCCCAACTGCCGAGATAGGGTGCCTCTGTTGCTTAGAAGGTGTGGCAGCCAGTGTTTTGGATTCACAGACCCATCTTTTGCATGGAACGATACATTCAAATGGGTTTGGGCATTTACTCTGCACCAATGGATGGGAGGCAGGGTCCAAATACCTCTCAAATGTACAGCAAAGAAACGCGGCACAGTCTCCTTGCACTCACGCACAGTAACAACGCAGACCTCCACGCACTGTTCTTCAGAGTACGCACAGCAGAACCTCCATGCACTGTTCTTCAGCCTCCTTCACGTGGCATCAGTCTCCTCCAAGCATAGACAGTAGAAATGGCGGACTCCTTCACGCACGCACAGCAGAGAAAAACGCAGGGGCATGCACTCCTCCTCACGCCTCAACCAGGGCACGCACAGTAAAAGAAATGCCAAAAAAACGGGACAGACACGCAGGTTCCTCGCCTCCAACGTACAGCGCACCAGTCTGCTCTTCCACGCGCACCAGCAGTCTGCTCTCTTCCTCTCACGCACAACCACGCTCTGATACCAATGATGGACGTTGGAAAAAGATATATTGCTATTGCTATGATAAATGAATACAATGCACGCCATTAAATAGGCCGATAGGAGGAGAGCCGAGAGGTAGACGGTTATTCAACTGTCGGATAACAAATACTAACTAATGTATTAACTTGCTAACAGCCACCAATGTTCGCATGACACCACACCATTTTATATAGACGGAAAAATTATTTATTTTACTTCTAGGGAAGCTAAATGGACAAAGTCTCTTTCTATTTTCTCATAGTTTATTCCTTCTATTTATCCATAAGGATTAGGGTGATGGACCATTTTCCTTTTCCTAATGTTCCAATTTACTTGTTTGGTTTCAAAGTCCAACACCCCACCCAGATTGAGATTTAATAAGATTAATTTAATCCTATTACTAATTAGGTTTTAATGAGAAGGAAGAGTAAAACATATCACATTATTACTCTTATGGGAAAAAGAGATAAGTCAATATATCACATCTTTAATTTTATAAGAATTAGATACCAATCAAACAATATAAAACATACCAAGATTTCAAGACTTTCCCAAGGAGTTTCAAGCATCACTAAAAACTCCAAGTGGGTCTCCAACATTATTAAAGGAAGCTACAATGAAGGAGTCCATTATAGAAACAAAATTTACTTTTACGAGTTTAAGAGGTTTAAATTTGTTTTGGAAAGAAAGCAATGTTGGTTGTTTAGTCTCAAAATCAGCTCTCTAATAGTACAAGGATAGTTTCCAAACAACACTCATACTTCTATAAAATACCACAACCCAAACAACAAGATGAAAAAGGAAAATTTTCTCCGAGGCACCACATTTTCCATTCAGAAAACATCAAATGCAAGAGGAAAATCAACTAATTTACCCAAACATGGTATATATGACCAATAGTTATAGCTTTAAGAGAAAGGGCATAACATAACATAACATACTGAGATTAATGTCTTAATATCTACAAAACCAAAATCTCTAAGAGGAAGGTCCAAAAGACCAAAAAGCATCCATAAGTGTCTCAACATCTCCAAATACTTAATACATTATAAAGTGGTATCATATCAATTTTAAAAACTTTAGGCAAGGGTAGGTCTATTTATGGGTTATTGAGAGGAAAACAAGTACACTTAATTAGGCACATTTCCTGAATGGGTTTACATCTAACCAAATTTACTTAGATACATACAGTCCATTTGATGACACTTTCTATATTGAAATAAAGAAACCATGAGAAAACGTAACATGCCATCGATGGAACATCACCTCCAAACAAAACACTATCCACTAAAATCTACAATCATCGAAGAATTAATTTGATTCTAACACAATCCATAAACCTATAACCAAAACACATCTATTCTGACGAGAAACAAAGATCTTACTAGATTACTAGAGAATCACAACAACTTCTATCAACACTGCCAAAATTTGGAATTACACAACGATATCCCCTTTAAAAAGGTTGAGTAACGAAAGAGTCACTCCCAGATCCTAGAAACACATAAGGTTTCATCCTTCTAAAACCAAAGGCGTAACTATAAGCACCTAAGAATACAATCAAGGCATTTAGGGTGTACCCCCATATGATGAATGATCAGAATACAAACAATGCAGAACCAACATATCCATTGACAAGAAAGAATCACATAATATTTTAACAACATTTAGCCAAGTGGCAAACAAGATAAACCTCTGAGTCACCAATCAAAAGTAAAATCCAAGAAATATTGACAATTGATTAAAATGGCTAAGTAGTCACATAACAATAACTGAAAATCTTGTAATAAGGTAAAAATAAAAAAAGGAGCCTCAGAGATTCTCAATAAAATCATAAACTAAAATGTTGTTCCTGTTATCACCAAATCACAGCACCCCTGTGCGTATACCTGAACTCACGGTGTGATTGGATAACATGGGTACTATCTCCAAGTTGTGGGACTTGCTACTTGAGATAGACCTCCAGAGAAAGCTAGTTCTTGCTCCTAAACTACCTGCCACAATCTACTCTAATGCAGGATAAGCTGACTGTTCTAATCTAAATTTCTAAGGGACCAGGGAAAGAGAATACATAAAATGAAAGCCTACACTAAAGCGGTGATACACCAGAAAAGGAGGGTGCGAGAGTAGTCTCCAAATGTGTGAAATACAGAGGCAAAGTGCACACTAGAAGAGGTGATGACAGTTCACCATAATCTAGCAAAATGCATTCACAAAAATATTCCAAGCATACATAATAATAATGAATCCTTGCAAGAACATAATAAATAGACACAATATTCTTATAGAAAGATCAAAGGGGCAAGAAGAATGCAAGAAAACACAACAGGGGAAGATGCATCCACAAACTGGTATTTTATTGCTTCATGATATGCACAGTTCAATCTATTACAAGATAAGGGCCTGGATCACCATGCAAGGAATCCACTACAAGGGCCTGCAACACACTGGCTTAACAAAGCAATTTTGGTAGAGTTTTTCTACCCAAAAACACTCTCCTCTACAATGAGCCCAACACTCCAATTTATAGAAAAAATGAGAAGGAGAAGAGAAGGGAAAATGGAAATCCCGAAATCTGTCCTCCAACCACCTGTAAGAGGAATTAAATTGAGTGAAATGGTTATACATTACTTGCAAAAGGCTCCCCATACTATCCCATGTGCTGCAGTAGAGAAAGAATGATGACCATGCCTCTTAATTGCACTCCCAGCTACCAAATAAAACACTGTTCTGAACCCGGCCATGTTTCCTTAAAAATCTCAATCAATTTCTTATCAAATCTGGAATTTATTGATTGCTGTGCATTGGGCTCGGAACCATGATTCCAACGGTACCAATTTTGTGTGATTTCATTGAGAAATGCAAAAGTTATGGGCTTTTGAGTGCGGGCAGCTATTTTGGGTATGACAGGTGTTTTCTGTCATTTGACGGGAATGAGCATTGACTGACCGGAGCCGAATATGTTTCTTTTATTTAAATATATCTACCCTCATTATATATGTTTCTTTTGTGGCGTAGAGGACGTCGTGCTCATTCCAGAAAGTCCAATTTTGTGAAAATCAGAGCTCGGAGTCAAAAGTTATGGCCGTTTGAAGTTCCATGGGTCAAATGTTGACTTTTCTCCTCTGCCTTCGGCCGCTTCGGATTTTCGCATCCCACGCATCCCTTTGTCCCAAATGTTCCAGTGCTGCGTGGGACAAATTCTTCCGAACCGCCCGAAATGGGCTTCCATGTCCCTTTCTACCGGTGACACGTGGCGTGATACGATTGGCTTTCAGCTCCTTCGGCTATCCGTGTCCTGCGCGTTCCTTTGTCCCACTTGGCACAGTGCTGAAATTTCCCATTTCGGCTGAACCGACCAGTTCGCGTACTCGCGGCCCAGATGTCCCATTTGCTTTCGGACCGTCTGGGACAAATTTTCCCGATTCGGCCGATCCGGCCGGTTCGCGTACTTTTTGCCCAGATGTCCCAAACTGCCTGTTTCAACAGTTAGTCAAATTTTTTCAACTTTTCGGCCAGTTCAGATTTCCACGTCCCGCACGTCCCTTTGTTCCAAATGTCCCAAATGCTGCGTAGACCGCCTGGTGGCTTTTCGGTCGGTTCGCGCCCTTTAGTCCCAACTGTCCCGACTGTTGTGAGGACTAGGACTTAGCCATTTTTCATGATTTTTTCTAGCCCGAGCCTGTTTTTGCAAATTTTCTTACCTTTCCTCAGAAATTGCTCTCCTCTACTTGGATAGGGGAGTTATAAAAATATGAGGGAACCCTAGAAACATGAAATTTTGTTCGGACTCAAAATAATTGCTTGGGACTAAAGAATTTGATGCATGTTGTCAAAATTACCTCGGGGGTGAATTTTGGATAACAGTTCCTTGATAAAATAACTTAAGTTTATGAATATAAAATAAATGAAAGTCCACATCACATTCACTTTATAGCCCTTCATGGGCCTCCAGTAGGGGTACAATATATCTAGCTCAGATCTAAGGATGCATAAGAAAAACTGGATCAAAAGAGACATCAAGACCTGATATCAAACTCACCCCTATGGGGATTAAGTCAATAAAACAACAGCCAACACCAACTCTCCTAACCACTGAAAGAAGGGGAGTTCTAACAATCACACAACTTCTAATTCCCTCCAACTGACCCCTGAATGCAAACACTAGCATTAATCCACAAGAGTCACAGCACACAAATTAACATTCCAAGCAAGGGAGGGTCTCTATGGGGTAAACAAATCCCATGACTAAAACAAGGGCTAGGACTATCAATCAACAACTTTGTAACGAAACCACGTTCCTGCTACACTAGAAGTCTACAAACATAGAAATTTAATTTAACATTTTCTATTAACCCGGTTCGACAAAATGCCACCAGGAGATTACAGTAATCCAAATAACTTTATTATTTTAATCAAAGAGGATTCAAGTTTTTCTAACTAGTTTTTGGGTTCCCATGTTGGCCTAGGGTCCAAGAATTGAACCCATGGCTCTGATACCAAGTGAAACACCCACAAAATGATGCACCAAAACCACATTAATCCTCATAATTATTTAGTAAAATTTTCATGATATTTTAATTTGTTTTAAATATTGCAATGTTACTAACCTTAGATTTAACAAGTATTTATTTTCTTTTACTAACCCCCAAAAAAAATACATCTCATTACTTAGAAAACTACGATAATGATTAATATGTTTAAATATTTTAATTACATTAATCAAGGTTTAAGCTACATTAATTCCGTTTACAAAGATCTAACTCACTAGCTACTACACTTTGCCGGAGGTTACTAGAAAGTGGCTACATGCTGCTATACAGTTGCTACGGGCACTAGGCAGTGGCTACAGGATGCTAAATAGTTGTTGTGGGCACTGGAAAGTGGCTACACATTGTTGGATAGTGGTTGTGAGCACTGGCCAATGGCTACGGGCTGTTGAATAGTTCCTACGGGCACTAGGTAGTAGCTGCAAGCTGCTAGGCAGTTGCAACTGGTAATTTTTATTTTATTTTATCAATTCATTCTCATTTTTTTAAATTATTAATTGTGTTCATTAAAACTCATTCTCTTATTTTCCACATATCTCATCCATAAGTAGTTTTATTCCATTTTTCTAAAATCTTCACGAGTTGAATTAATTATATAAATTTAAACCATATAGTTTTAATTAACTCCTTACGTTAACTTAGATGTGAGTAACAAAATTTAATCTAATTATTTAAATTATCCCAATAAGTTATATAATAAATTTAACCATTTTAATTTATTTTGACAACACTTTCATCTTCCCCAGAAATATCACGACTAAGTGATTAAATAAGTTTGGTCATTAAAACAAAATTACTTTTCTTAGTAGTATAAATCTATATGAGAGAATCTAAGGTCAGCCCCAAAACATACCCTTAAGACAATCGTCATATTAAATTAAAATATCCATGCCATGATGTTTTTTAATTATTATTATTTTGTTAAAAAAAGTATACTTTTGACCACCCTAAGTTAAATAATTCCAACATACTTGTGCTACACATTTATTTATTTTATTCATAATTAAAACAACAAATTCACATAGTAATTTAAACTCACCAAGACTCGTTTATAAAACCCCTCTAAAAACCATGCCTTATCTTGAGATTTAAATGTTGGGTTCTGTTGATATTTAAAGGTTTTTTAGATTCATATGTTATAAGGATGTTGGTAAATTTTTGAGAAACCCATAAGGTATTTTAGGAGAAATAAATTTGCTAAGATCAATGTAATTTGATTCGTACACATACATTTCCAGATTAAAAATGCTCTAAGGATCGTGGCGTATCTTGAGATTTATATGATGGGTTGTTATGAAATTTAAAGGATTTGTAGATTCATATGTCATAAATGAGTTATCAAAATTTTATAAAAACTCATAAGATATTTTAGGAGGAGTAAAATTTTTTAAATTGTTGTAATTTGACACTTACACAAACAATTCAAGGTTAAAAAATTCTCTAAAGATCATGGAGTATCTTGAGATTTACATGTTGGGTTGTTATGATATTTATAGGGTTTGTAGAGTCAAATTATACAAATGATTTTTCTAAATTTTAGGAAAACCCAGAAGATATTTTAGGAGGAATGAATTTTCTAAAATCAGTACAAGTTGATTTGTATGCTGAAGTTTCTAGAGTTTTACATACAAATTTGAAGCAGATTTATAATTACTTCCATCCTTCCAATGAATTATATATTTCAGATAAAACAACATTTACAACAAGGATGAAACGTATCATTTTTTTTAACATTCATATATTTCTTTACTAGCAACTTTTACATTCCTCACCTTTATCAAATCTTCAAAATCAGCTATACAACAAAGTAGAGCTCTTTACCATACAATTTTACAAGATTTCATTACACGCTTACAAAAATTTCCACTTTAAACAATGAGATAACAAATTGAATCATATACAACAAAGGGCCATCACTAAGACCAAATATCCAAATCTCTTATTCGCATGAATTCTCCAAGGTAGCTCCAAATCTTGTTATCTTCAACTTTTCAACATAATGATCACAAAACAAGGAAGGAGGAGTAGGCAACTGTACGTACCCAAAATTGTAAGGTACTGTACTGCCGGAACAGTGTAACAAGTGCCCCAATGATGATACAGGTCTCTTCGCAAGGTGTTCGGGATCCGAAAAAGCCCTCGGAGTATGCGTTAACATCCTGCATGCCCCACTTAGCCCCCGCGCCCTTTATTTTCCCCTTTTTTTCTTCTTTCCTTGGCCTTTTGATCTTCAGTGACGAAATCACCACCCTGCAGGGCGGTGATCTTGTGACCGCCGCCTTGATCAGGGTGGCGGTCCTTTAACCGCCGCCCTGCTCAGAGCGGCGGTCCTGTGCGCATATTCCAGAACGTTCTTTTGACGCGACTCGCGTGAAATATCACATTTCACCAGCTTTCCTTGCCGACTTGAGCATGGATTTATGTTTTTGGTCCCCTGGAATAGTGTTTTTCCTTTGTTTATTGTTTAGGAGTTCAGTTTGGTTTTGATATTTGGGTGATTGAATTCTTATAAATGCATAGCTTGTGCTGAGGCAAATGGCCACCATTTCCTTGTTAGAGTCTTCTCATTTTCAGTGGTTTGGTCTGTTAGTTTGCTTAGGATTGATAGTATAATTCATTTCATGCTTGGTTAGCATTGTCCAGCTGTTGGTAAGCCACATATCCAGCTTGTGCAAATAGTGTTGTTGTTTTATCTAATCCATTAGAGTAGAATAGCTTAGGAAGCCATTAAAGTTACAGGTTTTGCTCTTCAAACAGGATAGTTTCAGGTTCTGGACGCATTATGTTGCATGATTTGCAATAGATCCTGCTAGGAATTGCATAAGCCAAGCTCTGTACTCTTGCACTATCCCTCTCCAATCCGCATTCTATTCTGTCTGCATTCTGAAGGTTGTCCCTTGTTCCAACACCTATTCCTGTTGATGCAAGCATTACACGCTTTTCTGGATCTACGTGAGCAAAAAGAACGAAGAGATCATATTGAGGGGACAAGATCACGCATACCATCAGATTCGCCACTGTTCTATGGAATCCAGGTTCTAGCTTTCAAAGTTCTAGTTAGAATCATATCAAATAGAGTAGTTAATCGCTTTATTTCAGTAAATTCTATTCTCGATATTGCCAGGGAAGCTGTGGGGATTGATAGTTTCTGAGAAACTATGATTCATTCCTTACTTCTGAGGTAGGATCGAGAATCTTGCAAATAGATTAGTTATTTCATTGTTTAGAATAGATATACAAATTGCACAAACAAATAGCTACACTCGGCTATTTTGTTTGTTCTAAATTATTAGTTTAGTTGTCAAGTTCTAAATATTTTAATAGTTGCTTTCTTAAAATTCATATAAAACATCAGAAAATACAAAAAAAAGTCATATATGCTATAAATACATTTTATATACTTAGAGTTCACTTTATTGTAGTTTGTCTATATTATTGCTTTCCTATGACTATTACGGGACCTAGGGAGCCCAGAGAATACATTTTCGAGCCAATCGTGCCTCAACCCAATCTCATAACAGCAATAACTGATATTGACCAGAATCTTAGAATCTGGGTCTTCCAAACAACAAGAGACTTCCAACAGGTCAGATCTCAGTTAAGAGGATTAAACATAGAAGACGACCAGGCATATGCATTTTGGTCAAGTCAGCCAAACTACATATTACCCTAGAAAAAAGAACACCCACATGACTGTAGAAGGTTTTGAAAGAGAACAAACATTCGGGTGCGATCCTTTAGTTCCACAGCCAGACGATGGAGACACCCTTGTAGATATAGATACCAGCTTAATAATCTAGGTTGCGAGAACGCCTGTGAGGTATTCTGAGAAGATTGCACAACTGTTGGTTCTAAACATAGAAGCTGAGAAAGCGTATGATTATTGGATACTAGGAATTAGGACTTGATTCTACGTATGACCATAGCTGGCCCACAACAAACACGAACCTACGGTTGTGATCCACAAATCCCGCAACCCAACGAATCCATAAGAGACTTAGATATAGACACTAGCCTATGCACACTAGTATTTCAGTCCACTCCACTACTACCTATTATCATCGAACAATTGTCCTTACTAGATATAGCGGATAACGAAGCTAGAGAATTCTGGACTAGGCCAGAGAATTGTCCATAGAGTCAATTATATTTACCATTCACCATATGACCCTATCCGGAGAAAGATACGAAACTATACCGGGTCATTTTCCACGTATTCCACAACCCATAGATCGAATCACACCAGAGCTTGATATTGATTGGATCCTTCGAGAAGTCATCCTTGCCGATCAATCTATCACGCCAGTCCAGGTTAGAAGGGCCTTCTTTGCCTTAGATTCGCAGATTCCATTAGTGCGCGTTGAAGACATTAGACTGCCTAACTAGTTTTTCCATATACCACCCATATTCCATCCCCACCGGCTGTCTCGGCACGACCTCGGGAGGTCGGGTACGCGGAAGAGTCACTTGTAGATTCCCACACTCGCTTGTCACTTTTTCCGGCTTACAAAATTGGTGAACCCAACATGAAACAAACAAAATTAGTCAAGCTGACGTAAAACTTCCTACTTTCTCATTCGGAGTCATAGTATCACATGTTCTTTCACATATCACCTTCACTCCTTCCCATTATTCTGCGGGTATTCATGTACCCCCCAAATATGTCAGGATTCGATGCATATGGTGGACCCCTCTTGGGTCTTGAGGCATACTACGCCCAACAGAATAGGCAATCATCACCCTCGCTCTCAGTATGGGGTGACAACTATTTAACTAATCAGGTGTCAACACAAACCCCAAGAATCAGATATAGTTCATCTTTTCAAACTGAGGAGTTAGATCAACCCCCTCGAACGCAACAAACAGAGCCTTCAGGTTCAAACAATATGACGTTTACCGGAGAGTCTGGTTCGTTTCCTCAAATGCTACGTAGACCACAAATTAGTAGGCAATCAGATCCATACCTGGTCTTAGATGATGGACAATCAATACGCTATCCTAGAAGTGAACAACACTCCCAGGGTATGTACTCACCTGTAGGAGGTTTACAAATACAACCCGAGATCTCTTTTCAAGAAAATACCTCTATGCCACTGCATATAGGAAATACTCTTGGAGAAACTTGGCAAGATAGCGATCAGTTCATGACAGGATATCACATGCCTATACAACACCAGGGTGTACAACAAATTCCGCTCAGACAAAACACCGTGACTTCACAAAATGAAGTCATTTCAGTGTTAGTAGAAAAAGTGAGAGGGTTAGAACTTGCTCAAGCAAGTCAAAATTCTCTGTTCATACAAACAGGAAGTTCCAATCCTCCATACCACTCTGGCCAAGTAGATCTCCTCATAGGAGTAGGCACATTAGGCATGCCACCTCACTATCCACAACAAACACCAACAAGGCCCGTCATCTCTAACACTATTCCTCCCGGTCTAGTGTCAAACAATCCATTCCTTGACAATACCCCGTCATACTTAAACATGTACTCCAAATCACCACAAGGAGATATTTTCTCCTCTCCCGACATGTTTTCTCAAATGCAAGGACCTCCTTATGCCCCTGCCAACACATACGCTGCACCGTATCAACAACCTATCCCACCATCACTCCCTCAGCAACCACCATCAATGGTCGAAAGCTATGCGATAGGGACTTATTCAAAATATCTAAAGGAACCCTTAGACTTCACCATACGAAGCGTCATGCTTCCAAGACCTCTTCCTGATTTACCCAAGTTCAAGGGTGAGGGAGATCCAAACGCACATATCAAAGCTTACGCTACAGCCATACGAGAATTACTCCCTTGGGATGGGGTTGTTGCTAAAATATTTCCCAAAACCTTGGAAGGCATTGCTCTCAACTGGTATTATAGGATACTTGAAGCCTTCATCCATTCATTTAAACAACTCATGTCAGAGTTCATCAAAGCCTTCGACATGAACAAATTGTTGAGAACAGGAATCAGGGAATTCTTGCACATCAAACAAGAACACAACGAATCTGTCACCCATTTCATCCAGAGGTGGCGTACAGTTCTTTATTCTTCAGCAAGTGCTCCAAACATGGATCAAATGGAACTATGCGATTTATTCCTTCATTCTCTCAGCAAGGAGGTGAAGGAAGAAGTCCAGAAGTTCCCACTAAGAACTTACGATGAATTACTTGAGAGCGCTCTTCGAATAGACCAAGCAGCGATAGATAGTGGCCGTAAGACATATGGAATAAACGGGAGGTTAATCACCTCCACTCAAAACACTACAACTATCACAAATGTCAATCAAGGACCCAAAATCCTTAACAAAAATTGTGGGGTAACAACAGATGGGGTAACCGACCAGCCCAAGAGGGTAAATGCTATTAATACTCCATCACAAACAAACAACCAACAAAACAACTTTACCCCAATGATCAATACAGTGGATTTTAACCATCCACAACAACAAGAAAAATGGCAAAATCCCATACAAGGGCCAAGCCAAAACTCATTTGGTTATCAAAACCAAAGTCAAAACCAGAACCAACAATTCCAAAACTTTAATCCTAATAGGAAAGAGTTTGATCAGAATTTTAGGCCACAATACACACCTAACCAACAAAATAGGAATTACAATCCCAATTCTTATTGTGGTTTCCATAAAATTCGGGGTCATGATACTAGAATGTGCCGTGACTACAATAAATTTATGCAACTCTTGCCAGAAGAACAAAGACAGTTCTTCACAGACTTGTTTTTGGCAGATCCCGTCTCATCATCACCAAATACGCTCGCAGGGGCAGTTTCCCCTCAGAATGCTCCCCTCAAGATCTTTAACAATCCGCTCCCAAATCATGATAGCAATAGGCTGAATCCAACTAGAACAAACAAAGGTGCAATGACAGGAAACAATGATCATGAAGCCTCGACTTCACTAAATCCATCAGTTGCGCCATAGTTAGGAAGTCAACCGAGACCCAAGATAGTCAGTTTGGTAGAATTAGATGTTGAACTACCTATCAAAGCTATAACAAGAACACGAGAGTATTTCTCTCAAGCGAGCCCAAGTCCTCTGCCAGAGACAGATAAGAGTCAACAAATAGTTGAAAAACCCGTAGGTGCCTATGATTTAATTAGTGACCTAACAAAGACCGTCTCACACATTTCATTTTTGGACTTACTAAAGAACTCTCCCCCTCACAGAGATGCTCTTTTAGAAGCATTAGGTCTAGGCCATCTAATTAACATCACTCCACCTCCTAAAACACAAGTAAATCACGTAGATTTTGCTATCCACCCTCCAGGGCAGCCAGACAAGGATGTCAAATTCATATTCGAAATAAGTAAAATGCCCACAGATGCTGAGATCGCACACCGAGGTGATCCAGCCTTACACTTACAAGTATGGGTTTATAATAACTATGTAAAACGGGCAATGGTTGACGATGGGGCCACAGTTAACATAGTCCCTTTCTCTTTCCTCCAAAAACTTAGATATGGGGAAACAAACTGTTCTAATACTCGAAATACATTAAGAGGCTATGATAGCCTTAAAGCCACTTTGATAGGAACTATAATACTGCCGCTCACCTTAGGGCCCAAAACAATCCTAACTGAGTTTTATATTATAGATCGGGAAACTAATTATAATATGATACTTGGCCGACCATGGATACACCAAATGAAGGCAATCCCTTCTACTTTATTTCAAGAAGTAAGATTCTTGCATCTAGGAAAGGTATTTGTAGCCAAAGGCGATCCAAAACCTTTCAATTTGCACCTAGCTGATAAAGACCAGGGGTGCACTCAGAATTTGAACTACCAACAAACCAACTTAATAAACCCACTGACCCAAAACCAGAGGAAAAGTTGGTACCTACAACGGATCTTGAAACTACCAGCATATCCAAAACAATTCCAACCCCTAAAGATAAAACTAAAGAAACAGTATCATTAGGGACTACTGCAAAAATCGTTGAGTTAATAGAACAAGATTCACCAATGTTCTTACCTTTTGATTCAGTAGGCATAGGATATTCCCTAGGGGTTGGTTCTCTTCCAGCAGAGGATCTCTGTATGGTGGAAGTAGAGTGTGCAAACATAGAAAATACCCCAATGTCTATACTCCCGGCTAAGTATTGGACTCTCCATTTCGATGGAGCTAAATGCCGTTATGGAGCGGGGGTAGGTATAATTATTACTTCGCCCAAGGAGAAAGTCCTCCCATTCGCCTTTAAACTAAATTTCAAATGCACAAACAACGGTGCTGAGTATGAAGCCCTCCTTCTTGGCCTCACCTTATCCAAAAGAATTGGTATTGATAACATCAGAGTCTTGGGAGACTCGCAATTAGTAACAAATCAAGTTTCTGAAGTATATGAAACTAAAGCCGAACATTTGCAACTCTACAAAAACACTGTATTAGATTTAAGCAAGGCGTTCAACTTCATATCCATTGAAGAAAATCCCGCGAGAGAAAAATATTCTTGCCGATTCAATAGAAACCATACCATCACGTTTTACTTCAAGCAATGAGTTAGAAGATACCCATTTCACGGTGTCCATTCGTGATGAACCATTGATAAAAATAATGACGAATCCTCTTTCAAGAGAAAGTGAATCTACCATCCTAGACCATATTGACAGTGATCCGGCTACTTTGGAATACTTAAATGCCTATGTCGTATTGCATCTTTCCTATCCTATGCTAGATTTGTCCTTAATTCCACATTCGTCTTCCTATTTCGGAAATCCCATGATGAGTTTTCCCTCACAAATGGAAACTAGCATATACGCAGTAGAGAATGGGGATGATCTGGGTTTACCTCCAGCACCGCCTAAGTTTGAAGAGGGTAACGCCTCTTTGATCGAAGAAACAATCGATGTCAACATCGGAACGGAAGACGAGCCGAGAATTTTAAAATTAGGATCTTCGTTAATGCTAGAAGAAGTGGAAATACATATGAGGATCCTCAAAGAACATCAGAAGGCATTTGCATTTAATTATAAGGAAATGACAGGAGTTACACCCCACATTGCGGTGCACAACCTCGTCACTAAATCAGATGCAAAGCTAGTTAAGCAAAAATCAAGACCTATGAAACCCAAAGTAGCTCTCATGGTAAAAGAGGAGGTAATAAAACTCCTTCAGGTAGGATTCATCAAGCCAATTGACTACTCCCAATGGGTATCTAATATCGTTCCCGTTCTCAAGAAGAATGGAAAGATACACATCTGCATAGATTTTTGAGATATCAACAAAGCGTGTCCTAAGGACGACTTCCCATTACCATCCATAGATGTTATTGTTGATGCAACAGCTGGTTTTGAACTCTTGTCTCTTATGGATGGATTCTCGGGATACAATCAAATCAGAATATCCGAGCAAGATCAAGCTAAAACCACGTTTATAACTCCTTGGGGAACCTATTGCTACGCTATTATGCCATTCAGTCTCAAGAACGCCGGTGCTACATACTAGCGGGCCATGACATACATATTTCACGATCTAATTCATAAAATCGTGGAATATTACGTAGATGAATTATTGGCTAAAGCCAAGAAGCGTTGTGACGATCCCGAAGTACTCCGCATCATTCTTTCACGTCTAATAGAATACGGAGTCACGCTAAATCCAGAGAAATGCATCTTTGGTGTAACAGGAGGAAAGCTCCTAGGTTACATCATATCGTCACGAGGAATTGATGTTGATCCAACCAAAATTCGGGTTGTCCTCGAAACGGTCCCACCTTCCAGTGAATTTGGAATCAGATCATTTCTCGGAAAGCTAGGTGCAATCCGGAGATTTATCCCAGACTTAAGCTTCGCCGTTCATCCAATCAACAATTTACTCAAGAAAGACTATAGCCTTGATTGGACCGAAGATTGCAATGAATCTTTTGATGCAGTTAAGTGTTTCCTTTTATCACCACCTACGCTAATGTCACCTAAGCTAGATCACCCGTTAATTCTATATTCACAAGCTACCAATGTCTCGCTGGCCTGTATGTTGGCCCAAGAAGACGATAACAAGAGAGAACGTGCGATTTATTTCATTAGCCGAACGCTGCTCGACTATGAAACATGCTATACACAGGCAGAACGAGAATGCCTTGCCATAGTCTTTGCTACTAAACGCCTAAGACATTATATGCTAAATCAAGAAACGAAGGTCATGGTAAAAACGGACCATTTATGGACTTTTCTCACACAAGGGTCCTTGTCTAAAAAGGATGGACGTTTTATAACCTTAATGGGAGAGTTCGAATTAACATTTGTAAATTAGAAGTCGGTTAAAGGACAAATCATCGCGGATTGGTTAGCTGACAACCCATTAGATGGAGGTGATTTAGTAGATTTAGACTTTCCAGATGAATGCATATACTACATCGAAACTCGACCTGCTATCTCTGAGTGTCCTTGGTACACTGATATCATTAATTATATCATAGATCATACGTACCCGGAGGTAGTTACACTGCAACAAAGAAGGCAGTTACGCATAATCGTAGCTAAATATGTCATTATAGAGCAGGTGCTCTATCGAAAAGCATTCGATGGAATGCTCTTAAGGTGTGTTGACACAGAAGAGTCCAAGAGGATTCTCCATGAATCCCATAGCGGTATATGTGGAGGCCACTTCGGTGGCCATGCCACCACTCGAAAAATACATCGAATGGGCTATTTCTGGCCCACTCTAGAACATGACGCGATAGAGTTTGCACGTAGGTGTCATAAGTGCCAAGAATTCTCGCACGAGATCCACATGCCAGCACAAGCTCTACAACCAATCGCAACTCCATGGCCCTTTTCTACATGGGGTCTAGACTTAATAGGGAAATTCTCTCCCTCATCCACAGATGGCCATAATTTTATAATCATGGCCACTAAATATTTTACCAAATGGGTGGAGGCCATGCCTCTTACTACTGTACCTGGTTCTATGATTGCCAAGTTCATTTTGAACCAAATCATTTGCAGGTACGGTATCCCACAAATCATTATCTCCGATAATGGAACTTCTTTTAAGAATGAAGAGGTTCGTGAGCTATGCAATAAATTTAAAATAAGCCATCATACAGCTTCCTTGTATTATCCCCAAGCCAACGGGCAGGCTGAAGCAACAAACAAGACATTGAAAGCCATTCTCCTTAAAATGGTGAAAGAAAACAAATGAGATTGGCATTTGAAGTTATATCCGGCCTTGTGGGCCCACCGAACCTCAATAAGAACACCAATGGGGCCAACTCCTTTCTAACTGGTATTTGGGGTAGAAGCAGTCCTCCTGCTTGAGGTCGAAATACCCAATCTCTGCATTTCACTACAAGGGATTCTGGATGAAGACGCTTACAGAGAAGCACGTCTTTTCCAACTAGAAAGCCTAGATGAAACTAGGTTAGATGCTGAGCAGTGGTATAAAGCTTATGCTGACCGAATGTGCCAGTAGTATAACAAGAAGGTCTATGAACGTGACATATACGAAGGTGATCTAGTTATAAGACTGGACAGCCAGATCGATAAGAAGGCCGGCGAAGGAAGGAAATTCCGGCCCAAATGGTTGGGCCCATACCGAGTCATGAAGGACTATGGAAATGGTGCATACCTCTTATGTACGTTAGAAGGTGAGGAGTTTGACGAAACAGTCAATTCCCTTCACCTCAAACATTTCTACGCATAAGTAGCTAACACTACCTATATAACTATCTACATTGCATTTTCATATAGATTAGGATCATTTTGTCCATTCGTTTCTTACACAAACTGTGATCAAGGAATCTATTCTCAAAGCAATTCATTACAAACTCGTGATGTTTTTGGCATAAAACTTTCTAATCATATCTCTCCATTTTCACGATATCATCAAATATCTCAGAATCTTTTATCAAATAAAATCAGACATGACGAAGTCTTAACGGTAACCATACCAAGATCTGCAAGTTCATTCGCGCTTTGATTTCTTCCTAGGATAGGTGTCTTTCCTATGGTCTCTTCTAGAAGCTTCATGGTGTCACATCTATCCCATATACACATCTCTTTGGGAATAAGCACATACTGACATTTTACTCAAAAAGACAAATCAAAAAGTAATTAAACAGAAAATTTTATTTTTACACATTTCCTTGCCCCACCAACCTTCGGTGATGAGCTTGCGTCTCTTACTAGCGACGTAGGGTTGGGAAAGGATGGAAATGCCCTTACTCACCTATGCCTTGCCCATGGTGATAAACCCACGCTTCTTACTAGTAGTATGGGGCAAGGTGTAGGGGGTCCTCTTGACAAAGCAAATGTTAAAAAGTCATAAACAAACAATTCAAACTTTGAGTCAAAAACGAATGAATCAAATGTTCAAAATCCCAAGAGAGTTAAAATCCTAAAAAAACCAGATTTTGTCTACTATGTGGCCATCTACGGGTCTAAGTCTAGATAAACCGCAAAGCAAGTTGCATCCAAAACTATGAAATCATTCAGGTAGAGTAAGCTTGTAGTTTTCAATTTAGTTCCGCCAAATCTTCATATGTCTTTCATCACTATCATTTCACCACATTTCATAACTTGCGCCCTTCTTAACTCTCGGTGATGAGCCCTCGCATCTTACTAGTTGTGTGGAGTTAGGAGTGGGGCAAGTTAATCTGTTCATCATACTGGTTATTTTCATCACTTTGCCAAAACAAACATGAGGTATCCAAATTGCTCACAGAAGCTAAGATTCAAGATCACAATATATCTACAATATCATGTATCAGCATCATGAAACACAAAAAGAAAGCAAACATTTGCATCATTTGTTTTCCATTGCATACATTCTAGAAGGCATATAAACCATACATCGTAGTATACACGAGGAAGCTGGAAACAGAAAGGGAAAACATGAGTGACAAGCTTTTGATCCAAAAAAAAATGCATATATATAAATAATCAATGTTTATATACAATTCCATAATGCACTAGGCATGGTCAAAACACTCAAAGAGACCGTGATATACAAAAGAATCTATAGTACAAAATACATAGGAGCCAAGTGGTCTCTCAACCCCTACGCGACCCCTCCGAAGGTGCACACCCTCACCTAGGACTCCGGCTACGCCGACTCTTTGAATGAACGGAGGGCTCAGGGTCCCGAGGAGCAGCCGTGGTCTCACCATGAGAATGGCTCCTCATAAGACGCTCAGCCATCCTATATCCTGCCAACTCTGTACAGAGAGTCGACACCATCCTGGCCACGTGCCAAATGGGAGCGAAGACGTCAGTATGCCTGCCTGCTGTTGAGGGCTCCCTGACATCCACGGATAGCTCCGCATGGGTCTTATCCATGGGGATCATCAGGGAATTAGTGCATACCCTGCGGATCAGATCCCGCCACTCGTCGACAATCTCTGCAAACAAAGGAGAAAAACAAATTAGAAACTAGGAAAGAGGCTGAAAGATACAAG
Organism: Taxus chinensis; assembly: GCA_019776745.2. NCBI lineage: Eukaryota > Viridiplantae > Streptophyta > Pinopsida > Cupressales > Taxaceae > Taxus > Taxus chinensis. The sequence continues at coordinate 177,352,289 of CM034152.1, read as the reverse complement.
ATAAAAACACAAGGAGAGATAGCAATTAAAACAAATCCTAAATTAAACAAATATTGAAGGGAAGAAAGGATAACTTACTCGGATCACCGGGCCTCCAAGATGGATCGCTGGGGCTAGCACCCGCTGCAGATGCCGCTGCCCGACTGAGGGGCTGCTCCTGTAGCAGGGGCAACATGTCGCCCCACAACTAACTCGTCCTCTCCACCATGGCCCTGAGAAAGTGGCTCCTCTGAAACTAGAGTGTCCTTCTCTACACTCTCCTCGGCCCTCTCCGCCTGCATAATATCCTGAGTGTCATGCCACTCAGGATCACTATCATCAGTCTGCTCCTCTGACCCTCCCTCTATAAGATCCTTAGAATCGGAGTCAATGTCTATAGGGTCATCGCTGCTATGAGCAGGACCCGCAACAATCTGAAGCAAAGGTGCCCGAGGCACACCGGCTCTCCCTTTGGCCTGAACTATCCTCCTAGATGCAATGGGAGTGCCAGGAGTGACCACTGTCCAACCTCAGCCTCTAGGCCTACCTCTGGCCTCGCGAACTTATCTATAAATTGGTACAACTGGGGGAAGCATGCCTGCATATGGAAGGCCAAACTGCTGAGGAACTCTGCCAAAAGGATGTACCTCCACCCATCCCACGCGGTCGATGAGCTGCCCTGTGGTGGAGCAAGAGATCAATGTAAGGGTCTCCTCGCCCCATATGCCGGCCATAAGCCGGTACGGTGTCACCTCCATATCTGTTGTGGTAAGGGAGGCAACTGGATGGTGAGGTGCTCTAAGCACCGACATATCTGACCATCTGGCTTCCCTCACAGCCCCAAGATCTGCCACCTCTACGCCTCTGCCATAGGGAATAAAATGCTCATACACCCAACTCATGACTAGAGTTGGGTGGCTCAATGACTGTCCCTATAAACAAACCACCCTATATAAATAATGGTAGGTGGTCCCCAGAATGTCTGCACCCCATGCGTATATCCGGCCTTGCCCCTCTATCTGTGCAATGATGGGGGCCCAGCAGTATAACAAAGTGTCCCCTCCCTTGTCCCCGATCAATCTTGAGGCAAGGATCCCCATGATGGCCTGTCGAAATATGGGGATAGGCAAAGAAGGGATGGATCAAACTCTCACTCCCTTCTTCGACCCCATGGAGATAGCTGCATCTCCCATGTAACCTGCCCACTGTGCAATCTGTGCCCGTGAGCCTGCCGTCTCTAATATGAGTCTCCTCCTGATGATCGGGACCCCCCAAAATACGGTTGACATCCTCCAACGTGATAGTCCACTCACCGCGGGACCCTTGGCAGTCAGAAAGTGTTCCGATCTACGTCCCAATATGAAAATAAGTCACAAAGGATGTGACTAGATGGTGTGACATGTGGGACGCGCGATATGCACAGTATACCGGCCCCTCTGTAGTGTGTCCTCCTCATTTGGTGAGAGGGCATCCAATACCCCTGACAACGAGTGACACACTCTCTCTCGGCTCCATCTGATGTATTCCTCCCTCGCCTGCATACACCCAAAAACACATAAAACAGAGCAAGTTAGTATCTTAACAATACCGAGAGAGTCATAAAAACGCGTAGAATTGCAAGAACATACAAGTGCAATCTCAAAAGTTAAGTTCTTTTGCATTCTGATCAGAACCGCCACCCTGAGCAGGGAGGCAGTTTTGTAACCGCCGCCTTAAAGGTGGTGGTCGTGTAACCGCCGCCCTGAACAGGGCGGCGGTCGCGTAACTGCCGCCCTTGGCCAGGGCGGCGGTCGCGGTCCGAAAACCCCGCGCGGGTTTCTAAATCCCCAAAAAGCCCAAAATAGTGAAAAAAAAAGACCATTTAACCTAAAAAGGGAGCCTACCCAGTAGGTGCCCCCCCCTAGGTGGACCTTTTGAACCTAACATTTTCAAAAATAACCCCCCCCATTACGACAAATTTAACATTTCAAATTTAAAGGGGGAAAAACACAAAATTGAAGAAAAACCAACCTGTGATCTTGCAGGGCAGTGTTATGCGCACGTGGAGGCATGATCACGATCTCACTACGGATGTTTTGACTATACTCACGCAAGAAACTGTCGCCGTGGGTCCCAGAGCTCAAAAATCAGTCAAATCAACTCGCACAAATGAATAGGAAAATGGACCCACTTTCATATATATCGCTCTGTTTCATTCTAAAATGACTTTTTCACAGGTTTGGAGCGCTGATGGAGGTAAGTTCCTATCCCCACACGAATGGTACGTTCTCATTCCCTATTATTTTAGCGTTTATTTTCTAAATTATTGTATCTATCTGCACTTGAGTTCTCTTTTCATTTTGTAGATGGCGGGAATTTTGGATGGCGTAATTTCAACACACGGACAAGTAAGGTATAGCTTCTAAGTCCCCATTTCGGGACTACCATACTCGAACCCACCATTTTATGCCTCTTCATGGCTAAAACGCTTCTCCAAGGGGGCAATATGTACGTACCCAAAATTGTAAAGTACTGTACTGCCAGAACAGCGTAACAAGTGCCCCAATGATGATACAGGTCTCTTCGCAAGGTGTTCAGGATGCGGAAAAGCCCTCGGAGTATGCGTTAACATTCCCCATGCCTCGCTTAGCCCCCGCACCCTTTGTTTTCCCATTTTTTTCTTCTTTCCTTGGCCTTTTTATCTTCAGTGACGAAACCGCCGCCCTGCAATCTCAGGGTGGCGGTCCTGTAACCGCCGCCCTGCTCAGAGCGGCGGTCCTGTGTGCGTTTTCCAAAATGTTCTTTTGACGTGACTCATGTGAAATATCACATTTCACCAACTTTCCTTGCCGACTTTGTTATCCCCATTTTGAGTTAACGACAAAATGGTTGGATAACCTCTACGAAATTTTCAAAATAATTTTGAGTTATGACCTCTTTTTGAAGAAATCAGGTTTTCGGGTATTATTAACATCTTGACATGAGTTTTCCTGCTTTATGTCTCTTGACCTCCGAAACCCGAAACCCGCCTTGTATTGAGCAAATTCTTTAGAAATCGGGTTTTCGGAATTCTAAGTCATCGGAACATTCATGTTCCAAAACATGTTTTATATACCATGTTCTCCGATTCCCGAAATCCGTCAAGTATTAGGAAAATCCTTTGTAAATCGGGTTTTCGGAAGCTTAAGGCATCGGAACATTCGTGTTTCTAGACATGTTTTGTGTTCCATGTTTTCCGACGCTCAAAACCCGAAATACACCAAATCTTTTCCCATCGGGTTTCCGGACTCCTCCAACATGCTGACGTGGCACATGCTAAGCGGTCGGTGCGTTGGCACGTGCGGAGCTGATGTGTATTTATTATTGGTTTTCTTATAAATATGCGGTTTTTACACGTCATTTTCACCGTTCTTAATTTTACACCGTGGATTTTTGCGCATGTTCTCCTGCTCCCAAAACCCGCAAGCTCGCGTTATCATACTGGATCGATTGTTTTCATTTTCACCTGTCTCGATTGGAAGGTATTAATCGTTCCTCCTTTGTTCTTGATTTAAGAAACGTTTTCCGTGTACTTCCTTGCCGATTGTTGAAGATTTTTCTTCCTTATTTCCTCTGAATCGTTTTCGAAAGCGTTTTGGGGTTTTCTAGGGTTTATTTTCTTCTTGCAAATATCAGTTGGTACTGTTCCTTTTGAATTACAATTGTTTGCATGATATTTGGAATATTATCAGAGGAAAAAGGTTTTATATGCAAAAACTCAAAGGAGAAATTATTTTTGTGCTACCCCGGACTTCGGAAGCTGTTTTGCAGGCTTTCCTTAATCTGCCCGAAGTACAGAGAGAGCTCGAAGTTCGGGGTTCCTCAATATTCCGATCTCAACAGTGGGTACCTCCGGGTTCTCAAAAGGTTCCGCCAGTAACACTAAGTGTCCGGGTTCCGTCGAAGTTCCATCAAAGGCAGTGCGTGTCGGGTTCCTCCAAAGTTTCGACACCTTCAGCCTGTCGGGTTCTTTTTATCTTCCGTCACATACCTTCAATCGGGTATTTCAGCGTGCATCAGCATCACCAGGGTTTTCCGAGCATCTCTTCATCCAATTTTCTTCATGACAGACCCCAGTCCATCACAAGAGAAGACAGAGAAATCAAGCAGGATGAAATATAAGTTTAAGAAACCAGAATCCCCCGTCATATGTTGACTGTAATTACGATATTCGGGATACCGAATTCGGTAATGTTGACATGGACGATTTCTGGAACAGGGTGAAAAGTCCCCAGTCAAACTGAATGGATGACCTCCTTAGCAAACAGTGGCTTACCTTTGGCAGCAGGCTTTCCTCTATCGGCCCAATGTCCAGAGTTCATTCTGGCCCTGTGCCTCTAACTACGACTCTGCTTCTCGTTCCGTTAGGAACCCAGCAGGAGAAGTAGTGATCAAGCTAGATGGGATTTATCTTGATGACCTCCTGAAATTACCCAATTTCGAGGAGTATGGGAATTTGAATATGAAGTCAGCCCAGAAAAAACCTGGGACAACTAACCAGGAGAATTGTATAAGAGATGTTAACAAGAAGTTCCTGGCTAAAGCTAAGCCAGCGGTATCCCCCGATTTCCTAGGACTATTCCTAGGTGTGACTTTATACAAGAGATAAATGATATCATCACACTTCTTAGCCGGGCATTTGGTTTACCAGAATCAAATCTATTTCACGGATGGATGTACCAGTTCATGGTCACCCATCAAGAAGAATGAGCAAGGGATTGACTGGGGAACCCTGATCAGTGATGAGATTGATGCCCAAATGACGACGGTCTTGTCAACAGGAAAATTTTATATGTTCTCATATGTGGTCTATGCGGCAGCTGGGATGAGGAACTATCCCGGGCTCGATACAAAAGGCAGCAGAATCACAAACCCAATCTACAAGCATTTTCCCCAAATAACAAAGAAGGGGTCTAAGGATCAGTTTAGAAGGGTTAATGATGCCTTTTTCTATGAGAACATCTGCAGTCTGAACCCGGGATTGAGAAAAACAAGAGTCTCCGATGAGGCTTGGGCCGAGGTATCTAAATGGGGATGTATCTTCCTACAGTTTAGGAAGTTTACATACATTCGAACAGTGATGTATGCAGGAGAGCCTTTCCGTCTGCCTCGCTATCCCGGGGATAGATTAATTTTGTTGGAATTGGTCAGGCAATTGTTGGACTTCCACAAGTTCCAACAGAGCAAGCACAAGGCAGCAGTATCTTTCCCAATTTCTATTGGGAGATATACTTGTTCAACGGTGGCAAAGGCCAGAAGTGCTGAGTGTGAGCTTCAAGAAATATTAAAGAAGCATATGAAGTCTCGGGATGGTTTTGACATCCGAGGAGTGCTTCGGGCCTATGGAGCTCAACATCTGCACAGGCCTGATATTGAGGACATCTGGATTGATCTACGGGACGAAGTTGCGATACGCAGAAAGGATAATAGTAGGCTTACTATTGATGAAATTCAGACACTGGGGCTTTCTGATTTTCCAGATGGCACTACAGATAATGAAAGTGTGTTGGATATGTCCTATGATGGGCTTAACGAAGATCGATACATTTTTCCACCTATTGATTGGTCAGTTACTGAGAAAGCCTCTATCACCGATAGGTCAGCCCTAATTTTGGCTTGTACGAAGAAATGGCTTTCTTCTTGGGGGATGAATTTCAATGATGACAAGTTTCCCAAATTGGCTGCTTTAGAGGTGGGGCCCTCCCAACAGGAAAAGGGCAAAGAATCTTCTGGGGGGCCTATAAAAATTAGGATTCCTAGGAGGAGGAAAGAAAGACAAATCTCTTCAATTGTTTCTCCAGCTGAAACGGTAGTTGTGCCAGAATCACCAACGTCACCAGAAAAAGAAGAAATTAATGTGGAAGAGGAAGGAAGTCAAATCTTGATTCCATCATCTGTTGATAGTCAGACCAAAGAAACTTTGTCTCTTGCAACCCAGGGTTTGGAGTCTGAATCTGTGCCTGCCCCTCAACAACCACTCCAATCTCCTCAATCCCCATCCCACTTCTTCAAGTATGGCAGGCATTTTCTCTGGTCTCTCTCCCCTCTCTACTGGAACCCAAATAATTACCAGCTCGCCACAACCTGTGCCTCTCTTTGTTGCACCTACTACCACGTTGACTACTGTTCCCCCCTCCAATAGTAGAATCTTCTCCTCTTGAGAGTAGATTACTAGTTACTACAACATCAGCAGTTCCTTCTGATACTCCACAATGGTTACTTGAGCAAACTCCCAGGAAGAGGAAGGTGATTGTACCCCTACCACCCCTTGATTTTAGCTCACTCAAGACTTCTACTGCGAAATCAGCCAAGAAACCCAAAACAGTTTCAAGGGTTTTGGTTGATGCTTCAGGAGATAAGTTTGCAGAGATTGCTACTCCCCTCGGCTGATAAGACTAGAGGAGGATATAACAGCTTCTGATTATCAGATAACCAAGTGGCTCTAGGGAAAGCAACAGCAAAAGGAGTGCAACAAGATATACAAGCTTCTGTAGACGTGCTGTATCAAAAGTATAAGGAATCAAAGGACAGCCGGAATCAGCTTAAGGAGAAAGTGGAGCAGTTAACAGAGATTTTGATTAAACTCTCAAAACCCCTTGAATCCATACCCCCTTCTTCTGTTTCTTCCAAATTCGATTTCTCATCGGTGCCTACGATTGAAGAAATTGCTAAAAAAGGAAGGGTGGTTGATGAATGGATTCAAAAGTTGCTCCAACAAGGAAAGCAGGTGATAGAAGATGTGGTGAAGATTCGTGAATCTTTGGGTGAGATTCAAAAAGAAGGAGAGAAGATGGATGAGGGATTCACTGATGAAATTGGACAGTTGGATTTGACTTGTGAAGCTCTACACGTGTTGAAGCAATTTTCAGCAAACCTCTTGGTGGAAGAAGGAATTCTCCCACACACAGATAAGCATTTCCAGCTGATTAAGGCCATCAAGTTCAGAGTAAAGATTCTCAATGAAGCTTGCGGTAAGTTAAGAGAATCAAGGGATAAATTGATCGATGGGAGAAGTGATCTGGAAGAAGAATTGCTAAAGATTTGTCCAGAGGTGGCAGTTGGGACCTCAAGTATTCTATCAGCAGATGATCTCTTCAAACAACTCCAAGTATCAATTCAGCAAAATCTGTACACGGGTTTGACCTTGAAGTCATTAGTCATTTAGAAAGGATGGAACAGACGCTGGAGGCCTTAAAAAAGCTCAATAAAAGATTGAAAAAGCTTCCCGGGATTGCCGCTGATATTCATGAAACCTGCGAGATATGGAATGATCATTCCAATGGGCCCGATGAAAATGAGACGCAGGACATTATTCGAAAGTTTCAGGAGTTTCGGAACAGAAAGTCCCAGCTGGAGGAAGAAGGAGAAAAAGATGATGATTCGGACTAAGTTTCAACGTCCCATGTCATTTCTATTTTTAGAATGACATGCCTGTTTTATTTCCGTTTTATCATATTTTTAATTCAGACTTTGACTTGATCTCCTGCGTGAGAATCATGCAAAATTTGAACTCTAGTTAAAACATGCTACTTTTCAGGATCTGGCCTTTTTTGCTCTGATTCTCTTGTTATAAATAAGGGATGCTTGTGCATTCCAAAGGGTCGAGAATTCTTGGAGGATTAAGAGGCTATTGGAAAGAAGAAAAACTTTGTGTTTTCTTTCAATCATTTTGAAGAATAGGAGTTGATACTGTTTTACAGACTTTGTGTTGTGAAATATATCTTATTTGAGACAGTGTTTCTTATGTTCATGATCTCAAATCTATTCTTTGCATAGAATCTCAGTATTTCTAATTATCTCGAACACTATATCTGTGATCTAAAACTCGTATGATTATTTCGTGCTCTGCTTTTACTCGAAAGAAAATACGTTTCTCCCATTTTCTTTCTACTGTACTTCTTTCACTGTAACAGTTTTCTAACCTATTTCACTTACGAAAGCAATATCCTTGAATCGTGTGAATGTGGATTTCGGGATTTCATCCCAACCCCCAATGGTTAGATTAGTGTGAATATTGTATATATTATTTACTGTGTTTTAGATTAGCAATAAACAGGCAGCCTCACCTGTCTTTGAGGAGGGATTAAATCTCATGTACTGTGGTTGAACCTCATATTTTGGTTTGACAAAATATCCAACCAACAGACTTGAGCATGCATTTATGTTGTTGGTCCCCTGGAATAGTGTTTTTCCTTTGTTTATTGTTTAGGAGTTCAGTTTGGTTTTGATCTTTGGGTGATTGAATTCCTGTAAATGCATAGCTTGTGCTGAGGCAAATGGCCACCATTTCCTTGTTAGAGTCTTCTCATTTTCAGTGGTTTTGTCTGTTAGTTTGCTTAGGATTGATAGTATAATTCATTTCATGCTTGGTTAGCATTGTCCAGTTGTTGGTAAGCCACATATCCAGCTTGTGCAAACAGTGTTGCTATTTTATCTAATCCATTAGAGTAGAATAGCTTAGGAAGCCATTAAAGTTGTAGGTTTTGCACTTCAAACAGGATAGTTTCGGGTTCTGGATGCATTATGTTGCATGATTTGCAATAGATCCCACTAGGAATTGCATAAGCCAAGCTCTGTACTCTTGCGCTATCCCTCTCCTATCCGCGTTCTATTCTGTCTGCATTCTGAAGGTTGTCCCTTGTTCCAACACCTATTCCTGTTGATGCAAGCATTACATGCTTTTCTGGATCTATGTGAGCACAAATAACGAAGAGATCATACTGAGGGGACAATATCACGCATACCATCAGATTCGCCACTGTTCTGTGGAATCCAGGTTCTAGCTTTCAAAGTTCTAGTTAGAATCATATCAAATAGAGTAGTTAATCACTTTATTTCAGTAAATTCTATTCTCGATATTGCCAGGGAAGCTGTGGGGATTGATAGTTTCTGAGAAACTATGATTCATTCCTCACTTCTGAGGTAGGATCGAGAATCTTGCAAATAGATTAGTTATTTCATTGTTTAGAATAGATATACAAATTGCACAGACAAATAACTACACTCGGATATTTTGTATGTTCTAAATTATTAGTTTAGCTATCAAATTCTAAATATTTTAATAGCTGCTTTCTTAAAATTCATATAAAACATCAGAAAATACAAAAATAAGTCATATATGCTATAAATACGTTTTATATACTTAGAGTTCACTTTATTGCAGTTTGTCTATATTATTGCTTTCGTATGACTATTACAGGACCTAGGGAGCCCAGAGAATACATTTTCAAGCCAATCGTGCCTCAACCCAATCTCACAACAGCAATAACTGATATTGACCAGAATCTTAGAATCTGGGTCTTCCAAACAACAACAGACTTCCAACAGGTCAGATCTCAGTTAAGAGGATTAAACATAGAAGACGACTAGGCATATGCATTTTGGTCAAGTCAGCCAAACTATAGATTACCCTAGAAAAAATAACATCCACATGACTGTAGAATGGTTTGAAAGAGAACAAACATTCGAGTGCGATCCTTTAGTTCCACAGCCAGACGCTAGAGACACCCTCGTAGATATAGATACTAGCTTAAGAATCCAGGTTACGAGAATGCCTGTGAGGTATTCTGAGAAGATTACACAACTGTTGGTTCTAAACATAGAAGCTGAGAAAGCGTATGATTATTGGATACTAGGAATCAGGACTTGATTCTACGTATGACTATAGCTGGTCCACAACAAACACGAACCTACGGTTGTGATCCACAAATCCCGCAACCCAACGAATCCATAAGAGAATTAGATATAGACACTGGCCTATGCACACTAGTATTTCAGTCCACTCCACTACCACCTATTATCATCGAACAATTGTCCTTACTAGATATAGCGGCTAACGAAGCTATAGAATTTACTAGGCTAGAGAATCGTTCATAGAGTCAATTATATTTACCATTCACCATATGACCCTATCCGGAGAAAGATACAAAACTATACCGGGTCATTTTCCAAGTATTCCACAACCCATAGATTGAATCATGCCAGAGCTCGATATTGATTGGAGCCTTCAAGCATTCATCCTTGCCGATCGATCTATCACACCAGTCCAGGTTAGAAGGGCCTTCTTTGCCTTAGATTCGCAGATTCCATTAGTACGCATCGAAGACATTAGACTGCCTAACTAGTCTGTCCATATACCACCCATATTCCATCCCCACCGGCTATCTCGGCATGACCTCGGGAGGTCGGGTACGCGGAAGAGTCACTTGTAGATTCCCACGCTCGCTTGTCACTTTTCCGCCGTATAGAAACATTCATCTACTCAACCTTAAACCCATTAAGAAGAGAATCCATTCGCTTAATGGTCCCTGAGACCTGACCAAGGAATCATGAGGGTCATTAAGCAACAATGATAACTTTCAACAAAGTGGCTTCACAACAAACATGCATACAAGACATTCAACTCAACCAAGACAACATATTCAACAAATTTACTCATTCAAAACAATACAAAGGTTTGAGATTCAAACGAAACAAAGCACGGTTTATGGGAGTGTTTTCCCAAATTCACCCCTTGAGGTAATTTGGATAACTTGCGTAATTTCGTCATGTTGGAGCAAGCAGAAAAGAAGGAAAGGCAAAAAATCAAGTTTTAGAGTTCCCTTTGGCTCTATTCTAACCCCCACCCCGCCATCCAAGGACAAAATTCAAGGAGTTAGAAAAAATTGAAAAAATCCAAAAAATTCGCTTCAATTAGTGTGATGTAGCTAAGTCAGGTTTTCTTGGCCTAGGACGCACAGGTACATGTGGGACATCCAGGACCTGAAATGTTGAAAAGGCTGCAGGCACTTCAAATCAGAGAAATCAATTTTTTTTCCTGAGTGGTCCGCAGGACATCGGGATAGTTAGGACCTGCATCGCCGAAATCTCCGCAGGCAAAGGGAATGGGCTAAGTCAAGTATTCATGGCCCAGACGGTTCAAGGGATGACGGGACATGAGTTTGCTGAAAATCCAAAATCACCTCACCAAGAGAAAATAAGAGAAGTCGGGTTAAAATTTCCCATGTGATCTGTGAGACAGTTGGGATTACGGGATGGGTGGAATCTGAAAGGCTGAAATAGCTGATCACAAAGGGATGCGGGTGGAGTGGTAGTCAATGAACCTCATGGCCCGGTCAATGGCGGTACACGTGGGACATAAGTTCCCTGAAAATCTGATTTGCCCAATTTGAAAAGCGGGTCAGGTGTGATGTAGGTGAAGTTGAGGTTTTTGGCCCAACTCGCACAAGGGACATGCAAGACACCAAGACTCGAAATAGCTGCATGTAAAGGAAAACTATTCAAATTAGACCCCAAACTTCAAATGGCCATAACTTTTGACTTCGGGCTCTAATTTTCACAAAATTTGACTTTGTTATTTTTAGTGAGGTTATCTTTACGAAAATAAAGGAAAGATCTTCAGCTCCAGTCAATTAAATGCTCATTCCCGTTAAATGATAGAAATGCCTTTGCAAACCCAAAATAGCTGCCCGCACTCAGAAGGCCATAAATTTTGCATTTCTCAACGAAAACACACAAAATTTGTGCAATTGGAATTATTTTTTTGAGAATGATTCACAGAAATCAATAAATTCATATTTCGATAAGAAATCACTTATATGTTTTTAGAAAATGTGGCCAGGTTCTGAATGGTGTTGTATTTGGTAGTTGGGATGCATTAATGAAGCATGGGTTGACATATTTCATTGCTGCAAGTTATGCAGCAGTATGGGGAACATTTTGAAAGCAACAGAACATCATTTCACTCCATTTACTACCTCTTTCAAGTGGTTGAAGGACAGATTTCAGGATTTTTATTTTCCCTCTCTCTCTCTCTCTCTCTCTCTCTCTCTCTCTCTCTCTCTCTTCTCAAATGTCTATAAATTAGAGTGTTGGGTTCATTGTAAGGGGAGATAATTTTGAGCACAAAATAATCTTCCAAATTTATTTTGTGAAGCCAATGTGCTATAGGCCCATGTAGTGGACTCCTTCCATGGTGATTCAGGATCTTATTCTGTAATAGATTGGATTGTGCATATCAATGAAGCAATAGATACAGGTTTGTGGATACTTATTCCCATGTTGTGTTTGTTTGAATTCTTCTTTCCCTTTCAAAATTATTACAAATATATTGTCTACCTTATAATTTGCAGTGATTCATTCTTATTGTGCATGTATGGAATATTGTTGTCAATGCATTTTTCTAGACTGTGGAGAAATGTTATTAGCCCTTCTAGTATGCAATTTACTTCATATTTTCACACATTGGTTACTATTCTCACACCCTCCTTTTCTATTATATCACCACTTTAGTATAGGATTTGTTTTCATGCAATCTCTCTCCTTGGCACCTTCTAAGTTAGATTAATATTGATAGTTTTTCCTACATTAGAGTAGATTGTGGTAGGTAGTTTAGGAGGAAGAACCAACTTTCTCTGGAGGTCTATCTCAAGTAGCAAGTCCCACAACTTGGAGATAGTACCCATGTTACCCATGTTATCCAATCACTTGTGCAAACCATAGGGTGTTGTGATTCAGTGATAACAGGGAGACAACCTCCTTATGCCTCCCAAGTGAAGTGTGAGTCTTACCCTAAGAATCCAAGTGAATAAAATAATCACACAAACGTTTTATCTCTCCCTTTCAAGCATGAAAGGAAACCATGATTTCCTTTTCACTCCTAATATGTAATACTCCCATTAACACTCCCACTAATTCCATGCCTCACATAAACTCCCTTTTCCCTCCCTAATGTTCCCATAAACCCTTCTTCCACACCTAACTAGGGCCTACTACCCAACTAACACCTAAACATCTTCAAAAGGTAAAACAATTTTTTTTACAAGAACAACATTCGATGCAAATAAGAAAAATAACATAATGAAAAAAGTGGAGAGGCTAGCTATCCATCATGTTTCAATAAAATTCCACAAGCTTTTTGAAATCAAAGCCTAGATATTTTCCAAGCACTCCAAATATCTCTAATTCCAAATGTGCACAAGAAGAGAAAAAAACAATTAACCCCTATTCCAACCAAAAATCAACAATAAATAGAAATGAAAGGTGAGAATCATGAGGTGGCTCCATGTGGGATGTCACTTCATCATTCCTGCATCCCCACACCTAAGTCAACACACCAAGACCAAGAAAATCAATGCACATGAAAAGGACTATGACAACCCACATACCTCAAAACTTGCACACTATGCTTTCAAAGGACATAATAAAATGGGGTACAAAGAAAGTGCAATAATTTTACTTCTATTACACTTAAAAATAGACAAAGAGGTAAAAAATAAGCTTCCCAACCCATAGGTAGGGTTGATGGGTAAATTTAAGAGGCATGGGACAAGCCTTACTTGTCCCATAAGCCTCTAAAAATGCCCCTCAAGTCAAAATCCGAATTTTGAACTTGGGGTGGAGTAAAACACTCTCAAATAAACATAAATTTTACTTACACAAAGACCACCAAATATAATCTTAACTTATTTCTCACATCCTTCATTTGGCTAACTAAAAATATGAAGGGTTAAGCTTAATTACACACATTTACAACATGATAATAAAGTTATTTTTTTTCAAATTTTAAATACACAAAACATAAATAAAGCACATACAAAAGTTAAAGAAAGGGACACAATTCACCCCATGACCACATATGTGAAGTCACTATACACACCCAAAATTACATGTTCTACATTGTCAGAAAATAGTTACAAAATTCCCCAATGATGATTCAAGTTCTTTTAAGAAATTGTTTGAGCTCCAATTTCCATTCTTAGTGTATATTTTTTGCTTAGACCTATTTACTTAGCCTTCCCATGTTGTTTCTAGCATCCTGCCTCTTTATGTGCATGTTTTGGCCTTTAGTGCCAGGACCGCCGCCCTCACTGGGCGACAATTTTGAAACTAGTGCCCAAGATAGGGTGGCAATCCTGAAACTACCACCCTACGCAGGGCGGTGGTCTTTCTCACTTTTTCCAGATTCTTCACGTGTGTTTTAACATGTGATCGTTCACTTAAATTCACTTTTTGCATGCATCCGTGAGCCGAAATGTCTAAAATTAGTTTTGATTTCTTTGTTTTCCTTAATCCTTCCATTTTTAAATATATTTAATTGGTTGGAACTAATCATTCTTTCCTTATGCATGAAGGTACCTCCCATCCTCCATTCTTATATATTCCATGCTTTTATTCAACACAAGGGCCTGAGACTTTTTTGTATCTTTCATTGTATTACTGCTACGATATTGCTTGGAATCACATAGCCAAGCCTTAATCTCTTGTAATATCTTTCTTCTACCTACATTACATCCAGATTACCATCAATCTTCCATTACTCAAGCGCCGTCCTCTCAATGTTTTTCTTGAATTTCCAATCCCTTGGACTCATGTGAATGCTTGAAGATAGAAAGGAACATAAAGAGAGGACAAATATAGACACAACCAGATTTTTACAAGCTCTTACTTGTCCAGGCTGGAATTGTGTGTTTGTTTCACTTATTTGTTGAATTGTCAATTTCAAATCACTAGTTTCAATCATTTTGTATCAAATAGACTAGAAAATTATTCATTTAAATAGAATTAGTCAATCACAGGTAGATCCAATCGTTAGTAATCTTTCCTCTTTAACATTACTAGGGAGGTTGTGAAGATCAATAGCCCCTTTAAGGGTAATCATTTGTTCTTCACCTGTGAGGTAGGGTTTGAATGGTTTTGACTAGATTAGGTTGTTTTTTTTTAGATTAGATTCATACATTTCCACAAGTAACTATCTACATCTAGCTAATTACTTTTCTTTAGTTTATTTATTAGATTAGAATGCATTTCTTAGAAGTTAGAAAAAGAACAAAAAAATTTCCTTTTGATAGATTAGTTTGTTTTATTGCTTTGATCCAAAATATTGTGAAAACTCCAAAATACAGATATAATTAGTTTGATTATTAAAAGTCATTTTATTTCATTTTTTGTGACCATCAATGGTCCACAATAGGAAACAACATACAATTGTGATCCTTTGGTCCCACAACCCAATAGGCCAAAATTAATAACTGACATTGATACCATCTTACGTTTAATAGTCTTACGCACCCCTCCAACTTTTGTTGATAAAAAAGAACAACTTAATACACTAACTATCATTGTTAATCAAGCCTATGACTCTCAGACTGCTCCTGCAAACAAGGTTTGATTGCACACATGACCATCCAAGGGCCATAGCCTCCACAAGTTTTTGGTTGTGATCCTCAGGTCCCACAACTTGACGGGCGTGTCAGCGAGTTAGACATTGACACTTGTTTGCATACATTAGTATTTAGATCTTCACCACTTCCACCAAATATTATTGCACAAATTTCCTTACTAAACATATCTTCTGATCAGGCTAAGACTTTCTGGACCAGACCAGAAAATCACCCATAAATATATGTGGCTTCATCGCACCTCTCGTTCTTACTTTCATGACCTTGTCTTGAAATCTATACGAGGCACCCACAGGTCATTTTACGCGTGTTCAACAACCAACAAAAAGAATCTCATGCAAGCTCGACATTGATTAGATTTTATGAAGAAGATCAGACTAAGAAATCACACCATTGTAAGTTAGGAGAGTACTCTTTTCCTTAGACTTGTAAATCTTGATATTGCATGTGGAATATATCATATTTTCAAATTAGCTTGATCCCCGTCACCACACTCACATTCACAATCATTCTATAGTGGATGTCTTGGTAATAACTCAAGAGGTCAGGTGTGAAGAAGGTCATGTGTTGATTTTCTATTATACAAATTGGTGAACCTGACGTGAATAAGTAGCCTCTAAACATTTCCAATTTCTTTGTCCATATTTTATTATATGGTATTCTTATACCCCCTAAATATGCCGGGATACGACAAGTACAGTTGGACCATCCTGGGTTTTGACATGTACCACTAGCAATCAAGTATACCACAACAATCACCTTCACTTTCAACATGGGCGGATAACCACTCATACACTCAAAACCCTCTACTCGAGGGAACCAATGTTGGGTCCTTTGTACGTATTGAGGAACTTGAATATGTCACTCAAACCTATCCCCATGAAAAATCAAGTTCAAATACCATGAGTTTCACTGGTGAAGCAAGTTCATCTCCTCAGGTATTATTTCAAGAGCCCATTAGCATTCAATCTAATCAACTCCCCCATTTAGATGAGGAGTATTTAAGATGATATGCTAACAGTGAACAATACTTCCAGAACATGAACCAAAATTTCGATAAGTTATAAGGACAAGATGATGCCCTACTCCAAAACAATAACGCTACCACTCCACCAACTGAAAATACCACCAATGAGTGGTGACAATATAGTGAACAATTCATAGCAAGATACCATATGCCTCAACAACCTCCAAGGGTTAAAAAAAAGGACCCTAAGCAAAGCATGGTCCCATAACTAGGTGATGTCATTTCATCTTTGGTAAACAAATCCAAGGAGTTAGAGATTTCTCAAAATATGGAGAATTCATGTGTAGGGAAAGCGTGAGCTTCTTCCTACCCACATAAATATGGGAAAATACCTACTACATAGAATCCTCCAATTTATATGAATACTCAAAACCCTAGAGATCTACTTATGGGGATGGGTATGCCCCCCCAAGCCACTTATAGATACCTCCTATAGGAAACAGTCAGAAGTATGTTCTCAAATGCCATACCAACTGGAAATACAACATTCCTTGGCTTTGTACCTTCGATTCCATATCAAGGTAATCAACCCTCTTATGTACACATGTATTCTAAATCTATTTAGGGGGAGATTTATACCTACCCAGGTCCATATGGAAAGCTGTAATGGATGCTATATGCCCCAATAAATGCCTATGTCTACCCGTTTCAGCAACCGATGCAACCTCCACCTCCTCAACATGGATCTTCCGAGGTAGAAACATAAGTAATGGGTAAATATTTTGAATACCTCAAGGAACTGCTAGGCTTCTCCATTCGTATGGTCATGCTCCTGAGACCCTTGCTTGATCTTCTAAAGTTCAAAGGGGAGGAAAATCCTAATGCCCACATCAAAGCTTATGCAATAGCCATTTGAGAACTATTCCCACAGAATGTAGTTGTTGTGACAATTTTCCCTAATATGCTAAAAGGTATTGCACTTGATTGTACTATAGGATACCATATGCTTCAATACACTCGTTTAAACAACTCATATCAAAGTTTGTCAAAGATTTTGATATGAACAAGATATTGAGAACATGAATTAGGGAGTTCCTTCATATCAAGAAAGAACATAATGAGTCTGCAACCCACTTTATTCAAAGGTGGCAACAAGTTATCTACTCCTCTGTAAGTGCTCCAAATATGGATCAAATGGAAATCTGTGATTTTTTCCTTCACTCTCTCAATAGAGAGACAAAGGAATAGGTTCAAAATTTCCTGCTCAGGAGCTATGAAGAGGTGTTAGAGGGTGCTCTTTAGATTGAACAAGTGGCCATTGACAGTGGTCGTAAGAATTATGGAGCAAATGGGAAGTTAGTCCCTCCCAATCAAAATAATCCTGGTTACTCCAACAACATGAACAACAATCAAGGACCAAAGATTCTTAGTAAGAATCATGGAGCCATGACCAATGGTGTGACTAACCAGCCCAAAAATCATAGTGTTGTTAATCCTACCAGTACATGTGCTACAAATAACAACAATGGTAATGGAAATAATCATAGAAATAAAAGTTTCCCACCCTCAGTAAACATTGTGGATTTTAATCGTCCTCAACAACAACAACAACAACAACAACCTCACCAACAGATACAAACACCAACCCCAAGCTATAGTAAATACCCAGGGGGTATCCCAACCAATTATAAAACCAAGGGCAAGGTTTCAAAATTATTTATTATAACAATCAGCAACCAAACAATAACCGTAGTTTTGGAGAACAACAAGGAACAAGCCAAAGGCCTTGAGATTACGACCCTCACATATACTGTGGTTTCAATAGGGTTCACAGACATTACGCAAGAACGTGCCATGATTATAACAAGTTTTTATAGCATTTTCCAGAGGATCAAAGACAGTTATTTGTTGACATGTTTTTGGCAAACCCAACAACACCCACTCAAAACACCTACATGGGACAAGTGTCTCTGCAAATCACACTGCTACGAATCTTTAACAATCCTCTTCCCATGTGTCTGAAGGGTAGTAGATTAGATCCCAATGGTTTGAATAAAGGCATTGTAATAGGAAATCATGGTCATGAAGCCTCAAATTCTTCAAACCCACAGGTGGCACCTCCTTTGGATGGTTGCTAGAAAATAGAGTTAGAGGCCAAACCCAAAATTAAAGCTGCTGAAAGAACCAAGGATTATTCTTCACATCCAATCCTGATTTATCCAATCATGTCAAAAAATGTTCATGATAAGCAAAGAAATCCAATATGCGATTATGATCTAATTAGTGATCTAACCAAGACCTTTTCACACATATCCTTCTTGGATGTGTTAAATAATTCCCTTTCTTATAGGGCCGCTCTAGCGTAAGCATTGGTTCTTGGTCATTTGGCTAATTTCATCCCTCCTTTAGAAGCATAGATAAATCACATAGACTTCTACAATATTCCACTAGGCCAGCGTGAGAGAGATATTGAGTTTGTGTTTGACATCAACAAGATGCCCACAAATGCTTAGATAGCTTGTAGGGGTGACCCCCTCTTTGTTTCTACGAGTTTGGATTTAAAATAACTATGTAAAGCATGCACTGATCGATGATGGGGAAGTAGTTTACATAGTTCCCTTATCTTTTTTTTAGAAGTTAGAGTATGGGGAGACAAATTTCTCCTCGACATGAAACACACTAAGAGTCTACGATAAACTTAAGGAAACATCGATCGAAACCATAGTATTACCGATTACTCTCGGGCCTAAGATCGTACTAATTGATTTTTTTTAAGATATACCAAGAAACCAACTATAATATGATTCTTGGCCATCCATGGATCCACTGCATGAAGAAAATTCCCTCCACTCTATTCCAAGAGGTCAGATTCCTGCATTTAGGGAAAGTCTTTATGGCACAAGGTGATCTAAAACCCTTTGACATACATTTGGCTAGCTTAAAGAAGAGGCTAAGGGGTCCACTTTGAATTCAAGCTTACCACAAATTTGTTAAAAAAATCAGCAAGTGTGGTACCAAAAGAAAAGATAGTTCCTACAACAAAGTTAGAAGTCACAGGTTTGATTGAAGGAACTCTGGAGGTCAAAGATGAAACTTTTATTGTGAAGATAGTGTCAATAGGAACCACAAAAAATATTTTGAAGCTATTAGAGAATGATTTTCCTATTCTCCTCCCCTTTGATTCTATGGGTATGGGACATACCTTAGGACTCGGTTCCATTACAATAGATGAGGTTTGCATGGTTGAGGTAACCAAGGTAAAGCGGGAAGGTATAAAGGATGAATCAACATCCATATTTTCGAGTAGTTTTTGGAATCTCGATATTGATGAAGCCAAGTGTCATTTTGGCGCCAATGCAGGCGTGACCCTTACTTCACCTAAAGGAAGGGTTCAAACTTTTGCTTTCAAGTTAAATTTCAAATCCAAAAATAACGGGGCTGAATACGAGGCTCTCCTATTAGGTCTCATTGTAGCTAAGAGAATGGGAATCCTCAATATTAGGGTGTTAGGTGATTCAGAACTAGTCGTAAATAAAATATCCTAAGTATATGAGACTAGAGTTGATCATCTACAACTTTACAAAACAACAGTACTAGGCCTGACAAAAGGGTTCAACTTCATATCAATCACAACAATTCCATGTGAACAGAACCTTTTCATAGACTCTATAGGAAATTATTCTATGGACTTCACCCCAAGCAGTGACATGGAAGATACCAAATTCATGGTTTTAGTTTATGCCAAACCCTCGATTCATAAAGCACCAATGACCCCAATGTTGAAAAACATAGAAACCGAGAATCAACCCAATTGTTTAGAGTACGTTAATAAACTTTAAGATATTTAAACACTTTGGAAGATTTGCATCTTACCTATCACGAGATAGACCTTTCCTTAATTCAACATTCCTCTTCTTATTTTGGGAATCCCATGATTGAATCCTCCTTGGGAAAAGATGTTGAGATTTACAAGGTAGAAGAAGAAGGGGATTTAGAGTTACTTCTGGCCCCACCTGAGTTTAAGGAGGGAAACGCCTCCTTAATCAAGGGAACGCTTGATATAAATATTGGAACAGAGGAAGAACTCGAGATTTTGAAACTGGAATCCTCCTTAACTCTAGATGAGGTGGAAATACATACCCAAATTCTCAAGGAACACCAAAAGGCGTTTGCATTTAGTTACAAAAAAATGACGAGAGTTACACCACATATCGTGGTGCACAATCTCATCTCCAAACTAGATGTAAAGCTGATTAAGCAAAAGTTAAGGACCATGAAGTCAAAAGTGGTCCTCATGGTGAAATAAGAAGTAATGAAAATTATCAAGGTAAGATTCATCAAGGCAATCGATTATTCACAATGGGTATCTTATATCATTCCCATTCTAAAAAAGAATGGAAAGATTCGTATTTACATAGACTTATAGGAAATTTACAAGGCTTTCCCAAAAGATGATTTCCCATTACCATCCATCGATGTCATTTTTTATGCAACAACTATATTTGGACTGTTGTCGCTCATGGATGGACTTTCGGGATACAATACAATAAAAATCTCTGAGGAGGATCTAGCCAAAACTACATTTATAACTCCTTGGGGAACCTACTATTATGCAGTCATGTTGTTCGGTATTAAGAATGTTGGCACCATGTACCTACGAGAAATGACATATATATTCCATGACCTTATTCATAAGATTGTGGAATCCTACGTGGATGACCTACTAGACAAGGTTAGGAAGCGCTTCAATCACCCAGAGGTGCTTCGTATCATCCTTTCGTGCTTAATCGAATATAGCGTCACATTGAATCTGGAGAAATGTTTACGTTATCTCTCAAAAGTGCACCATATAGAGAGATTATTGCAGGTTTTCTAAGCTTGCACAATTGATCTCTCTCTTTCATGGATACAATGGAAACACCTTAGGTCTGTGGGTATACCTATTTTGAGGTGAGTCTCCGGGATTAAAAGGTCGGTTCCTTATTGGTGTATCCTAAACTGATTTATGGGAGTTTGAGAGTAAAAGATGGCTGTAAAATAATTAAAACTAAGGTGATACACCAAATTTGTATGAGGACTTTGACTGAGTATATGCACAACTGATTTGGGAAGGATTTATGATGCATGAACTAATAGTTTTTCTGCAGAATATCTAAGAGCAAAACACTTGATTATACTGAGGGAGAATAACAACAATACTAATGAGTTAACATGCACATTAAAATTAAGTAGAAAAGACTGAATTTGTAGTAGGGTAAAGTGATTTGATCAGGGAATTTACATTAAAAAAACTAATATAAACATACACAAGATTGTAAAATAACTTGAAAAATCAGAAAATACTTCACACTCAGAGGGAAAAACTGACAAAATTTTCTTCAGTACTCCTATATCTAAAAGTCCTCTAGAAGTTCCCCATATATCCAAAAGTCCTCCAAAATTTCTCCAGAAGTTCCCTCTTGTGCTCTGCAAAGACACGCAATATATAGCAAAACTAAAATTCACCCCCTTGCTAAAAATAGCATAAGGCTTGTACGTCACCCATGCATGTCTATTTTTATCCTTTATTTAATAATAGATAAAGCAATAAAAATAGAGCATGCAATTACAAATAGGCATTATTAGAATTGATTTATAATACAGTCAAACTAAAGTTGACTATTCTATTTTTAAGAAAAGAAAGGTGAATAATTTGCTGAATAAATAAAATTGCTTGCTAGGTAAGTCTCTCTCCATGAACATGTAACTCTATCTTCTTCTCTATTTTGTCCTATTGTGAAGGCATGTAAAAATAAAACTCCTTTCTATTCGTGAGTAAAAGAATAATTACATTAATTGCAATACGCCAATTGTGCAAACCACTAATTGCACTCCAAATATTTCAGCCATCTTTGTGATTATTGGGACCATACATTATAATCTCTGATGTTGACACTTATTTTGTTTTCTAGTGATCAGCATGGATAACATGCATGCAGGATTCGTCCTTCAACTCCTTGGCATGAGGACTGGAAGCAAAATTCTGGCCACCTTTAAGTGGACTTTGCAGATATTGGACCATTGTCAAGGTTTTAGATACACATGGGGAGACTTTCAGACCTACGGGTCAGTTTACTGCTTATAATCCATTGGCGGGCACCTTCAAGATAATTTACCATGAACCTACTAAATATTCAGCCACCTTTCGTAACTGAGTAGTAATAGTATAAATTTAACTCTTCTAGATTGGGCCTTAAAGGCAACATTTACTCTGATCTCCTGCCTAGGGTAATTGCAGACACACGGGATAACTTGGAATTTTAACCATTATTTTGCAAAATGTACTATAAGTTTGGACTTTGAAAGTCCCGTTGTTCCCATGATTTATTCGATGGACATCGATGGGTTGTCCCCTTCTCCTGATAGTGACTCACCCCTCATGTGCTAATGCTTGGTCGGTGGCATTTTGTAACTTTTAATTGAGTTTGCACTTTGATATTTGTTGAAACAAAAGCGACTCCCTTGATCCATTTGTACACTTCTATTTTGATGACGACATGTGATCCTTCTCGGATGCACAGTTGGGGTTTTTGACTGTGTGTTGAATGTGGTACGGTGGGGACTAACTGTAGTTATTTGTTTCGAGCTCTGACTGCCATGATTGACTCAGACTCTTTTGATCTTCATCCTTGATGAATCATTTGGGATCATTGATTTCTGATACCGTGGTTGAGTTTCGATCGTTAACCCATACTTGGATTCAGGCAGTAAAGGAGAGCTTGGGTCATACAGTGATAATTTCATGCGGTTTTAATGGTTCATGGGTGAAGCCCTAGAATTTTTGTTGCTCAACTTGCCATTATTGTGTTCTCGAGCGTTCATTTGTGTACACCTCTTGATTTTGTAGCTATTTTTCCATTGACCAAGGTTGAGCTCTGTCTATGGGAGAGTTGTGGTAGGTGAGCCACCACTACTTGATTTCTATTGAGCTTGGCTTTCCTCTTTGAATCTAGTTTATTCCCATGAAGCCCTACAAAAGGGTGAATAAGGAACCTCTCGTATCTTTGTATAAGGTTATTTTTCTTTGTTTCGAAACTCCTGAATACTATGGTTTGGGGTGTTTCCATCAAGGTTTGAAACTCTCGAGCACTACATTTTGAGGGTCTTCCAAAAATGCTTGGTAAAGGTGAATCATTCTTTGTTCAGTTGAACGTGAAATATTTTGAAGTCTCTGATTCCTTTATTGGTCACCATGCATACTGATACTGTGATGGGTTTTCCTGCGATTGAAATCATTAAAAACTCCGTAGGGGGTGGTTATTTGTGGCTCAGAACTGTGAACATTTTTTCAATCGATTTCTCATGGTAAATCAACTTTGAAATTTCTCTGTGACTCAAAGGTTTGATTGAAAACACTTGGAAGCTAGTACTTTCTTTCTCATTTTTAGATCTGGTTGTTTCATGTTATAGGTATTCATTCTAGACTGTAGATTTCCTAGATCTGGATCTATCGTCACTTTTCCATTTGATTTTTGAGAGGTCACTGATAATTTTGAGATGGCTCCTTCAATTCGATGATTCAAGCCATCCCTTTATGTAATCTTCATTTTCTAACTCATTAATGGTTTGGTCTATCGTTCATGTTGAAGTGCTATCAAGAAGAAAACTTTGTCTGTGAATATTCTTCCTTTCCTCCCAGATCTGGGAATGTATTTTTTTTATTTTGAGTTGTAATCATGAAAAACCATCATGATGCCGTAATTTAACTCTATTTGTAGTTCTTGAACCATTTCAGAGTATGGATGACCTAGAAATGTTAACTTGATTTTTTCACTGTTCTTGGTGCTAGCTTCTTGTGGTAAATTGCACCTTGTATCTCTGATTACTGAAGCACTATATGATTGCAACTGATACTTGATCTTCACCTGTAGCTGCATGTTGTATTTTTTGAAGACTCCGTGAAGTTCTGATTCCCTAACTAAACTGAATCTAGATTTATCAGTTGATGACATGTACAACTATATGGTCTCTGATATTTTGTAGTTCTGGAAGTGGCATTCTAGAAATTATTAATACTTCACCTGTTTATGAGCATTGTAGATGAATTTTATCTTCTGTAGCTATAATTATCCTACATTCAATTTGATCTCTGTATGAGTATTACTTTCCTTAAGACATACTGGCATTTTCTATGTATAGTCAGCACTGTATAATAATCTGATGGACATACTTAGTTATGCTCTCAATATTTGACCGTAAATCCCTTATTTACCATAGTTGGGCTTACATAATTCTGAGATATTGATAATACGCTTCCATTTGTCTCTGAAACTGTAGATGAAGTTTTATAACTTTGTAGCCTATAAAGTCCTACATTCAATTTGATCTCTAAAGCTATGATACTTTGTTTGATGAATACTGGAATTTTGTCATGTATCTCAGTAAGTGTTACTAACTAATTGACTGATGAGACAAAAACTTATTTCTTCTAATTTAAACATTAGATCTTGGCTTCAATGTAGCAACTAGCTTCAAAGATTTATCCTTTCCCGTAGTAACTAGCTTGAAATGTTATCAAGATCCCATAGTAACTAGCTTTGAATATTTATCCTTTCAATGTAGCAACTATTCTTTGAAATTTATCCATTGTCACTAGATTGAGTGTTGATCCCATTTTTGTGTTTACACCTACTGTTAATATTTTAGTGATCTATTTCCTAGGATAATTTTTGTAGCTAGTCTCCTAAGATATGCCAGCTTTTATGTAGATTCATAATTCGCGTTTTCAGGTTTGATAGAGCATCGGAACATGCCTTAGCTAAAACATGCTTCATATCGCATGTAAAATCTGACTCCCACAATTTCGATTTTATTCAGCTATTAAGCTATAATGAATGCTTCCAAGAACCCTCAAGCATCAAGACTTCATGTCGCATGCTTCCATGTAATTTTTCTGAAACCCAAATTGTATACTGAAATCCATTTAATGTACGGGTTTCTGGACATCCCGAACATGCTGACAAATTCGTTAATGTCCGAGTTGTTGGGTAGTTGACAGCACGTGTCAACTGAAGTGTATTCCAAATGATTCTCTTTCCATTCTAATAAATAGCTTGGATTTCCTCGTCATTTTTACCAGATGTACATTTTAGCCTCAAAAATTTGGATTCTTCTGCTACACCTTTGTTACAGTCTTCAATGCATCGAATTTACCTGAATTTCGAAGTATAAAGTGCTCAATTAAACCTTGAGCTCATTTTTGATGATCATTTGCTTGATCCCTGATTGAAGGTATTGTGATCCCTTTGTTATTTTTTCGCTGGAACAACACTGTGGAAGAATTGTGTGATGAACATTTCCTAAATCCAATGACAGGTTTCTGTTACCTCTGTTAGGGTTTTGGGTTTTGATTATTATATTCCTTTTTGGGTTGTGTTCCAATCAATTTTTTGTTTTAGGGTTCACTCGTGAGAATGCTTACTGTAGTTTTATTCCTCATGGAATAAATGAAAATCCATTTTAATGACAATAGAAGACTGTATCAAGAATCATATCAATGGAGAGGACTTTACATATTTTGCCCTGATAAAAACCTGATTCCCTCTTTTTGGGTTTCGTAGGATGTTTTGAAGTTTCCCAATCCCACAGTCTAATCGGGAAATCCAAGGTGTCGGAAACTCCAAAATATCTGGCATCCTCAAAAGTGTCAGACACTCCAAAATCTCTGACATCCTATAAAGTGTCGGATACTTAAAACCTCTCGGCATCCTCCAAGTGTAGTGGAATTTCCAACCCTCCCGAAATCTAACAACTGTGCAGGTTTTCCGAGCCCTTTGACATCCTCCAAGTACTGTGAATTTTTTAGAGTGGCACACATTCTTAAACTGTACTCAAGTTGTAGTTTTGATTCCAAATGACTTCCAAGTTTGTCCAAAACCAAACAATTTAAAATTGTATCTTAATCCGAGGTGGATGTCCCAAACATAACCAAATTCGTAACTGACCAATCTGAGAAACCTTAAAATTTTTGATTTGACATTTTCACACTGGGTGTAAAAAATGTCAACAGTTATTTGGTGTAATAAGAGGAAAGCTTCTGGGTTACATTATATCTTCATAAGGGATTGATGTCGACCTAGCCACAATATAGGCTATGCTAGAAATGGTTACACCATTGGACGAGTCCAATATCAGATCTTTTCTTGGGAAACTTGGTGCAATATGAAGGTTCATGCCTGACTTGACCTTTACTATTCATCCAGTAAACAATTTTTTGAAAAATGATTATAGCATTGATTGGATAGAAGAATGCAATAAGGCTTTTGAGGAAGTTAAATAATTTTTGTTATCCCCTCCCACGCTAATTCCACCTATATCAGATCGCCCTTTGATCGTGTATTCATGAGCTACATATGTTTCTCTAGCCTATATATTGGCTCAAGAGGATGACGATAAATGAGAACGTGTAGTTTATTTCATTAGTAAGACATTTCTTGATTACTAGACATGTTACACACAGGAAGAAAAAGAATTTCTTGCCATAGTATTTGCAACAAAGTATTTAAGACATTATATGTTGAATCAAGAAACAAGGGTTATTATTGAGACAAATCACTTGCGGACATTCCTCATGCAAGGATCCTTTTCTAAAAAGGTCAGGCATTTGATAACCTTAATGGGTGAGTTTGAATTAACATTTGTAAATTATAAATCCATTAAGGGAAAAATCATTCCAGATTGGTTAGTTGACAATCCATTGGAAGGAGGTGATCTGGTAGATTTAGAATTTCTGGATGAATGCGTGTACTTTGTCGAGACCAAGCCCCCTATTTATGTATATCCTCGGTATACCGACATTGTCAATTTCATCATGGACCACACATACCCAGAAGGGAAAACATCACACCAAAGAAGGAGGTTACACATCATTGCCACTAAGTACATTATTTTGGAACAAGTGCTCTACCATAGAGCCTTTGATGGAATTTGGTTAAGATGCGTTGACATCAAAGAATGAAAAAATATTCTTTATGATTCACATAGTAGAGTATGTGGAGGTCATTTCGGTAGCCACACCACTACTTGGAAGATACATTAGATGGGCTAATTATGGCCCACTCTAAATTATTTCACAAATGCCAAGAGTTCTCCCATGAAATCCACATATCGGCATAAGCTTTGCAAAATATCGCAACCCCATGGCCCTTTTCCATGTGGGTTCTAGATTTTATAGGGAAGTTCTCTCCCTCATCTTTACGGAAGGCAATAACGTCATAATCACCACCGCACCTGGCTCTATAATTGCTAAGTTCATCTTGAACTAGATCATTTGTAGGTACGGAGTGGCATAAGTCATTATTCTAGACAATGGCATGTATTTCAAGAATGATGAGGTGTATGAGTTATGTACAAAATTCAATAGAATTCATCATACGAATTCTTTTTATTATCCTTAAGGCCAATGGACAAGTTGAGGCTATGAATAAAATGTTAAAGTCCATTTTCCTTAATACCGTTAAGGAGAATAAATGAGATTGGCACCTAAATCTTTTTCCGGCCTTGTGGGCCTATTGAACATCATCTAGGACACCAATGGGGGAAACCCTCTTTTCTTTAGTGTTTGGAGATGATCTGGCTCTACGGCTTAAATTCAAAATACTTGTCTCTGTATTTCATTGCACGGGATCCTGGGAGAAGAGGGTTATCGAGAAGCACGAATCTTTGAGTTAGAAAGTCTCGATGAGGCTAGACTTTATGCTGAACAACGACACAAAATTTACACTGACCGGATGGTTCAGAAATACAATAAGAATGTTTACGAATGTGAGATATACAAAGGATATTTGGTATTAAGGCTCGATATTTGGATAGACAAAAAAATTGGCAAGGGAAGAAAATTCAGACCTTGGTGGTTGGGTCCATATCGAGTAGTAGAAGACTACAAAAATGTGACATTTCACCTGTGTACACTAGAAGGTGAGGATTTTTACAAATTTATGTAAAATATCTTCACTTAAAGAGGTACTACACATGATCAACCAACATCTTCATATTTACATTACTGCATTTCCATTGCATTTTCATCCGCTAGTTCATTTTGTAAAAATTGTGATCAAGGAATTTATTCTTATAGAAACTCCTTAAAAAAATTGAAAACATTGGAAAAACATTCAAATCATATCTCTTCAAACATTCATAGTATCATCAATTATTTCTTAATCATTTCATCAGTTCGAATAAGATAAGACAAACTTTTGACCGTGATCATACCAAGGCCTACATACTCAGTTCTACTTATAGTCTCGTTCTAGATTAGGTGTCTTTACCTATAGTATGTTTTACAAGCTTCACGATGTCACATCTATCCCATAAAAATATCTTGGGAAATAATAACATACTAAACATTTTGCCTAAATAAGCGAGTCAAGTCCAAATTCACAAAAAAATATTTTACACATTTTTTTGCCCTACCAAATTTTGATGTTGAGCTTGCATCTCTTATTGGTGATGTAGGGTTGGGAAAGGAGAGAAATTCTCTTACTCGCCTATTCCTTCTCCATGGTGATGATCCCACGCTTCCTTATGGCAGTATGGGGCAAGGGGTAGGGGGCCTCGTTGACAGAATTGAATGCTAGAGACAATCCAGTCAAATGTTGTGAAATCTCAAATTGAAAAAAAAGTGAGATAGATGTCCAAAATTCCAAAAGAGTTTAAAACCCTAAATCTAGATTTTATCAACCAAGTAGCCATTTATGGATCTAAGTCTAGATAAACTGGAAAGTAAATCACATTCTAAGCTATGAAGTAACTTGAGTAGGGTGAAGTTGTAGTGTCCTAGTTTGGTCCCATCAAACCATTGTCTTTCCCTCATCATTACCATTAAAATAAAATTTCATAACTTGTTCCCTTCTTGGCTCTTAGTGTTGATCCTTCACATCCTATTGATTGCATGGGGTCAGGAGTGGGGTAGGTACATCTTCTTATCATATCATTTTATCACCACATTTTTCCAAGAAAATATGAAGTATCAAAGGTTGCTTAAAGAAGCTACAATTTAAATATCACATTGTGTTCACATTATCATATATCAACATTATGAAATACAAAATGAAATCATTTTGTTATACTTTCACATCCACTGCATACATTCTGAAAATCATAGAAAAGCATAAATTCTAAATATCTAGAGTATACATGAGAGATAAACCAAAAGAAAGTCAACTCAGATAAAATGAAATACTGAACCAAAAATAAGAGTCTGTATATATCATGATGAATTGAGTTTGTATACAATTTCACCATGCACTAGGCATGGCCAAAACGATTGCAATAAGCCTGAAACATAAAAAAAAATCATATAAATGACCAAAAAAATGTCATCAAAGAAATAAAACTAGCCCCATGGCCTGTCAGTCCCTGTGAGATCCCTCGTTTTGGTGCTCAAATTAGTCTCACCCCATTTGTCCTTGAAATTTTGCAGTTGTCAGGCCCTGTCATGTTTTCTATCTCCCCGTATTGATGCTTGAAGACTTTGTCCTCCATTTTTTTTCCATGATCATTCCCTTCCTTGGTCGAGGATCACTTAAAAATCTAGAACTTGATTTCCATTCCTCTGTCCATATGAAGGAGTCTGTAACTTGGATGTAAAACTCAGGTTGTTCCTTTCCTTCCATTTTCCACAGTCACATTTTGTTGTCCCTATCATTTTTGTCCAAAATAGCTATGGAAACATGATTGGATGTAGCTCGGAGGATCATATTTGAGTGTTATATCATTTCCAAGTTCTTTATCCTTGAAAAAAGATTCATTTCTATTCTCAAATGGTGATTTTCCTACATTTTATGGTTTGATGGGTGTATTTTTCCCGGTCAAATTTACATCTCAATGTCAGTGGAAACGTGGCCCTTTTTGGTTAGATGTGGCTTGGCGGGGAAATTTAAAAACTCTAAGGCTTTCTTCAACCCAAAACTTTTCCATGTGGAGGAATGATGCTCATTTGAAAATTCACCTTTTGGTTTGTCCTTGGAGTTACACTGGGGGGAGATGCGGAGGTTTATGCTTCTTTTCCAAGACTTAGAAAATTTTTTCATGCGGACGGTATAGTTTTGGCAGACCATAGACATGTGGAGGGCCCGTGCTTGTTTGGGGTCTCCGCTTTCAAGATCCATATCAAAAGAGCGCTGAGGGGACAGATGGTGGGCTTTGCTCACTCTATCCATACTTAAAAAATTCATCAGCTGCGGATGCAACTATGTCGGGTTCTAGACACATGGAGGGAAGGCGCTCATTTGAAAATCCACGTCAAGGTTCCACCTTAACAATTGTGATAAGGAAACATGTGGCTCTGCCCTTTCCTTTGACTTTTTAATGGCCTAAGGAAACTGTCTCAGACTCTAGACACATGGTGCCTTCTGTTGAACCTTGAAATTTTAACAAACTCTATTGGGATGAGACACTTGGTGAGTCTGCACTTGTTTAGGGTCTCTGCTTTTGGGGACCATCTCAAAATGCACCATTAAGACATGTGGAGGCTTCTATTGGCTCCTCTTTTCACTGAAACTTTTCAAAGCCCAAAAGACATTTGTTGGGCCAAGGGCACATGGAAGGCCCATGTTTTTTTGGGAACTTGCCTCTATACCTTACCTTTGCATTTGCACCAGGGAAACATGTGGATAATTATAAAATAAGGTGGATAAAGGGAAGAATCAACGGTTATTGTGCATCGCATCTGTTTTTTTGCCATTTTTTCTCCAAGAATCTTTGAGATGTAAATTTGCACTATTTTTTTTTATCAATTTTTGATGAAATTTCTTGTCATCTCTATATGCAAAGTGCCATTATATGGATTTGATATTTAAATTGCAAGTCCAAGGATTGTTAAGATCAATATTTTGAAGTTGGAATTACTCAAGAACTTGCAAAAAATAGAAATTACCAAAGGAGATGGATGCAGAGCAGAATTACGGAGGAAAGAGAAGGAAAAGGGATGAAATGATGAAAGTGTAGGTCTAAAAGATGAAAAAGGTGTTTCCTTGAAAGTAAATAAAGATTACCTGTCATATCCAGTTGTGCAGAGTCTCCAAAAAATGATTAAAAGGGGGATTTCTCACATGAAAGAATCAAAATGATCATAAGAATTACCAAAAAGTTATGGCATGAAATCCTAGTCATTAGTTGAGGGCCCAAGAAATGTGATCAATTCACAATTGGTCCACCAAGCAGCTTTCAGTTCTGAATTTGTTAAACATCACGTTTTGAAGCAAATTGTTGACAAGCAAAGGTCCCTCGAATATTCTTTCTTTCTGTAAGGAAAATTGAGTGAGTAAAATGTATAAATGCAATGAGAATACTCTTGGAAATGGTTGGAGGTTGAATTCTTAAGAGAAAATTTGAGAAAGCCGTCTTCCTGAGAGAGCATGCAGAGATAACCTGTTATTTTTTTATGTGTTAGATTTTCTATCTTGTCAACTTGGTTGCAGATCTATAGCCATTGATGAGCACTGAGATTTCTCTAGAAGCTTTCCCCTACTGATGAATCTAAGGAATTTTGAAATTAATTTGCATCAAATCTCTATAATTTTGTGTCTTCTTTGTTTTAGAATGTCTATAAATAGTTTCTTTCATTCCTATTGCAATATTATACTGAAATCTTTGCAAAATCACACAAGATCTCATCCCTTTAACAATTTAATGGTATTTGCAATTTCATTTCAAGAAGAGTCTTCATCTTGGATGAGATAAACAAATTTAAAATCAATTCATTGTCATTTGTTGATAAAGATGGTCTATAATTCTTTGGGTGTACCTTAGGCATGACTGATCAGAGACTTTGGTGTTTAATTGAGTCTTTCAATTCAAGCCTTTTTGTTAGAGTCTCAAAGATTATGTGAAAATGTTTTGATTCGGGCGTCTGTTGACGCACACCTTATAGTTGAAGGAACATCTTAACTATTATGAAGCTTTCTGTTGTTGAGTTTCTCATTGTTGTGAAGTCCCCTCAAAGATATGATATAATCAACTTGATCCTGCTTCATTTCCCACAAAAATCATTTAAAAACAATTGATCCATCCTGAACAAGCCTTGTTTTCCCTATATATCAAAAAAGGAACAGAATCTACTCATAAAAAAATGTAGGACAATCATGATTTCTTAATGTCTTCAATAACCTTAGCCTTGTGTTAAAAGTATCTCCATCATTTAGAAGTGACAATTCTTAAGAGTTAAATCATGGAGTATTAACCGTATTTTCCCAAGGTTCTCTTCATAGAATTTGTGCGAAAGAAGGATATCTCCATCTCTTTCATGAAACAGAGGTTACACTAAGTATCCTCTCACTCTGGTCAAAGATGCATGGCCTAAAGTAGTTAGGACAGGTCAAATTATCTTAAAGGTGCTATGTATCTCTCCAAAAATCTGAGTAACAAAGGGCCAATTAGATCCCATCCCCAGCTACAAAATGACACACACTATGATCTATCTATCTCTAAGATTTGTGCCCAATCTGTGATAGTGCTCATCTTGAAAGGGAGAAAAAATTTGGATACCAACACCTCAAATTGTGCCTAGCTATGTCTAGGCTCTTACCGCGGCTACAACGATGTTGGGAGTGAACAAAATGATGTGAGTAATCATGGTGGCATAGAACGCTCTTTCCCTCACTATGAGAATGATTCCATCTCATCAAGCACTTAGAAATATCATACCCAACCACCTAGGTACGGAGGGAAGTCACTATCTCTGCTACCTTCCACACAAGTGAAAAAACGTCAGTGTTTCTACCTATGGCTAATGGCTAGCCCGAGTCGACAGTTAGCTCAACTGGGTTCTTCCCTAAAGGGATCAGTAGAGTATCCATGCACACCCAATTGATGAGCTCTCACCACACCTGTTTCATCACTACAAGAAGAAAGCAAGAAGTAATAAGTTAGGAAAACAAAAGAAAGAAAGAGATACAAATCAACATTCCAAACTAACAAAGTCGACAAAAAAATTATTAAAACTTACTCACGTCTCTGGGCATCCAGGTAGGATCGGTAACTGCTGTTGGTCACTATGGGGCTTCCCCAATTCTAGAAGCGAATCTATTTCCTATGACAGACTCATCACCCCCTCTCCACCATGAGGAAGTGTCCACTTTGACACTAAGGTCTCTCTCTCAGCACTGGTCTGCTTATATGCTGCTCTCAGCATCTTGTGCATATCATACCACTCGAGGTCACTCTCCTCCTCCTCCACATGGGATACGTCACCTATCCCAACACCAACTCCCTCATCCTCCATGTCCTCTCCTACTAACTTCACCTTCATCTCACCCCCTGTATCCTCCTCAAAGTCAAATTATAGGTCAATGGGCTCATCCTACTCCACACTGTGGGGAGAAGCTTCTACTATCTGAAGTAGGGGTGCTCAAGGGGAACCATCTTCCCATCATGTGTAGACCACCTATCTAACAATAATGGGAACACCTAGAATGACCACTGTCCAACTAGGATACCCTCTAGGTCCCCTCTGAGCCTCTTGAATATTTCTATAAATTTGAGTGACGGGAGGGAGCATATCATTGTATGGAAGGCCAAACTAATGACGGACCCAATCAAATCTATGGACCTCAAGTCTCCCTTCTCTGTCAACCAGCTAACCAGTTGAGGAGCAGGACACCATTGTAGTCACCTCTCATGCCCATATCCCTGCCATGTCCTGGTATGGTGTGGAAGTCATGTCTGTCCTAATCAGGGAAGCCACTGGCTGATGTGGCATCCTAAGTACTGACATAACTATCCATCTAGCTGTAAGAATAGCCATTGGATCTGACACTGGTACTCCCCTACCATAGGGGATGAAACACTCATAAACCTAACTCATCACAAGAGTGGAGTGGATCCCTGACTTCCCCCCATCTTACTACCCTGTATAAATCATGGTAGGCAATCCCAAAGATATCTGTGCCCTAGGCATATTTATGGCCATGACCGTTGATCTGCATAATGATATGAGTCCAGAAATATAAAAGGATGTCACCCCCCTTGTCCCTGATCAATCGGGAGGACAAGATGCCCATTATGGCTCTGTGTATGATAGAAATGGGAGAGGTGGAAATGGACTTAACCCTCATCCCCTTCTTTGAACCAGATGAGACAATGACATCTCCCATACATGTATCCCATTATGTCATCTTTTCCTTGGACCATGCTGTCTCCAAATTCAGCCTCCTACAAAGTATCTTGAGCTCAAGAATGAGGTACACATCCTCCAGGGTGATGGTCCACTCACCACGAACACCTGAAAACTGGAAGTTTTTCCGGTCCACATCGTAATAGGAAAATAAGTCACATAGAATATGAGTGGAAGGAGCAACATGGGGGACCCGTGAAATCCTCAAAATACTGACCCTATGGAGAAGGTCTATCTCATCTTGGTTCAGCTGTTGTAGGATACACGAGAGCCAATAACACTCCCTTTCCCGAATCCACCTAATGTACTCCTCCTTTTGCATTCACCAAAACATGGAAAAATAACAAGTTAGTAACATATACTAAATGATAAGCTCACCAGAAAAATTACAAAGCATCAAAAATATAAAAAAAATCAAGTTAAATACATGTTTTGGTCATTCTGTTCAAAACTGCTACCCAGTGCAGGGTGGTGATTCCGTGACCACCGACTTGCTTTGGGTGGTGGTCCTAGAACAATTTTCCAAACATGTCTTTTACCCTAAATAATATCAGAAAGAAAAAAATACTATTTTTGACCAAATAGAAGATGGCCTTATGGGCGCCCCCCCAGAGACTCATTTAAGACAAAAAAAATTGAAAATGATCCCTCCCAGTTGAACTTTTCAAAGTTTTAACATTTTAGGTATTAAGAGACCAAAGTGAAAATGACCAACCTTAGACCGCATCGATCGATTTTTCACTCATGGAGGCATGATCACGATCTCATCATGGTTACATATCTATTGTACTCATATCAAAAAATTTCACCGTGGGTCCAGAGCTCTGAATTCACCAAATCGAATAGCAAAAATGAATTTGAACATGAGTTGTTTTCGTAGACACACACACACACACACACATAAATATTTGTGTGTGTGTGCATTATTTTAACCTCATTTTGAGTGTGTGTGTTCACAGGGCTAGAGCGTTGGCGCATGTATATTTCTATATCCCCACACAAATGGTAAATCCTCTTTTCATTTTGATTTAGTGTTTACTTTTTAATATTTTATCTATTTGTACTTGAGTCTTCTTTTTCTTTTGCAGGTAGCAGGAATTTGGGCGGAAAATTTATGACACATGGGAATGTTAGGTATAGCTTCTAACTCCCCATTTCGGGAAAGCCATACTGAGACTCTATGTTCTACACCTTTTCATGGCCAAGATGCTTATCTGAGGGGGAAATATGTACGTATCCAAAATTACATGTGCTACATTGTCAGAAAATGGTTACCAAAGTCCCCAATGATGATTCAGGTCCTTTCAAGAAGGTGTTTGAGCTCCAATTTCCATTCAAAATGTAAATTTATTTCCTAGATGTCTTTACTTAGCCTTCCCACGCCTTTTCTAGCTTCCTGCTTCTTTCTGTGTATGTTTTGGCCTTTAGTGCTAGGATCACCACCTTGCCTTTACAATGGTCCTACCCACTTTCTCTAGATTCTTCATGCATGTTTTAACATGTGACGGTTCACTTAACTTCACTTTTTTCATGCATCCATGAGCCAAATTGTCTAAAATTAGCTTTAATTGTTTGGTTTTCCTTCCTCCTATTTTAAAATAGATTTAATTCGTCTGAATTTCTCCTTCTCTCCTTATGTATGAATTTACCTCCAATCCTCCATTCCTATATATTCCATGTTTGTATTCAAGCAAAGGGCCTGAGAAATTTGTGTATCTTACATTGTATTTCTGTTGCGATCTTGCTAGGAATTGTGTAGGTAAGACCTGTTCTCTAGTGCAATGTCTCTTCTACCTACATTGCGTCTAGACTGCCATGAAGCTTCCATTGCTCAAGCACCATCCTCCTAATGTTGTTCTTGCATTCCCTATCCCTTAGACTCACGTGAACACTTAGAATCAGAAAGGAACATACAGAGGGGACAGATACAGAAACAACCAAATTTTCCCAAGCTATTGCATGTCCAGGTTGGAATTATGTGTTTGGCTACCTTATTTTTGCGTTGTCAATTTCAAATCACTAGTTTCAATCATTTCATATCAAGTAGAGTATAAAATCATTCATTTTAATAGAATTAGTCAATGATAGGTAGATTTAGCCATTAGTAAGCTTTCCTCTTTAACATTACCGGGGAAGTTATGAAGAACAATAGCCCCTTTCTGGGTAGTGATTTGTTCTTCACCTCTGAGGTAGGCATTGGAGGGTTTTGATTAGAATAGGTTGCTTTGCATTAGATTAGATTCATACATTTGCATAAGTAACCAGCTACATCTGGCTGATTACTTGTCTTTACTTTATTTCATAGATTAGAACACATTTCTTTAAAGTTAGAAAAGAACAATAATATTTTCTATTGATAAATTAGTTTGTGTTATTGCTTTTATCGAAAATATTGTGAAAACTCAAAAAACATAGATTATATTTCCTTCAGTAATTAGTTTTCATATTAAAATTCATTTTATTTCATTCGGTATGACCATCAACGGTCCACAATAGGAAAACACATACAATTGTGATCCTTTGGTCCCACAACCCAATAGGCCAGAATTGATAACAAAAATTGATACCAGCTTACGTTTGAGAGTCTTACACATACTTGCAACTTTTACTGATAAAATAAAACAACTTAATATGCTATATATCATTGCTAATCAAACTATTGACTATTGAACTACTCAAGGTAACAGGGTTTGATTACACGCATGACCATCCAAGGGTCACAACCTCCATGCGTTTCTGGTTTTGATGCTTAGGTCCGACAACCTAACGGGCATACCAGCCAATTAGACATTGACACTAGTTTGCGAACATTAGTATTCAGATATTCACCACTTCCACAAGATATTATTGCACAACTTTCCTTACTAAATATGGCACCCGATCGGGCTAATAATTTCTGGACTAGACCAGAAAATCACCCATAAATATTTTTGGCTTCATCGCGCCTCTTGTATTTACTTTCATGACCTTTCTTGGAAAGCTAAACGAGGCACTCATAGGTAATTTTTCGTATTTCCAACAACCAATGAATAGAATCTCAGTCGAGCTTGACATTGATTGGAATCTACAAGTGGCTATTATCTCAGACCGAGACATCACACCACTATAAGTTAGGAGAGCATTTTTTTCCTTAGACTCACAAATCTCGATATTGAATGTTAAAGATATAATATTGCTAAATTAGGTTGATCCCCATCACCACACTCATATTCAGAATCATTCTACATCGGATTTCTTGGCACAACCTTGAGAGTTTGGGTGCAAAGAAGGTCACTTGTTGATTTTCTGTGTTATAGTTTCCCCCCACGGGAGACCTAAAAAATAGACATGTAAAACACCACACTATAACAACATTACGCAAGTTGTCAAATTTTTCCTTATTGCTCAACAACAAACATCCTCTCGTGGTTGGTCCCTTATCCCCTTTGATGTTTATGATCGAAGTCCTATACACAACAAAATACCTCTCCGGCCTTTCGGCCGTATTAACAACATCAAAACAATATACATATGAGTTCAAAAATCATCATTCTAAATTAACAATTCTACTATCCATCAATATATCAAAATCTAACCCTAACATTCATGAGATTATAATTCTACTCAAAACATCAAGAGTGTAATGTGTCCGTATAAGATCCAAATCATGTAAATCAACATATTTCAAATTGTCTAACATCACTATCTAGTGGATCATAATAAAATGTAAACCACATAATGTCAATAGTCTAAATATCACTATATTCTATCATCTCCTGACCAATGTATCGTAATCACAATGTCTAAGTATCATTCCAACAGTATCAACATCAAAATGAAATAGTGTCAAAGAGGAGTGGGAACTACGAAATTAGTTTAGGATACATAAAAAAGGAACCTGTCTTAATATCGAAGACTCACCTCAACAATAGGTATACCCACAGAACTGAGGTGTTTCTATTGTACCTATGAAACTGAGAGATTCAAAGATATCTTAGAACCCTTGCTGTCATCTCTCAACTAGGATGCACTTACGAGAGATAACATGAAAATTAAAAGACTATAGACAATGAAAAGCTGAAAACTTAGAAAACCATATATATTTTTACATAATTATTAATAAATATTTGTATACTATGTAGAGAATATAAGACTTATTTATATCTATGTGAATAAACTATCTTAAAAATTATGGTATTTACAACTATAAGAAATAGGTAAGTTGCAAAAAAAATGTGGGTTTGACAGGAACGATGATTTGAAAATCTAGGCTTGTCAGCCCCTACCAGTGAACTCACACGGTCAATAATAATCCGAGTATGTTCGAAGCACCTAAATTAATCGATGTGATTAAATGTAAAAGTTCCTCGTAAAAATATAAGAGCAATCAAATAAAGAATGTATAAACTACTATGCATGTCTCTCTCTCTGATTGGGTTGAGAGGAACCAAAGAGAAATGAAGAAGGTGGAACCGGCCAACAATCTCCTTACCAGATTCCCCCACTTCCTACAAACCATTCGACCATCCGTTAAGGCACACCGAATACCACTAAATGTACCCTCTGGCGAATAATATTGTCGTGGACTCGTGTCCCATTCCATAAGGCACTGTTAGAGAGTACCCAATGTTGGGTTTTATTCCCAAAAGGATACTATCAGAAACGAAACAAATGAAAATTATGAAACTACTAGAAATGAAACCTACGACTGGATTAAAATTGTATTTTGTCACATGTACCGAGCACAAAATTAAAACCACCCATTCACTGCACATGCACAAGAAGCAGAACGCTTCACTATAAAAGGTAACGCCTACCGACGTAATAAATATAAATGTTAGAATTACTTTGGGAAGGGGTGACATTAATACATAGATTAGATCGTATTAAGAGATTGGTTTCACGTATTGCATTAGGCAAGACGATAGCTGTGTTGTCAGTTTGCAGATGGTGTAAAGATGACTCCATATATTTTGCATCACTTCACCCATATGGCCTTTCAGACCAGTCACCTCCTTACATAATAAAACAAGCACATAATTTGAGAACCAGAGGCATTAACCACGTGAAATCAAAGGTAATGTTCTAAATTTAATAGTAATTGGTTAGTTGCAGCAAGTAGAAATGTGGCGAGGGAGCCGGGCAGGGAAACTGACCTACATGTTTCAAGCAGAGACTTGGTGCAATGACAGTTTGGAAAAATGACCTTAAAGAATATGATTTCATGGAATGTGTCGGTTGTAGGAATACACAAAAGGGGATCGTTAAAAATCATTGGGCCACATCTGAATACCCTAAATTCCTCATTGACTACGATAAATAAATCTCTCACCAATAGCTATCCTAAAATCAGTCCACGTATGGGTTAAAATATCCCTGCGCAGAGATAGATCTATAATCTGAATATCTGCTCATTTTTCTATATACAAATTGATTGATCTGGATATGTATTTTTTATGAAACGGGTTGAGTTTCTTTAGTGAAGAAATGAAACTTCTGCTACCTACCATCATCTTATTTGACATATACAAAAGAATAAGAAGACAATTGAGTAAGAGAAGGTGTTGTATTCATGAGTTTTTTCTAGCTATATTATTTTTGATTCTTCTTCTTCTGTTGCTAACCTGTGCTACGTGTAGTGTAACCTGACAGCACCATCCTCTAATGAAAATGCCCTTTCTTCATATTCCACATAGGTCTCTGCAGTTTTGTTTCTTCCACTCTTACTCCACGTGAGACTCTCTTTGTTTCCTTCCTCTACCTCCACAAACCACTAGCATCTTTATGTTCCATACAATCCAAACCAAGAGCTTGGAACAAGGCATGGATATCCGTCACATCATAACGAAAAAGGGGTTTTGTTAGATGTTGTAATTCCAAGTGCTTTGGTTGACATGGATGCACAATGTGGGAGCGTACAAATGGCTTGTGAACTGATTGATAGAATTATTCAAAGAAAATCACGAGGCAAGTTGGTATTGCACCTCTTTTGGCCATTGAATGGTTCTAATGTCACAAAAAACACATAAATAACTTAGATACGAAGTCTAGAAAAATGTGTTACCCTACCTAGATAGTTATATGGAACGTACTTTCTTCTTGGTGAGATATGGACACTAAGTTATACAAAGAAGACACATTTGCTGGCTATGTTTGGTCAGTGGTTGATTTTTTTCTAGACATATTATCTTGGTCTAGTGATAAGGAATGCATCAATGTTGCAAGAAATTGGATTGACAATATGTGTAGTTAATAAATAATATGGAATATATTTAATGTAAAAAAGGGAAGCTTTCAGCAAGCATGTTAACATTTTGATAAATTGCCAGAGGGTTTGGTGACCATATTGGTGGTTGGGAATCAAGGAAAACATATTAAAACCATTCAATCAGATGCCTCGTAGAGACGTGCTCTCATGGATTGTGTTTGTGGCAAGATGCACACAAAGTGGAGTTTTGAAGAGAAGTAAGAAAGGCTACAAATTGTTTCCAAAATTCCTAAAGCTGATGTAATCTTGCTGAATGTAGGGATCAAGAGTTTTGCATAAAAACATTATGGTTTTCCCCTTTTAACTTGCATTAAACTTCACTTCATCATTTCCATCTTTTCGAAAATTAAATGTTTAATGATAGGGAGC
The DNA here is from genome assembly GCA_019776745.2 of Taxus chinensis. Classification (NCBI taxonomy): domain Eukaryota; kingdom Viridiplantae; phylum Streptophyta; class Pinopsida; order Cupressales; family Taxaceae; genus Taxus; species Taxus chinensis. The sequence goes on along the minus strand of CM034152.1, from coordinate 177,311,379 downwards.
ATAATTCCAACAAATGAGTAAATATTTCCTTTACATGAACTCTCAAAACATCAACAAAAACAAAAATAAAAGAAAAGAAAAAGAAGAAAACTTTGATCTTGAAATTCACGCGCATGGAGTGCCACACCCAAGTATACCACAAAGCCGAAACTCCTAACATGACCTTGGTAATATGGGACACAATGGGGTTACTTATCCAAGTCGTTTTAATTTATTTGGTGTCCTTGCAAGTAAATTTTCTAAGCCAATTAGCTTAACAATCTCTTGTGTGACGTGGTCGTTTTAATAAAACATGATCAATTTCAGCTTATGGTTTTCACTTAGCATGAGCGAAAATGAAAACCAATATCTCGTACCTCTAGACTGCCAACATGAGGATCGTAAACCACCTTTATTTCTATGAAAACACCTTCACAAACAAATTTTGCTAGTGGGTTTTGGGGCCCATTGGTTACTGTGCTGTAAGAGTTGCTGACGTAATTACGATAACTGGCCCCAAAGTTACCCTTGTAACTTGAGCTTTGCTTATCATAATTAACTTCTTTCAGACATGATGAACTCTCTATATATGGGGGAATAAATAGGAATCATCAAAATTTGTGATTTAATTTGAAACAAGTGCTTTTGAGACCCAGTTGTAAGCACTTCTGTTATTTTGGATAGTTTTCTCAACCTTAGATAGGGTCCCCTTTTTTAATTTCATTTGACTTCTAGCCATGTGTATGACCTCGTAATAACATTGCAATGCTAAGTATAATTTTATTCAATCTTTTATCTTATATACATGTATGGTAATTTTATTGCTTCACCCTCTTCTTTCTCTAGAAACGACTATGATACTTGATTGAATTGAAAACATAAATAAATTGGGAAATGTGAATTGGTTAGAAATGAAATGATAATGGACATGAAATTCAAATTGTTATGACACTGTGAATGGAACAAAAATGTGTCTTATCTTTCTCTCTCATCCTTACTCTCTCTCTAGTACCAAAATATTAAGTGTAACTGAATGTGAAATCATGAATGCATGAGAAATGTACTTTGTCTTCTTCCCCTCCCCCTCTCTCTCTATCTTCTATTTAATTTAAAATTTTATAAATGATGAATGTGTGGATTTATGCTTGAGTGTAGGATGTTTCTATACTCAGTCCTAAGACTAATGTAACGTAAGTTGCAGATACTCCAAACAAGAGGAATTTTTTGGATTTCATATGTTGTAGTTAATGAGTTGTCATTGTAAAATTATATTCATATTCCAATACATGTGTTACCATATAATAATGATATGTATTGTTGTTAGATGAATTGTTCATTGTATATTTTGATAAGGGCATACTGATGTAGCTATAATGTATAGTGTAGAATTGGTTGTGAATTTGTGCTGAATGTTGTACCTTTGTTATAAAGATATTAAACTAATATTTTTCTATTTTTATTATTGGTTTATTTCCTTAACACCGATAATGCTAGGTAGAATCTCCTCTCATAAAAACTAACAAAATTAAAAGAACGGGTTATAATTCCTATTGTACTTCCTCCTACCGATTTGATTCTTTTTCTAGGGTATAAGTCATTAATTGTGTTAATAAAATACTCTCGTTCTATTAATAAACTTCATGGTTCACATGTAAGACGTATTATTAAGGAATATTTCCTTGATGTCTTATAAGGTGGTGCATATGTTTTGTGAAGCCTAACATATTGGGATGAGTCAGGTGATCATGTCTAGGTGTTTGTAGGTCTGACCATATCATGCATAAGTTAACCCCATGTTCATAATTTCCCTTGGTACCCGAGTGGGTGGCCAAAGATTTACAAGATGGTGGTTATACCTATAATTAATATCTTATGAGATCTAAATTATGTGAGTAGAGAATACGTTGCAAATAACTTACATATTTACCCAAAAATTTAAATAGGTCCTTCGGAATATTTTCTAATGCATAAGATTATTTGGGTTATATTTCTTACAATATACACTTAATACTTGTGTGTCTAAGAGCAATTAAATGAGTTGTCTTGTGCGAGGTCATACTCCTTATAGTCTTAAATCCCTACGTGTTATGTTAGTGTTAAAGGAATTACATTTGTTCCAAAATGATGATAATAAACGACCAAAGTCTTATTTCACATACTATGTTAAAAATTGTTACAAATTGTAAAATGATAGATTATGTTTTCAAAGTCTTGTGAAGCTTACAACTTAAGAATTTCCAATAAATAAGATTGTAAAAATTATTTACTCATTTGTATAAATAAAGGGGATGTAACTTTGTATTTTATATCAATAAGAGAGAACTTGGAAACAAATTTTAAACTTAGTGAGGAAGGAGGCATGATCACAATTGATTCACTACTATAACCATTTTGTTAATTTAACAAGGAAAGAGAGTAAAATTGATTTTCTTCCATTAACTAACATTGAAAAAATTTACAAGAAGAAATGTATTACAAGAATGGTAATTATTTCCATTCAATATTAAACCTTAAGCTCCATATTACAACTAACTTTCCTTTGAAAATGCAATAGCCAAATAATGCTACAAATTTCTACCAAGAAGTAGATCCCACTACATATCACATTTTCTCCTTAATCATCCACCATATTACAAGAATTGCAAGAGTAGATTTTTTTTTTTTTGCACTTTACATAATAATCATTTTTTTTTCAAAGAAAGGTTTCAACCAAAAAATAATATATTTAACAAGAAAGGACTCTTATAAAAAATACTTGCATTACTTTCCAAGTTACAAGGATTTTTTACAACTTTCTTCATGTAAGAATGGTTTACACTACAATGAAGCTTAAGCTCTCCAAAACAACATAATTTCAAAATACTTAAGATACATAAAGAATCAACATTACAATTATTCTTTCCAAGATTGAAGGACGGTTACATATACAAATGTTACAATAATTTACAAGCAATCGCAAATCTCAAAATGGAAACTTTACAAGATAAAAAATCCTCCCACATATCCATATCCATAAGATTACAATGAGATTAGTTTTTAAAAAAAATTAGAGATAACAATGAGAAACCATGATATCAAGAAACACCAAGCATCTTCCAAACATGAGCTCCAACTATGAGTGTTTTTCCAAAAAACCATCACATAGATAAATAATTGTTTTACCACCTAACCTATAGGCATTATTATACGCCTTTCCAAAGTTTGGAAGATATGCTAGACTCCCCCAAGCCCATGGGAGAGAGAGCTATCTTCCACAAATGCGCACAAAATTTAGGGAGACATAAACAACAAAAAAAATCACATAGAAGACAAAACCATACATTAAATAAGCCCACAAAATTTATCAACCAAAGAAAAGAGGAGAAAACCATATTCATCCTCAAAAATGGGGAAGAGTAGATGTGACATCCAAAACTCCAAATAATATGGTCTAGCTATAGGATACACACTAACAAGATTCTACACAAAGCCTCCTTATCCCTATAAGACAACAATCCCTCCTTATTGCTCCAACCATTTGCTTAAAATCCTCCTTGGGAAGATTTTCAAACCCGTTGGGTTTCCTCTCCAAGGATGAGGAAGGGGGTTCAAACCATATGAACCAGCTTTCCCACCTTAAAACATATGAGGGGAAGAGAAAAAACCAAAATATCTTTCCCATAAAGTGCTGAGGTTTAAGAAGAAAAATCCCTCCCTCTTCCCCAATAAAACTCTAAAATCCATCAAGCCATATGATAGATGGAGAAAATAACAAATAACATTCACAAGCAATGAACAACACATGCAACAAGACACACATTTAAACTATAAGAAAATCCAATATCTAACATGCCAAATAACATAAAATGAGATCAAAGAGCCTACCTCCACAAGATCTCCAAATCTCTAATTTTTTTCCAATTTCTTGTCCAAGAAAAATCTAACTCCACAATGTCTCCAAACACCAAGAAAATGATAAAAAAATCATCTTTTCCCCCATGAGGGAGTATTTGAAGAAAAACAAACAAATTTCCTGATAAATAAGGGGGTGACATGTGTCACCCCTCTCTTCCCTCCAAGTCAAAGATTCCCGAAACAAAAACAAGAAAAGATAAACTCACATTTAAACACACTTCTCCCAAACTTTCCAAAAAGAAAATGAGAAAACTTTGTGAAAATTTTTACAACACACATATTCCAATTCATCTTATATGGATGGTAATAAAAAAAACAAGATAAATGGGAGGTAAAAATCCCTTATACCTTGAAATTAGGACCCCTACCTAATAGGTCAGGTCGAAGGGCTTATTTTCATGCTAAGTGAACTCTGAAAACAAAAAGGGGTCACTTAAAATGCCATAAATATCCCAATTTCAGGTTTGGCACATTTGGTTACAAGTGTAAAGGATGTCGGGCCAACTCACAGGTGTACATGTGACCCCAATCCTCTCTAATTAACACGCACTTACCTAGACACAAAACTTAATGCAAACAAGGACCATTAAGTCCCCAAACCTAGTTTACTTAACAAAATAAAACAACCTAAACAAAATTAATTTTAATTGACATACAACATTAGAAGTAGGGGGTCACTCATGGTGCCCAAATAATATAAGAAAACAATAAGGCCTCATACAGGTAACATGGCTAAGACTTAGCCCCGTCAAATTCTTGGGCACAATTTGTGTAGCCTTCCTGAAACCCACATTCTCTTGTGTTCTTCACCTCCACACTCAATGCACACATTAAACACATATGTCCAATACAAGTGTAACTCAAACTACTAAATAAATTATGAAGTCCAAACATAAATTCTATGCCATCACAACATCAACATGTAATCCTAAATGAGAAACATGCACAAATTAACACAATTTACCATGAGTTAGCCATAGAGATGAATATAAATGACATACATCCATGCTATCATATAATCTCATCAATAATCGAATAATACATATCATCAAGACATGCAACAAAACTATGTGTCCATCATATCTCAATTGGGTCCAAATAACATAGCAATATGTTAGTATCCACATCTAATGAAATGTGTCAACATGCAAATCAAAGATAAATTGGCACTATGCACGCAAATCACCATACATGTACATGAAGATCAAATATCATAACATAATTTCAAAAATATATCAAATCCCTGTTAATCATAGTTATAAATAAATAAGTGAATAGATAACCGAGGCTATAAAATATGGGCAATACATCCCCCTCTCATAAAATTAAACTTCTTCCTTGAAGTCATTGAAAGAGATAGGGACATCTAGCCCTCTATGGTGTAGCATCCTCCCAGGTAGATGTTGTCTCATCATATCTATCCCTATACACTCTAACCCAGTCCAAGTCTTGACCTCGAAGGGCATACCTCCAATGCTATAGTATAATGTTTCCACTTTCATCCATCCTATACTTGTAATGCCAACAAATCCAGACAAGAGAGACATCAGGTACATAACTACGTAGTAAAAAAACATGAAATACATCATGGGTTCATGTAAAGCATAGTGACAGAGTTAGGAGATAGGAAACTAGGGCGATGACCTCCAAAATATGAAAAGACCCAACAAAACGAGGAGATAGATTAGAACCCGTTCCATAGAGGATTGGGATCTTATGTGGAAAAAATCTAAAGAATACTTTGTCACCCAATGCGAAGTGACAATCAATCCTCTTGGTTTCTACTTACACCTTTTGGCATGCTCTATCATGTTAAAGATGTTGCCTAATCAAAACAACCTACTACTCTAAGTCCTGTAGGTAAGCTGGTCCTAGAATAATCTTGTCATCTATCATGTCCCACCTCAGAGGTGTCCTACAAGGTCGACCATACAAATCCTGGTAGGGAGCCATACCAAACGAAATGTGATAGTTGTTATTGTATGTAAACTCAAATAAGTGTAGATAATATTCCCACTTCTTCTGTTGATCTATCACATACATCCTCAATATGTCCTCTAGTACCTTATTAACCCTCTCTGTTTGTCCATCTGTCTCTAGACGGTATACTAAGTTTAAATTAATCTTTGTACCAAAATTGGTTTAAAAGGAAGTCTAGAAAAGTGATGTGTAAATGGCATCCCTGTCATTGATGGTCTTCAGAATCCCATGCAATCTAAAAATATCCTCCATAAATACATTGGTGATGGCCTGAGAATTATAGGTTACCTTGGTTGGCGAGAAAAGTGCAACCTTAGTAAACTTATACATAGTGACCATAATGGCATCATTATGATAAGAAGACATGGAGAGTCATACTATGAAATCCATGCATATCAAATCCCATTTCCACTCTATAATGTCATGAGGATGTAAAAGTCCTGCGGGATAAGAATTCTCTACCTTGACCCTCTCACAATCAAGGAAATGTGTAAGAAAATCTACTATGTCCCATCAAAGACCAGGCCAATAATATAACTATCTCAGATCGGTGTGCATTTTCTTCACTCCTAGAAGTACTGCATATGGAGCTCGATGAGCGTCTGTAAGGAAGAAGCTACAAAAATTACCTAACTTAGGCACATAAATGCACCTATGAAATCGAAGTAAACCATCTGCATCTAAAATGCACCCTGAATATCTTCCCTCTAATGAACCCTGTGACTCAAACATCTATATATCACGCTCATAAAAATTTTCCTTTAGAAGATGCTAAAGAATCATGCCTCTCAAGTCTGACTGCAGTGTCAATGATGCAAGCACATTTCATCATCTACTAAGTGCATCTACAATAACATTTTACTTTCCTTTGATATAATGAACCTCCATATTGTACTCATATAGTAACTCCATCCAACACCACTGGCAAGCATTGAGGTTTGGCTATGAGAATATATGATGCAAGCTATGATGATCTTTCCTCAAAATGAAATGCCTACCCAAAACAAAATGATGCCAATGCACAAGAGCATGAACAAATGTTGCAATATTTAATTCATGAGTAGGATAGTTAAGCTCATAGTCTTTTAGTTTTTCTGAATTAAAGGAAATATCCCGATACTCCTACATAAGAACTGCTCCCAAACCCTCTAGTGATGTATCATTAAAAAAAGAAAAATCCTTTGTTTGGTCTGGAACTGCTAGGTTAGGAACCATTGTTAACCTTTCCTTAAGCAACTGGAAGGCCTCCTCACACTTCTGTAACCAATAAAAATTCTCCCCTACAAACCTGTGGTAGTAACCTAGTAAACCCATAAAAATCCTCACCCCAATAACTAATTTGGCCTATGGATAATCTATAATAGCCTATATATTAAAGGGGTCTATTGGTATACCCTCTCGTGATATGATGTGCCCCAAGTACTGAGTCTCGGTTTGGAAGAAGTTGTATTTTCTAAATCCCTAAAGAACTTATGCTCTATCAAAACCTATAATACCTGTCTCAAATTATCCTCGTGTTCCTCCTCGTAACTAAAATAAATACATATATCATGTAGGAACACTAAGAAAAAGTGGTCAACAAAGGTCCTCAATACTCCATTCATGAGGCTCATGAAGACAGTTGGGGCATTGTTCAAACCAAATGAGACAACCATGAACTCATAATGCCCATAATGTGTGTGAAAATATGACTTATGAATGTGTGCATCTGATATGCACAACTGATGATAACTTGACTTGAGATCTATTTTGGAGAACACCCTGTCTCCCCACATCTGATCAAACAAGTCATCAATCCTATGGAATAGATAACGGGTCCTTATTGTGACTTTATTTATCCCCTTGAAGTCTACACAAATCCTGAGAGAACCATCCTTCTTCACAAATATGACATGCACTCCCCAAATGGATACACTACGGTGAATGAGGCCCTTCTCCAACAACTCCTCTAACTATATATATTGAGCTCATAAAGCTATGGAGTTGACATCCAAGAGGGTCCCCTAGAAACTGGTGATGATCATGGCACCAAATCCACCTCTTTACGGGGTGGTAAGCTTGGAAGCTTTCCTCGAAACATATCTACATACTCCCTCAGAACTACATGATCATTTAATGGTGAATGCTTTGGATTTCTCTCTAATCGATCACTGATTGTGATAGAAAATAACTGACAACCTTTACACATAACTTGTTTGAGTTTCTTAGTCAAGATCATGTGCAAATAGATCGGCCTCTGCATCCCTAAAATCATTATTCCACTCCCAAGATCATCTTGACACTCAATGACCTTATTCCAGAAATCCACCTTGGCCCAATGATCCTCGATCTGATCCATACGCAAAACAACCTGATATGATCCTCGAGATATTAATCAGAGGTCAAGCATAGTGGAGAAGACTCCTAAATCAAGTACGCAACTCTCCACATACAATTCCATGATGAGTTTTGCCCCAAAGGCCAACTTAACATGTTAATTGTCTTGCTGCCTAGCCACCACTAACCCACACTAGTCCACTACAAAAAGAGATAGAAAAGAATCTAAAACACCTTAATCAAAGAATACAGAGACAAAAATAACCCTGATAGTACCTATCGTCTCAATAACTATGGCCTGATGCTCTACCTGACAGTTGTCAACCGTTGCATATACACGATGGGCACATCCTACATAGCCCACTGTCTTCTCAAATCTAGGAGCTCCTTACATATACATGGTAGTAACTTTTTGGGGACACATCCGTACATAGTGATCATGAGACCCACAAATAAAACATCCTCATACACTTTGTAATGAACCCTTACACCAAAACCTTGAGGTGTTAGTGAAATCCACACATGATGATCATAACATCCCACCATGCTTCCATAGCCTGGACCCCTAGCTAGATTTGTACCCGTATAGCTGGACCCCACCTTGCCCTATATGAGCCCCAGGTGAAAAATGCAATGTTGGCATAGCTACCCATGCTGAGACTCAAACCTAGGTGGTCACTCTGATACCAAATGTAACAAACAGTTACACCAAAACCTCGAAGCGTTAGTGAAATCCACACATGAGGATCATAACATACTCCTATGAGATGTGGCTCCTCATGTACTCTAGTGAACTAATCCTTCTGGCCCAACCCTTACAGACTATTGCATGCGAGCTGGTTGTACCTGTTGAGTACCTTATCTCCTATCCCTAGCTCCACGAAAACCTCCTTTAGTACTAACTCTCTGTAAGATAAGAGTCTATCTATCCCTTTGCTTCTTGTGGCCCTGATGTTGTGTCTGCTATTGTGGGTGTTGTGGAGCCCTTGATAATGCTGGAGGAGGAAAAAATCCTCCTCTAGGAGGTGGTGATGTACCCTATAACCTCTGGCTCTGAAAGGCCTGTATCTTCTCCTAACAATTGTTCTTCTTCCTATCTCGGTGTTCCTATGCCCTGGTCCTAGTATCCTCCACTAATTAGGCCTTCTCAAAGGCCTTCTCAAGTGTGGGAGGAGATATCATCCTAAGTTCTCCTTCTATGTCTACATTTAGGCCCTGAATAAACCTGTTAACCTATAATTTTCCATCTTGTAGGTAGTCCGCATACTATAAAATATCCTAGAACCTACTCTCATACTTTGCCACTTTGCTAGAGCCTTGTCTTAAGTCATGAAACTCATCAATCATCTTCTGCATGAAATTATCTGATATATAATGAGCCCGAATATACTCCTCGAAGAACTCCCAGGTCACTGTATGTCAAGTCAAATGGAGCTTTCGTTCCTCATTCCTCCACTAAATGCCTGTTGCATCTCGGAGGAGGTGTATAGTGAACCTGGATTTGACATTTCTAGTGCAAGCCAACACAACTATCAAAGTTAAGGAACCATGACTTAGCACCAAAGCCATTCGTAGTGCCAGTGTAAGTAGGTGGCTGCAAGCAAAGAAGATATCTAGTCACACTACCTGTATCACGATCTTGGCACTGCAGTCCCAAGGTAAATGGGGTCATCTATTCCCAAATGGTCCCTCAAAGCTATGTGAATGGATATAATGGTGTGAGGCCACCCTATCATTTTGAACGGAAGGGCTACATGACCTCTCTCACCTCAGGGTATCATGCTCTGGTGGCTCCGAGTGTGTATCCTCAGCTAACGGCTCCTGGTATCCTAACTGGACATCCTCCTCTCTTGCCTCTTGTGGTGGTAAAATTTTCTGGTCCAAAACACCTATCAACATCTGAAGACGCTCTAAAATATGATGTTTGAACTAGGGTGCGTGCAGCTCGAGCATAGGTGATCTATGTCCCAAGTCCCAAGTGGATCGATGTGTCATAGGTACCATCCTATGTATGAGGTAAAAAAGGATTATTAAGTTGTAAAAATGTTTTGGAAACATTTTTTTTTTTTTTTGTTAATGTTGTTAAAACATTATTATATAATTAATTATTTACCAAGAGCATCTACGTGTGCGAACCATCGCTCAAATACCAAATGTAATGCCCCGTCTCAGGACAAAGGATATCACACTAAAAGGTAACTAAACATTTAGGTATATATATATATATATTGAAGTGAATAATAAATACTAATTATTTTCTTAACCGATTCCCGTTAATAATATTTTTATATTAATTCGATTTACCCAAATTAATTAACTACTTGCCTAGTTTTTAACTTAATTATTTATTTCTACTAAATGTTTGCTAGGGTATCAATGGAATTCTAGACAGCCTTTTATTCTAGTCACCCCCTTTTTATTTAATTAACACCCACACACCCTTCTTTTATTTTTATTTCCCATTCCCATCAAATTCCCATGACTTAAAAGTTGTGTAGGGTTTAATGTGGACCCTAGGATCAATAAAATATTTGCCATTGATTTCAAACTTGCCCTAAAGTTTCCCTAATCCATCCTTATCTTTTCTTTCCCTTTACTTTCTCTTCCATTTGGTTTCATTTTGTTTTCTTTCATGTACAAGTTGAGGAGGAGCTATGGAGTTTTGAATTCATGGAGTTTTTTTATGAATAATATGATTATTATTATTTTTTGTATGCTTCCCTACCAAAGATCTTCTATGGTTGGGTATGTCTTTTATACCTATTTGTTTTATATGGAGGCAAATATATATATATATATATATATATATATATATATATATATATAATATTAAATAGTAAAAAACCGAATTTTATTTAGAACTGGAAATGTGAAAACGAAATATTTTAATGGAGCCGTCGGTTTCAGAGAATGTTGGTGGCAGTTTGAAGAGGGGAGTGTAGTGTTGGTGAATCGGAGGAAGGGGTCTACGTGGAGATGTGGGTGCATAGGTTTTGCGCATAGAGGAGGGGTGTCAGGTGAGGGGATATGGATTTGGGGAGGATGGTGGTGTGGAGGATAGGCGGCGGTGGAGTTAATGCAGGGTTGGGGAGGGCTTGACCCCTCTCCACATTATTTTTTTGTTTTAAAACAAACAAAATCCTCAACAAAACTTTGATTATTATTACTTTTTTTTTGTTTATTTATATTTGTTATAGTATTATGTATATCAATTTATATTAATTATTATATATTATATTATATATATATAGTATAATGTAAAATATATTATATTTTAAAATATTACATTAAAATATATACTATAATAATATATTAAGAAATATATACTTTGTTTGAATATATTATAGCTATATTATAATATAACTATATTAAACATATATTAATATAATTATTTCACATACTATGTTAAAAATTGTTACAAATTATAAAATGATAGATTATGTTT